>OY992881.1:116521099-116755816 GCA_963921405.1 Cepaea hortensis
CACCATTGTTGTAGTGGTGGTGCTTGTGGCACCAACCTCCCAAAGAAGTGGACAATTTGAATGGCTAAGGGAAGTTGGAGGCATATAGGGTGTATTTTTAATGACTATGCGGTGTTTGAAAAATATTGCCAGTCCACGTTTTGTATTCATCCTCTGTAAAGTTCATGCGACATAATAGGTAAATACAAAACTTGGACCGGCAATATTTTCAAACATTCCACAGGCATAAAAAAATACACCCTGTACTTGAAGCTGGGACCAACAGTCGTCATCTCGTGGATCAGGCCCTACCCCACGAATAATGTCCCTCTTAACCATCTCTTTCTCCACAACAGAGTTTCAGTCAGGGCAGTCATCCGTTGGTTGACCTTGCCAGAGCCTCGCTTGTAGATGAGCTCTCGCACCGTCTCTAGGTTGGGATCACCCCAAGCAACATAGATATGGCTCAGTAATCTTTACCATGGTCATTTTTTTTGCTCTCGCTTGCTTTGAACTCAAGCGTAGTCTATACACATTGCTTCTAGTAGTGCTGGGCTGAATTCTGCGTGTGGATTAGCTCTACCTATTAACAGTGTCCCTCGCCACCAGACAAACCCACTCCGACTTCAGAGATACATGTAATTTACGTCCCAAAGTCAAGGACGACAGGTCAACATTTTAGTCCAACTGTCTGGTGTAGGGGTTGAGCCCCTTACCTCGGCATCAGCACACATGTTTAAGAACACGCGTTCTTATCCATTCGGCCAGTTGTTAAAAGGGCTAACGGTTCTCCCAGAGGATAGAGCGACACTCTGAGGGTCCCCCCTCCCCCCGCGCGTTCCCATGTTCCATGCTTGTATTGGGGACCCTTAGTCCCACTATGAGCCTTTGCCCATAGTGGTCCACCAGGCCCACGGCTACTATGTGGAGTTGTGAGGTTTGATTGATCATCTGGGCTCCTGGCCAGACCAAGTGCAGTACTGGGGAGGGGGAGGAGGTGATACTACACTTTGATCTTAGCCAAAAGGCTGAGAAGTGATAGGCTGACCTCTCTGTCTAACAAAAAGTAGGTTTTGGACCGAACAAAAATGGATCGCGGGAAATTGGAAGTAAGGGCGTGTCACAGTTATGGGTTAAAAGATTTTAATATGGTAGCAAACATGTATTATAATGCAATGACAACATTCCGGCGATATATAAGCCCATGGCAGATACGGGAAGTCGTGTAAGACGATTAACCATCCCATGGCACTTTATCAGTGGAATTGCATTGGGCATATGGCGCTATGCTATAACCAGTGAAGACACAATCACTAGATTCCACATATATAGACCAATCAGAACTCGATGTGTTGTGTGGTCAGTATCTCGCCAGCCGCCTAGTTAGTTAGTTAGTCGAGGTTCCAACTTCACGGCACCGGGTCGTCCAATTATGTTCCATTCCCGTGCCAGCCGCCTTTCCTTTCCAAGACATTTCCTGGTACCCATTTTAAGCACTGTCACCCTGAGAGCTCAAGTCCATGTTACAAATCCGAGTCTATTCAGATCCGAACCCGTGCCACATGACCAACAAGCGAGCGTCTAGCCACTACACTACCGGGACTCTATAGTGTCACATGTCGGGTTATTCGGTCGGGCACTGACACGGGGCTTACACTCAGTGAACTATAACTCTATCTATGTACCTGCCGATACATTTCCTCTTGGAAAATTAATGTGGTAGTTTCCCTTTAGCTTCCGCATAAGAGATTCGTTGTGTCTGTGATATATGTCATTGCCGGTTACTTTTCTAAATTTGGAAAACTTCTTGTAGTGTGCAGTTAATTATTGCGTTACATATACTACTCTCAATGCTTTATGGTACTTGTCAAAGATTATATTTTAGGTTAGGGGGCAAATATGATGTATATTCTTCTTCTTCTTCTTCTTCTTCTTCTTCTTCTTCTTCTTCTTCTTCTTCTTCTTCTTCTTCTTCTTCTTCTTCTTCTTCTTCTTCTTCTTCTTCTTCTTCTTCTTCTTCTTCTTCTTCTTCTTCTTCTTCTCATTATTATTATTATTGTTCTTCCTCTTATTCTTCCTTTGTTCTTCTTTTTGTTCTTATTTTGTTCTTCTTCTTCTTCTTCCTCTTTTTCCTCGTTTTCCTCTTCTTTTTTTTCTATTCTTCTTCCTCTTCCTCCTCTTCTTCCTCCTCTTCTTCCCCCCTTTTCCTTCTCTTCTTCTTCCTCCTCTTCTTCATCCTCTTCTTCATCCTCATCTTCCTTTTCTACATCTTCTTCTTCCCCCTCTTCCTTTTCTTTCTCACCTTCATCCTCTTTCTCCATTTTCTCCTCTTCCTTCACCTTCTCCTCCTCTTTCTCTTCTTCCTCCACCCCGTCATCCTCTTCTTCCTCTTCTTCCTAATTCTTCCTCTTCTTCTATTTAAGTCCATCTCACCGGTGTTAACATACATAGCGGGCGCCTCCGTGTAGTTTCTTGAGGACTTCGTTAATAATGTCATTAGGGGGGAGGGGGGGGGGGGGTATGTCGGACGAGGTGTCGACACCCGCATTAAGTGAGGGACAGACTGGCCGCCCATTCCTCCCTGCATTCATTCAAAATGTCATAATCCTAGCACTTCACAGTCCCACAAGTGGTTCTTACTTCGGGATTTATAAAACCCAAAATTGTAGACAGGGCGGTCAGGAGTTAAACTAAGGTTTGGACATTCTAGGTCACCCAGATGGCCTAGATTAGGGACACGAACTACGGAGGGCAGCACACTCCGAACTCCGCCTGTGTTGACTTATTTTCAGATAACCCCCAGGGACGGACTGCTTCGCACGAGAATAGCCGAACGACTGAAAGCATCATGCGAAATCCGAGTAGACGGGACATATACTTGACCCCTGGATCTCTACTTGGACGAACAGGAATTCGAACCTAGAGAGCCAATGTGAAATGGCATTACAGATTTCGAGCCATGAAAACACAAACAGTAGATTTTTACAAGTTGAGTTGAGAACCGACATCACTGCACTCAGGACATTCCCATACGTGCTCCGTCCCCTCGTTCAACAGCCAGCGAAGAGTCATACTATTAATCGTTCCCACCGTTATCTGATTTAAAGTTCTCCTGGTCTTCCCTCTCAGTTTTGATATTCTTCCAGAACCCCTGCCTATCCCCCACAATCTCATTCTTTCCACGCACGAGTTCCCAGACTGTTCCCCCGCCTTCTCCACCAGGTCCCAAAAGCGCACGACCACCCCCCCCCCCACCCCCTGTCCATAGGCAATCTACCACCAAGAGGTGCATTACCTGCCAGCCTATCAGCCTGTTCATTCTCCGTACCCCCGCATGGCCAGGGCAAAATATCCATACAATTCTCACAATCTGTGACCCCTGAAGCGACGATAGTCATTTCACACGAAACATTCCGTTCTCCACCTTACTAAGCATACTCTTTGAATCCGTAATGAATATAACGTGTGTTGTAGTGGTCTCCTCTAACCAACGGAATACCGCTGTTACTGCTTCCACTTCCATTCTCATGCTGGAGGCCATAGTCTCGTATGCCAGACTCTCCTTTTCCAAGACTCGTCCATTAGCCTTCGCAGTGAAACCCCAACCACTACGTCTGTTTCTCCCACTGACCCATTGAGATGTTTACAGTTTATGGCCTGGCATATTTCGCTGTAGAATAGGCCGAGAAAGTTCGCGTATAGTATAAGTAGAAACGTCTTAGTTTGGAACACACAGGACACAAGAAACAGAGGGAGACTTGAAAAAAAAAAAAAGAAAAATAAAAAAGAAACTCATAGAGAAGAGAAGTAGAAACAATGAGCAATATGGGAATGTTAGGGACAGAGCAGCATGTGATAGCTAAAGATAGAAGGGCTTGTGGTGAGCTGGTTGAGGGCCTATCACTCATTGGGGAATAGAGAACAGAAGAAGACAAGTAGAAGGATATTTCACTGCATCTCGTCAGGTGAATACTGCAGAATTCATACAGGGTGTATTTTTAATGACTGCAGTGCTTGAAAATATTGCCGGTCCATGTTTTATATTCACCCTCTGTAAAGTTCATGCAACATAATAGGTAAATAGAAAACTTGGACCTTAAATATTCTCAAACTCTCCACGGTTATAAAAAATACACTCTGTACAACATAAAACTAAAGCAATAAGAGCAATCCTTCAAGCTACAATATACAACACACACACATATCCACACAGTAATTTAATTTGCCTACTACGGTAATTTTAAAGTGATTATTGTGCCTCTTTTTTTTTTTTGCACAAACTTGGCTTTTGTATATGAATGGTAATGGACTCGGCTAGCTTTAACCTGCGTCTATTTTGCTTGTTAAACAACAAAGAGTCGATTTGATTCAAGAACAAACATCACAGCACTCGGAACATTCCCATACATGCTCCGTCCTCATCTTCGATGACATGAATAACCACAGGGGCGATATTATATCTGACTGTTATAGCAGATTATCACACTGGAATGGAACCAAGATCTGCTAGAGCAGGTTTTGGACGGTATTTGATAGAGACGCAGTGGGCCTTTGATTACCGGAGCCAGTTTCATAATATATGTTCCTGCTAGAATATATAAACTGTTTGATGCACAATTATAAGATCTGTTGATGTGAGAATAAATAAACTGTTTATTCATCATCATATCATCATCATCTTCCACTTCTGCCGTCAAGGGTCGTGGGGAGGAATAATTTGCGCTCCAACGCCCTATGTGCGGCACTGGATAGTGTCATTCCGTGTGATTGCACAATGTCTTTGATGTCGTCAATCCATTTTCTCCTTGGACGTCCTCTTGGTCTAGTCGCAGATGATGTTTTATGTAAGGCCAGTGATGGTAGCTGCTGATGTTGCATTCTAACGACATGGCCAAACCACTTGATCTTCTGTCTTTTTGTTACACAATTATAATATCTGTTGCTGCGAGAATTAATAAACTGTTTGTCGCACAGCTAGTTTGGTTTATTCTTCATTTGTTTCGAGGCTTTTGTGGTAGCGCCAAAACATCTCCATCAATGATCCTCTTTAGCCTCCCTCAAAATATCCAGGTTGCTCATCTTACTTTTGCTGTCCAAGGAATTTCCAGCATTCTTCTTTAAAACATCTCCAAAGGCCCCATGGATGTTTTCTCTTATTTACAAATTTTCCAAGATTCGCGCATTATCTAATATATAGCTTTATCAATAAAGTAGTATCTTCTTCTTCTTCTTCTTCTTCTTCTTCTTCTTCTTCTTCTTCTTCTTCTTCTTCTTCTTCTTCTTCTTCTTCTTCTTCTTCTTCTTCTTCTTCTTCTTCTTCTTCTTCTTCCCCTTTTCTTCTCCTTCTTCCGCTTCTTCTCTTCCTCCATTTACTTTAGTGAAGTGTGGGCGGAAAATGTAACGATCTTTTTTTGCACTCTTTCTAATAGTCTATGTACATTTCTATTAATTTCTCTGAGGTTGTTTTTGATACTATCACCCCATCTTTTACGAGGTCTTCCCCTCGCTCTGTATCCATTATATGTCTCCAGTGTGGCACTTTGTGGCAGGTGGTACTAGGTCATGCTTGTGAGATGGCCAAACCATTAAATCGGTTGTTCTTTAATGAATGCATGACTGGTTTCAGACCTAGTCGTCTTTTAATTTCACCCATGTTGTAAATACAGTTATTCTTGATTTATTTTGCACATTATAGTGATTTGTTCAGATGTTAATCCGATGGGTCCCCCACTGTGTAACCGTTTACTTGTTAAGATTCCTGTAAGTTCTTTGTGTAATGTTAACAAATGACAAAATCTTAAAGACAGTCATCGGGGTCAGTTTAGTTGTTAAAGAAGACGTTTAAAGAAGCAGATAAAATAAGAAGAAGAAGAAGAAGAAGAAGAAGAAGAAGAAGAAGAAGAAGAAGAAGAAGAAGAAGAAGAAGAAGAAGAAGAAGAAGAAGAAGAAGAAGAACGGGAGCAGGACAAGGTATGCCATATAGTAGGTGCAGGCAATAATGACGTCATGTGAATTAAAGAGAAATCCTCGACGCCAAATACGATACAAAACTAAGAGACGCGTTGGAAACACGAGAAACGTCACAGAGCGATTAGCCCAACAACGGCAGACTTATGGGGAAATGGAAATAATAAGGCAGTGCAAATTTGGATGTCACTAAATCGAACTGGACTGATGGTTACTTGGCATTAAACCAGTGGCGGAATATTACTAACTGACAAACAAAAGGCTTAACAACATGATGCAGAATATCGCCACGAATAAATGAACCAACGGCGAACAGGAAATAGCGGTAATTTCCAGACCGGCGGGAAACATGACCGATGGAGAGAGTGGAGGTTCTTAGAGGACGTATAACCGAATATGTAAACAGTTGTAATCACAGGGTTGGTGATCTGTTATAATTATTGTAAGCTACAAATAAGACTTGCTGCGGACCTGTTGGAACAGGCTCAGTAGGTGCTACATTATAATTATTGGACACGTTAACTCTTGTCTACTGTAAAAGATATTAAACGGCAAGTTTGCTTGACTTACGTTAGAGAATCCAATCTCGTCCATTTTGTTCACATTGCTGTTTCGATTATTGGAGCGAGCCGAGAATACATTTTGTTGCAATTTAGCAGGTTATCGTTATGGAACAACCCTGTCAGCAGCCGTGTGGCAAGGTAGTGGTGGTGGTCGTGGAAGAAGAAAGGAGAATACAAAATAAAGAAGTAGAGGAAGAAAAAGAAGAAAGAAGGAAGGAATTAAACAAGGAAGGGTGAAAAGGAGGAAGGAAGGAAGAAGAAGAATAGGAAGGAGGAAGTAGTGGTGGTGTTGGTGGTAATGGTAGAAAGAAGGCAGGAGATGACAGAAGAAAGAAGAGGTAGAAGAAGAAGAAGAAGAAGAAGAAGAAGAAGAAGAAGAAGAAGAAGAAGAAGAAGAAGAAGAAGAAGAAGAAGAAGAAGATAAACAAATATTAGATAAACACTATTTCATCCGGATGACGACATCGTGTGTGTTGCAACTACAATGACCACCTGCTCTTGTTCCCACAGACTTAATTGCCTGGTTTGACCGGTCTCTCACTCGTGTTTGCTAAGTGCCAACTATTAATGATGATGATTGGCGACATGAATTTCCCATAGGTTATTTTTGTTTGCGAGGAAATAACCCTAAGTAATTTCTAAAGTAGAGCCCGAAATAGAAGAAAGCATGGCTAATTATAGCGATGAAAAACAACCATGGCTTTGATAGAGTTACGTGTATTTTATACGTTATAACTATTTCTTCTTCTTCTTCTTCTTCTTCTTCTTCTTCTTCTTCTTCTTCTTCTTCTTCTTCTTCTTCTTCTTCTTCTTCTTCTTCTTCTTCTTCTTCTTCTTCTTCTTCTTCTTCTTCTTCTTCTTCTTCTTCTTCTTCTTCTCCTCCTCCTCCTCCCCCATTTACCTCTTTGAAGTACTGATGGGGAGATGTACAGATCTTTCATGCGCTCTTTCTAATGCTCTTTGTAAGTTTATATTTATTTATCTAAGGTTGTTCTTGAAACCATCACTACATATCTTACGTGGTCTTCCCCTTGCTCTGCGTCTATTATATTTATTTATCTAGGGTTGTTCTTGAAACCATCACTACATATCTTACGTGGTCTTCCCCTTGCTCTGCGTCTATTATATTTATTTCTCTAAGGTTGTTCTTGAAACCATCACTACATATCTTACGTGGTCTTCCCCTTGCTCTGCGTCTATTATATTTATTTCTCTAAGGTTGTTCTTGAAACCATCACTACATATCTTACGTGGTCTTCCCCTTGCTCTGCGTCTATTATATTTATTTATCTAGGGTTGTTCTTGAAACCATCACTACATATCTTACGTGGTCTTCCCCTTGCTCTGCGTCTATTATATTTATTTCTCTAAGGTTGTTCTTGATACCATCACTACATATCTTACGTGGTCTTTCCCTTGCTCTGCGTCTATTATATTTATTTCTCTAAGGTTGTTCTTGATACCATCACTACATATCTTACGTGGTCTTCCCCTTGCTCTGCGTCTATTATATTTATTTCTCTAAGGTTGTTCTTGAAACCATCACTACATATCTTACGTGGTCTTCCCCTTGCTCTGCGTCTATTATATTTCTTTATCTAGGGTTGTTCTTGAAACCATCACTACATATCTTACGTGGTCTTTCCCTTGCTCTGCGTCTATTATATTTATTTCTCTATGGTTGTTCTTGATACCATCACTACATATCTTACGTGGTCTTCCCCTTGCTCTGCGTCTATTATATTTATTTATCTAGGGTTGTTCTTGAAACCATCACTACATATCTTACGTGGTCTTCCCCTTGCTCTGCGTCTATTATATTTATTTCTCTAAGGTTGTTCTTGATACCATCACTACATATCTTACGTGGTCTTTCCCGTGCTCTGCGTCTATTATATTTATTTCTCTAAGGTTGTTCTTGAAACCATCACTACATATCTTACGTGGTCTTCCCCTTGCTCTGCGTCTATTATATTTATTTCTCTAAGGTTGTTCTTGAAACCATCACTACATATCTTACGTGGTCTTCCCCGTGCTCTGCGTCTATTATATTTATTTCTCTAAGGTTGTTCTTGATACCATCACTACATATCTTACGTGGTCTTTCCCTTGCTCTGCGTCTATTATATTTATTTCTCTAAGGTTGTTCTTGATACCATCACTACATATCTTACGTGGTCTTCCCCTTGCTCTGCGTCTATTATATTTATTTCTCTAAGGTTGTTCTTGATACCATCACTACATATCTTACGTGGTCTTCCCCTTGCTCTGCGTCTATTATATTTATTTCTCTAAGGTTGTTCTTGATACCATCACTACATATCTTACGTGGTCTTCCCCTTGCTCTGCGTCTATTATATTTATTTCTCTAAGGTTGTTCTTGAAACCATCACTACATATCTTACGTGGTCTTTCCCTTGCTCTGCGTCTATTATATTTATTTCTCTAAGGTTGTTCTTGATACCATCACTACATATCTTACGTGGTCTTTCCCTTGCTCTGCGTCTATTATATTTATTTCTCTAAGGTTGTTCTTGATACCATCACTACATATCTTACGTGGTCTTCCCCTTGCTCTGCGTCTATTATATTTATTTATCTAAGGTTGTTCTTGATACCATCACTACATATCTTACGTGGTCTTCCCCTTGCTCTGCGTCTATTATATTTATTTATCTAAGGTTGTTCTTGATACCATCACTACATATCTTACGTGGTCTTTCCCTTGCTCTGCGTCTATTATATTTATTTATCTAAGGTTGTTCTTGATACCATCACTACATATCTTACGTGGTCTTCCCCATGCTCTGCGTCTATTATATTTATTTATCTAAGGTTGTTCTTGATACCATCACTACATATCTTACGTGGTCTTCCCCTTGCTCTGCGTCTATTATATTTATTTATTGTGACTCTGGTACCATGACAATTTTGTGAGGTGGCCAAACCATTCACTCTGTTGTTCTGTAATTTAGTGCATGGCTGCTTTCAGAACTAGCCTTCTAATTTCCTCATCCCTAATTCTATCTCTCACGGCTACCCCCGCAACTCTTCTATGGCATCTCATTTTTGTTATTATGATGTTGCGTTCATTAATTGCACTAAGCGTCAATGTTTGACATTTGTAGCATAATGCCATTTTGTTGAAAGTGCAAAACTCAGAAAGAGACAATGCAGGGCCTTGCCGTGCTATCATACAGAGAGGCGGCCGCATCAGGCGGCACCGTAAGGGGGCGGCATAAGCAGTGAAATCAGAATTGGGATGGGGGAGGGGGGATAGGGGGTGAAATCAAGATTATTTCAAGAACGCGTTAATCCAAGAACCAGTTACTTGATATTGTTTTTTTTTACCTCCATACTTTACGGTTCTGTACTTCTCGCCCTTCTAAAATTTGCTTTATAACATAAGTAGACCCGCAAATCACATTTTATGTAGACGTCTAGGCGTGTCCTAGAATGCGTTATTAAATTTTGCTTCCCATTGTTACGTATACTGTGTACAAAAAAAAAAAAGGGGGGGGGGGCTTATTGAGAGGAAATACAAAAGGGTGGAGGGGGGATGACATTCTGAACATATGGTGAAGGGGTGAATGGACCAAAAAAGAGTTTAGAACCACTGCTCTAAGTTATTTAATTGCACTTCAACCCAAGCAGTATTTGATGTTGGTCATTTTACTAAGCAATTTTACTTCCGACTGACCATCGATATCAATGCAAAGCGATCTGCTCTCAAGTCGACCCTTGACCCGGAATTGTGAAACTGCGTTCACTATCCCGTGAGCCACAGACGCCGTTACATCCGGTAAGATGGATGTCAGCGTGGACCAATGGATACGAGCGCTCGTTCTTAAACATCCGGTGTTCTGATACCGAGGTAGTGGGTTCAACCCCTACACCGGACAGTTGGACCGGTTGACTTCTCGTTCTTGACTTAGGGACGTAAATTACAAGTACCTATGAAGTCGGAGTGGGTTTGCCTAATGGCGAAGGACACTGTTAATAGGGAAAGCTAATTCATACGCAAAATGTCCAGTGCACTAGAAATAATAGCATGTGTATGGACTACGGTTGAGTTCAAGATGGTGGTATCAACAGTAAGTAACGGACCCTTTTATACACTTAAGCGCATTGGTCATGTGATACTGGACATTGGTCATGTGATACTGGACATTGGTCATGGGGTGCTGACATTGGTCATGAGGTGCTGACATTGCTCATGGGGTGCTGACATTGGTCATGGGGTGCTGACATTGCTCATGGGGTGCTGACATTGCTCATGGGGTGCTGACATTGCTCATGGGGTGCTGGACATTGGTCATGGGGTGCTGACATTGGTCATGGGGTGCTGACATTGGTCATGGGGTGCTGACATTGCTCATGGGGTGCTGGACATTGTTCATGGGGTGCTGACATTGTTCATGGGGTGCTGGACATTGGTCATGGGGTGCTGACATTGGTCATGGGGTGCTGGACATTGGTCATGGGGTGCTGGACATTGGTCATGGGGTGCTGACATTGGTCATGGGGTGCTGACATTGACCATGGGGTGCTGACATTGGTCATGGGGTGCTGATATTGGTCATGGGGTGCTGACATTGACCATGGGGTGCTGACATTGGTCATGGGTTGCTGGACATTGGTCATGGAGTACTGGACATTGGTCATGGAGTGCTGAACATTGGTCATGGGGTGCTGAACATTGGTCATGGGGTGCTGAACATTGGTCATGGGTTGCTGGACATTGGTCATGGGGTACTGGATATTGGTCATGGAGTGCTGAACATTGGTCATGGGGTGCTGAACATTGGTCATGGGGTACTGGATATTGGTCATGGGGTGCTGACATTGGTCATGGGGTACTGGATATTGGTCATGGGGTACTGGACATTGGTCATGGGGTGCTGACATTGGTCATGGGGTACTGGATATTGGTCATGGGGTACTGGATATTGGTCATGGGGTGCTGACATTGGTCATGAGGTGCTGAACATTGGTCATGGGGTGCTGAACATTGGTCATGGGGTGCTGAACATTGGTCATGGGGTGCTGAACATTGGTCATGGGGTGCTGAACATTGGTCATGTGGTGCTGAACATTCGTCATGTGGTGCTGAACATTCGTCATGTGGTGCTGAACATTCGTCATGGGGTGCTGAACATTCGTCATGGGGTGCTGAACATTCGTCATGGGATGCTGAACATTCGTCATGGAGTGCTGAACATTCGTCATGGGGTGCTGAACATTCGTCATGGGGTGCTGAACATTGGTCATGGGGTGCTGAACATTCGTCATGTGGTGCTGAACATTGGTCATGGGGTGCTGAACATTGGTCATGGGGTGCTGAACATTGGTCATGGGGTTCTGAACATTGGTCATGGGGTACTGACACTGGTCATGGGGTGCTGACACTGGTCATGGGGTGCTGAACATTGGTCATGGGGTGCTGAACATTGGCCATGAGGTGCTGAACATTGGTCATGGGGTGCTGAACATTGGTCATGGGGTGCTGAACATTGGTCATGGGGTACTGAACATTGGTCATGGGGTACTGACACTGGTCATGGGTTACTGGACATTGGTCAATGGGTGCTGGACATTGGTCATGCGGTGCTGACATTCGTTATAATGTGCTAGACATTTGTAATTGGGTGACAGACATATATTGCACTCAGGAGGTAGGAGTGGGGTGGGATGGGGGGGGGGGGGTAAATGAGGACAATATCACGCTTGTGGTGCTTTCTTCCTAAGTCATGTCCTGGTGTCCTTTGTATACTGGGTCGACCTGGAACTGCTATTACTACCTATAGTACCTTGCGGTGTAGGACACGGGGGTCTTGAGCCTGGCGAATTAAGTCAGCGCGGCTAGTGCAGTCGCCGCGAACAGCGCAGGTTGGAGCTCTCTGTTTGTCAACGACAGAAAAAAAAATCCACCAACTTCGCGAATTTTCCAACAACCCGGGTCTCTCGAATGGGAGAGAGCCCAGGTGTCCTGGGCACTTGGCAGCTCGAATTAATTTTTAAGATTCTCTACCCCCCCCCCCCCCCACCCCCCATTCTCCCACCCCATGCCGATACTATGGTGAAGGAGTTACGGACGAAATTCGTAATCCAGCATACCGAGTTCGAAACACAGCTGCGAACGATTTTGGGAGCAGACTGCTTTGCGTTGTGTTCTCATACGATGGCATGAGTGCCGGTCGTTCATAAAGCAATGGCAAACTACTGAACGTAAACTTGCCAAGAAATCATAAACAGCCAAAATATGCTCAGATTGACTGAAACATCCTGTACAGAATATGTAGCTAACTAACATGCGGGTTGGAAATCATGCCTATCGGGTCAGCAGTCGAGCATGTAGCCACCACACAATCACGGCCGCCGCACAATGCCACAATATTATTTTTGGCAGAGTAAACAGAAATCTCCTGTTACAGTTATCTATGAAATTGTGTTGCTGAGCCAGAAAATGGCCTGACGTATCACGTGACATGTCTATGACGCATTTGTGTGAACATCCAACTGAAAGCCGTTGTCCTATTTCACGCATCGTTGATCATAAACACGAAATAGACCCTTTACGCATAGCCCGCTTTTCAAATGAAGGCCAAGGCTCGACACTGGTACTACCAGGCTCGGGCGACATAGAATGATGCACCTGCTTGAAGATGTCAACAGAGGTTGTCAGATTTCTAGGATTCGTGTCTAGTTATTAATAAGGATCATCATTACCACACTCCGGACAGGCCCGTGAGTGCTCCGATCTCGTTGTTAACAAATCCGCCAGCGTCTGTCGACTGATCGTACCAGTTCTGTGTTGATTCATCAAATATCTCTTGCTCTGGTCAAAATGTTCATGTCTCGCGGCTCCCCAATTCACTCCCATCTGTCTCACGTTGAACAAGGAAGCTTATTCGCAGGTGTCCTTAAAGTCATCTGTTCGCCCAGCATCTCTTATAGCACTAATGATGTCTGGCTCATCCATCGCTCTTCCCACCTCGATCAGCGCCTTGTTCGTCAACCGATTGGCTCGCTCGTTGCCTTATACGCCTGAGTGCTCCGGTACATAGATGAAGGTTAGCTTGACTAATTGTGATGTGCTCGGTGTCCAGCCACCCATGCCGCATAAGGCCAGTCTGGACCTTCTTGAGCATGTTCATTGTTTGTATTTGTTACATACAAATATGTCGCCATTCAAAACTACACGTCAGCAAAATACAAATATGTCCACTTCCAAAACAGCATACAAATATGTGCACCTCCAAAATACATGTCAGCTAACATACAGGTATGTCCACACCCAAAACTACATACAAATATGTGCACCTCCAAAATACATATCAGCTAACATACAAGTATGTCCACACCCAAAACTACATACAAATATGTGCACCTCCAAAATACATGTCAGCTAACATACAAGTATGTCCACACCCAAAACTACATACAAATATGTGCACCTCCAAAATACATGTCAGCTAACATACAAGTATGTCCACACCCAAAACTACATACAAATATGTGCACCTCCAAAATACATGTCAGCTAACATACAAGTATGTCCACACCCAAAACTACATACAAATATGTGCACCTCCAAAATACATGTCAGCTAACATACAAGTATGTCCACACCCAAAATTACATACAAATATGTGCACCTCCAAAATACATGTCAGCTAACATACAAGTATGTCCACACCCAAAACTACATACAAATATGTGCACCTCCAAAATACATGTCAGCTAACATACAAGTATGTCCACACCCAAAACTACATACAAATATGTGCACCTCCAAAATACATGTCAGCTAACATACAAATATGTCCACATCCAAAACTACATGTCAACCAACATACAAATATGTCCACGTTGCAAAATACATGTCAACCAACATACATATATGTCCACGTTGCAAACTAATGTCAACCAACATACAAATATGTCCACATCCAAATCTACATGTCAACTAACATACAAATATGTCCACATCCAAATCTACATGTCAACCAACATACACATATACCCACATCCTAAACTACATGACAGCCAAAATATCGCGATCAACAATGAAGAAATAGGAAATGTCTCAACCTTCGAATATCCTGGCTGGTAATCTACAACATTGGCAACTGTTTACAACAAGAAGCAACAATTAGACTGACAATAGCAATGCGGAGATAAAAATAGCATTGAGAATAAACCTATGGCAGGGACAACATCAACAAGGAAATGAAAATACATTTTTTTTGGGGGGGGGGGGGGAGGAATTGTTACATCCCTGTGACAACATACGGCTGTCACTCAGGGACCGTACCGTACTTACTTAATGTATATAAATGCTCGTTACCTTTATAGAATCTATGTAGAGGAAGTCAACCTTAAACAAATGCATGCTGAAAACACACTGACCTATGAGGTGCGTAAGTGTGACGCACTTCTCTCAAAAGAGAAACGATGAAGAAGAGGAAGAAATTGATGTAAACTCTACGCGGAGCAAGAAGTTTATACTCCGCGGTAAAGGTCGGCATGGCCGAATGGATAAGAACGCTGGCTCTTACACTTCCACTATGCTAATTGCGAGGTGGCGGGTTCAGCCCCTACACCTGTTAATTGGACTAATATGTTGACTTCTAGTTATTGACTTGGGGACGTAAATTACAAGCACCTTAGAAGACGGAGTGGGTCCGCTGGAAGGAGAGGGGCACTGGTAATAGGGAAAGATAATCCACACACGAAAAACAATCAGTTCAGCATAGACTACGTTGAGTTCACAGTGAGCTAAAGAAAACAAAACCACTCCGCAGTGAAGTTGAAAAAAAAAAAAAACACTCCACAGTGAAGTTTAAAAAAAAACTTCTACAGTGAAGTTAAAAAAAAACAACACTCCACAGTGAAGTGTAAAAGGGGGAAAAAAACAGTTTGCAGTGAAGTTTAGAAAAATCACTTCGCAGTGAAGTTTAAAAAAAAAAAAAACATTCCACGGTGAAGTTTTAAAAAAATACCACACCGCTGTGAAGTTTAAACAAAAACACTCTGCAGTGAAGTTTTAAAAAAAACACACTCCACAGTGAAGTTTTAAAAAAGGAAAAACTCCGCAGTGAAGTTTACAAAAATCACTCCACAGGGAAGTTTAAAAAAAAAACACTCTGCAGTGAAGTTAAAAAAAAAAAAAAAACTCCACAGTTAAGTTTAAAAAATAAACACTCTGCGGTGAACTTTAAAATAACACTCTACAGTAAATTAAAAACAAACACTCTGCAGGGAAGTTTAAAAAGACACTCTGTAGTGAAGTTTTAAAAAATACTCCGCAGTGAAGTTTAAAAAAAAAACACTCCACAGTGAAGTTTAAATAAACACTCCACAGTGAAGTTTAAAAACAAAAACACTCCGCAGTTAAGTTTTTAAAAAAAACAACACTCCACAGTTAAGTTTAAAAAAAACAACACTCCACAGTTAAGTTTAAAAGTACACTCAGCAGTGAAGTTTAAAAAAAAACAACTTATTTTGCAGTGAAGTTTTAAAAAACACCCCGCAGTGAAGTTTAAACACAAATACTTCGCAGTGAACTTAAAGGAAAAACACTGCGCAGTGAAGTTTTAAAAAAAAAACACACTCTGTAGTGAAGTTAGACGGGCCTGTGTGCCCAATTCTTAACCCTTTGAAAATACAGTTTTGTTGTTGTTGAAGTGTAAAAAAATATCACTCTGCTGTGAAGTTTAAAATAAAAACACACTCCGCAGTGAAGTTTAAAAGAAAAAAATCTCCGCTGTGAAGTTTAAAAAAAAATAAAACACTCCACAGTGAAGTTTAAACAAAAACACTCCTCAGTGAAGTTTAAAAAAAACACTGCAGTGAAGTTTAAAAAAAAAAAACACTCCGCAGTGAAGTTTAAAAGAAACATACTCCGCAGTGAAGTTTAAAAAAATAAAAAAAACCCACAGTGAAGTTTAAACAAAAACACTCCTCAGTGAAGTTTAAAAAAAAACACTGCAGTGAATTTAAAAAAAAAAAAACACTCCGCAGTGAAGTTTAAAAGAAACATACTCCGCAGTGAAGTTTAAAAAAAAAAAAACACTCCACAATGAAGTTAAGAAAAAAAAACACTCCACAGTGAAGTTTAAAAGAAAAACACTCCACAGTGAAGTGTAAAAGAAAAACACTCCGCAGTGAAGTTTAAAAAAAAAAACACTCCACAGTGACGTTTAAAAAAAAAAACACTCCGCAGTGAAGTGAAAAAAAAAAAAAAACTCCACAGTGAAGTTTAAAAAAACATTCGACAGTGAAGTTTAAAAACAAAACACTCCGTATTTAAGTTTGAAAAAAAAAAATAATTCCGCAGTGAAGTTTAAAATAACACCCCGCAGTGAAGTTTAAAATAAAAATACTCCGCAGAGAAGTTTAAAATAAAAACACTCCGCAGTGAAGTTTAAAAACACCATCCAGAGTCATGACCCGAGCTGACCCGCCGCCAAAGAGTGTCCCATTCGACGGAGGGGAGTCACGTTTGACGATCAGAAGCCTCTTGTCCTGCTTGCTGTGCTGTGAAGGTTAGATCACTCACTACAGGAAACTCTTAGTTTTAGAACATGCAGCACTGCCTGGGATTCTAAGATAAGTAGCACATTGTGTTTCATCATCATCATCATCATCATTCGGTGCCATGCCGGCTGGCGTGGGCGATCATACCTCTCCACAAATTAGGGTCTCCGAAGTCATGGATCAATTCTTGTGTTGACTCCCTTCCGTGCCATGACACAAGACTGTCAAGAATCTTCTCATGCTGTCTTCGTCTATCTCCTTTACCGCACATCTTTCCGGTTGTCACAACATGTTCCAGTTTTTGTCTTCTCATAACGTAGCAAAAAAACAAAGATAACTGCTCCCTGATGTTTGTAATACGTTGTCTTTGCGACGCAGCTTCTCTTAAAAGGTCCTGATTGCTCATTTTGGTTATCCAATTAATTTTCAATATTTTTTCTATAAAACCACATCGTCAATGCTTCCAGGGATTTTTTCGCTTTTGTTTCACCGTGTCATAATAATCCATTATCTCTTACAGACAACAATTCTTTTCAAATTAACTTCCGTAATGTGGCTGATTCGGTCACAGGAGGTGAGGCTGGGATAGGCCCCAATAATAACTTCTCTTATGAGGTTGAACGAGATAGAGGTCATGAAAAATGGCCGACTGACCGACTTATTCATTTACTTCTCATTGTTCTCATTTATTTTTCATCTTTCCACTGTTCTCATCCCGTTCTTATGCCTTAATGCAGTGGTTCTCAACCGGTGGGGAATCCCCCCCCCCCCAGGGAAGAATTTTAGGGTTTCCAGGGGGGGGGGGATGAAGACCATTTCAAGATCGCGTTAATACAAGAACTGATACTTGATATTGTTTTTCCCTTCATACTTTACAGTTATGTACGTCTCATACTTCTAAAATTCATTTTATAAAGTAAGCAGACCCACAAATCATGTTTTATGTGGATGTCTAGACTTGTTTTAGTATATGCTATTAAATTTACCTTCCATTTTTACGTATACAGTGTAGGGGTGGGGGAATTTTTAGATAGGAAATATGAAAGGGGAGGGGGGATGACGTTCTGAAAATACGGTGAAGGGGGCACGGGCCAAATTTTTGATAGGAAAGGGGGGGGGCGGATGACGTTCTGAAAATATGGTGAAGGGGGGCACGGGCCAAAAAAGGTTGAGAACCACTGCCTTAATGTAATCTCTGTAGTGACTTCCCCGTGTTTGTTATATATTGTGTGTTGTGTATTTGTTTGCTGATGAAGGCTTGTCGCCGCAACACCTATATTTTCCGTATAGCTGGCTCTGTGGCGTGAAGTTACGAATACAATTCGTAATCCCGAACACTGCATTCGAAACACAGCTGCGGGGGATTTGGAAGCAGACAGCCTTGAGTTGGTTTCCTATACAGATGTAGGAAAGAGGGAGTCTCCGTGGTGAAGTGGTCAAGCGTCTGACTCGGGCTCCGAAGGTTGTGGGTTCGATTCCGGGCCGCGTCCTTCAGTTCACCAGTGCATTTTTCGGAGACTCCTAAGGGTCGTCACTGTGGCTACGGAGTTCGTGCTTTGTGAGACGCTTTCCGCGCTGCGGAAAGAGACTGAGCCATATGAGATTTTAAAAAAAAAACAAAAAACAATGCAATGCAGTCGACCCTGTCGACTTTTAAGCGACTTTTTCAGCGACAGAGGTATGAATGCCAATCATTCAGAAAGCAATGGCAAACTACTGGACCCAAACTTGCCAAGAAATCACGAACAACCCAACAATTCTGGGGTTGACTGTGACGTCTCGTAAAGGATGTGCAACTAACTTTGAATTATCTCCCATGTGGCACTTAGCTGGGAATACGAAAAGGCTGTTGGGGTGTTAAAGACATAAATAAGATTTATAGGACTCGGTAAACCAAAACGGAGCATGATTGAGGACGTAAGTGCTAGATCAATTGTGTCCATATACACTATTTTAGGAATGACTGATTCCTGCCATCCTTCGCTGGATTTGACCCATCCCCCATCAATTTTCCCTGGTTTAAAAGAGCTAGGGCTTAAATATATCAACATTATAATGACAGCTTTGTGAAAACTTTGTCATGTCAATACATGTATCATAATGGTCGGGTTTCTGTTCACAACTGATTGCGCACTTGTACGACTGGCGTACGTGACTGGGGGTATACGTGTGTGGAAATAAATAACTTGTGTTCAGGAACCTTTGAACGCTTGGGTTCGGTTACTGAGTCTGTGCTGACGTGCCGTTTACGAATGCCGGGCCCAATATCACGATAATGACAGCCTTTCTTCTTCTTCCGCATCCCCCTTCTCTTCATTCATTTCTTCTTCTTCTTCTTTTTCTTCTTCTTCTTCTTCTTCTTCTTCTTCTTCTTCTTCTTCTTCTTCTTCTTCTTCTTCTTCTTCTTCTTCTACTACTACTACTACTACTACTACTACTACTGCTACTACTACTACTGCTACTACTACTACTGCTACTACTACTACTACTACTACTACTACTACTACTACTACTACTACTACTACTACTACTACTACTACTTCTTCTTCTTCTTCTTCTTCTTCTTCTTCTTCTTCGTCGTCGTCGTCATTTTCACTATTATCACTTTCACCATAATCATTATCTTCTATTTGTTCTTGTTGTCTGTCTGTCTGTTTTCTATAGTCATTAAAATGTGTGTCATAGTGCAAAAGTCGATCATGTATATGTATAAAAATATCTCGTCTTCTTTGCTGAGCCTCATAACAACAACAACAACAATAACAACAGTAACAACATAACTTAATTACCGCGTAATGACTTATATCCGATATTTTTAGATGTTATCTCAATCTGTACAAGGATTCAGTTATGTCAGTCTGATAACAGTGACTCACGCAAAGGATGAGTGACATCGATGTGTCATTCTCGCTATGTTTTTGTTTAACAACGTGACTAAGTTCTGGTATCTATCTTTGGCCTCTTGACCCAGTTGTGTTTTGTTTTGTTTTGGGCGTTCGAGCACTTCTCGTGCACTGGACTGGTTTTTGCGTGTGGATTAGCTTTCCCTGTCACCATCAGGCGAACCCACTCCGACTTCTGAGGTACTTGTAATTTACATCCCCAAGTCAAGGACGAGAA
The DNA here is from genome assembly GCA_963921405.1 of Cepaea hortensis. Lineage (NCBI taxonomy): Eukaryota > Metazoa > Mollusca > Gastropoda > Stylommatophora > Helicidae > Cepaea > Cepaea hortensis. The sequence continues at coordinate 116,541,271 of OY992881.1, forward strand.
GACAATATGTTAGTTCGACAGACCGGCGTAGAGGTTGAACCCGCTACCACGGTAAGAGCACCCGGATATTCATGAACGAGCGGTTTTATCCATTCGGCCATGGTGACCAGTGGCCCAGCTGTTATTCCCTGTCTATACTCGAATCTAACAATTTCCCTGATAGCTTTCTATTTTATATTTTGTTTCGTTTCTGACACGTACTGTTGTATTGTGTGTCTATTAAAATATCCCAGCTTTGTATTCCGTTGTTGTAATGCGGATTCTGACTTTTCTTTCTTGTTATCGCTTTATTTCGCTTACTTTTATTTTGACTTTTGTCTGGTTTCTTTTGTTCTTTTCTTTGCATGTCTTTCATGTTCCTGTTTTATCTCTTATATATATTTGTATGTATCTGTCCGTTCGACTGTCTTTCTTTCTTTCTTTCTTTCTTTCTTTCTTTCTTTCTTTCTTTCTTTCTTTCTTCCTTTCTTTCTTTCTTTCTTTCTCTCTGCCATTCTAATTTACTGTCTTAGTGTCTCAATTTTTGTGTCTCTTTTAACTATCTTTCTTTCACTTCCAATTTCTTTCTTTCTTTCTTTCTTTCTTTCTTTCTTTCTTTCTTTCTTTCTTTCTTTCTTTCTTTCTTCCTTTCTTTCTTTCTTTCTTTCTCTCTGCCATTCTAATTTACTGTCTTAGTGTCTCAATTTTTGTGTCTCTTTTAACTATCTTTCTTTCACTTCCAATTTCTTTCTTTCTTTCTTTCTTTCTTTCTTTCTTTCTTTCTTTCTTTCTTTCTTTCTTTCTTTCTTTCACTGAGTCCTAATTTCTTATATTTGTTTATCTTTAATCCGTTCTGTCCATCGTCCTTTCGGTCTATCCTATTACCACTGAGTACTTCTGTCACTCTTTCTTTAACTCTTTTATCAGGATGCCATTCTTACTGCCCCCCCCCCCCATGCACCCAAATCCAAGATAATAACAAGAATGGGGGTTAAATGTGGGTGTGATTTGTGGGTGTGTGGTGGGGGGGGGGGGCATTGCCGGAAGTCGTCGGAGTTCGTAGCTAGCTCAAAGGTCACCTGGTTCAGTTCCGGTGTGGGAGTTTGGAGTTTTAGAATTATTGGGGTTGATTGCAGCGTCCTGTGGAGGACGTGCAACTTACTTGAACTGGAAAGAAACATTAGTTTACCCGTGTGATCTTACACTGGTCTGCAGTCTCGTTCATGGCGAGATCTCACACTGGTCCGTGATCTCGTTCATGGCGAGATCGCATACCTAGCCTTATGGGGTAGGTTGGTTGGTTAACTGCTTGGTTGATTGATTGGTTGATTGATTGATTGGTTGGTTGTGGTTGATTGATTGAGTGATTTCTTGCTTGTGTTCGCTGGCTATGAACTCCAGCGCGAAGTCCTATATGCCGGATAAAGACATCCTGTTGTCCAACATCAGTGTGATGTCGTACCGGACTGAGGTTTGCTTGAGTATCCGTTGTCTCATGTCTGGCTTATTGGTGTGCAGACTGGTGGTTCCTCGCCGTACAGGCAGACACTCTCCGACTTCAGAGGAATCAACGATCATACCGACTTTAGCCAGGACCCCAAAAGGACCTGTTACCCAGGACGCTCGGCGAGGACGCATCAATAGGTCTTGGCCAGTATAGAACCCAGCCCTGGTGTCTTGGAAACACCTCTGCATCCCATTGAGTGATTGATTGGCTGTATGGTTGGTTGGTTGGTTAGTTTGTTGACTAATTGATTAAATGGTTGGTAGGTCGTTTGATTGGTTGGTTGATTGGCAGGTTGATTTGTTGGTTGACTTGTTGGTTGATTGGTTGGTTTGTTTGTTTCTTGACTAATTGATTGAGTGGTTGGTAAGTAAATAGGTTGGTCGTTTGATTGATTGGCTGATTAGCAGGTTGATTGGTTGGTTGACTTGTTGGTTGATTGGCTGGTTGGTTAGTTTGTTGATTAATTAATTCCGTTCTAGTTTTTGAAAAAAAAAAAAATCCAAATTTGGACTCGTCTAACCTGCCTCCTCAGCTTTGGTTATTGTTGAGATCCGTGGTTTTTGTGAGTATTTTTACTATGTTTCTTGTCTTGTGCTCTCTTTTGAGTAAGTCCTATCTTGGACTGATTATGTAAGCGTTTGTGTCTGTGACGTTAGCTGGGCGATTGGTCGGCGGCTGTCTTTTGTTCCCGTCTCCTCTGGTGGTTTCTTTTGTTAGTGAAGGCTTCTGGCTCGTCTGGCTTGACTGATTGCAGTCCTTAAAAGGACATTTTATTTGGTGTTTGTGCCTCCTTTTTGTGTATTGCCTGTAGAAGCTTCTCGATGTGTTTTTCCTCCTTGCGCCTTTTTTCACTTTCGCATTTGAGTTCTTGCTGTCTTTTGATTGCTTCCTCTTTGGTCAGCCATGGGACGGCCTCTCCGTCATCTATATAGTGCTCGAGGTCGGCCTCACTGTTATAGTGTATCTCCAGGTATCTCTCCCTGAGTTTCTTGGGCATCTTTCCTTTTTCTTCCTGTCGCCTTATGAATTCCTCGTGCCTGAGTCACTCTTGAATTTCCTGTCTCTTTGCCGCTTCTATGCACTCCTCCGATTCCTCCAAGGTAGGTTCCCCGGGCCACTCCATGCCGTCGTCAGGGTACTCATCTTGGTTTTCTTCCGGAGACTGTCGGGATATTGGTTTCCCCTTGAATTTCTCGGACGTCATGGCTGGGCTGCTGTCTTTATCTTGCGGTTTTGGTTCGGTCTTCTGTTGGGCTTCGTCTGTGTTCTCCTGCATGGCTTCTGTTGGTTTGTTTCGGATTAAGTCCATTTCAGCTTTCAGCAGCTCTATCTCCGCTTTAATGGTGCGCAGCATTTCTTCGTTTTCCTTTTTCATCTCGACCATATGTTCCACTTCTTGCTTGATGTTTTGCTGGATCTCCTTTATTTCAGCAAGCAGCTTTCCATTGTCGCTGGTCGGTGCCGGTGTTTGGAGTAGCTTGAATTGTTTTTTCAACTCATCAATCTGGCTTTGTAGTTGTGCTCTTTCAGCTTGCGAGATGCACGTGGCTGTCTCGCACCTCCGCATTGCTTCCTTATATGGTGTCTTTGTGGTGATGGCGAGCTTTAATACATCTCTGTGTCTTTGGAGGTACGGACAGCCCAAGTATCTTGCTCCATGCTTGCCCAGGCAGTTGGCGCACTTTCTTTTGTTGTTGGGTGCTCGGAAGTCCGTGTCCAACTTGACCATCGGACACTCCTTGAAGGCGTGGTGATCGGCGCAGTACCGGGAAATTTCCGTCTTACTGCGACATGCTGCTCTGCTGTGGCTGGCCCTCTGGCAAATTGAACATTGAGTAATCCTTGGTATGAATCCTTCAGGCTGTTGTATTTTATTGTTTATTGATACCTGGCGTGGTATCTCGCTGCCCTCAGTCGTCATCACCACCAGCGTCGTTGGGATCTTTGAGTAGGTCAGGATCCGCTCCGCCTTCAAGATTCGGATGTGTAGATTCTCCTCTTGTAGCTGCTTTAGGATTTGTTTGTCTGACAACTCCATTTGAATCCGTTTGACAACCCATCAGACTGTCTTTGAGTCGGTGTTTCCGACTCTGGTGTCTTCCTCCTCCTTCTTCTCAGCTGTCTTGGCTTTTGTCTGTGGTGGGCTGTCGTCGGTCTTCTTCGTGGTAGCTTTAGTAGTAACTGTAGTTTCGGGTTCTTTGTTGCAGCTCGCAGGCATACTCTCCACGGTCGTCTTCTTGATGGTTTTAGCGGCTCCCACGCTGCACATCTTCTGTGTCTGTTGTTTCTTGTTGCTGGTCTTGCCACGGGCCATTTTCCTCCATATCAGACTTCTTGACTTGTTCAGGTGACTAGTCTTGATAGCGCTCTCAGTTGCGAATGATGAATGACGATGCAATGTGTTGGCGCACGATTGAATGTTGGTAGGTAAATAGGTTGGTCGTTTGATTGGTTGGTTGCTTGACAGGTTGATTGGTTTGTTGACATGTTTATTGATTGGCTGGTTGATTGGCTGGTTGATTGGTTGGTTGATTGGTTGGTTGGCTATATGATTGTTTGGTTGATTGGTTGGTTGACTAGCTATGCGATTGTTTGGTTGATTGGTAGGTTGATTGCCTATTTGATTATTTGGTTGATTGGTTGATTGACTGGCTATTTAATTGGTTGGTTAATTAGTTGATTGGCTGATTAAGTGGTTAGTTGATTGGTTGGTGGTTAATTGGCTATTTGATTGTTTGGTTGGTTGATAAATCCTATGGAAAACTGCTTCAGCTCTTAATACTGAAGCATTGGCGTTCATGTTATATAGGTTCGGGATATATAGGTTCACGCTATATAGGTTCAAGTTACATAGGTTCACATTGTATAGGCTCAGGTTATATAGGTTCAAGTTACATAGGTTCACATTGTATAGGCTCAGGTTATATAGGTTCAAGTTACATAGGTTCACATTATATAGGTTCAGGCTGTATAGATTCACGTTATATAAATTCAAGATTTATCAGTCACATGCGCTACCGCCTTAGGTAAAAGTTATTATGCCTTTTTAAAGCACAAACTATCGTCTGTCAAGACGGCAAGGTGCCAAATGGAGCGGAGATTCAAGATATATAGGTTCACACAGCATAGGTTCAAATTATATGGGCTCAGGTTATAGAAGTGCAGGTTATATATGATCAAGTTATATAGGTTCAAGTTGCATAGGTTCACATTATATAGGTTCAACGTATATAGGTTCGCCTTGTATATGTTCAGGTTATATAGGCCCAGGTTATATAGGTTCAAATTACATATTTTCACATTGTATAGGTTCAAGTATATAGGCTTGCGGCCTTGTGGGAGCACGTGTACACCTCGGAGGAGCAAATGGATCACCATGGTCTGGCAAGAATGAGGCAGCGAGGAGTGACGAGGGGATCTGGCCGACGCTCAACGCTCAGAGGAAAGGCGAGACGGACTTATAATCAGATTGCTACTGATGCTATCCGTGTTGGAACTCTTCGCTGGCTGCTGGGAATGGGGACGGAGCGCTTATGGGAATGCCCCGAATGCTGTGATGTCGGTTCTTAAATCAATCAATCAATCAAGTTACATAGGCTCAGGTTATATAGACACAGGTTATATAGATTCAGGTTATACAGGTTCAAGTGTTATAGGTTCAAGTTTCATAGGTTCACATTATATAGGTTAAGGTAATATAGGTTCTGGTTATATAGGTTCAAGTTATATAGGTTCAAGTTATATAGGGTCAGGTTGTATAGGTTCAAGTTATATAGGTTAGCATTATATAGGCTGAGGTTATATAGGTTCAAGTTATATAGGTTCAAGTTACATAGGTTCAAGTTATGTAGGTTCAAGTTATATAGGTTCAAGTTAAATAGGTTCAAGTTATATAGGTTCAAGTTATATAGTTTTAGGTTATGCAGGTTCCAGTTATGTAGGTTCATGTTGTATAGGTTCCGTATATGTAGGTTCGGGTTGTATAGACACTGACAAGGGCTTGCATTTATCGGGGTTTGGTTGATTTAGAGACTTCTCTCCTGACTCGGTACCAAGGGATCATCTCTACGTAGACTGTGCTAAAGATGTCTGTTGTTGTTGTTGTTGTTGTTGTTGTTGTTGTTGTTGTTGTTGTTGTTGTTGTTGTTGTTGTTGTAGAAGGAGGAGGAGGAGAAGAAGAAGAAGAAGAAGAAGAAGAAGAAGAAGAAGAAGAAGAAGAAGAAGAAGAAGAAGAAGAAGAAGAAGAAGAAGAAGAAGAAGAAGAAGGACGAGGAGAAGGGCGAGGAAGAAGAAGAAGAAGAAGAAGAAGAAGAAGAAGAAGAAGAAGAAGAAGAAGAAGAAGAAGAAGAAGAAGAAGAAGAAGAAAAGGAGGAGGACGACGAGGAAGAAGAAGAAGAAGAAGAAGATAGGATGGGGAAAAGTTGGAGGAAGAGTAAGAAGGGGAGAAGGAGGAAGAAAGAAGACGAGGAATCGTGTTATCAATGTGAAGTGTTCCTTTCAATACATCCGGTTAAGTATGTGTCACCCGATGACCTACTATTCAAGAAGACGCGGAGCTCGCGGACTTTGCTTAGTCAAATAAACAGATGTACTCTGTCACTCAGAAAGCAATGGCAAACTACTTAGCGTAATCTTGCCACGAAATCAACAATCAGCTGAAAGATGCTGATTTTGACAGCGATGTTCTTCCTGTAAAGGATATGCGAAAAAACAAAAAACAAACAAAAAATCTCAGTTGCTTAGGTGGTTGTGCAGAGGCGGAGATTTTTTTTAAATAATACTTTTTGGGGTTAAATTCATTCTTAGAAAATCAATGAGATTGTCCGCAGTTCACTGTAGAAGCCGGCTGCCATGTGTTCGAATCCATATCAAGGCGGATTATGTGAACTGACTTTGTCACCCAGGTCGTGCAAACATTAAATGGGCACCAGGTCATGTTTTGGTGAGGTAATGGCGGTCGCTGTGGTATTAATCTCATCATACGTTGTGTGTATATTGGGCTATAACAACTTGGAGCTAGTGCCAGTATACCCTACACGTATTCAAGGCATGGAAAGGTGTTCTTTATTGTAGTTTTCATCTGTAATGCGACTGCCAAATTGAGCAATCTGGACATTTTGAAGGAAGTTAAGTCGCAAAGACAACTTATCACAAATATCTGACAGAAGCAATCATCATTTTTTTTTTGTGGGGGGGGGGGGGGGGGGGGGTGGCACATTATGAGGACAAAAACTGGAACATGTTGTGACAACAAGAAAGATTTGAGGTAAGAGAGATAGACGAAGACAGCGTAAGAAAATTATGGACAGTCTTGTGTCGTGGCACACGGAAGGAAATCAACATACGAATTGATCTATGCCGTCGGAGATCGCAATTTGTGGAGGGGTATGATCATCCACGCCAGTTGGCAAGGCACTGGTTGGTGTGACCGGCACGTCCAGGCTTCATTGCTGGGGGTTTGCTCGTTAGCTTGTGATAGAAAACCCGACAATCACGGTGGCGTGTGGTAGTTTATGGAGTGCAGGGGTTGGCTGGCGTAGGATGTAACTTGCTAACATAATTATATGAACTATGCAGTTTTCGTCTTCTTGTTCTCCTCATCCTCCTTCTGCTCCTCTTTCTTCTTCTCCTACTCCTTATCTTCCTCTTCTTTTTTTCTTCATCTTCTTCTTTTTGTATTTTCATCTTGTTCTTTCTCCTATTCCTATTTCTTTTCTTACCTTGTTTCTTTCCTTATATTCTTCTTCTTCTTCTTCTTCTTCTTCTTCTTCTTCTTCTTCTTCTTCTTCTTCTTCTTCTTCTTCTTCTTCTTCTTCTTCTTCTTCTTCTTCTTCTTCTTTGTATCCTCCTCCTCCTTCCCTCCTCCTATTCCGCCCTCTCCTCCTTCTTCGCTGAATGATGGACAAGAAGTCAACATTTTAGTCCAACTGACCTTGAAGGGGTTGAACCTGCTACCTCGACATCAAGACACCGGAAGTGTAAGAGCGGACGCTCTTACCCATTCGGTCATGCTGACCTCACCCCCCCCCCCCCCCGCCCCCCCCCCCCCCCCCCCCCCCAAAGGCTGTTAAAAAGATAGTATTTTAACACTTTGCACTTCGAATCAGCAAACCTTGAAACACGAAATGGAACTGCATGTTTGCTCCAGCCAAATTAGCTATAGCTCGAAGTTAATTCTCAGCTCTATAAATAGCTCCCAATTTGCTTCTAAAAACAGGTTCGTGTTTACAGCAATAGCTTCCGTTTCTGACACTGGATGTGTATTTCTGGGCTGTTCAGTTTGATCTTCGTGTCAGGAAGATCCCCCTGCAATCCGCTCCTCCTGTGTTCATTGGCTGGTACGGATTTGAAAAAGGAAAGAGAAGGATGTTCTGTTGACAGTCGAAAGGGTAATCCTATCGGTGATGTCGGCAGGGAGGTGTGAAGCGCTGGGAACTTGTGTTTGTCAAGGATCAGTTCAGTTCACGTGGATTCCTTTGGGTGGCTGGTTCTGAATTCAGTGGAAGGGTTTGAGTTTTAGCTCTCGAGTCCGGAGCATTAGCGCAGAGGCTGACAACCCAGTGTGTCAGCTTGTCCGATGGCTAGTGGGGCTTCTGGTCGACTGATGAAGTCAGTCAATCGATCATGTCGACTGATGAAGTCAGTCAATCAATCATGTCGACTGATGAAGTCAGTCAATCGATCATGTCGACTGATGAAGTCAGTCAATCAATCATGTCGACTGATGAAGTCAGTCAATCAATCATGTCGACTGATGAAGTCAGTCAATCGATCATGTCGACTGATCAAGTCAGTCAATAAATCATGTCGACTGATGAAGTCAGTCAATCAATCATGTCGACTGATGAAGTCAGTCAATCAATCATGTCGACTGATGAAGTCAGTCAATCATGTCCACTGATGAAGTCAGTCAGTCAATCATGTTGACTGATGAAGTCAGTCAATTAATCATGTCGACTGATGAAGTCAGTCAATCGATCATGTCGACTGATGAAGTCAGTCAATCAATCATGTCGACTGATGAAGTCAGTCAATCATGTCGACTGATGAAGTCAGTCAATAAATCATGTCGACTGATGAAGTCAGTCAATCATGTCCACTGATGAAGTCAGTCAGTCAATCATGTCGACTGATGAAGTCAGTCAATCAGTCATGTCGACTGATGAAGTCAGTCAATCATGTCCACTGATGAAGTCAGTCAATCAGTCATGTCGACTGATGAAGTCAGTCAATCGATCATGTCGACTGATGAAGTCAGTCAATCAATCATGTCGACTGATGAAGTCAGTCAATCATGTCCACTGATGAAGTCAGTCAATTAATCATGTCGACTGATGAAGTCAGTCAATCAATCATGTCGACTGATGAAGTCAGTCAATCAATCATGTCGACTTAGGATGTCAGTCTATCAATCATGTCGACTGATGAAGACAGTCAATCAATCATGTCGACTGATGAAGTCAGTCAGTCAATCATGTCGACTGATGAAGTCAGTCAATCGATCATGTCGACTGATGAAGTCAGTCAATCGATCATGTCGACTGATGAAGTCAGTCAATCGATCATGTCGACTGATGAAGTCAGTCAATCGATCATGTCGACTGATGAAGTCAGTCAATCGATCATGTCGACTGATGAAGTCAGTCAATCGATCATATCGACTGATGAAGTCAGTCAATCAATCATGTCGACTGATGAAGTCAGTCAATCGATCATGTCGACTGATGAAGTCAGTCAATCAATCATGTCGACTGATGAAGTCAGTCAATCGATCATGTCGACTGATGAAGTCAGTCAATCAATCATGTCGACTGATGAAGTCAGTCAATCATGTCCACTGATGAAGTCAGTCAATCATGTCGACTGATGAAGTCAGTCAATCAATCATGTCGACTGATGAAGTCAGTCAATCGATCATGTCGACTGATGAAGTCAGTCAATCAATCATGTCGACTGATGAAGTCAGTCAATCATGTCCACTGATGAAGTCAGTCAATCATGTCGACTGATGAAGTCAGTCAATCGATCATGTCGACTGATGAAGTCAGTCAATCAATCATGTCGACTGATGAAGTCAGTCAATCGATCATGTCGACTGATGAAGTCAGTCAATCAATCATGTCGACTGATGAAGTCAGTCAATCAATCATGTCGACTGATGAAGTCAGTCAATCGATCATGTCGACTGATGAAGTCAGTCAATCGATCATGTCGACTGATGAAGTCAGTCAATCAATCATGTCGACTGATGAAGTCAGTCAATCAATCATGTCGACTGATGACGTCAGTCAATCAATCATGTCGACTGATGAAGTCAGTCAATCAATCATGTCGACTGATGAAGTCAGTCAATCGATCATGTCGACTGATGAAGTCAGTCAATCAATCATGTCGACTGATGAAGTCAGTCAATCGATCATGTCGACTGATGAAGTCAGTCAATCAATCATGTCGACTGATGAAGTCAGTCAATCGATCATGTCGACTGATGAAGTCAGTCAATCAATCATGTCGACTGATGAAGTCAGTCAATCATGTCCACTGATGAAGTCAGTCAGTCAATCATGTTGACTGATGAAGTCAGTCAATTAATCATGTCGACTGATGAAGTCAGTCAATCGATCATGTCGACTGATGAAGTCAGTCAATCAATCATGTCGACTGATGAAGTCAGTCAATCCATCATGTCGACTGATGAAGTCAGTCAATCGATCATGTCGACTAATGAAGTCAGTCAATAAATCATGTCGACTGATGAAGTCAGTCAATCAATCATGTCGACTGATGAAGTCAGTCAATCATGTCCACTGATGAAGTCAGTCAGTCAATCATGTCGACTGATGAAGTCAGTCAATAAATCATGTCGACTGATGAAGTCAGTCAATCAATCATGTCGACTGATGAAGTCAGTCAATCATGTCCACTGATGAAATCAGTCAATTAATCATGTCGACTGATGAAGTCAGTCAATCGATCATGTCGACTGATGAAGTCAGTCAATCAATCATGTCGACTGAGGATGTCAGTCTATCAATCATGTCGACTGATGAAGTCAGTCAATCAATCATATCGACTGATGAAGTCAGTCAGTCAATCATGTCGACTGATGAAGTCAGTCAATCAATCATGTCGACTGATGAAGTCAGTCAATCAATCATGTCGACTGATGAAGTCAGTCAATCAATCATATGGATGTCAGCATTGCCGAATGGATAAGAGCTCCGCCCTTAAACTTCCGTCGTGCTGGTGCCGAGATAACAGATTTAACACCTACACCGGTCAGCTGGACTAAAATATTGACTTATCGTCCTTGACATGGGGACGTAAATTACAAGTACCTCAGAAGTCGGAGTGAGTTCGCCTGATGGCGAGGGACACTGGTATTAGGGAAAACTAATCCACACGAAAAAATCAGTCAAGTGAATAGTAGCACGTACTTGAACTACGCTTTAGTTCAAAGCGAGCGAATACACACTAAAAATAAAGCTCATAAACAATTTCACAAATGTTGAATCGTGCTAATATAGACAGGGTATGTGTAAAATCTCACTACACTTTGTATGTTAAACACATTTGATGACGTTATAAAAAATGTGCTCCACAATCCACCGTGAAGTAATAAGAAAGCGAATGGCTGTCATCTGCTAGAGTATTTCTACGGGGTTTCTAGAAAGGAAATGTTTACAACAATAATGTACATGCAATTGAGGATCAGAAAGAAACAATCAGAATTATCATTCAAGAAATAACAACAGACACGTTTCAGAAGGTATTTGACAATATGAAGAGTCGTGTAAAGTCGTGTTTTGAAGCCCGTGGTGGACATTTCCAACACCTGTTATAATGAATACTGCATTGGTACTTTCCAGATTCCCCAAAAACAGCGTTAGACCATAGCAGTAACTATTGTAAGTAATTTAATTAATTGTTTATCACACTTTTTTATGACATCGTGAAATGTGGTCTACATACAAAGTGTAGTGAGACTTTACAAGCACCATGTAGAAGTACAAAAAAATAATAAGAGGCTTGAGGACAGATTAAAACACATAATAAATTAGTTGAAAGTCGGTCATGCGTCGAAGCGCATTTGTTCCTGTAGCCGAGGCTTTGTCACCATTTAGAGGCGGCATGTTGGAATCTCTGTATGTAACTATAGTTTTCAATTTGTTGTTTTGCGAGCCCTCTAATCTCTTTTCTCTTCTACTTCATTGAACGCCAATCAATATTTGAGAAATTTTCTATTATCTAGATTAGTTTGCTCTTGTTTTCACGGTAGTTGCGTGTCCTTTGCAGGACTTTTCTATCAACCGTAGGTTGATATTATAGTCAATTATACTTTCAGTAATTTTCCGTTACTTTCTAAACCAGATCATCAATGTTTATATCCAACTTAATGCCAGTGGAGGGATTGAACCCCTTACACCGCCATCAGCTCACCGGAAGTTTAACAATGAGCGCTCTTATTCTTTCGACCAAGCCCACTTCTTGCATGGATGACTAGTATTTTCATATCTATTTTCAACTGACTACCCCATAACCCCAGAATGTGTAACCGATCTTATCATAGGACATATCTCACAATCACCCCCATTGACGAATCTGGGCATCTCTGTTCTAGCTACAGCTTAAATGTGGCCCAGATCCGCATCTCGAAGGAAAAACGTTTCATGTGTTGACTGTGCAGATCAGGATTTCTATAGAAATGCAGATTATGGCGCCAGTTCGTCGGCGGCCAGAAATTGTGTGAACCTTTTATATGTATGCATGGAGCTTGAAATATTTTCTATAGGTCTCTATATTTTGAATATGTCATTAAAATGATAGTTTGAGATTATGTGTAAACACATCACATCGTAAGTAGGTAGCAATTCTTTTGCAGAAAGTCGCTTTCGAGAAAGCTCGCTAGGCAAGTCTGTCGAACATTTGCTTGTTTCACTACCTTATGCATTGTCATACCTTGGGTATCTTCATCTTAACTGATGCAATCTCATCTCATCTCATTTCATCTTGTTCCTCTTGTACCTTGCGGTGTCGAGGTGAAGCATAAACAGTGCGAGAGTGCCCGTTTATGGGCTTCATGTATTGATATCCCCACGGATCATGTTATACCTTCTGTCAATCTTTAACTTGGTCCTTTCACATTGCACAGTGTGTTTCTATTCGGGTCAGTCTGATTATTCGGTACTTCATTTTTAATTCACCACAAAGGAATAACGGGAATTCCCAAGAAATCAAGTGACATCATGGTGATTCCATTGTGGGTGTAGAGGTGTCACTTCTGGTTGAGTGTGTGGTGGACTACTAGACAGATCGAAGGATACAATAAATGTGTCTGGGCCCGGAGGGCCCTCACTGTCGTCGGAGTGTATATCCATATCTTGTGCTGCTCGTCTTATCTTGTATATGTCCAATCTGTCTGCGCTCATCTTTGATGTATCTTAGGGCCAGTTTGCTAAGACAATGACATGCGGTTTTGTGTACAGCTTGCTGCAAGCACACTTGTCGACCGAACACAACGTGAATCCCGATGTTCCTATTCTGAAAATCGACGATTCCACCAGATCTAGGTAAGTGCTAAAAATAACTGCGCGGTTTGTTTGCTGTGAATCAAATAATGAAGTACCGATTATTCTTCGTTCTGTTTCTTTTAGCAGTAGGAGAAATCTCCTACCGGCTTGCTAGGCCAGTACGACAGGAAAATCTGCCAAAGGGAAGTCTGTCCCTCCTGGTGAGCCAGAGCTACGTTGGCCCATGACCTTGCGCTCATGGTTTACCTGTCTACGCCACGGGGAGGTCAGATTTACTTATAAAGTCTGCGGGTCATCTGCTACTAATTTTCGCTTTTCACTCCTCTTGAGAGAGACTAACCGATCTTAACCCTCTTTTAGTTATGGTATCTTTCGCAATTTCAGTGCTCAATGAACGGTTATTTACATTATAATACGTGTTTATCATTACCGTTTTCCACAAGGGTGGGGAATCACCGTGCCCAGATGGTTAAATCGCTTGCCTCGCTCTCCGAATATAGTAGGTTTGATTTCGGGCTTGTCTTTCGATTAACGGTTGCAGTTTTCTCGGAGACTCCTAAGGTCGTCGCTGGAGTTACAGAGTTCGTGTTTTGTGCGATGCTTCAGCAAGCTGCCCTGCGGAAAGAGACCGAGCCATACGGGATAAAACCCGGTGCGATGAAGTCGACCCCCCACGCCTTTCAACACATTTTTACTGTTTATCTAAACCTGTGAGGCAATTCGCGTAGCCAATGTGTTTCAGTTTCCCAGACATGAAAATATTTATGAGTCAGTTGTCGTCGATGTTTAGATAGTATCCATCCATCCATCGTGTGACATGACGGTAAGCGTGGGCGATCATGTTCTGCCATCTCACTCGATCACCAGAGTCGTGGATCAGCTCCGTGTTTCTGTGTCGACCATGCCACAAGGCCAAGCCATCCAGGTACTTGCTTCTAGGTCTTCCCCTTGGTCTGTTCCCCTCGATCTTACCAGTTGTCACCAAGTTCTCCAGATGATTTCTTCTCATAAAATGCCAAAAAAATTGTGACTGTCTACGTCTAATGTCTCTAATCAGTTTACGATCTTCATTTGTTTCTTAAAGAACTTGTTCATTGGTCTTTCTGGCTGTCCACGGTATTCTTTGCATTTTCCTCAGAAACCACATCTCTACAGCCATCAGATGCAAAAATTCAATAGAGAATGGAGGAGGAGGAATTCTCCTAAATTTAAAAAATGGAGTGAAAAAAACACATTCAATGGCAACTGGAAAATTTTCAAGTAACTTCAAAGCGGAGGTAGAGGCTTTGAAAACTGCAGCAGAAATGCTCCTGATGGAGGAAAATAAAGAGAAGCAAATAGCTATCTTCACAGATGCAAAGTCAGCTGTCTCAATACTGAAGAGCAATAACAGCACAGAACTAACTGACCTAAGAGCAGCACTCCATGGTCTATGCCAGAAATCCAAAAATGTGGTAATACAGTGGATCCCATCACATTGTAGTATACCTGGAAACGAAGAGGCTGACAGACTGGCAAAAGAGGGCGGACGACTACCACAGCCTGACATAGACATAACCTATAATGAGGCAAAGAGGTTGATAAAAAGCACTTATAGAACCAAATGGGAATCAGAGCATCCAGACCATCAGAAGGATGATGCATATTACAAACTCGACCGAAGAGAACAAGTAGCAATCTTCAGACTCCGCACAGGACATAACAGGCTGAAATACCACTTGTTCAATAAACTAAAGATAGGAGATACCGATGAATGTAATTGTAGAACTGGAAAAATGACAGCAAAACATTTGCTGCAGGATTGCCCAACGTATGCAGAACAGAGAAAGATATTTTGGCTCACACCTGCTTCATTTGAGGACAAGCTCTATGGAGATATCAACAAGCTCAAGTTGACCGCAGCTTACTTTAACTACATACAGGTTGACATTTAAAGGTGCATGAAGACCCAGAGGCATGAAATTGAATATTGCTTGGATAGCAAATCCATTATGTGGAAAGTCCAAATCGAAAGATCGCTGTGTGGGCTTCATAAAAGGTGGAAAAGTGTCCTGGTGGCACGAAATGGAATATTGCTTGGAAAGCAAATCCATTACGTGGAAAGTCCGAATCAAAAGCCCATTGTGTGGGCTTCATAAAAGGTGGAAAAGTGTCCTAGTGGCACGAAATGGAATATTGCTTGGATAGCAAATCCATTACATGGAAAGTCCGAATCGAAAGCTCACTTTGTGGATGTCATCTGCAGACTGCATACTTCTGGTTTCCGGAAGAACAGCCTATTGTGAACGGAAGGCCCAATATACGGAAGTGAGGCTAAGCAGCCATGTGCAGGACGTGACGATTCCTTGGGTGAGCCCAGTACCAGAGTGCTATGTATCGGCTCTGCAAGTATGGAAGCCTCCTTGGATGGCGGGGAATGCCCATGGTCTGCCCCTGCCTTCCCTTGAGGGCTGACCAGGATCTTTGGCTGTTCTATATGGACCAGCTGGGATGGGGGATAACACCACAACAGTGAGAGTCAAACGTCCTAAGAAACCCCCGGGAAGGTTAACCCGGTCAACAAATGCCCGCAGAAGTCGGATGTGTCGGCCTAACGGCGCAAGAACGCAGCTCTGCTGTAAACAGGCACAACGCAATCACATCCGAAAAAAATCTCCGGATGAACGAAGAAGAAGAAGAAGATGTTTTTCAGCCTGACTGCTCATTGTCCAAGCTTCACATCCATACAAGAGTACAGGTTCTATGTAGCCTCTCAACGCTCTTTTTCTCGTTTCAATTGACATCTTTTTATTGGTCAGTATGTTTTTCATCTTTGCTAAAGGCTACTTTTGCCATGGCGATTCTTGTTCTAATCTCTTCAAGGCATCTCCCATCAGATGTTATTACTGTTCCGAGATAATTGTACCTATTCACTTGTATATTACATTGTGGTATTTCGTTCTTCCTCGTGACGACCATAATATGTGTCTTTTTACAATTTAATTCTAACCCTAGTTGTTCACTGTGTACCAACCGCATCTACTAAATTGTGCAGGTCCTGTTCATTGTCTAGATAGTATAGAGTGTTGGTAAGTGTCTTTTCCTGTCTCACATAAGTATAGGAATCATTCTGTAACAGTTACATTTGAAAACTTCTATTGTTATTTTCTCCCGTTATTGTTTGTGACATTGTCCAGTGTAGAGGCATGGCAAAAAAAGAAAATATATCTTATAATATATTATACTTAACAAACAAGATAGTTGTCTCAAGTCAAATTTTTCTTTGTAAACCTCCAGGAGTGAACCTAATAGTACAAAATATTATCTAAGAATGGAGGTGGAGGCAGTCACTGCTGCGTTTTCCTGGTTGGGGGACAAACAGCACACACGTGATTGTAACGGACTAACAGAGCATGCTGAGAATGGTGAAGGCACGTATGCCTCGTGTAGAGGGGCATGCTTAACAAATTCAGCGCCAAATAAAAAGTAGGTCTGGGCCAGACAAAAATGGATGGCGGAAAATAGAAAGTAGGGGTTTGTCACAGCTATTATAATACTCAAAAGGTGTTAATATGGTAGCTGTCACGCTGTACTATATATCAAATTAAAGGGGTGTTGCATATGAAAAAGGATTGTATATAAGCCACTGGCAGATATGGGAATTCGCTTAAGACAATTAATCATCCCATGGCACTTAATCAGTTCATTTAAAGAATCAAAGATAAGGATAATGTGTTGGATCTGTTCCCCGGGATATGCTGGTGTGGTGGGAAACGAGCAGGCGGGCAGATTGGTTGGGTCTGCATCGTTCAGTGGAGTATCGGTGCGTGCCAAGACAGACTGATAAAGTCTCTTTGGGATCTTGCGTATAGTGTAAAATAACAGATACACCATCATTGCTAGGAGAGATTGGTGCGGCAGAAAGCAAGTAACCAGAGGAACAGGCCAACATTCAGTGCTTCGAAGAAAGGCCAGGCGGACATATACTCGGACTTCAACTGATACCATTAACATTTGGACAGTCCGCTGGTTGTTGAAGATGAGAACGGAGCGCGTATGGGAATATTCTAAGTGCTGTTATGTCAGTTCTTGACTCGCCCCAGATCAACTCAAAGTTAACCTGAATATATTTACAGAAAACACCAGCCAACTTGAGGTTGTTGACATCTGCATAGAGCTTGTCCTCAGCAGGACAGGTACAGGCCAAAGTATTTTCTCTATTCCGCATATGTTATACACGTTTGCAGCAAATGTTTAGGTGTCACTTTACCATTCCATGGTTACATTCATCAGGATCTTCTATTTTTAGTTTATTCAACAAAAGATATTTCAGTATGCTGTGTCCCGTACGGACTCTGAAGACTGCTAACTTGTTCACTTCGGTCTAGTTGGCAATGTGCACCATCTTTCTGTTGTCCTCCATGCACTGATTCCCACTTAGATCTAAAATTACTTCTTATAAACCTCTTTGCCTCATCATACTTTATGTTTATATCAGACTGAGGTAGTCTTCCACCTTCCTTTTCCAGTTTACCAGTCTCTTAAATGCCAGGTACGTTGCAATGTAACGGAATATAGCGTCTACCATGTCGGACAGGTCAAGGGACCAGACGAAGAGAGACGCACGCCTGCTGCATTGTAGATCATCATCATTGTCATTTATTGCCTATATAGTACCTTGCGGTGTAGGGTATGGTGGTCTTGAGCCTGGGGAATTACGGCCGCCTGGCTAATTCAGTCGCCGCGAACTGTGCAGGTTAGGGTTTTCTTTTTGCCCCCGACAGGAAAACATCCACACCTTACCGAGGATTCGAACCCGAGTCTCCCGAGGGAGAATCCTACATTCTAGCCACTCGTCCAGCCGCTCCTGCGCTGTAGGTAAACTAGCGATGGTCAAAGGCTAAGTACGAGAAGAAGAGAGACACAAACCCGCAGCCTTGTAGGTAGACTGAGGACAGTCAAAGGCTCGGGAAAACAAACCTCAAAAATGCTTTTCGAAGTCGGATGTGCTGAGCCACGGGCTTGATGAAATACTGCAGCGAGCGGTCAGCGTGGTCGAATGAATAAGAGCGCTAGCTCTTAAACTTCTGATGTGCTGATGCCGATGTTCAACCCCTACACCCGTCACTTGGGCTAAAGTGTTAACTTCACATCCTTGACTTGGGGACATAATATTACAAGTAGCTCAGAAGTCGGAGTGGGTTCGACTGATGGCTAGGGACACTGGTAATAAAGAAAGCTAATCCACATGCAAAAATCAGTCCGGTGCAAAAGAAATAGTAGCACTTGTATGGACTACGCCTGAGTTCAAAGCAAGCGGGCGCGAAACAGTGCACTTGATGATGGTGATATGGGCATGGTTCCTTAACTGGTTAAGTGCCGAAGGATAATATATCGTCACATGTGACTGTCGTGTCCTCCTTTAAAGTGTCGTCCCTGGAGTGAAGAGAGTCAACACCCACATTATAATATTTTTTCCCTTATCAATATCCTGGAGAATCCACCAGCTTCCGTCCAACACACTCCATCAGCCTATGGACACCTTTTCCTATCACTCTCTCACTGTCGTACTATGTCCCCTCTCATACTTCCCCAACGCAACATACTCAACAACTCTTGCTTCTAAAAATTAATAAAGATTAATTTATTAAAAGAAAAGTGTAACGTATATGAGACGTGTATGCGAAGAAAATGTGTGTCGTGTACTATAACATAAATGTGTATGTCAGCCTTCAAAGTTCAGGATCATAGTGTACACATCATGACAAGGATTACACGACATCATTCGAGTCAGTACGATAAACCTCACCGGAGTCGTATCCTTCTCTCCAGACATGTCCTCCTCCAGGAACTCTGATGACCATGAGATCTGAATCCCATGTAAATATAATCCGTGGAAAAAAAACTATTATTGTTCCTAACGCAACTGTTCCTAAGAGTTTATAGAAACTCCGGCTTCATAATTCCGGCGCAGTGAAACAAACATGGAACACTGTCCTATGAACAGACTTTTTGTCTCTTGATAAATGTTCACTAGTTCTCACTATTAAACAGTTATTGTCTATACTCCAATAGAGTCCTTTATTGTTGTTCTAGTCATAAGTGAACTGAATATCCATCACTACTGGTGTGTTAAAACTGGTATGACCTAAACTCATTCGGTATTTATCCTGTAGGATACATATACCATTTAGCTCCACTGAGCAATGTTGATCATCTTCCTCTAGCATAAGCTCTGTTGTAAAGTTGCTGGCCAATCTTCCTGCGCCAAACTTTATCCGGGATCGGATTTTTCCTGGGTTCCGTGTTTTTCATTCCAACCAGAGGAAACCTGTAACATAAATCATATAACCGGTGATAGCCTCCCCGTCACTGATCTCTATTAGATGATCGTGGCCATCGGCCTCGCTCAGACAATACAGTGAACCTACTCTGTCATGGACAGATGATTGAACACATAGGTTATCATCAGGCCAAGACAAGAAAAATAAATCAACAAACAGAATGCGGACCCCCGCCCACCAGGGACCCCTACTGGAATCTCCCAATTATCCCTCATTACTCAATTCTCAACTAGTAAAGCTTATCGACACTTCACTAATCTATTAACAACTAACAGAGCCAAGTATCACTTCCCTACTCTAGCTAGTTTTCCACTAACAGTGCTAATCATCACACTTTGGTTTTAACAAGGCTACAGCCTATATTAATTAGAACGAATATTATAATAGGTTATACCTTACGGCACTGCAGTTTACACTAAATTACATCTAATGGTAGCCATACAGGCTCGTGTAAACTAAATCAAATATCTCCTTCACGCGTTAGATGTTCTAACTGCTGCAGTGACAAGCATGTCTGCCTAGATCCACATTTTCAAGTTCCCCTAGTTGGTCCCAACTCGGTTTTTTATGGCAACTCCTAAAGTTGATCACGTGACATTTTCCTTTATGCCCACACAGGTGGCATATTGGGCAGACCCTCCCTTGTCAGGGATCCATCCTCCCTGGCTCCATTAATGTTAGATTTGTCATCACTGGTTTTGACATCCAAAACAATCTAGAGAGTTACTGTACAGTTCCAATAAAGGGTTTCGATACCAAGCTGCCAATCATGGTTTTCCAAACAACCTTACATTGTGCACGTGACGTTGTTGATGTCCTGCAGGTGTTCCACTGTTTCCAATAACAAGCCCTCAACTTTCTGTCATGTGGTGACAGTCAAATCCGCCACTCCGTTTGATGTCGGGAAATACCCAATGACAGTCTGACCGTTTTCTCCCTAGTCGGGCACTTCCGACCTGTTGATAAACTGTCAATCTTCTGTTCAGTGGTGACAATCCCAGCCGCCATTTCGCCTGATGTCCGGAACTATAAATGACAGACAGTGCTGTTCCATGTACTGAGATGGGCAATTCTATGTGATTCTATCTGTTATTGAACTGTCAACGCGGTGTCTGATTCAGCGCACTCACTTCCCAATGATTACTATTTGCTGACCCGATGTAACTCGTGCAGCTGTATTTATTTACCGTCGTGGGGATTATGACATCCAATTTGTTTTTACTGTTATAAAAATAGTTGTCGCTGGCAGATAGTCCGTTTTATCAGAAAGCCTCTATAATAATCAACTGGGTAAACGCAAGGTTTTATTTTGTGACAGTGGCCTCCCATTTGGACAGAGGGATAATATATCGCCATACTAGGGTCATCTGGTTATTTGTTTTGTTTCGTGGTATCTTCCGCAATTTCAGTGCTCAGTGAAAGGGCTTACATTATAATTCTTGTTCATTTGTTTGAGTACCATGTTTAGTCCAACTTTTTATTTCGCACTGAATATGTTATAGTTTCAATTTGATCTCACTAAGAAATGCTTTATTCGATCCAATATTTTTGTACCACATCTTTGTTTTTTTATTTTTTTTTATTTTTCTCCCCATTCTACTGTAGTGATATTCTTCCAACCCGTCTATGTAGCCGTATTTTGTCAACTTCTTTTGTGTTCTCACGTTGTTTATCTGTTGTCCGTGTTTCTGCACCATACAACGATACAGAGTCAATGTACTCGTAACACCTGCATGCTGTAGTAGCGCAGAGGCCAGCATGCGAACCCGTCGGTCTGATGGTTATGTGTTTGAATCCCATTCGAGGTGTAGGTTTATTCTGACTGACCTATGACCCCATGTCGACACAGTCTAAAGTGAACACAGGTTGTAAGGGGGCACTGATGAAGAAGGTGGTTCAATATTCTTGGATATGTTATATGCAAGTAAGTTAGTAAAGTACAAGGCTCTTTTGCACGCCTCAATGTGTATTGAGCATATAAAGCTGGACCCATATTTTCATAAACAGATCGGGATTCGGTGGGTGGTTTGGTTAGTATCCCGGGATTAAAGGTGGGCGGCGTGATGTTCACTACATTACCCATCATCATCATCACTATGTAGTCGATGGTAAAAGAGAAAGGGAGACAATCATAAAGACTGATGCTTCCTTCACTACGGTGGTAAGAGGTAAAGAGTAGTTCTGACTTCGTTACGGCCAAAGAAGAAAAATAGTGAAAAGAGAGAGAACCTCACACCGCCTCAACCAACAAAAAAAGAGGATAGTAATTAGATAAGAAGATATACGAAATCTCAGGCAGGGGCCTCAACTCTGGACTGACTGTCATATTTGAGACCCAGACATTGGATTAAGGTGTTAGATTGTGGTAGGAATAGTGACTGTAAAAACTTCTTCTTCTTCTTTCGTTCGCTTGAAATATGTCTATATCTGCAATGTCGTCTCTTGCATGAATTGAACTGTTTTTTTTCAGTTCACACAGTGGTCCATAGAGTTTATCTTCCACTGTCGTCTCTCTAGGCCAGAAGGTTTGCCTAGATATGTTATATTTTGGGCAGTCTTGGAGTATGTGCTCTGCTGTCTGCGACGCCAATCCACATGTGCACATGGCTGTTTCACCAATCTTGAATTTTGTATACATGTGGTTGCGTAATCTATTGTGTCCTGTTCTGAGGCGCAGAATAATGACTTGTTCTGGTCTGTCCATAATGTGGTAGTCATCTTGAGCAGGTTTTGGTGGCTTTCTGACTGATTTGATCATTCTTTTCTTTTGGTGGTATGTAACGGGCACATCAGGCTGTTCCTCTTTGGCTCCTTCCTTAGCCAATTGATCAGCTCTGTCGTTTCCGGGTACTCCACAGTGGGATGGTATCCACTGTATGGTGACTTTATGCTGACTGCTAAGTTCAGTAAGTAGTGTCCTTAGTACTGGCAATTTCCCAGAGAGGAGCGCCTCGAGTACTGATTTTGCATCTGTTAGTAGCACCACAGGTTGTGTACCATTGCTGTTATTTAGTAATTTCTCTGTTGCTATCTTGATTGCCTCAATTTCGGCATCATAGTTATGGCAGTACTTTCCTGTCGGTACTCTGGCTGTGTCCCTAGTATTATTTGGGTATTCTATGTACACTCCCGCTCCTCCGTTTCGAACAGCATTTTGTGCTGACCCATCTGTGTAGACTCGGATCCAGAGGTCCTGTGGGTATTCTTCATCAAGGAAGCTGAGAGTGGCTGTTCTGCGCTGCACACTGTTCTGTTCTTCCTTGTCAAATATTCCTCTCACTTTTGTCTGGATTTGTAACGATAGTCTATGCTCATCTTTCCATGGAGTTCGCTCTGGAATAGTTGTTAGGGGGATACCAACTGTGGGCAGATCAGTGGTTTCTCTGCAGAGTCGTTTGGCCTGGTGGATAAAACTACTTCTTTTCAACCGCCCCATAGCTAGGTTTTCAAATCTGTTCTTCATAGGGTGGCCTGGCAAGCTGAGGAACTTTTCTGCTTGTATTAGCGTTTTCGTATCTCTGCGCTCACTCAGTGCCTGTGTCCTCCCCATCTTCTCCATTTCCACTATAGGGGTTGATCTCATCCCTCCTGTGGTGACTCTAAGTGCTTGATTTTGCACCTTGTCCAGCTCTTGTAGTGTGGTATTTGATGCTGAACACCACGCAGTTGACCCATATTCCAGGTGTGGTCGTATGCTCTGTTGGTAAACTTTGCTAAGTATTTTCGTACTGGCTCCCCATGTGGTTCCACTTAGCTTTCTCAGGATGGCTATTTTCCTTCTGGCTTTTGCTACTGCTTTGTTGATGTGCTTTCTCCATGTCAGCTTGCCATCAAATGTTACTCCAAGGTATGTTGGTTCTTTATCTTCTCTTAGGGGTGTTCCATTTATCTGGATGATCCCTGCCTTTTGTTTTGGAGAGAGGGTAAATAGGGTGGTGCTGCACTTGTCAGTGTTTATGCTGACACACCATCTATTTGCCCATGCAGCAAATGTATCTACAGCTCTTTGTAGCAATCTGGTGGCCACTGATGCATATTCATTTGTGCTCCATAGAACCAGGTCATCGGCGTACATTGCCGCTTTAATTCCATGCGGTAGGTGAGCAACAAGATCATTGATGAAGATTAGAAAAAGTGTGGGGGACAGGACTCCGCCCTGGGGGACACCGTGACGCAGTAGTACTTTCTTGCTCTTGAGTCCGTCTATCTGTACTCGGGCTCTTCTGTTGTGCAAGTATGCTTTCACCCATTTGTACATTCTTCCATTGACTTTGCAGTTTCTCAGTTTCTTCATCAGACCTTCTTTCCAGACTTTGTCAAAGGCTTTCTTCAGATCTATCCATGCCGCAAGCACCAGCTTCTTCTCTTGGAATGCATCCTCAATTTCTTGAGAGAGGTAGGTTGTCTGATCTTCCGTAGAGTAGCACTGCCTAAAGCCAGCCTGCTGTGGCACAAGGATGTTTTTACTTTCAATGTACCACTGCAGTCTGTGATTGATGATGCGCTCCAGTGTTTTGCAGAGACAGCTGGTGAGGCTAATTGGTCTGTAGCTAGAGGCAATGGAACCATCTTTCCCTGATTTTAGGAGGGGTATCATGATTGCTTCTCTCCAGGCTTGTGGAACACTGCCTAAGGTCCAGCTGTTATTGAAGATCTGCAACAGCTTTGTTTTGGCCTCTGTTCCTAGGTTCCTGATCATTTCATTGGAGATACCATCAGCTCCTGGTGACTTTCTCATTTTCAGTTTTGATATGGCTAGCTCCAGTTCGCTGATTGTGATGGGTGCCTCCAGAACCTCATGTACTATTTCCTTCTGTCCTGTATGTTGTCGTTTCTCTCGAATCTCTTGTTGTTTCTCTGGACTAATTTTGATATTGCTATCTTGTGCGAACGAGTCCGCAAAATGGTCAGCTGCTTGCTTTCTTGTTAAGATTTTTCCATCGTTATGTAGTGCAATTTTTGAGTTTCTCCCTGTGCCCTCGTCATTAAGCTGTTTTATTAGCTTCCACAATTTCCTTGTGTCTCTTTCAAAGTTCAGAGACTCCGTTTTCTCCTGCCAGCTTTTCCGTCTAGCCTGCAGCTTGGCCCTTTGAAATTTGGCTTTTGCATGCTGGAATTTATTGTGGTGCTCTTGGCTGGGTGTGGCCTCTGCTTGCTTTCTACACACTTCAACATCATTATGCAACTGTTCCAGTTCACTACTCCAGTAGGGTTTATATTGTTTACGGGCTCCTCTTGGTACTGTTTCTCGCGCTGCCTGTAGTATGCATTTCCCAAACTCTTCAACTGCTTTATTTATGTCTTTCTCAGTGTTCAGGTTTCTAACCAGTATGCTGGTGCGATGCTTGTACATTGCCCAGTCTGCTTTCTTGTAGTTCCACCTCGAGAGGGTGCTGCTTTCACTTACAAGCTCATTTTCTACGGTTAGAAAGACTGGCCGATGGTCACTGCCACCAAGTTGTTTCCCAACAGTTCGTGTAATGTTCCACTCCAGGTCTGGTGAATGAAAAGCCAGGTCAGGTGTAGTTGTAGAGTGCCATGATCTCGAGTAGAAAGTATGTGGGTCGGACGGCTTGTTAATCAACATGAATCTATTCTCATCCTGCCAGTCTTCCAGTCTCTCTCCTCTCTGGTCCATGTGATCATAGCCCCAGCTCTGCGAGTGGCTGTTGAAATCGCCACACACAATCAATTTTTCTTTTAGTGGTAGAGTGTCCAGTGCCTGTGGGCGGTCACTTGGACAGTAGTAATTGATCAGATGTAGATCTGTATTACCTGTCTTAAGTTTAAGTGTCTGATACTCAGCCCCTTCCATGTAGACTTTGATTTGGGAAGCCATGATGTTATTTCTTACAAGGGTCAGTATCCCACCTTTTCGCCTGTTCTTTCGGTCAGATCGGTAACACTGGTAGCCTCTGATTTTGAAGGCTATATTTTCATTGAGGTGAGTTTCTTGCAAGCAACATATGCTTACTTTTTCTTGGTCCAAGATTTTTTCTAATTCTATTTTTTTGTTGCTGACTCCCTCCGCATTCCAGTGCATTATTTTAAGTCTTCGTTTAGTATGGCCAGTCGTCCTATTCTCATGTCCCCTGGCTCCACAGGACATCTGAGAAGGACCTCCAGTAGTTGGGGTTGGACCCTTTCGAGACATAGGGCCCGGCACTGCACCTGCCTGGGGGTCCAAAGCAGGGCGAGCACCATATTGTTTTTACTGTTATAAAAATAGTTGTCGCTGGCAGATAGTCCGTTTTATCAGAAAGCCTCTATAATAATCAACTGGGTAAACGCAAGGTTTTATTTTGTGACAGTGGCCTCCCATTTGGACAGAGGGATAATATATCGCCATACTAGGGTCATCTGGTTATTTGTTTTGTTTCGTGGTATCTTCCGCAATTTCAGTGCTCAGTGAAAGGGCTTACATTATAATTCTTGTTCATTTGTTTGAGTACCATGTTTAGTCCAACTTTTTATTTCGCACTGAATATGTTATAGTTTCAATTTGATCTCACTAAGAAATGCTTTATTCGATCCAATATTTTTGTACCACATCTTTGTTTTTTTATTTTTTTTTATTTTTCTCCCCATTCTACTGTAGTGATATTCTTCCAACCCGTCTATGTAGCCGTATTTTGTCAACTTCTTTTGTGTTCTCACGTTGTTTATCTGTTGTCCGTGTTTCTGCACCATACAACGATACAGAGTCAATGTACTCGTAACACCTGCATGCTGTAGTAGCGCAGAGGCCAGCATGCGAACCCGTCGGTCTGATGGTTATGTGTTTGAATCCCATTCGAGGTGTAGGTTTATTCTGACTGACCTATGACCCCATGTCGACACAGTCTAAAGTGAACACAGGTTGTAAGGGGGCACTGATGAAGAAGGTGGTTCAATATTCTTGGATATGTTATATGCAAGTAAGTTAGTAAAGTACAAGGCTCTTTTGCACGCCTCAATGTGTATTGAGCATATAAAGCTGGACCCATATTTTCATAAACAGATCGGGATTCGGTGGGTGGTTTGGTTAGTATCCCGGGATTAAAGGTGGGCGGCGTGATGTTCACTACATTACCCATCATCATCATCACTATGTAGTCGATGGTAAAAGAGAAAGGGAGACAATCATAAAGACTGATGCTTCCTTCACTACGGTGGTAAGAGGTAAAGAGTAGTTCTGACTTCGTTACGGCCAAAGAAGAAAAATAGTGAAAAGAGAGAGAACCTCACACCGCCTCAACCAACAAAAAAAGAGGATAGTAATTAGATAAGAAGATATACGAAATCTCAGGCAGGGGCCTCAACTCTGGACTGACTGTCATATTTGAGACCCAGACATTGGATTAAGGTGTTAGATTGTGGTAGAAATAGTGACTGTAAAAACTAAAAGAGACTAAACAAACGAATCAAAAACAGTACAAAAATAGCTCTTTATTTATCTCCTCTAGCAGAACATGTTTGATAACACATTGCAATAACAGATACAACAGACAACTGCATATATCAAACATCAACCAAGGGTGGCTCCTATTCAGTCACCAGAACTTAAGACAACAGGCTACACCAAGTACCACAACACAGGTGCTCCAAGCAATAGCTGGTTAGACTGACACAATAGAGAACCTTGACACAAGCAACACTGCACAGACAATAAGGCACTACAAAAACATAGGTTACACAACATAAACCCCAAGACGCGACATAAACAAAGAGTTGTGACACAATTTACTATCCCACCAAGAACCCAGGCCTGCTGACACTAACTAGTCAGCCGCTCCTGTAACAATGGAAAACACAATCTATGATTATCATGGTAAAGGCAACATATTAAACACATGAAGCAATGAGCACATGCAATATAACATTTGAATTAACCTACATATAACAAATGTCTTCCATCAAATTATCCACTTTGCTATTCCCTCTAGTTGTACTACTGCTATCATGAGACTACATCTCTAATGGTTAAATGCAGCAATCAATGCTGCATCATCAGATCACCTACTATTGTCTTCTCCAGTTGTGCCACTGCTGTCATGAGATTACACTTGATATTGCTAGGATAGAACACCTTCTAATGCAACAACCTCAGCCTGCTCCACCTCCCCATACAGCCCAGCATTCACTTACAGAGTGTCTTCAATTCAGAGAGGTCATTCCCTACAGGTCTCTGGTCCAACACAACTTCTCATCCCCAAAAGCACAGGCTGACAATACCCCCTATAAATGCCAATGTTACACAGCAACACTAATCAACTTGTCAAAATCAACACCGAACACAACTCAGCTACACCGGTGTACAACGACTCTAACAGGACAACACCATTTGAACATGTACATAGGGGACATACAGTACAGTCCAATGCACCAACAGCAATCAAGCAGACATAGGATATGCAATTCAACATGACATCACCAGGACACACACCTTTGTACACCAACTAGACAACATCAATATACCATGACACCAGCAACAATCAGGACACAGGCTATAACATAAGTCACCGCCAACAACTCAGGCATATAACTTATATCGCCACATAAAACATCACTCATCAAATGATTGCTCTCACCATAGCCATCACCACAATCACAATCATCTTAGCTGATATCACTACATGATCAGCCTCAACATAGTCATCACCACAATCATAATCACCATCATCAAATGGTCACTTTTACCATAGCCATCACTACAATCATAATACTCAATGCACCACCTTTCCTCTGTCATTTAAATACCTAAACTTATGAGGGATGCCATATGATATAGGACACACTGCTCCTGCAGTGTCCATGTTTTGATAAAGGATATCAACAACAATATGACATCACACACATTACCGCATGATATTATAAATTAATAACCAACAGGCAAAACATGTTCAACCGTGAAAAGCAATGGACACATATACCCAGTGGAATTACCATATTTGTAGAATGTGGCAATGTAACATTTGCACATAAAAGAATCACAACATTCACAGAAAGTTGAAGATAGACATGTATTACACAGGAACTCAACCGAGGAACTCTGAGGCTACTAAGACAGTTCATAAAATAAATACACCATAGTATCAAGTAAGAGTGCATCATCCATATGAGACAGGATCAAAGCATAACCATGTTCATGGGCAGAAACAGAACATCAGCACTAATATAACAACCAGTATGCTATATATATTATGTCATAACCATGTTCATGGGCAGAAACAAAATATCAGCACTAGTATAACAACCAGTGTACTATATATATTATGTCATTATTACACACTAATGCCAACTACACCAGTGTACTTTTATCTGTGAGTGGACAGCAAATGTGCAGTTATGCCCTCTATTTCCCATCATTCTTCCTACGATACACCGGTTATACATTTTCTTCTCTTACGCTTCGTGTCGCATCGCAAGTGCATATATCTTTGCGAAAGGTGGTACGTAGCAATAAATCACACCCTTCCCCTGGTACAACAAACACCCTGTTTTACTCCACATACAACTCCCAGTTTGATACACTAGCACAAACACTACTGCATTCTGGTAGCAGATGTGACACCAGACTTCAATGCTAAATGAGAAACCCCTTTACCAATATCAGTTCCAGATGCACCTGCCTGTTCTCCCTCAGTAAAGCCACACTTCATTCGCAGTTACGACTACACAATGATTGCTGATACACACCCCGCGTATTAAGATGTATTATTTCCTACGCCTAGTGGCTATCTGCATGGCGTCCCTACAATTCAACACATTATCTCCTACACTTCTATTTATTACCTACATGTTCTAACAGCTTAGCTTAACCATTAACCCATCATTGCCACATATAACATGTAAGTACTCTTCTCTGCTTTACACATGTTATAAATATTACACTTAAATTATGGTTATTTCCCCTACTCATTGTTGCTTTGGAGTGTTCATACCCAACACTTGACCAAACATCCAATGTGATGCTCACCATTGTCACAGAATAATCCTGTAAACATATCTTGCTGCTGTATACACATACACATATGATTCTCACCACTCTGTTGTTAAGTAACCTTCATTTCTAGCAACCTCACAAGCACTTACTGCCTTCCATGCCAACATGGCCTGCATGGCCCCATGTGGCATTATTTCAGTCTTTACTATAAACTAATTTATGACCCCACACATTGTATATTTTGGTGAATCTCCCACATATCTATTTAGACAGTAACACATTAATGCCATAGGATAACCATGTAAAATAATTCCCAACAAAATAATCTTGTGCCAGCATGGCTGGCATGACATGACATCAGTCTCTATGGTACTTCACCACCATCAATGACCTATTCTACATATTTCACGTCACCATTGTCTGATTGCTGACATCTCTATGAATTAAATGTTATATTCCTAAAACCCCAGGGACGTTACATTGATCTGTAGAACAGCTCACTTTAGTAATACTCATCTACATTATCTATTTATATTTCTTTGTTCCTACCACTCTGCCTAACAGCTTTGTTCCCACACATCGGTTTTCCCACGTGAACGCTTTTCAAGCCTGTAACATGGCGTGTGCTGCGATTTAACAAATATTTATTAAATTAAACATTTTACACTTACAGCTTTTTCCTCTGACATATGTTGTTCAATGATGAACAGATGGGAAACCCCACATATCTCGTCTCAAGGCGGGCTGGCCACAAACTACACAGGGCCCCAGCGCCTGCCTTCCCACACCGCTGGCTGCTACAAGGAAAAATGGCCTCCGGTCTTTGTGATAAAGTGGCGTTTCCGGCGTGGCCAGGACCGTACGGTTTTCACAGACCAAACTAAGTGCCTTGGTTTGGCGCTGTGACATATCCAAACCCCTACTTTTTTGACGTCCCGTCAAAAGGAATGGACTATCGTATCCCCTTACCCCAACTATCTCTTTACAAGTTAACATCTACACATAAACCATCATCAAAATTACCAACGCCCAAAAAAAATAAAGCCACTTGTGACCTCATCCAAAAATAATCATCAATGAAACAAGGATTCATTTAAATTTACACACAAACCGCCATCAAAATGACATAGGCATAACAAATCTATGTCACATGTTACCACATCCAAAAACATAATCGTCAATCAGTCAAGACACCAATGGCAGTTATACGTAACCAGCCTTCAAAATGACATCAGACTTCTATGCCCTAACAATTCCCTGGTCATAGAGCACAACCATCAACCAAAAAAAAACTTGTCAACTTTGGAGACCTTGCCCCCAAAACCTAAACTGCTGGTTATATCCCTGAAGAGTACCACTTAACAAAATAGTCTTTTTCTATTCATACATCACTTACAATGTGAAACAGTGTAGATTACATCACCAAGCATCAGTCAGTTCCAAATACCAATAATCTCGACACAAAAGTCTAAACTATACTAACTCAGTTGTTGGTACTAATGACTAAAATAATATCAGTGATGAAAAATAGCTCTTCTGCTATAAGAGCACCAATCATAACAAAATGAATACAACCCTCACTTCTTACATAAAAATAAATAAACAAACATAAAAGCTACATAAACATTCAACAAGTAACCTTTATATTGGTTACTACTTCCCTTAACTCTGGAAATTCAACACAAAATGTATTTATCAATAATACCATTTGTCTCTTCAAATATAAGCTTCCTGCAGCTACTGTGGTACCTAAATGACTTGTTTTTCTATCAACCTGTATCTCTACACTAAAAAGAACATTTCATCATGTGTCACCTGTAACCTGAATATAAACATAAAGGAAAATATACCGGGCCAACAAAACATTGTTATTTCAATAATATCCCACCTCATGAATTCACTCTGGAAGTTACTCTCTTACTGGACATGATGGTAATGACAACACCACATGAACAACAGAACCACCCCTTTCACCTGGTCTGCCTGGCGTTCTTGCACTCTAAAAGAAAGACATGTCATCACATGACACCATCTACCTGCAATCATAATATATAACAACAGCAAAACATAACTGCTAATTAACTAACTACACTAAGGCTGTCAATCCAAAAGACTGGAATTCCTAAACG
The DNA here is from genome assembly GCA_963921405.1 of Cepaea hortensis. Taxonomy (NCBI): domain Eukaryota; kingdom Metazoa; phylum Mollusca; class Gastropoda; order Stylommatophora; family Helicidae; genus Cepaea; species Cepaea hortensis. The sequence goes on from OY992881.1 coordinate 116,572,665, forward strand.
GATGAAAACAGTCTCTATCTTTCACAACCATGTCTAACGGGCAAAAGTTCTTGCTGGTGGTCTTTCACAATCCCCTTTTGCACAAAGTCACGAGATGACATGTCGGTATGCAGAACATTTAGGCCCACACCAGTCACAATACGCGGTCCACCTGTCACATTTCTAACACCTAACTGGTCGACCACACTGACACCAGGAGACTTCCCTCGTCCCCTCTTCCTCCGCCTCTTCCTGCGAAAGAAATTTCTCTGGTTGCCACGCATAACCATCCGGCTATCAGAAGTTGACACTGCACCCACCTGAACTGCTGGGGCTGATCCTTTAGAAGGATCAACCTGGGGCGGACTCTGTTGTCGCTTAAGGCCCTGCTGGTCTCGGTGGCTTACGTTGGCAAATGCTTTGCTACAATTGACTCCAGAGGGGTTCTGAATAACACTAACCCCTCTCTTCGGACACCTGTTCTGGAGGTGTGTGCGGCTTCGACAAACATTGCACCTCTTGCGTTGTACCTTGGGCTGCATCAACGAATCAGCTAAGGCTCTCATCCGACCTAGCTCAGCTCGAAGTTCCTCCACCACCACATCATCCTGCTGGCCCCCTTGACACTGACCACTGGCATTAGGCCACCTCTCTGAACTGTAATCTTGAGGTTCTACATATTGGTATGCCGAGACTTCTGGAGCTAATGACACACCAGCCCATCGCAAAGCCAAGTCTCTAACACAAAGGAAAGTCACTGATGGGTCTTGCGATATCCTCTCCTCTGCCATTCTCCTGCTGAGAACATTATGTAGTTTTGTGACAAACCAGTCTCTTAGGATCACTGGATCCCAAGCAACCATGTCCCTCTTTCTCTGTGCTTCCAGAACCAAACGAAAAGCTTTGTGGACCCGGTGAGAGAAATCCATGATGGATTCCCCAGCATCTTGTTTGGTCTTGAAAAACACTGCAGCCAACTCCACCACGCTGCGCTGTTCTCCATACACCTGCTGAATGGTCTGCAGCATCTTCTCAGGGTCATTACAAACTGACCTAAGTTCAAGCTCTTCCCACACATTGGGTGCAATACTCTCCCATATGATGTCAACCTTATCCTCATCACACACTGCACCAGCCCTCCAGGCGGATCTCACCTTCCTCACATACTTCTCAACAGTTGGCCCACCTTGCCGGCCAAAACAAGGTACTTCTATCTTCACAGGTGCAAGTATGTACCTGACTTCACCAGTGGGCCCTGTGACGTCAGGGGCACCAACTGGGAGGGGAACTACGGTCCCTAACGTTGAAGACAGAGCCATCCTGGCTCTGGATAGGATACAGTGAAAGTGTACTAGGAGGCAATTTATCTGAGCCCACTCACCATACAGGGGACTCCTCTCTTGTGCAGGAATGCCTGGGGCGTCTCAGCAGCAAACCTGGGTTCTAATGTCACAACTCAAAAACAATGGACACCACAAACATAAACACTGACCTATCACACAAAACAATCACTAGATACTAAAAAAATTCTAACAGAACAATTCAAAGGCTGCCACTATATCTCGTCGGGGTCGCCATTTTGTAGTCGATGGTAAAAGAGAAAGGGAGACAATCATAAAGACTGATGCTTCCTTCACTACGGTGCTAAGAGGTAAAGAGTAGTTCTGACTTCGTTACGGCCAAAGAAGAAAAATAGTGAAAAGAGAGAGAACCTCACACCGCCTCAACCAACAAAAAAAGAGGATAGTAATTAGATAAGAAGATATACGAAATCTCAGGCAGGGGCCTCAACTCTGGACTGACTGTCATATTTGAGACCCAGACATTGGATTAAGGTGTTAGATTGTGGTAGAAATAGTGACTGTAAAATCTAAAAGAGACTAAACAAACGAATCAAAAACAGTACAAAAATAGCTCTTTATTTATATCCTCTAGCAGAACATGTTTGATAACACATTGCAATAACAGATACAACAGACAACTGCATATATCAAACATCAACCAAGGGTGGCTCCTATTCAGTCACCAGAACTTAAGACAACAGGCTACACCAAGTACCACAACACAGGTGCTCCAAGCAATAGCTGGTTAGACTGACACAATAGAGAACCTTGACACAAGCAACACTGCACAGACAATAAGGCACTACAAAAACATAGGTTACACAACATAAACCCCAAGACGCGACATAAACAAAGAGTTGTGACACAATTTACTATCCCACCAAGAACCCAGGCCTGCTGACACTAACTAGTCAGCCGCTCCTGTAACAATGGAAAACACAATCTATGATTATCATGGTAAAGGCAACATATTAAACACATGAAGCAATGAGCACATGCAATATAACATTTGAATTAACCTACATATAACAAATGTCTTCCATCAAATTATCCACTTTGCTATTCCCTCTAGTTGTACTACTGCTATCATGAGACTACATCTCTAATGGTTAAATGCAGCAATCAATGCTGCATCATCAGATCACCTACTATTGTCTTCTCCAGTTGTGCCACTGCTGTCATGAGATTACACTTGATATTGCTAGGATAGAACACCTTCTAATGCAACAACCTCAGCCTGCTCCACCTCCCCATACAGCCCAGCATTCACTTACAGAGTGTCTTCAATTCAGAGAGGTCATTCCCTACAGGTCTCTGGTCCAACACAACTTCTCATCCCCAACAGCACAGGCTGACAATACCCCCTATAAATGCCAATGTTACACAGCAACACTAATCAACTTGTCAAAATCAACACCGAACACAACTCAGCTACACCGGTGTACAACGACTCTAACAGGACAACACCATTTGCACATGTACATAGGGGACATACAGTACAGTCCAATGCACCAACAGCAATCAAGCAGACATAGGATATGCAATTCAACATGACATCACCAGGACACACACCTTTGTACACCAACTAGACAACATCAATATACCATGACACCAGCAACAATCAGGACACAGGCTATAACATAAGTCACCGCCAACAACTCAGGCATATAACATATATCGCCACATAAAACATCACTCATCAAATGATTGCTCTCACCATAGCCATCACCACAATCACAATCATCTTAGCTGATATCACTACATGATCAGCCTCAACATAGTCATCACCACAATCATAATCACCATCATCAAATGGTCACTTTTACCATAGCCATCACTACAATCATAATACTCAATGCACCACCTTTCCTCTGTCATTTAAATACCTAAACTTATGAAGGATGCCATATGATATAGGACACACTGCTCCTGCAGTGTCCATGTTTTGATAAAGGATATCAACAACAATATGACATCACACACATTACCGCATGATATTATAAATTAATAACCAACAGGCAAAACATGTTCAACCGTGAAAAGCAATGGACACATATACCCAGTGGAATTACCATATTTGTAGAATGTGGCAATGTAACATTTGCACATAAAAGAATCACAACATTCACAGAAAGTTGAAGATAGACATGTATTACACAGGAACTCAACCGAGGAACTCTGAGGCTACTAAGACAGTTCATAAAATAAATACACCATAGTATCAAGTAAGAGTGCATCATCCATATGAGACAGGATCAAAGCATAACCATGTTCATGGGCAGAAACAGAACATCAGCACTAATATAACAACCAGTATGCTATATATATTATGTCATAACCATGTTCATGGGCAGAAACAAAATATCAGCACTAGTATAACAACCAGTGTACTATATATATTATGTCATTATTACACACTAATGCCAACTACACCAGTGTACTTTTATCTGTGAGTGGACAGCAAATGTGCAGTTATGCCCTCTATTTCCCATCATTCTTCCTACGATACACCGGTTATACATTTTCTTCTCTTACGCTTCGTGTCGCATCGCAAGTGCATATATCTTTGCGAAAGGTGGTACGTAGCAATAAATCACACCCTTCCCCTGGTACAACAAACACCCTGTTTTACTCCACATACAACTCCCAGTTTGATACACTAGCACAAACACTACTGCATTCTGGTAGCAGATGTGACACCAGACTTCAATGCTAAATGAGAAACCCCTTTACCAATATCAGTTCCAGATGCACCTGCCTGTTCTCCCTCAGTAAAGCCACACTTCATTCGCAGTTACGACTACACAATGATTGCTGATACACACCCCGCGTATTAAGATGTATTATTTCCTACGCCTAGTGGCTATCTGCATGGCGTCCCTACAATTCAACACATTATCTCCTACACTTCTATTTATTACCTACATGTTCTAACAGCTTAGCTTAACCATTAACCCATCATTGCCACATATAACATGTAAGTACTCTTCTCTGCTTTACACATGTTATAAATATTACACTTAAATTATGGTTATTTCCCCTACTCATTGTTGCTTTGGAGTGTTCATACCCAACACTTGACCAAACATCCAATGTGATGCTCACCATTGTCACAGAATAATCCTGTAAACATATCTTGCTGCTGTATACACATACACATATGATTCTCACCACTCTGTTGTTAAGTAACCTTCATTTCTAGCAACCTCACAAGCACTTACTGCCTTCCATGCCAACATGGCCTGCATGGCCCCATGTGGCATTATTTCAGTCTTTACTATAAACTAATTTATGACCCCACACATTGTATATTTTGGTGAATCTCCCACATATCTATTTAGACAGTAACACATTAATGCCATAGGATAACCATGTAAAATAATTCCCAACAAAATAATCTTGTGCCAGCATGGCTGGCATGACATGACATCAGTCTCTATGGTACTTCACCACCATCAATGACCTATTCTACATATTTCACGTCACCATTGTCTGATTGCTGACATCTCTATGAATTAAATGTTATATTCCTAAAACCTCAGGGACGTTACATTGATCTGTAGAACAGCTCACTTTAGTAATACTCATCTACATTATCTATTTATATTTCTTTGTTCCTACCACTCTGCCTAACAGCTTTGTTCCCACACGTCGGTTTTCCCACGTGAACGCTTTTCAAGCCTGTAACATGGCGTGTGCTGCGATTTAACAAATATTTATTAAATTAAACATTTTACACTTACAGCTTTTTCCTCTGACATATGTTGTTCAATGATGAACAGATGGGAAACCCCGCATATCTCGCCTCAAGGCGGGCTGGCCACAAACTACACAGGGCCCCAGCGCCTGCCTTCCCACACCGCTGGCTGCTACAAGGAAAAATGGCCTCCGGTCTTTGTGATAAAGTGGCGTTTCCGGCGTGGCCAGGACCGTACGGTTTTCACAGACCAAACTAAGTGCCTTGGTTTGGCGCTGTGACAACTATATTCCATGTCGATCAGCGTGGGCGGTCATGTTTCGCTATCTTACACAATCACCAGAGTCGTGGATCAGCTCTGTGTTCTTGTCTCTACCATTCAATGTGGTTAAGCCATCTAGATATTTACTCCTCTGTGTTCCCCTTGTTCGTTTCTAGATATTTACTCCTCTGTGTTCCCCTTGTTTGTTTCCCTTTAATCTTGCCAGTTGTCACCAAGTTCTCTTGTTTATTATTACACGAAACTATCTTGGATCCTGTAAATAAGGTTGTTTGCCATTGCTTTCCTTCTTAGCAGTGACCAAACTGGTCGATGACCGTAGCCATTTCTCCAAAATGAGATTCTCTGCCTACTGTCGTGAAATTGGAGATCATAACCTACAACTATCTGTCGGATGCTCTTCAACTTCATCCACCACCTGCACCCATGGCTTCGCGTAACTCTGATCGGAAGGGGGGAGGGCTAAACGGGTACCCCACCTTTCCCAAGGGTGTCCCGTATGCTAGCATGGGGAAGGAGGCACCTTAATTCTCCTTTGATAGGGGATACTCATACTCCGCCACCCACTAGGGAACTACGAGAACAATGGTTCTCAACCGGTGGGGAATTCCCCCTAGGGGGGAATTTTAGGGTTTCCAGGCGGGGAATGAAGATTATTTCAAGATCGCGATAATACAAGAACCGATTACTTGATATTGTTTTTCCCTCCATACTTTACGGTTCTGTAAGGAGGGTTGCCAGACGTCCGGCAAAAAGAGGACATGTCCTCCTTTTTAGCCTAACGTTCTCCGTCCGGCAGGCAAAGCTAAATACCTTTAAAACGCCCGACTTTTCTTATATTTTATGTTTGTTTTTTGTTTTTTTTTAATATTTTATGAGTATTTAATAAAGATTATAAGGTAATAATTGTACAATCGGCTGTTTAAATAATATTTTTTAGCATTTTGAAAAAGGCCTCCATTGAATTTATATGTATTTTTTAACATGATTGTTTCTTGGTCGATTCACTAAGAGTAAGATACACTTATTGGCACCTATTGTAATAAAATTGTACTGATTGTGGGTTTAATCTGGAACGATTCAAATGAAACATTCAATATGTCCTCCTTTGTCCTCTTTTTTTGTCTGATTATGTCCTCTTTCTGGTGCCCACGTATCTGGCAGCCCTAACTATAATTAGTGGGCGCACCCATGACCACTGTTTCGGAATACGAGAGAACTTGCTTCTAACCGTCACGGCTGCTTCGTCCACACATTATTATCATCCAGCGTCTTGCCTACTGGGGTGGGCGATCAAGCCCCTCCACAAACTGCGATCTCCGACGGCATGGATCAATTCGTGTGTTGACTCCCTTCCGTGCCATGACACAAAGCTTTAAGAATTTTCTCACGCTGTCTTCATCTGTCTCTCTTTCCGCAAATCTTACCGGTTCTAGTCCACACAAGCTACCAGAAATATACGGAAATGTCATGATAGCTAACCTTTGGCTAATGACCTTCATTATAACAATGCTGTTGTAGCAGATTAAAGAGCGCCGAACACGCACCAAGGCAGACGACGTGGGCGACAGGTCGCAGTAACTTCGTATGATAATTATCATACGATCAATGTTTTAACCCTTTTAGGACGGAACAACATTGGGCCAAATTTAGGTTTCCCACTGAAGAAGATGGAGCCATTTTTTGGGAGTACAGAAATGACTGAAGTGACAATTTTATAAATTCAAAAAAAAATATTAGAAACCTATATAGGTATATACAAGTATATATATTCTTAAAGAGGATATAGTAAAGTTTATTTCTGTGTATGATTGAAGTTGTTTTGTTCATGTTTACGCAAATTTGATAACCTCATTTGTATTTTGTGAAAAATAAAATATTTCATACCACAATGTATGAATTGGTACTAAATATTTAAAAAAAAATGGTACTCACCTAAAATTTCCTCATTGAATACCTACACCACTTTAGAATAATTTTAAACACTTATGGTTAAATAAACAACACCTATGAAGTCCCTATTGACATTTGTAATAGGTTGGCTATCAACTGGTGACATGTTTTTTGGTCCGGCCATTGCCATGAAAGGGTATAGATAAAACGATCTTCTTATTCCCAACACACAAAACTACGGGGACACGAGGTTGAAAACCTCATGGGCACTTTCTGTATCACTAAAGTCATTATCTGACAGTCCTGAACTAACAAAATCGCTACTATCAGAGCTAATTAATGCTAGTACGTCTTCAGGTTCAAAGCTGGCCATTTTGGAACTCAAAAGTCCACGAAAAAATGGGTTACTTCGGAAAAAACTGCACAAAATCATGTCCACATGTCTGAATCACGCTAGAAACGGAAATGTGGCGGCTAAAATGGCTGACGATTGCAAGGAAGCATTTGATTGGTCTGTACTATTAAAAGCAAACCAATCAAAGCAGCTCTTACAACAGGATCGGCCCAACTGGCCCAACCGGGTTTTTCACTATGACCGTGTGGTGACGTCACGGCCACTATATCGGCCCCGCCGTCTTTAAAGGGTTAATTAACCTGCGGACAGTCAGGTGATCCTGTTGTCTCGACATGGTAATCAGCCACGTGATTCGCAACAAAACCTGCTTGCGTCCATTTTGTTGTCATGTGATGTAAGACCGTCATTGTATGACGCAATACATCTGCTTCCTCTTTGCGATGCTTCACACAGTGAAAGCAGTAAGTCATACGAAGAAGGAGAAGATACAACACGTTGTTTAGTCATGCCATCCAAACAATGCGTCAACTTCTATTTCCAAATGTATGTCATCCACCAGTCAAGTGCCGTCTCCACAGTAAAGGTCGCTAATAACTAATGCTCTTATCTCTGCCGCTTGCTGTACGCTTGGATATTCGACTGTTTGTTCATTGTATACTGTTATCTTTGTACCTGTATCGCTACCTATCTGGTGTTAGCATTCTTAAGATTCTTACCTCTATTTGTTTTTGTTTTAAAGTAGTATATGGCTCCATTGTGATCTGTTTTAAAGTAGTATATGGCTCCATTGTGATATGTTTTAAAGTAGTATATGGCTCCATTGTGATATGTTTTAAAGTAGTATATGACTCCATTGTGATATGTTTTAAAGTAGCATATGACTCCATTGTGATAACAAAAAGTTAGTTAGGTAGTTAGTCGACAGATCATCCTCATTGCGCATCGAACCATTCAGTCCATAAGTGCTCGGATCCCCTCCTCAGTAAATCCTGCAGCATGTAGCGGCTAACGACACCAGTTCTGTGTTTATTATCAATCTTCTTTGGCTTCCTGCGTAGTGTTCTTGTTTGGCTAAACCTCTTTTAACTTGCTGTTTTCGCAGTCTGACTTTGGTTGTAGATTCACAGTGACAAAAAAAATTTTGTGTGGAGTATTTGTTATTTATTTTGAAAATAAAGTTCGCTTCGTCGTTCTGTATGTTTGTTTGTCTGTCTCCACTCACACACACACACACACACACACACACACACGCACGCACGCACGCACGCACTCACACACACACACACTCACACACACACATACAGACACACTCACACACACACACTCACACACACCCACACACACTCTCACACACACTCACACACCCACGCACACACACATACACACACACACCCACGCACACACACACTCACACACACACCCACGCACACACACACACATACATTCTTGTTCTTATAGTCCATGCCGTGTGGCGTTGGTGACCATGTCAGTCCAGAGCTCCCTGTCTCGTGTGCTGCCAGTAATTTCTGATACTGATGTGCCTCCATGCCATTGGGTCACTCTGTCAAGCATCTTCTCTCTTGGGCTGCATCTCCTCCACTCCAACTTGCCCATTTTCACGAGCCGATGCAGTCCTCCCCTTTTTATGACATGCCCATTCAGTGTGAACTGTCTTCCTCTAATACGAGTATCCAGTATGAGTGCGCGCGCACGCACACACACACACACACACACACACACACACACACACACACACACACACACAGAATATCCGTGTAAGCGTCTCTCCCTTTTTTCCCCTTTCCTCCCACACCCCGTTATTCGAACCCATCCTATGGATCGCACTTATCATGACCCCTACCTCGTCACGAGCCGCCCGTTGATATCACTAACTAAATAACAACGCCGATACAGATGATATCATACTCCAAATTTATGACATCAGTCTGTTGGCACGGTAATTTGAGAATTATTTTTCTCACGGTTCTGTCTCTGATAACACCGGAATCGTGATCAGGCTTGCCTGTTTTGCGCGTAGTGATATCTTTATTCGTCTGCAATTGCAAGCTTTAGCGGGAAACTCTTAGAGTCGCAGCTATCACTACCCGGAGCAGGGAAGGGGACTCTATTAAGGGACATTTGAATATTTATAGCATCATTCGCGGGAATATAAAATTATCAACTTACACATTTGTTTACATATTGTTGTTGTTGTTGTTGTTTTTTTTTGCAGGTCGTTGCTATCAATCCCAGATTGACTTTCTAGGAAATTGTGTGTTAAGTAGTTTGCCATTGCTTTCTGAACGAGAAGGCAGCGTTTAAAGTCTAGTTAATGCTGGTGTAAGCGTTTAAACGCCAATCTTGCCATTAGCGCACCGACAGTTTAAGAGCAAGCGATGAGTGCAAGTATATAGAAAAAAGAACGGGCTAGCTGGGATGGGGATAACACTACAACAGTGAGAGTCGAACGTCTTATGAAACACCTGGGAAGGTAATCCGGCCAACAAATGCTTGAAGAAGTTGGATGTGTCGGCCGAACGGTGCAAATATCGCAGGTCTGCTGTAAACAGGCACAATGCATTTACGTCTGAAACAATATTCCGGACGAACGCAGAAGATGAAAAAGAAAGCTTGAAGAGTTGAGAAACGTGTATGCTGAATAGTGAATCCATTAAATTGTATAGAAGTTAGAACTTACCAATCAAAGACAAAAACAAAAACAAACAAAACCAAAGAATTATCCCATAATTACAATTGTTAATCTAAACATTCTGATATCTGCAGGTCAGAAATAACAATTAAGACGAACAAAAGGAGCAAAGGATAAACACAACTTTAACGCGAGATTTCAACTGTCCGTAGGGTATAAATTGCGTCACCGAGACGTAATAATAATACATACATCCAAAGAATGTTTGAATTATTGTTTTTTTTTTTAAAGGCAATTTGTAGAGATTACAACGTATGAGCGGAGTATTTGGAAAGCTATTTTCGATAATTAAATGTTCTATTTTAGGTAACGTCATGAAACGGTTCATCTGTTTGTATTATTACCCCGGTCTTGGGGGAACAACAATGTAGATCTTCTATTCTATATATAGTAGGTTTGCGTGGCCGCGGGGATAAATACACTTGTGCTGAAACTTCGGGTGCGCTGAAACTTCCGGTGCGCTGAGACAGACAATCAGACCAACCGACCCACCGACCAACCCACCGATAATGTCTTCACACATTCATCATCATCATCATCATCATCATCAGCAGCAGCAGCAACATCATCATCATCAGCAACAACATCCTCCACTTCTGTCGTTAAACGTCGTGGGGAGGAATAATTTTGCGCTCCAGCGCCCGGTGGGCGGCACTGAATAGTGTCATTCCGTGTGATTGTACAATGCCTTTGATGTCGTCAATCCATTTTCTTCTTGGACGTCCTCTTGGTCTCGTCGCAGATGATGTTTTATGTAAGGCCAGTGATGGTAGTTGATGGTGTTGCATTCTAACGACGTGGCCAAACCACTTGATCTTCTGTCGTTCAATAAATGTGGCACAAGGTGTTGATTCCACTGTCTGTCTGATAACAGCATTTCTTACTCGGTCTCACACATTAACAACTACTATACCACGAAACAAGCATGTCACGCCCCCGCCCCACAACAACCTCTGGTACCCACACAACAAAGCTGGGCCGACCCCAATGCCTCACTAGCAGGGAAATATATACACACACTATAATATGCTTTATACTGGCATCTTGCCGTCCTGACAAACGATAGTGGGAACTATATATACACACTATAATATGCAGTATACTGGCACCTTGCCGTCATGACAAACGATAGTGGGAACTATATATTCATTCATTCATTCAGTAGCATGTACTTTGCAGAACCTCGCTCCCATAACAACCTTCCGGAAAACTTCTCGATCATAAGCAAGATGTCCCGCATCCATTACACCCATCTGGAGATCATCCGCCACATCCTGCACCCATCTTCTCTTTGGCCTTCCTCTTCCTCTCTTCCCAGGCATATACCCCTCCATTATTGTTCTCTCCAAACTTTCATGACGTTTCAAGTGACCAAAATATTTCAATTTTCTTTGTTTTATCGTTTTTAATAGCCAACCTTCTTCAATATTCAGCTCTTGAAGTATTGATGCATTTGTTCTTTTCTTTACCCAAGATATTTTTAGAACTCGTCTATAACATTTATATTCAAAGGCATTTATGCGCTGCTCAGCTTGTTTTGTAAGTGTCCAGGTCTCAAGGCGTATGTTGCAATTAGAAAGATACATGCTCTTAAAAATCTAATTTTTGTAGTTCTGTCTGTCCCATTCCATAATTTATTCAGTTGTTTTAGTCTTTGAAGAGCAATTGATAGTCGTCGTTTAATTTCTTTCATTGTGTCACCGTTGTTGGAAATCAATGACCCAAGATATTCAAAATTGTCCACCACCTCCAATTGTTCCTCATTAACATATATTTCTGTCTCCATAGTGGTTTTATCTGTTTGCATTATTTTTGTAGGAAATATATATCTTCTTCTCTTCTTCTTCAGCGTTCCGAGCCATTGAGGTTCCTTGCTGCAAATACAATCCGTCTCCATTCGTCTCTCTGGTGGACCCTCTCTTGCCAGTCGTTGATTCCAAGTGCTTGTAGGTATATATACACACACTATAATTTGCTGTATACTGACACCTTGCCATCCTGACAAACGATAGTGCGAAAAAAAATTTAAAAAATAAAAAAAAACACACACACACGCACGCACGCACGCACGCACGCACGCACGCACGAACGCACGCACACACACACACACACACACACACACACAGAGTGTGGCCAGTACTCGTGCCGCCCGCCCGACTGCCTGTGTTCATATCCCCATCGAGGCCGATCTTTTACATTGACAGTGACCTCCCAGGTTACCATCTATAACGAAAAACTAAAATCAGGAAATGTCATGGAAGTAAATGCGGAGGGAGTGATGCTAGTTACATCTCCAATCGTCTCTCCATCGGTGTTTAAAAAATAAGCACTATATACCTAATAGCCGGCTCCGTGGTGAAGGTATTACGGCCGTAGTTCGTTATCCCGCATGCCCGCGTTCGAAACACAGCTGTGGGCGATTTGGCAGCAGACCGCCTTGCGTTTGGTTTTTTACGAAATGGTATGGGTGCCGGTCGTTCCGAAAGCAATAACAAATTACTGAACGTAAACTTGCCAAGAGATCACAGCAGCAAATACTGCTGATGTTGACTGCGACGTCCGGTGCTTCGTTTTTAATTCACTGCAAACAAATAAATTCCGGGAGTTTCCGGGAAATCACGCCGCATCAGGGTGATTCCATAGTCGGTGTAGGGGCGCATTTATTAATTACAGATATTTATTATTAACTTGCATGTCACTCACAGGACGTAGCAGTCAACCCCAGCATTTTCGCTGTTCGTGATTCCTTGGCAAATGTTTACGTTCAGTAATGTGCCATTGCTTTCTGAACGACCGGCTCCTATCCTATACCTTTTTTTGAAAAAACCAGCACCGCTGTGTTTCGAACCCGGGTATACGGGCTCACAAACCGCGTTCGCAAGCCCTTAGCCACAGAGACCGGTACAGATACAGACATATAATTGCTTTCGCAAGCAGAAGGCAAGCAAGTGCTATTGTGTAATGTATTTATTGAAATACAGAATCATATAAATTGAATGTGTTGTCGATCACCTCCGGTTGAGTGTGTGGTGGACTGCTAGACCGATCGATGGATGCAATGAATGTTTCTGCGCCCGGAGGGCCCTCACTGTCGTCGGAGTGTATATCAATATCTTGTGCTACTCGTCTTATGTTGTGTGTGTCCTATCTGCCTGCCCTCATCTTTGATATATCTGGGGAACAGTTTGCGAAGACAATGACATGCGGTGTTTGTGTAAATCTTGCTGCAAACACACTTGTCGACCGACACGAAGTGAATCCCGATATCCTTATCCTGAAAATCGACGATCCCAACAAATCTAGAATGTGGTTTCTGAGGAAAATGCAAGAATACCATGGACAGAGAGAAAAACCAACGAACAAGTCCTTCAAGAAACAAATGAAGATCGTTAACTGATTAGAGTCATTAGACGTAGACAGTCAAAATATTTTTGGGCATGTTATGAGAAGACATGACTTGGAGAACTTGGTGACAACTGGCAAGATCGAAGGGAAGAGACCAAGTGGAAGACCGAGAAGTATACACCTCGATGGCTTGGCCACGTGGCATGGTCAAGACAGGAGCACGGAGCTGATCCATGACTCTGGTGATCGAATGAGATGGCAAAACATTACCGTCCACGCTTATCAGCATGCCACACGATGGATGGATGGGCCAGATCTAGGTCAGTGCTGAAAATAACTACCCGGTTTGTTTGTGGTGAATTACAAATGAAGTACCCGACGTCCTGTAAAGGATATGCAACTAACATAATCTATACCCAATAATTTCACCCGCCCGCCCATCCATCCGCCCGTCCGTCCGTATGTCTGCCAATCTGTCTATCTGTCTGTGTATCTTTTGAATCGTGTGTATAGTGCAAAAGAACTGCTAGCCCATCACGGCTTGAAGAGAATGGCGATGCAGGATGTGACCAGAGTATCTGGCCGCCACTCAGGACTCAGAGGAAAGGCCAGACGGGCACAATATCAAACTTCTACTGGTACCATTAGCATTGGGGCTCTTCGTTGGTTGTTGAGGATGAGGAAGGAGCACGCACGGGAATGTCCCAAGTGCTGTGATATCGGTTCGTAACTCAACTCAACAACGCGGGGTCCCCCTAAGCGAACCGAGCTATAAATGTGTATGCGTATTATTAAATAAACACCAACCAGCTATAAAAGTCAGGTGGGTAACGAAACGGTAAGATAAAATCAGGACATCTTTCAATCCTTGGACATAGGTTTTTCCACTATAGATTTGTCTGAATAGCGACAGACAATTATTTATAGATCTATCGCAATAGCGACAGGTATTTATTTATAGAGCTGTCGGGGAAACGGATGGACATTTATTTATCTACACCGGTAGAAACGTGTGTCTTTGTGTGAAAAGTGGGTTTTGGGGGTTGATTGGCAGATAGGTGATCCCCATATTCTATTTTTGTCCTTATCTTATTTTAAAACAAAATAAAGACACAGAACCCTTTGAGTGAAAACATATACTATAGATAATGCCGGAAATCCTCAAAAATGACAGAATTGAATATCAAAAACCCAGATTTAAATTATAGCAAACCCGCAGATACTAAAGTTCAGAGTTTATGAAACACACACCGAAGGGAAGTCGGCTGAGTGAGAGGTTTAACGCGCTTCAGCTTCTCTTCTGGCCGCGAGGTAGTAGGTTAGTCCCACACGCGGGTCAGTACTTCCTGTTCATAACTTAACTCTTATCTACCAGGGGAGTTTGACATGAAGGCCTTAAAAGTGTGCTAGAAATTATGATAACCAAACCATTGTCTTGTTACCTGTCAGTATTGTTGTTAAGGATGTCAAGAGTGTTAAGCATGTGACATGACGGTGTACACGAACGCGGTGACGTCATATGGGGGAAGTTTAAAGATGGCCGCCCCACTTTTGACATGTACAAAAGAATAAGAGCATTGTGTTATCGTTTTTTTTTTTTTTTTTATTAAACAGTGAAGGGGTGAAACATATAGAAATGTATCGGTGAATGAATGTCCAGTATGGGGATGCATGCCTGTCAGCCCAGCAAGTGTATGCGTGGAGTAAGGAAGGTTCAATATGGCGTGACTTCTGTGACAGGCTGCTCACGACCGGGTCAGGCACACCGAATAGTGACCTCAAAGTCGAATTTTCTACAGGAATCCACGCAATTTATCGGCGCTGGAGGACTTGCATTGAACGCAGTGGTAACTACATCGAAGAATGATACATTTGTTCTTTACTTTTTAAGAATATATTCTCTCTCTCTCTCTCTCTCTCTCTCTCTCTCTCTGTTTCTCTCTCTCTCACACACACACGCTCACGCACAGATAGATAGAGAGAGAGAGATAGAGAGAGAGAGTAAGAGAGAGAAAGGGGGAGGAGAGAGAGAGAGTAAGAGAGAGAGAGAGAGAGAGAGAGAGAGAGAGAGACTTGTAAGGTTTTCATTCGAAGCCCCCTCGTATATAACCATCTTCTGTTGTGTCTGCATTTCTTATTCTTTGCCTTTTTTTCCCTACACCATATAATAAATAATAATATAGAGTAAATGCAACTCTTGGGAGACCCAATGGCCAGCATGCGTGCCTGCCGATCCTGTGGTCATATATTCCAATCCAATTCGAAAATGGAGTTTCTTTTTTTTTTTTTTTTTTTTAACCCCTGACCTGTGATTCCATGTCCCCCAGTCTCAAATGATATCAGGACATTTCTTAGGATGTGAAGTCGGGCAGCGTGATGTTTGTGGTGGGGTCGGACCACACATCAGTTAGTTGGACTTTAATGTTGACTTCACGTCTTTGATTTTGGGACGTAAATTACCAGTATCTCTGAAACTGCAAATGTGAATGTTTCGTCTGATGGCCAGAGACACTCGTAATAGGGAAAGCTAAATCTCACGCGAAACAGTCTAGTGAGTCTCACTATAAGTAGCTAATATTAGTAGTAGCAGCACGTGTGTGCCATCTCCCTGGCTAAGGGGTTAACGACTTTCTCCGTAATCCCGTATATACACGTAGGGTAACGCAGCTGTGCGAGATTCGGTAGCGGATCGCGTCGCGTTGGTTACTTACGGGGGTATGTGAGCCGATCGCTCAGAAAGCAATGGCAAACTACTGAGTGTAATCTTGCCAAGAAATCAACAACAGCGGTAAAATGCTGCTGTTGACAGCGATGTCCTGTAAATAGGATATGCGAAAAAAGCACGTGTGTAGACTGTGATTCAGCTCCAAGCGAGCGAATTCAAAATAAATAAATAAAACCCAAAATAAGCACACATAGACCAAATACAGAAGTTAGGAAGTGGACAGGTATGAATCAGTCAGATGCCGTCTCGGCAATCAAGGTTGACTACACTGCATCTCCATCATGCTCTGCCTCTCGCCCTAGTTGTACACGCTGAAAGGCTGCTGTTTGTCCATCTCTTGATGTTATTGTCCCAGAAGTATCATCGTCTACCTCTTGTTCGCCTGCCTTCAAGCCTTCTCTCCGGCATGGTTTTTACAAGAGCGTTATGTCTTTTTATGTGGCGGGAATATTGTTATGTCTTTCATCAATTCTATTTTTATTTTAGGGCAGATATTCAATTCGTAATCCCGCATACCGCGTTCGAAACGCAGCGGCTGGCGATTTGGAAGCAGACCTCCTTGCGTTGGTTTTCATAAAATGGTATTAGTGCCGGTCGTTCAGACAGCAGTGGCAAACTACTGAACGTAAAATTGCCAAGAAATTACAGTCAAAATACGACAGGGTTGACTGCGACGTCCTGCAAGGGATATGCAACTAACTTTTAATTAGTCAATATTTAGATGGCATAGCAAAAGCCAAAGGAAACATCAGGAATCTTTATAACAACACAAGGAAAATAGGAAGGAAACATAATCAGCCAATTGGACTAGTCTAACACGGATGCGAAAGTTCTCACCACCATTAGAATTGAAATGAACCGTTGGCCGGAACACTTTGAGATATGTCTGAAAAGACCAAAAATGCCTTCCGCATAAACAGCCTGCAGTCGTGAAAAATGTGAGAAACCATCGAAGCAAGAAATTTGAAAAGCTATCAGAATTCTGGAGGATGGGAAAGCTGCTGGCCCAAATTGTATCCCAGCGGAAGCTGTTAAAGCCAATATAAAAACATTGCGAAACAAGAGGGGGGGGGGATACGATGGTGCCCGATGGGTTGGGACGCGCATAGAGAAAACCTGGTGCTAGTATTACTGGGAAACCCAGTCTCTAGAACCCACAGAGCAAACGACATATAAAAGTGTCTTCGTTATTCAAATTCACAACGGGAAAACATTGTTTTAAAATATAAAAGACCTAAAAACGCACACAATAAAGGATTATTGAAAGAGATGAGTAACTTTGGGAAATCATCGGAAAAATCATGGCGAGAGTTGCAGGAGATAGTAAAAGTGAGGCAGCTTAGTGTGAGGTGCTTGAGGGCCTATGCTCTCCGGTGTGGGATAAAAGGCAGAAGTAGTTGTATTAAAGACGTGACAGCTACCACTAAGTTGTCTCCTGTCCGGATAATTATTATTTTAACTTCTTGACCTAGACGTTTATTACTGAAATTAATAATGTCTCGGCACAGAGGAAGTTAATAAAAGCATGTGATATATCTTTATCATGTCCCACGCAATAAACGTGGGCGATTATGTTTCGTCATCTCGCACAATCACCAGACTTAGATCAGGTGTGTTCTTGTTTGGATAATATTTTGTGGCCAAGGGATCTAAGCATTTATCTCTTTGTTTTCCTCTTGCTCTTTCCCATCATGTGTGCCAGTTGTCACAAAGTTTTCAAGTTTATTTGTCCACTTAACGTACATAAATGATCTTGACTGTCTGCGTCTACTTTCTTTAATATAATATATTCGCGGATTACATTGGTTTCTTCAAGAACTGTCTCATTTATTGTTTTTATTTTTTGTGGTGATTCATTCATTGTACAGTAGATGTGAAGTGTTAGGCCTGTACATATGGCTCATATGCTAGAAAACTGCCGACACAAGCCCCATAAGTGGTAGGATTAGTGTTTGCGGTCAGTATGGCTTTGGGTAGAATTAACCTCATGACATAAGGCGTAAGTAAGGGATAATTGTTAGAGTTTTTAGAACATTGCCTGAGAGGGAAAGGAATCGATGAAGGAAACGTGTCACTTCATCTCTTATTGCCATTGCCTGGACTATGTGAAGGCACAACACTTCGTACCCCACCGGCAGTAGCTACAAATGGAGGACCATCGTAACTGGGTTGTATTTTTAGTAAACAGGTTTACCTTGTGCTAAAAATAGTCCAATTACAATAACAATCGGGTATTACATACACACAGTGTTTGATCATTCACACAACTTGTTCACCGTGTCACAGTGTTCGTTCGTCCATTCACACAACTTGTTCACCGTGTCACAGTGTTTGATCATTCACACAACTTGTTCACCGTGTCACAATGTTTGATCATTCACACAACTTGTTCACCGTGTCACAGTGTTTGATCATTCACACAACTTGTTCACCGTGTCACAATGTTTGATCATTCACACAACTTGTTCACCGTGTCACAGTGTTTGATCATTCACACAACTTGTTCAAAGTATCACAGTGTTCGATCATTCACACAACTTGTTCACCGTGTCACAGTGTTTGATCATTCACACAACTTGTTCACCGTGTCACAGTGTTCGTTCGTCCATTCACACAGCTTGTTCACCGTGTCACAGTGTTCGTTCGTCCATTCACACAACTTGTTCACCGTGTCACAGTGTTTGATCATTCACACAACTTGTTCACCGTGTCACAGTGTTCGTTCGTCCATTCACACAGCTTGTTCACCGTGTCACAGTGTTCGTTCGTCCATTCACACAACTTGTTCACCGTGTCACAGTGTTTGATCATTCACACAACTTGTTCACCGTGTCACAGTGTTCGTTCGTCCATTCACACAACTTGTTCACCGTGTCACAGTGTTTGATCATTCACACAACTTGTTCACCGTGTCACAGTGTTTGATCATTCACACAACTTGTTCACCGTGTCACAGTGTTTGATCATTCACACAACTTGTTCACCGTGTCACAGTGTTCGTTCGTCCATTCACACAACTTGTTCACTGTGTCACAGTTTTTGATCATTCACACAACTTGTTCACCATGTCACGGTGTTTGATCATTCACACAACTTGTTCACCGTGTCACAGTGTTTGTTCGTCCATTCACACAACTTGTTCACCGTGTCACAGTGTTCGTTCGTCCATTCACACAACTTGTTCACTGTGTCACAGTTTTTGATCATTCACACAACTTGTTCACCGTGTCACAGTGTTTGATCATTCACACAACTTGTTCACCATGTCACAGTGTTTGATCATTCACACAACTTGTTCACCGTGTCACAGTGTTTGATCATTCACACAACTTGTTCACCGTGTCACAGTGTTCGTTCGTCCATTCACACAACTTGTTCACCGTGTCACAGTGTTTGATCATTCACACAACTTGTTCACCGTGTCACAGTGTTTGATCATTCACACAACTTGTTCACCGTGTCACAGTGTTTGATCACTCACACAACTTGTTCACCGTGTCAGTGTTTGATCATTCACACTACTTGTTCACCGTGTCACAGTGTTTGATCATTCACACAACTTGTTCACCGTGTCACAGTGTTTGATCATTCACACAACTTGTTCACCGTGTCACAGTGTTTGATCATTCACACAACTTGTTCACCGTGTCACAGTGTTCGGTCATTCACACAACTTGTTCACCGTGTCACAGTGTTCGGTCATTCACACAACTTGTTCACCGTGTCACAGTGTTCGGTCATTCACACAACTTGTTCAAAGTATCACAGTGTTCGATCATTGTTGAATACGTATGGCGACTTCCGGTCCCCAACATGGCGGACAGGCATTTTGAACGGTTAAGCCTCTGGAGTGTTTATGCTTCTGGATACGGTTTGCAGTCGCATTTTCCTCATGTTGGACTGGTAGTGCATGGTTCCGTCGCACTGCCACTGAGTAGAGTGCGTGGCGCGACACTGTGAGCTGTGAATTTCGTTTGGAATGTGTTTACATCTGTCCACGGTTGTTGTAGCGCTAACTGCATGTTCGGAACGATGGCGGTCGGTCTGTCGCTGAATTGATTGGATTGCCTTTTCGGTTGACGAGTGCATTGTTCTCGGAGACTCCTGGGGGTCGTGGCTGGATCTACGGTGTTCGTGCTTTGTGCGATGCTTTCAGCGGGCCGCCCTGCCGAAAGGGACCGAGCCGTATGGGATAAATCTCAGGGAAATGAAGTCGGTCCTCTCGACTTTTAATGTAGCAATGTGTGGCTGCTGGTTTTCCAATGACTGCCAATTCCATTGACGACGAACTATATTTCCCGCCGCTCATTCACATATCGTATTCGGCATCCCACCGTGTCGTCACACAGCTTATTCAACATCCCATCGTTCATTCACATATCGTATTCAACATCCCATCGTTCATTCACATATCGTATCCAACATCTCACCGTTCATTCACATATCGTATTCAACATCCCACCGTTCATTCACATATCGTATTCAACATCCCAGCGTTTATTCACATATCGTATTCAACATCCCACATTTCATTCACATATCGTATTCAATATCCCACATTTCATTCACATATCGTATTCAACATCCCACATTTCATTCACATATCGTATTCAACATCCCACATTTCATTCACACAGTTTGCGCAACAGCCCACCGTTCATTGACACATGGTGTTCAACAACCCACAACATTCGTGAAAGCACTTGAATGACCAACGTCATACATGCCGTTTCTAAATCCTTTTAAAATGAAAATTAAAATAAAAGAACAGTGACTCACTGTTGCCGCGACCAACTGCGCGTTTTTGTGGAAATTGGTGATGTTTTCAGTGTAGAGACTACCGACATTTAGTTTGTAAAACCATTTCTGCGTATATTTACAACCACGGCTGTATTTTCCAGTTATGTCCGACTAGGTTTTCGTGACTCGTTTTACTGTTTATAGAAATTAACCAATCATTGTAGTAGGCGGATGTTGTCTAAACTTGACGTCATTCCTGCATGGGGTTAATTTGAATCGGCCGGTGCTTAATCAATACGTTCGGACTGACGTAAACAAAGAAGGGTAGCCAATAATGCGGCAGCAATATATCTGCATTGTCATTATCATCGTAATCATCATTGTCATTATCATCGTCATCATCTTTAAGTGTGTCCGGTCGTGAGTTGGTCCTGAAGCTTTTAGAGAATTGCTTCTGTCTTGTGTCGCTCACATTAAATTAACGTGTGTCTGCCCCATTACTCCATATGGACGACAATCACATTCGGATTGATAGGACTGTGTGGGTAAAACCATGGACAGCTGCTTTGGTGGCTGACTGGTCACAGGACTATCATTCTGATCCGGTGATGGACCCTAATTATTACTTCTCCTTGAGGGAGAACGGGGTAGAGGTAATGGTGGAATCGAATCGAATCCCGGGAAGCTGTGGTAGCGTAGTGGCTACACGCTCGGCTACTTGGGCGTGGGTTCGTTTTCAAGTAGACCTCGGCTCCTATGTTGACTAAATCTAAAATGGGTACCGGGAAATATAATGGGAAGTGAAGGCAGCCGGTAATACTGACCACGTCACTTTCCGAATGTCAGTTGGTCTATAAAACATGAGTCTAAAAAGTCTTTAAAAAAGACTCTCGGGAGTCTCCGTGGTGAAGTGGTCAAGCCGTCTGCCTCTGGCCCCGCAGGTTGTGGGTTCGAATCCGAGCCGTATCCTTCAGTTCACGGGTTCATTTATTTCGGAGACTCCTGTGGGTCGTCGCTGTTACGTGGTCAGTGGTTCGTGCTTTGTGCAACGCTTTCCGCGCTGCGGAAAGAGACTGAGCCTTATGGGATAACAACCCGTTGCAATGAAGTCGACCCTGTCGACATTTAAGCGACATGAGTCTAGCACCACGTTCATTAACTGGAGCCTGCGGCATTGTAGCAGAATCGCCAATGTAGAGCTCACGGAGAGAATTAAACAAATCCCACTGAATCAACTCCGTGGCGAAGGTGTTACGGACGCTAGTTCGTAATCCCGCATGCCGCGTTCGAAATACAGCTGTGTGATTTTTTTTAATGAAATGGTATGGGTGCCGGACGTTCAATGGCAACTACTGAACGTAAACTTGTCCAGGAATCACGAACAGCCAAAAAAATGCTGGAGTTGACTGCTACGTCCGTAAAGGATCTGCAACTAACTAACAGAACCAATAAGAGGTGAAGAAACGACATTGACGCCGGATATGACGTAACACTGTGAACACCTGAGGTCACGACTGTTTTGTTTTGCGCTATTTTGCATGCGACAGTGATATCAAATTAATTTTTGTTGCGTATCCTTTACGGGACGTTGCAGTCAACACCAGCATTTTTCAGCTGTTGTTGATGTACTAGGCAATTGTTACGTTCAGTAGTTTGCCATTGCTTTCTGAACGACCGGCTCCCATACTAGCACGTTATAACACAGCGCGACACATATTAAATACCAACATCATGATGTCAGTATTTGACTTCTTCTTGGTCCACGATAGTCTAAAACCTGCTGTGTAGCCATTAAGCACAAAAACCCAAGTTGTCTTCACTCAATCAATCAATAATATGCCATGCCGGAAAGCGTGCGCGGTCATGACTTGCCATTTCACTCGATCACCAGAGTCGTGGATCAGCTCAGTGTTCCTGTCTCGGCCATGCCATGTGGCCAAGCCATCCAGGTACTTTCCTCTCGGTCTTCCTCTTGGTCTGTTCCCTTCGATCTTGCCAGTTGTCACCAAGTTCTCCAATCCATTTCTTCTCATAACATGTCCAAAAAATTTTGACTGTCTACGTCTAATTTCTCTAATCAGTTTACGAGTTTCATTTGTCTCCTGTAGTATTTGGTCATTGGTTTTTCTGTCTGTCCATGGTATTCTTTGCATTTTCCTCAGAAACCACATTTCTGCAGCCATCAGATGTTTTTCAGCTTGACTGCATATTGTCTATGTTTCACATCCATACAAAAGAACAGGTTCTATGTATCCCCTCAACACTCTTTTTCTCGTTTCAATTGACATCTTTTTATTGGTCAGAATGTTTTTCATCTTGCTAAACGCTACTTTCGCCATGGCGATTCTTGTTCTAATCTCTTCAAGGCATCTCCCATCAGATGTTATGACTGTTCCGAGATAATTGTACCGATTCACTTGTTGAAGAATATTCCCATTTACTTGCATATTACATTGTGGTACTTAGTTCTTCCTAGTGACGACCATACCCTGTGTCTTTTTACAATTTAATTCTAACCCCAGTTGCTCACTGTGTACAACAACCGCATCTACTAATTGTTGCAGATCCTGCGCATTGTCTGCAATCAATACTGTATCATCTGCATATCTAATGTTATTGATGTTTCGTCCTCCAATGCTGATTCTCCACTAGTGTCTTCACTAGTGTCTTCACTAGTGTCTTCACTAGTGTCTTCACTAGTGATTGCGAAATTGTCCACGATCCACCTCACAGCCGTATGTTGTCACATGGAGAGGTGTGGGGGGGGGGGGGCTGAGTGGTCTCGAGGTATGGGGTGTCCGCCGCGAGTACTGGAGGTCCCGGGTTCAAGCCCCGGTGAGGACTGGGATTTTTTTCACGTGGACATTTAGTAACAAAAATTTCCATTAGTGAGATCGGACGCCCGTGTGTATTGACTATTGTTGCACACGTAGAAAATCCCTTGGCAGTTGGAAATCGAAAAAGAGTAGCCTAACGGTGCTGCCCGGACACAATTTCAAGTTAAAAATCTACCCACAGTATTTCAGGATCCTTTCTGGTTCTACGGAGTTCGTGCACTGAGCTGAGAATCGTCGCACTCAGGCTTGAGCTTGGAGTAGAACGGAGCACTTATTGGTTACACCCGTGTGCCGTGATGTTGATCCGTCGACTAAACTAAACTGTGTTGTCACAAGAAAGATACATGCTCTTGGAAATCTTTCTTTAACTTTTTTGTTTGTTTTGTGTCGTACGATCTTAATACTGTTTAACCTCTGCATTTCTATGGCCAGTCTGTCTAACTCTTTCTGGACAAGCACCACTGTTGTTGATTCATCATCATCATCATCTTCCACTTTTGGCGCCAATCGTCGTGGGAAAGAATAATTGGCGTTCCTGCGTACGATGAATGGCAATACTGTACTGAATAGTGTCATTCCGTGTGATTGTACGATGTCTTTGATATTGTAAATCCATTTTCTTCTCGGGCGTCCTCTTGCTCGTGTATCAGATGTTCTTTGATGTAGGGCTAGTGCTGGTAGTTGATGGTGTTGCATTCTAACGAGATGGTCGAACCATTTGATCTTCTGCCTTCCGATATAAATGGCACAAAGTGTTAATCCCACTGTCTGATAACAACGTTTCTTATTCGGTCTCGATCTCGTTGGCAGCTCTCCTCAAGCATTCATCTTGTTGTGTAGATTTTGCGTAAGTGTGATTTGAATAATGTTCAAGTTTGACATTGGTAGTATTGCTTAGGTGTGAATAGGCTATTTATTATCTGTCGTCTTGCGGACTTAGGTATGTTGTTGTTGATTTTGGAGCCAACATATTTAAAGTGTGTGGCATTTTGAGTTTCTTTGTTGGTGATAATGAGTGTTATTTCATGTAGTTTTGTCCGTGGGTGTTTAGAAAACAAAGTTGCTGGTTTCAATATTGAGAATATCGGCCCTAAATCTTGCGCTCTGTTCTTTAAGAACTAGGGACAG
The DNA here is from genome assembly GCA_963921405.1 of Cepaea hortensis. Lineage (NCBI taxonomy): Eukaryota > Metazoa > Mollusca > Gastropoda > Stylommatophora > Helicidae > Cepaea > Cepaea hortensis. The sequence goes on from OY992881.1 coordinate 116,597,697, forward strand.
AGAAGTCTTCTGACGATCAGAGTTCCGTCTTTATACTTGCTCCACGGTGGAGTTTATATAACTACAATCGGAGGTCTTCATGAGCGAATGGATAAGTGCTCTCGCTCTTAAATTTCCGGTGCGCTAATGCTGAGGTAGTGGGTTCAACCCCTACACCGGACAGTTGGACTAAAATGTTGACTTCTCGTCCTTGACTTGAGGACGTAAATAGTAGTCCTCATATAAGTCGGGGTGGATTCGGCTGATGGCGAGGGGCACTGGTAAAAGGGAACGCTAATTCTCACGCAAACCGGTGCACTATCCAGTAGTGGCAAGTAGTAGCACGCCATTGACTACGCCTGAGTTCAAATAGAAAGGGGGGGAAAAAAAACCATCTACTGCTTTTCCTACTGTCTTGTAATTATAGCCAGAATTATCCCACCCTGAACCAGACCATTCCACACGAGATCCAAGCCTCAAAAATAATCGCCAACACTGTTTGACAGACTTCACCAACCCACTGAGTTAAACCCGTTTGCCGTGGAGATAGCAAACAGCGTGTCCTGTGTTCGCACGGCGCGGTATAAATCGCCCGCTGTGGCCAAATCTCCTGGCCCGGACCTCGTTGCACAGACGGACCTATATTTATTCTCTGCCTAGAGGAACTCGTGTATGTTATTGTGTTCACCACGGCTTGAGTGTGTTAACGCTTGATTTAGCTGAGTTTGTGCTAGCGTAGCATTTGTCTTGTTTCAGTGACACCGTTGTCTGTATTTGGTTGTGTAGGCCAGGCCCGCGTGGTGGTAATATTTAATAACTAATGATAGTAATATATTATACTTCATTCGACGCGATAGCTCGCAAAAAGTGTAGCATTAGGCATTAGCAAAGACAATCGTTTCGTTTAGGATAAACTTAAAACTGTTAATTGTTCAGCGATATTAAAACTCTAAAGCCACTGTTTTAGATGGTTTAACGCACGAGGGACTGAACTACTTTGTAAATGTATAGTCTAGCAACATTATCGGATATTATCATGGAAGTGACCAGGAATATAAGCTGCTACGATTGTCTTAGTGCGCGGAAGTTGTTCTCTAGGCTGCCTCGGATACGTCCTAAGGATAAGGATAGCAAGACGACTTATTCAAAGGTTGGTAGTACTAGTACTATTATATTGCTACACACTATCATCATCATCATCAAGTGATACACACAATCATCATCATCAAGTGATATGTATATACTCAACATCAAGTTCGGTTTCAGTTCAGCGACTAGCAGACAGGGCTATCCCATATATAGCTCGGTCTCTTTCCGCAGTGCGACCTGCCGAAAGTGTCTCACATGGCACGAACTCCTTAGCTCCAGCGACGAGTCCCCAAGGAGTCTCCAAGAAAATGGCACTCGTAAACCGAAGTAGCTTGGAATCGAACCCTCGACCTGCAAGGCAGGCGAACTAACCACTTCGCCACAGACTCCCTGTGTGTTTGTGTGTGTGCGTAATGATATAATCCCATGAAGACAGACTGGTGCTCTGCGCATGGGCTGTAAGGTTTTAAAGAGATAGGAAGTTGCCATTAGCGGGCGCGTTAAGTTGCCATTAGCGGGCGCGTTAGCGTGATGGCTAGGAGATTACGCTGACAAGGGCCTGCGTGCGGTCGGACGGAGGTGTGATGCCCGCACTCGTCGTTCGCTACGGGAGGAAAAGACTAATCACCTACTCAACCATACACCAAGGCCTTTAAAATTTGATGGTTCTATCACTTGATATATGCACAGCAGGTTTTTACTAAGGAACTAGTGTTGTTTGAAGTTGCCACTGGGGTAGCTTTATTTCCTTTATTAATCGTTGGCCAAATGTAAAAAGTACGAATACGCATGAAGTGATGTTTGGGACTCATGTATACAACAGGAATTGACAGAGTTACAAAGGTTAGCAGATATTTATTTACCAAGGAAAGGCGTCGAATAAGAAAAATAATAAAACCACCCTCATAATGGCTTAGGATAAACGAAAGACATCGCATAGCACAGGGCATTGTCTGTTGGGGGATTAGTTAACATTCTACCATTAACATATTATAGTGCCGGTAGTGGTGTACAGAAAATAAATCACCGGGATACGTTAGCTCATAATTCTATAACCTAGTATATGTGACAGACGATCACATATGCGCCCAGGGCTGGGTCTGTTGTGGGAATACGTGATATTCTGCCATTTACAGATACATGTGTTAAGTCTGGTGTTGAACGTGAAACTTTAGCTTGCCAAATGGTGTCGCCACGTTTCAAGTTACCGTCAGATGGTCTTGCACGGAAAATCGTATCACCCAGAGACTGGGAGTTGGTTGGACTCCAAAGTAACTACACTACGACTTAATTGTTTCGTAAGTCGACATCCTACTCTAGGGGTGTCGAGAACGACCAGGTTCAGCAAGAAGAAGATGATGATGTATAGACAATCTAAGGTTTACCTACTTCTAAAAGTTCGACTACTCGTACTTTTTTCTAGGGGAGAGGAAGGGGCATAAGTTACGACAAGGGAAAGCTTTGACATTTTCGTCTTTATTTTGTGTTGTCCCTCCCACCCTTTCCCCCTTATTATTTGCTGATAAAGCTTGTCACAGCAAATAATAATAATAATAAGTCCGACAGCAGATACCTTCTGTAACTTTGTGAAATGTTAGCACTTTCACCTTTTTGTAATCCTTAGACACGGATGATTAGGCGGCCGATTCTTTCCCTCCCGCAACGAACGACGGTAGCACACATCGAGCCTCTGTCCCATCGCGCTCCTCAAATTGTCTTTTATTATTTGTGAGCATGTGTTCTTGCAAAGGCGACCTATCGTCGTCTTTTCTCCATGGTTGACATTGTCCCATGTCGTTTATGTGTGTGACCAATAAGATAGAAGAATCTCTTCGATATCCCGCTGCTGGAAGAAGAAAAGAAGAAGAAGAAGAAGAAGAAGAAATGTAGAAAGAAGAAGAAGAAGAAATGTAGAAAGAAGGAGAAGAAGAAGAAGAAATAATATAGAAAGAAGAAGAAATGTAGAAAGAAGAAGAAGTAATGTAGAAGTGAAGGAGAAGAAGATGAGGAAGTGTAGACAGAAGAAGATGAGGAGGAAATGTAGAAAGAAGAACAAGACGAAGAGGAAGGGAAAGATGAATAAAAAGTAGAAGAAGTGTAGGAGGAAAAACAAAATAAGAGAAGAAAGAAGAATATAAATTTGTTGATATCTTTGATGTTTATGATTGCTTTAATTTAGGAGTCGTGTTAGCGTGGTGGCTAGACTCTCTGTCTGTCGGCCCAGTGGTCATAAGTTTGAATTCACACCCAGGCGGATTTCTCAAAACTTACTTTTAGTTCAACTGACCGGTGTATGAGGTTGAACCCCTAACCTCAATATCAGCACGCTGGATGTTTAAGAACAAGTGCTCTTGTCCATTCGGGTAACCTCTGGACCCCACGTTGATCCAGTTTAAACTGGGTACTACGAAATGTCTTGGGAAGTGGAAGTGCCTAGCGCGATATTGACCATATACATCATCATCCCTGGAGTGCCAATGGTCTATAAATAGGGTCTCACCATATACCCAACACGCCTTAAATCATATAAAATGGTTCTGCTTTCTCTTTATATGTAAAATGTTTCTCTTCCTCCCGATCTATATATAGCATGTACATTCGAACACACCCTTAACACAAGTCCGAAATTCTTAATCGGGGTCAGCCAAGCATGATCAGATCTTAGCAGTAACCCTGTTATTTCTAAATGATTTGTGTTACATTGTTCCGTTTGATCTCCCATTAGTTGTTTCCTTATCAAAAGTCCGAAATTCTTCATTGGGGGGAGCCACGAATGATAAGATCTTAGCAGTAGGCCTGTCAATTCGAAATGATTTGTGTCACATTGTTCTGTTTAATCTCCCACTACTTGTTTCGATACATAGCAGCTTTGCTTATCTCATGACACAGCCAAAGAATAATGGCTGTTTTCCTCTTGTGTCTGTTGAAGATTTTCGCTTGTAATGTCTCTTGTATGCATCATTGTGTGACTTTGTGACATTTCAAAGTATATAATCAATGAGTGTTGTCCTTGAGAATATCAAATATGTGACATACTTGTCTAATGTAATCATCATTGCATGCCATTGTGGATGTCTAAGTGCAGATTTATTGTTGTGTGCTATTCTTATAAATATGTGCCTGCCAGTACTGTCTTATAGTACCTTGAGTTATTGAACAGTGGGTTCTTAAACCTGGTAAATTAAGGCCGCGTGGGTAGTGCCGTCGCCACGAACTGTACAGGTTAGAGTTCTCTTTTTGCACCAGACACAAAAAACCCCATACCTTACCGAGGATTCGAACCTGGGTCTCCCAATTGAGAGCCCAGCTTCTAGCCACTTGACCAGCTTCTCCGCAAAGTACATAATTATTGTTACCGATCTATATCCACTTCAATACATATTTTGACATCAATGATAAACAGCACAGCTATCCCTTATACCAGATATATTTGATCGCCTACGTCAATTGGTTCGTTGCTTGACATCATTTGCTAACCTTCAATAGCGGATTCTCCCACAGTAATTATGAACATCTCCACTTTCAAGTGATGACGATGAGCAGATACTACTCTTCCACTTCACGTTGTCTTTAAGTGTAGGTGTTTCTTAGCCAGTGTCGGGTTTGTAGATTCAATGTTCACGTTTGTCATTGTGACTTATCGTGGCGGATATGTTTATTGTGTGTCCCCACGCTTGTGACATTGTGTGTTTGTTGTTTGTTTTCGAACTCCTTTAATTCGAATTGTTCACTTGTGTATGGCTTCAAGAGCCGGGGGATGATAGTGACGTGGTTCCACCCCGGTGACAAACAACACACTCATTCCACAATACTTTCATTTCACAATTTCACAACACACCCATTCCACAACACACTCATTCCACAACACAATCACCCCACAACACAATCACTCCACAGCACACTCATTTAATCTCACCTCTAGTACAGTCTACCTTGACAATTCTCAAATTAGAAATTGATATCGCATACTTATTAGTATGGGTAGCGGGGTAGGGGTATCCCCTATCAAAGGAGAAGTAAGGCGCCTCCTTCCCTCCGCTAGCCTACGGGACACCCTTGGACAAGGTGGAGTACCCGTTTAGCCCCCCGATCAGGGTTACGTGAAGCCATGTGTGCAGGTGGTGGATGAAGATGGAGAGCAGCCGACAGATAGTTGTAGGTTATGGTCTCCACCTTCACGACGGTAGGCAGAGGATCTCCTTTTTTGAGGAGACAATGGCTACGGTCACTGACCAGTATGGTCACTGCTGGGAAGGAAAGCAATGGCAAACTACCTTCTTTACACATGCCAAGAAAATCATGTTGTGTTCAGACAATGAACAGGATCTGCAAAATTTAGTAGATGCGGTTGTTACACACAGTGAACAACAAGGGTTAGAATTAAATTGTAAAAAGACACAGATTATGGTCGTCACTAGGAAGAACGAAATACCACAGTGTAATATACAAGTAAATGGGAATATTCTTCAACAAGTGAATAGGTACAATTATCTCGGAACAGTAATAACATCTGATGGGAGATGCCTTGAAGAGATTAGAACAAGGATCGCCATGGCAAAAGTAGCCTTTAGCAAGATGAAAAACATACTGACCAATAAAAAGATGTCAATTGAAACGAGAAAAAGAGTGTTGAGATGCTACATAGAACCTGTACTTTTATATGGATGTGAAGCTTGGACAATGAGCAGCCAGGCTGAAAAACATCTGATGGCTGTAGAAATGTGGTTTCTGAGGAAAATGCAAAGAATACCATGGACAGCCAGAAAGACCAATGAACAAGTCCTTCAAGAAACAAATGAAGATCGTAAACTGATCAGAGACATTAGACGTAGACAGTCACAATTTTTTGGGCATGTTATGAGAAGAAATGATTTGGAGAACTTGGTGACAACTGGTAAGATCGAGGGGAACAGACCAAGGGGAAGACCTAGAAACAAGTATCTGGATGGCTTGGCCTTGTGGCATGGTCGAGACAGAAACACGGAACTGATCCACGACTCTGTTGATCGAGTGAGATGGCAGAACATGACCGCCCACGCTTACCGGCATGGCACATGATGGATGGATGGATACTTATTACACTCCGCCCCAGTACTTCTCTAGTTAGATGTGGGTATCGCACCATTATTTTAATTATCTAGTTTCGCACCTCTATTTCAGGTCTCTAGTTTTAAATTAACATCGCACCTCTTACACTCCGCCCTTGTAATTCTCTAGTTAGACCCGGTCCCAGTAAATCACAAATAGCATATAAATGTTGGGGTTGATTGCGATGTCCTGTAGAAGATCTACAACTAACGTTTGCATTCCGTCCCAATAATTTTCTATATACAGAATGATGTTGTACAACATGCCACTCAGCTGCAAATACTAGGAATGTAAGTGTTGGATACCACTTATTAATGTCTAGAATGCTATATATTAGTGAATATTTAGACGTATTGAAATAATTCACAAAGGTAACGGATTTCCGTTTGCCCCCGTAACTCTACTATTGAGATTGACATGTGATACGAAACGTCAGTGTTGCGCACGTTCCTGTTAATGTAACACGTTTTAAATGGACAGCTTTTTAAGTACAACAAACACCTTGAATGGCGTGAAAAGATTTCTGATCTGTTGAATGAGGTTCGTTTTCTCTTCCCTCACCCTCCTGCTCCTCCTCCTTGCCACTCATAAGCGTTGTCAGCGGAAGTGAATAAACAGTGTAAAGGAAACATTCAAGCTTTAGAAATATGGCCGTGTATTTCAATAGGGGCGGGAAAAGGGGGGGGGGGGGGATCATGCAAGGAGATTAAACATAGCAAAGAATTATTACAATATGTTTAATATATTAAAGCTACTTGAGGAGAATGAGAAAGCTGGAGTGTCGTCACAATGGGGCAATTTGGAGGAGGGAAGAGACAGGTAGAGAGAATGCTGGAGAATTGGAACATCATGTAATAGAGGACCATCAGTATCAGAAATGGTTGGCGATGGGTGACGTTGAAATATTCTTGTATGATGATTTGGTCGCGTCTAGCGTGAGTCGCGTGGTCAGTGGTTACACACCCGCCTCACACGCCGATGACTCGGAGTTCGATCCCTGGTCCAGTCAGGGACATGCATTACCGACGAGCTCAAACGAGAGCGAAACTCGAGTCTAGTGTTTCCAATCTGACGTGGCCAAGGCGCAGGGTTCGTGCCGGAATACGATCATGTTTCCAGTAATGGGTTGTGTTCAATCTTCAAATCTCAAATCCCGAAACAACCAAATAAATCAGTATCAGTATTATTTTTTTTTCCCGTACGCTGGCTTTGATTTCAAACGTACTCCTGACACGTGTTACTACTACTACTACTACTTCTAGTGCACTGGACTGATTTTTGCGTGTGGATTAGCTTCCCCTATTACCAGTGTCCCTCGCCGGGTTTGTATTCGCCATCAGGCGAACCCACTCCGACTTCTGAATAGTATCAGGCATGATTGGCAGCACACGAGACAGAAGGCTGTCGACAGACAGGATCATAAACGCCACAATGCATGGGCTATAAGTATAAGATTACAAAAACATGGATTGAAGAAAACATTGCTGAATGAAATCAACGATAATCTTGTTAAAGTATGGTGGAGGAAGCATGTAAGAGAAAGGCAAAATTACGTGTGCGTGGAAAACAAGATATAGGCTGGACGAAGCATGTATGAACACGCAGAACAGAGGGTATTGAAGATCGATTACAGCCGATCTGAAATGCGGAGATGGCACTTAACGACCATGAGCTCGGGGAGAGGTTAAAAGGACAAGAGGCTCGACTTTATTACACTGGGTTTTTATTCCACTTGCCTCATTCTCTCTTTGCAGACGGCTAGCCGCCCACTGAAACCCTCGCACAGAATACGACTCGTAACTCCGGCGACGATCTCCGGGGATCTCCGAAAACGTTGCACTTATGAACAGAATGGTGGGCCCAGAAGCGAACCCACAACATTCTGTGCGTGAGACGGAGGGCATAGCCACTTCGCCGCTGAGATCTAGTGAACTAGATATTAATTGCAAATCTGTGGACGTGTTATTTGATTTCCAGGATATGGTGGTCCGAATGTGGACAACGGAAAGGAGAGAGAGAGAGAGAGAGAGAGAGAGAGAGAGAGAGAGAGAGAGAGAGAGAGAGAGAGAGAGAATATTCCTCTGCGTTATTAAATGTCCCCCTTTCCTCCCACTCCTATACTAACCAAGCCAAACATCAGTATAGTTTCGGCAATACGTCGACCTAGTTAGAATTAATCATGTGAGCAAGTTCAAAGAGAACTAAAATATTATTTATAAGTTAAAATAACTTATGTGAAAAAATGAAAAGGTTAATTCTGAAAGGCCAAGGAATCGTCGTGGCCGATATGTCCACATGTTTCTGATGGCATGACTTCTTTTGACTTTTTTGTTTCGTTTTGCCCACATTCATTCATTCAGTATCATGTCCTTTGCAGAACCTCGCTCCCATAACAACCTTCCGGAAAACCTCTCGATCATAAGCAAGATGTCCCGCGTCCGATACACCCATCTAGAGATCATCCGCCACATCCTGCACCCATCTTCTCTTTGGCCTTCCTCTTCCTCTCTTCCCAGGCATATACCCTTCCACTATTGTTCTCTCTCCAAACTTTCATGACGTTTCAAGTGACCAAAATATTTCAGTTTTCTTTGTCTTATCGTTTTTAATAGCCAACCTTCTTCAATATTCAGCTCTTGAAGTATGGATGCATTTGTTCTTTTCTTTGCCCAAGATATTCTTAGAACTCTTCCATAACATTTATATTCAAAGGCGTTTATGCGCTGCTCAGCTTGTTTAGTAAGTGTCCATGTCTCACAGGCGTGTGTTGCAATGGGAAAGATGCATGCTCTTAAAAATCTTTTTTTTTTTTTTTTGTAGTTCTGCCCACGTTATGAATTTTAAATATCTAGTGCGTTACCGCTTATTCCCTTTCTTCTTTGTTCACCTGCAGACGTCAGTGTGAATGAATGTGAAGAAATTAGCAAGAATGTCGGGCTTTCCTTCGGGTCGAAACGGGTTTGACTCCTCGGTAAGGTGTGGATTTTTTTCTGTCGCAGAAGAAAAAGAAAGAAAAAACCTAACCTGCACAATTCGTTTCGATCTGTGCTAGCCTTAATTTCCCCATGCTCAAGACCTCCCCTGTCTTGCAAGACAAGGTCCTTACTTTAGGCAGTAGATGACAGTTTTTGACATATATCATAGGGTTTGTTCTCAAATGGAACGGGTGGAGGCCAAAATACTTGGTTCTGTTCTGCATATGTTGAACACTGCTACAACAAATGTTTAGCTGTCATTTTACCATTTCCACTTTTACATTAATCATATCTCCTATCTTTAATTCATTAAACATTCTATTTCAACCAGTTGTATCCGTTGCGGGGTCTGAAGAAGATCATTAATTGATCTTTTCAGTTGAGTTGGTAATATGTATGATCTTTCTGACAGTCGGGCAACACTGATTCCCACTTGATTCTTTAACTACTTTTTAATAAATCTCTTGGCCTCATCATAGATTATGTCTTACATTTATATCGTTATTATAGAAAACCATGGACACAATTAATTCTTAACATGTGACAAAATAATCCTGCAACAAACCTTCACATCATTTAACAGTTAAGGTCAAATTTACCTGGCAACGAAAGGGTTAGCCTTTTAAACGAGAAAGTTGACAGTTGAAACAGAAAGTACGCCATCTTGTCTACTATGCAGATTTCAGCATTACTTTAGAGGTCAGCATGGCCGAATGGATGTGCTTGTTTTTAAACGTCAAATGTGCTGATGCCGAGGTCGAGGATTCAGCCGCTACGCCGGTTAGTTGGACTAAAATGTTGACTTCTCGTCCTTGACGTAGAAACATAAATTACAAGTACCTCAGAAGTCCAAGTGGGTTCGCCTGATGGTAATAGGAAAAGTTAATCCACACGCACAAGTCAGCCCAATGCACTAAACTAGTAGCAAGTGTATGGACTACACTTGAGTTCAATGGGAACGAACGAGAAAAAAAAATCATCACTTTGATTGCTTTCATCTTGTGGCTTTACATGTCTTCATTTCTCTTGTTTCCAGCAGAGCTCATGGCGCAAGATTCGAAGCTTTATACTCTGGTCTCCCTTTATCCAAGTTTTCAAGAAACATCGGTATCCATGGATACAGCTTGCCGGCCATCAGGGTAAGTTCAGTCACGTCTAATGTTGTCAACTATTTTGCGCTATGTGACTTCCATTATTGTAGTAATGGGATATATATCATTAACAACTTTCTCGGATACTCCTCCCGGGGTTCGCCGCTGGAGCTAAAGAGTTCGTGTTCTGTGCGAGAACGTCTGCATTCCACTCAGCGGAAAGAAACCGAGCCATAAAATCTGGTGCAATGAAGGCGCCTTTAAACTCCCTTTTTTTTATCCTTTGCAAAGGACTTTGGTTTGACCTGCATGTCACAATATAAGGATAATTATGTGGGAGAACCTTGGTCATTGTAATATACCTGGTAATAGCAAGGCAGACAGACTAGCAAAGAGGGGATTTAGTCAGTCAATCGTGTTTCGGCAACGGATCACCCTATAAATGCTCCATTTCTTTGCTAGCGAAAACCATACAAAATGCTCCTCACTGCCCCATATGAAAAGTGAAACAGACAGTAAGCACGACAAAGCCAATAGCACGCACACACTTGCATGCATAAGGCCACGGCCAGAATGTCATAACAACAACCTGTCTCTAGAATTACAGCTCATCGTTGATGAAAGCAGCAGTCACTAAAAAAACCCACCAATTTCGCATTATTTCATGAGGCAAACCAGTAAGTTCAGTAACCGATCACCCGCAATTTTTTTCTGGCTGAGAGAGTTAACGTGCTCGGCTGCAGCTTAGCGTTTTTGTTTCACACGCCGGTCTATTGGACTGACATGTTGACTCCCCGTCCTGGACTTGAGAACGTAAATTACAAGTACCTCAGAAGAAGAGAGGGTTCGCCTGGTGGCGGGGGACGCTGGTAACAGGGCAAGCTAACCCCCACGAAGCAAAAATCAGTCCACTAGTAGTAATAGCACGCGTGTGGCCGACCCTCGCGTTCAAAAGTAGGAGGGAAGGAGGAACAGACACGCACAAGCATCCAGATCTTGCAGATGAAAGGAAACTGCTACTTGCACGAAAGCCCAATAAAAGGAACACTTTATATGGAACAAGAAACCAAACCAGACGAGCCAGGAACCAACACTTACAAAAGAAACCACCAGAGGAGACGGACACAAAGGAGAACCCGCCAGCCAATCCCCTAACTGACGTCACAGGCATAGAAGCTTCTAGATCGAAAAGCCAGTTAACGTTGGCGCAGAAAATGAGACAAACTTAAACACTTACCATGAACCACAAATATAACTAACGCCACAGAGGCTATTTGAACGTGGTGGGAAGTTCTCCTCCCCTCCCACAACTGGAACTGGAACAAGACAACGGCCAAAAAAAAAAAAAAAAACGTGCATGTATCACTACATGGTAGTGTTTACGTTATCTTACTGGTGACATGCAAAGAGAAGACAGGGGTCATAGACTCAGAAAGATTTAAAATCTATGGTCGAATGAATAAAAGATAAGAGAGCTTGCTCTTAAACTTCCGGTATGCTGATGCCGAGATAGCGGTTTCAACCTCTAGACAGTTGAACTTCTCATCCTTGACTTGAGGATGTAAATTACAAGTACCTCAGATGTCGGAGTGGGGTCGTCTGATGGCGAGGGACACTGGTAATATGGAAAGCTAATCCGCACGCAAAAATAGTAGCACGTGTAAGGACTACGCTTGAGTTCAGAACGAACGAACTCAAAACTGTACTGTTTTACTTCACCGCAACATTTCCCAGCTCCTTCTCTAACTCCCATTTCAGACCACACACAAATAAAACTTGGACTTTATCCAAATCACCATTACGCAAAATGTACACCAGTCAGATTATATGCTTGAGGAGTACTGCCAACTTAACTATCCGAGGCCGAGTAAACAATGATATTATCAGACAGACAGTGGGGTCAACACCTTGTGCCACATTTATTGAAAGACAGAAGATCAAATAATTTGGCCATGTCGTTAGAATGCAACACCATCAACTACCAGCACTGGGCCTACTTCAAAGAAGATCTGCTTCCAGAGCAAGATGACGCCCGAGAAGGAAAATGGATTGACATTCTGCAACAACACGGAATGACACTATCCAGTGCCACCCATCGGGCACTGGAACGCCAATTATTCCTCCCACAACGCCTGACAGCAAAAGTGGAAGATGATGATGATGGTGACCACAAAAAGTGGGAGCCGCGATGATGTAGTGTCTAGGCACTCGCCTGCTGGCCTCGTGGTCATGAGTTCGATCCGCATCGTGGCGGATTCAATTTAAAAACAAAAAAATTGACCTGGGTTCCCTAGTCGACCCATTTAAATGGGTACCAAGAAATGTATTAGGAAGTAAAGGCGGTCGGCATGCTACTGAGCACATCAACCCACCGGGTGTTGATTGGTGTATACAAATATGGGTCTAGTGCCGTATGCCCGATACCGGCCTTAAGGTGTGGAAAAGGATCTTGTACTTCTACTTACCACAAGCAGTAGCTATATCACACAGTAGCCAATGTTTGAAGATATCAACAGTTATGGAGCTGTTAACTACTGTTTGCGGATATCAAAAGTTATCGCGCCGTCTTTGCTTTTACTAACAAACAGTAGCTATTTTATAAAGTAACTAATGTTTGGGGATGTCAAACGTTACGCCCGTCAACTACTGTTTGAGGATATCAAACGTTATGGCGCCAACTACAGTTTGAGGATATCAAACGTTATGGCGCCAACTACAGTTTGAGGATATCAAACGTTATGGCGCCGTCAACTACTGTTTGAGGATATCAAACGTTATGGCGCCGTCAACTACTGTTTGAGGATATCAAACGTTATGGCGCCAACTACAGTTTGAGGATATCAAACGTTATGGCGCCGTCAACTACTGTTTGAGGATATCAAACGTTATGGCGCCGTCAACTACTGTTTGAGGATATCAAACGTTATGGCGCCAACTACAGTTTGAGGATATCAAACGTTATGGCGCCGTCAACTACTGTTTGAGGATATCAAACGTTATGGCGCCAACTACAGTTTGAGGATATCAAACGTTATGGCGCCGTCAACTACTGTTTGAGGATATCAAACGTTATGGCGCCGTCAACTACTGTTTGAGGATATCAAACGTTATGGCGCCGTCAACTACTGTTTGAGGATATCAAACGTTATGGCGCCGTCAACTATTGTTTGAGGATATCAAACGTTATGGCGCCAACTACAGTTTGAGGATATCAAACGTTATGGCGCCGTCAACTATTGTTTGAGGATATCAAAAGTTATCGCGCTATCAATGCTTTTACTTAGACAATCAGTAGCTATATGATAAATTAACTAATGTTTGAGGATATCAAATGTTATGGCACCGTCAACTACTGTTTGAGGATATCAAAATTTATTGCGCCGTCTTTGCTTTTACTTACGCAAACAGTAGCTTTTTAATAAATTAATACTGTTTGGGGATGTCAAAAGTTATCGCGCTGTCCTTCTTTATTTTATTTACCCCAAGCAGTAGCTATTTTATCAGCTACTGTTTTTGGGGATATCAAGTTAAAGCGCCTCACCGTCTTTACTTTTACTTTCCACAAATAGTAGCTATTTTATAAAGTAACTAGCTGACCCTGCCCGGCTTCGCCCAGTCCCTGGTGGGAAGCATCTCATTTAATTCATATAAGTAGTCATATAAGTTCCCGTTCCCGTTACCGACTATCTGTCTGTCTGTCTGTCTATCTGTCTGCCTGACCCTGTCCGGCTTCATTAAATTCATACAACAAAAAAAAATGTAACTTAAAATGTAACTTCTCGGCCTTTTGGCTAAGATCAAGTGTATTTGCTGGCCCCCAACAGTAGTGCGCTTGGTCTGGTCGGAGGCCGGGATGATCATTCTCGGTCCCTTGACTAAGATCGGACGCATTTGCTGCACCGCCTCCAGTAGTGCGCCTGGTCTGGTCAGGGGCCGGGTGATCTCAAAAAAAAAAACAACCTCACATAAGCATCACTTTAAATGTGGGCCCGGTGGACCACTGTGGGCAATAGCTCACAGTGGGACTAAGGGTCCACGCCAAAAAACAGGGGAGGCGGGGAACCAGCTAGTCTGGGATGACCGCCAAACCCAAAAAAAAAAAAAAAAAAACTTAAAAGAACGTTCTACCACACACCATCCATTATTTTTAATGAAAACTCTTTCTAATCACCTGCATGACTACAGTAACTTCTTAAGCAAAAAAAGATGAGTTACAATGTTATGCATTGTGCATCATTTTTATGAAAACTTTGAAAATGCCTTACAGATTGTATCATTATTTATTATAACTCATATGCCGGTACATAACTATGGACAAAGAGTTTATAAATCTTTGAAAACGATGCCACAATATGACTATAAGTTATACAGAAAAGTTATGCCCCTTGAAATAACTTTTACAGAGTTAGGTCCCCTGAGATATATGAAATTATGATGAAAAATGAAAAATGAAATAATACTGAGTAAGCAGGCGATTTCACACTAACAAAATATCACAGTTGACAGCTCTGGAATGAAAGGAAGGCGTGTAGAAAATTTCATCTCAATCGGATGGGCCGTTCGCGAACAAATAAAGGCCATACATACATACATACATACAGACAGAGATACGGACATCCTAATTTATATATAAGACTAGCTGACCCGGCCCGGCTTCGCCCAGGCCCTGGAGGGGATCTATCTATCTATCAGTCTGTCTGTCTGCTTGTTTGTCTGTCTGGCTGACCCGGCCCGGCTTCACCCAGTCCCTGGTGGGGAGCATCTCATTTAATTAATATAAGTAGTCATATAAGCACTCCCGTTCCCGACTATCTGTCTGTCTGTCTGACCCGGCATCACCCAGTCCCTGGTGGGGAGCATCTCATTTTATTCATATACGTAGTCATATAAGCTCTCCCGTTCCCGACTATCTGTCTATCTATCTGACCCGGCGTGGTTTCGCCCAGCTCCTGGCGCACAGTAACTTAAAAGTTTAATGAAAACTGTTTTTAATCACCGACATGACAGATGATAAGTTTTGTAAGCAGAAAAAGATGGGTTAAAATGTTATGCATAATGCATTATTTTTATGCAAACTTTAAAAATAACTTAAAGATTATATCATTATTTAATATAACTCATATACCTAAAAATAACTATAGACAAAGAGTTTAACAATAGTGCAGGTAAGTCCAACAATATGACTATAAAGTATATAGAAATGTTATTAAAAGTTATGCCCCTTGAAATAACTTTTCTAGAGTGAAGCCCCCCTGCTATATAGACATTATACAATGAAAATTGAAAAGTAAATGTTATTAAATAAGTCGAAGATTTTACATTAAGAAATTATTATAGTCGGTTGCAAATGAATGAAAGGAAGACGTGTAGAAAATTTCATCTCAATCGGATGTACCGTTATCGAACGCATCCAATACAAAAATCCCCACACACAAACAAACAAACATACACTCTGTTTTATAGATATAGACTAACTACTGTTAGGGATATCAACAGTTATGGCGTCGTCTCACAGATTGTTTTATTCCGGTGTTTAGGTAACTTTCATGCAGGAGATGCGGGGTCAGTCTTAAAGAAACTAGATTCCCGCGAGCAAGCCTGCTTCCAGAAACTGATGGCCGATACACTCAAGGACTTTGTACCAGAATACAGAGGCGATGTAGACAAAAATGGGGACAGTATCCTTTTTTAAATACCGTGATTTCTCTTGTCGTTCATTGATTTCTCTGGTCATTCATTGATTTCCGTTTGTCTAAGTATAAGCTAATAATTTTGTTAGCTGCAGAAATTTCTAGTTTTGTTTTATCTTTTCATATCAAGCCAAAGTTAGACAGAAGGCAAATGCATCTTATCTTATTATGTCTAGCCACAAACAGACATAAGACAACTGATCAGCTTATCTTCTGGCCCGTGTCTGTCGTGAGTTTAAATGTTCTCTTTATATCTGCCCCGTTTGACATCATCATTATGAGGTTAGCCAGTGCAAAGACTGGTGTTGAGATCATCTGATCATTCTGATCATGTTTTTCGCCTGTATCCTGTTCTCATGAACTCTCTTCAGCTCAGGTCACTTATTGATTTCCAGCTGCCAGGTTTTTTTCCCCCCACAAATTCAGTAGTCGTGTATCTGCTTTCATAAATTCAATAGTCTTGTATCTACTTTCATAAATTCAGTAGTCTTGTATCTGCATTCATGAATTCAATAGTCTTGTTTTATCTGCTTTCATAAATTCAGTAGTGTTGTATCTGCTTTCATAGATTCAGTAGTCGTGTACCTGCTTTCATAAATTCACTAGTCTTGTATCTGCTTTCATAGATTCAGTAGTCGTGTACCTGCTTTCATAAATTCACTAGTCTTGTATCTGCTTTCATAGATTCAGTAGTCGTGTACCTGCTTTCATAGATTCAGTAGTCGTGTACCTGCTTTCATAAATTCAGTAGTCTTGTATCTGCTTTCATAGATTCAGTAGTCGTGTACCTGCTTTCATAAATTCACTAGTCTTGTATCTGGAGTTTGTCCTTGACCAAGGCTCCAGCATACATCCAGCTGCAGGATTTGCTGTGTTCATTTAGTCATCCCTGCGTGATGGACGTTAAGATGGGAGTCAGAACATACCTGGAGGAGGAGCTGCAGAAGGCTCGGAAGTCACCATCCATGAGAAAGGTAGGATCACGTAGTTTCGTGTTACCTTTTCTTCGATAACACCATGCATGAGAAAGGTATAAAGTAATGTCATATTACCTTTCCTTTGATAAACTCCTTTCATATTATTCTATTCTTAGTTAACCTTCTATCATATCACTGATTTCTTTGTTAATCTGTTCTGTTGTATAGTAAAACTGTTATCATCAACGTGAAAGAGAGAGAGAGAGAGAGAGAGAGAGAGAGAGAGAGAGAGAGAGAGAGAGAGAGAGAGAGAGGTAAATAGTATTAAACCAAGGCCCTACTTCTTATTCTTCTACTTTCGTTTGCTTGAAATATGTCTATAACTGCTGCTGGGAGTCTCCGTGGTGAAGTGGTCAAGCCGTTTGACTCGGGCTCCGAAGGTTGTGGGTTCGATTCCGGGCCGCGTCCTTCGGTTCACGAGTGAAATTTTTCAGAGACTCCTGGGGGTCGTCGCTAGAGCTACGGAGTTCGTGCTTTGTGCGACGCTTTCCGCGCTGCGGAAAGAGACCGAGCTATATGGGATAAAACCCGCTGCAATGAAGTCGACCCTGTCGACTTTTAAGCGACTTTTTTATGTCTATAACTGCAATGTTGTCTCTTGTATGAATTTAACTACTCAGTGGTCCATAGAGTTTTATCTTCCACTGGCGTCTCCCTAGGCCAGAAGATTTGCCTAGATATGTTGTGTAAGGGCCCTACTAATCTATGCACTTTCTTATAATTATATTGTCTGCATTCCCTATTAAAAGCACAGATAGGACAGACTGCACATGTTACAACTGGTGTTCTGTGATTACTGACCTGATTATTAAAGTAATTTCCCCTAAGAAAATTAGTTCAAGGAGAACCCGAGTTTTCACTGATAATCGCCATTGCATATCTTATCTTTTTGACTTCACTGATTCTTGCACGTACTTTCATGTGACCGTGACTTAATCCGGTGCACTTATTTGCATAATGTATTCAGTAGTTTTTGTTGTGTTTTTGTTAACTCCAGGTGTTTATTCTATACGCGCTGTTTGAAAATAAGCAACCGGGTCCATTTCTTTTCTGTTTACATAACTATTTATTTCGTTTGAAACGGTGCTTGTTGTGACGGTGAATACAAACTTAGATCACATAAGCCAATAAAAAGCAATGTCATGTATTCCCAGATAAACAAAGATTGTCGACATTAGCAATCATGAATACTGTGCTGTTGGAAACAATGACAGCAACTCATTTCTGGCCCGTAGTACTGTACGGATCTGAAACATCAGTTCTAACCAACATGGCCGAAGAGCTCGCCAGTTTTTGAGATGTGGTATTGTTGCACGAAGTAAACAGTGAGCTTGTGGGTAGAGATAAAATGAACGTATTCTCAACGAGAAAGGAGAAAATGGAATACTGATTTTTAAAGATACTGAAAAGTAAGTCCAAATAAAACATTAAATATAACCAGGAACTCCGCGAAATCTAATACACACACATATATACGCCAAATGAATGAACAGGACCTGCAAAATTTAGTAGATGCGGTTGTTACACACAGTGAACAACAAGGGTTAGAATTAAATTGTAAAAAGACACAGATTATGGTCGTCACTAGGAAGAACGAAATACCACAGTGTAATATACAAGTAAATGGGAATATTCTTCAACAAGTGAATAGGTACAATTATCTCGGAACAGTAATAACATCTGATGGGAGATGCCTTGAAGAGATTAGAACAAGGATCGCCATGGCAAAAGTAGCCTTTAGCAAGATGAAAAACATACTGACCAATAAAAAGATGTCAATTGAAACGAGAAAAAGAGTGTTGAGATGCTACATAGAACCTGTACTTTTATATGGATGTGAAGCTTGGACAATGAGCAGCCAGGCTGAAAAACATCTGATGGCTGTAGAAATGTGGTTTCTGAGGAAAATGCAAAGAATACCATGGACAGCCAGAAAGACCAATGAACAAGTCCTTCAAGAAACAAATGAAGATCGTAAACTGATCAGAGACATTAGACGTAGACAGTCACAATTTTTTGGGCATGTTATGAGAAGAAATGATTTGGAGAACTTGGTGACAACTGGTAAGATCGAGGGGAACAGACCAAGGGGAAGACCTAGAAACAAGTATCTGGATGGCTTGGCCTTGTGGCATGGTCGAGACAGAAACACGGAACTGATCCACGACTCTGTTGATCGAGTGAGATGGCAGAACATGACCGCCCACGCTTACCGGCATGGCACATGATGGATGGATATACGCCAACAGTTCAACCCATCAACGGATCAAAAAAAAAAAAAAATAATAAGTAATAATAATAACAGACAAAAAATAAACAAGAATGCTTAACTCGAGATCTGAAATTAATCCGATCAATACAAAAACTAGGAATGGGAAAACACTTGTTTGTTCGTTGATAATGGCTTTGATCGAGACGTTTGTCTGTTAGTTAGTTAGTTAGTTAGTCGACAGATCATCCTCGCTGCACATCGAACCATTCAGTCCATAAGTGCTCGGATCCCCTCCTCAGCAAATCCTGCAGCGTGTAGCGGCTAACGACGCCAGTTCTGTGTTGGTTTATCAATCTTCTTTGGCTTCCTGCGTAGTGTTCTTGTTTGGCCACACCTCTTTTAATTTGATGCTCTAGCAGTCTGGCCATTGTTGTAGATTCACAGTCATCACTTGGTTCTCGCAAAAGTCTCACATCACGTAGAGCATTCAGAATGTCAGCCTGGTCCATGGCGCGTCCGCCCTCCACAGTAGCCTCACCTGCGAGCTTGTCAGCCCGCTCATTTCCTTGTACTCCCGCATGCCCTGGCACGAAGATGAAACTAATCTTTGCCAGCCGAGACCGCTTCAGAGGCAGCAACCATTCTCTTCGGATCGACCCCTCCTCTATCCTCTTGATCATGTTCATTGAGTCGCTAAGGAAACAAGCCCTGGTGAATGTCTGTGTCTCGAGCCATGTTATTGCTTTACTTACTGCCATGACTTCCATGGTCAGGCTACTTGTGGTTTCAGTGAAAGCACCAGAGTCCTCCTTCACAATTCTCCCTCCGGCCCGAGCTGTAAAGGCCCATGAGCTTCTCACATGTCGGACGACCGACCCATCTGTGTAGATGACCGCGTCACCGTCTAGCGAATTCTCGAAAATCAACGCTTGTACTTCAGCCTCAACAGCAGCCGGATTTTCTTGTCTGCATTTTCTATCTAGTTGGATGCAAACTGAAAAGGATGTGCAGAAGTCTGTTGGCACTTGCACCCACTCCTCGCCAGGTTCTAAGTCCTCAAGTGAACACACCTGTTGAAGAATGTCTTCGGCTTGACCCATCCACGACCGTCCTCTTTTTAACCTGCTGCCCTTCACCTTCCTAATTTCACTATGCAGTGGATGTTGTGTGTTTGCGTTAATTCTGAGGTAGGCGCGTGCCCTGCAAACTTGTATTCTCTCTTCAATGGTTGGAAAATCAAGAAGGTAGCGCATCGCCCTGCATGCTGTATCTCTTGTACATCCAAGAATAATGCGCATAGCTTCATTCTGTATCCTTTCCATCCTTTCTATCTGCTTATGGCTGAGAGTCAAGATTGCCATTGCATACTCCAAAACAGACATGACCAGCCCCTCGTACAGAAGACATAGATGGCGCTGCTCACAGTTTGCTGCCGCCATCACCCGCATCGCTGCCAAACCCCGCTTGGCCTTTGTTATCACCTGGTCTATGTGCACATTATAAGCAAGGCTTCGATCAAACCGTATCCCCAGGTAATTCATTGCCTGCGTTCTTTCCACCGTCTCTGAACACAGCATTACAGTTGGTGTTGGATTGTTGACAATATGATTATTCAACGAGAACCAAGTCACTGTTGCCTTTGTTGGGTTGACCATTGCCCCAGCTTCATCACACCAAGTACTTATGCGATTGAGTTCGGTTTGTAGTTCCCCAGCAACCTCCTCTCTATCCTTACCCTGACGATACACTAAAACATCATCGGCATATGACAATGTCCTGCCAGGTCCAGTGATCTGCTCACTGGTGATTCTCACTGTGTAGGCGTTGAACAGTACCGGAGATAATGGTGATCCCTGTGGTAGGCCAGGATATATTGTTGTTGGTTCCGAAGTCCAACTGCCACATCTAAAAACTACTTTCCGTTGGAAGAGGGCTGCAGCGATCCAACTAAGGAGGAATGGACTTACGTTTAGTTCAAGAAGCTGAAACATTAAAAAATCCAGTGGTACTCTGTTGTATGCGTCCTCAAGATCAATCGCTGCAGCAACGGTTTCAGTGCCTGAGTGGAAACCTTCATAGACATCCTGGGCAAAGACTGCTGCATTGGTCCAGGTTTCTCTTTTTGGACGGTACCCACCCAGGGTAGGTGGGAAAACACCTTGCCTCTCTAGTTGGCTTGATATTTTCCTGGCAATTACCTTCTCCAGCAGCTTGCCTATTGTATTCTGCATGGTTATAATTCGATATCCCTGAATTTTTTTGTGGTCTTTGTCAGGCTTCGGCAAGGGAATCAGATAGCTGTGTAACCATTCCTCCTTGATGCTAGCACTCCCTATACTGTTGTTGTACATGTCTGCTAGTTTCTCTAGCTCATTGTCGGTACACCTATTTATGTCGTCGTATCTTATGCCATCAGGACCTGGAGCACTGTTTTTTGATCGTCGAAGCACAGCCTTGATTTCTTTCACTGTCACTGTGTCTTCATCCGAAGTGTTCTGGGCCTTGCATCTGTCTGAGGTGACCTCCTTGGCCAGATTTCGACCTCCCATGTCTGTCTGGTTGCTCTGCTCAAGGTAGCGTTCAAAGAGGGCTTTGCCCTTGTCCTCGTCAGTCCTCTGCCAGATGAGGTCAGCACCTTGGAAGTCAGAAATGCTCTTATTCTTGACTACACCACTCATGCTTTTATGTAGTCGCCAGAACAATTTCAGTGACTTGTCTGTGCTTACCCTTTGACACACCTCTGCCCATTTTTCCCTTTTAACCACCGTGACCAGTTTTTTGAAATAGCTTACTTTTGTGTGCATCTCTCTTTCTAAGTGCAAGCAGGGACTAGGATGACCAGCTCTGTTCTTCTTGGCATTTTGCCATCTCCTTACAGCACTACGCTTATCCACCCAAGCCTTATCCACCTCGAAACTCCACCACGGTGGCTGCTCCCAGCTTTTTTTCCTGCCCTGAAACGTTCTGCGCTTGTCACGTCTTATTTTACTCACCACATCTTGCCCTGTACTGTCATACTGGAACGTCTTTACCTTTAGCTTGTGCTGCCTGTATCGCTGTGTATGTTTCCTTCCGTCAAGCTTACCAATCATATTGTGTGTATTATTTGGGCCCCTGTATCCCCTAGGCAGCAGCTAACTTCCAATTGTCGATTGTAAACAGTTGGATGTTTTGGTTTGGTTACAAGAAGTCTACTATTGAAAATACTGGAGGTCGAAATCCAGTGGAACACCCCCCCCCCCCCCACACACACACACCCACAGAGAGAGAGAGAGAGAGAGAGAGAGAGAGAGAGAGAGAGAGAGAGAGAGAGAGAGAGAGAACAACTACATCACAAAGACATGCAAGGATATGAGCAGAGTTGAACAGAATATCTAAGAATAGTGATTGGTTGGGTCACGCGATGTGTAGGGCTGATAGTTCCCCAGGGGCTAGAGCCGCACCATTGGTTCCGCGTCACTGTGTATTATTCGGATGACCGCCTCTGCTGGTGGTCAATGCTTGGTCAAGCGCAGATACTACACTTTGATCAGCCAAAAGACCGTACGTCTTTGGATGGACTTACTTGATGACTAGTATTCATTTTATGACAGACCTCCTTTACCGACAACCAGAGCTAACAGTCCACAAAAACCACGGACCTCAACTCTAACTAAGGCTGAAGAAGCAGGTTGAACGAGGCCGAATTTGGAATTTTTGTTTTTGAATCAAGCAAACAAACAAGACCTGCCAGTGTCAACACCACCATAAGAATTGTTTACCTGGGCGTGTGTATAAGTAAGCATGGGTGATCAGAATTCGCCATCTTTACGCGATTTCCGGAATCCCAGACATTGTTTTCCTGGTCTTCTCGACAAACTTTCGAAAAACCCTAGTGGAAATTCCCGAAACTGTTGCCATGTCAGTTTTGAATTTTATGATACAAGAGTGGGGAGTGTTTGCATGGGAGTGCTAGGGCCAGGTGGAAGGGAGTGCTAGAGTGATACTGTTTGAGAATCACTGCTGTGTTATCTACATGCATGCTTCCAGCTCGGCTGGGAATGTTTCACATTAAGATAATTTGGTTTCTTGCCAACAAAGTCTGCCTTCATGTTGGCGCCTGTAACATATTCCGGACATTAACGTCCATGACAGTGCCTTTTGTATGGTTGGAACAGTTGCTTGTGTGGTTGTTGATTCATTCTCTCTCTCTCTCTCTCTCTCTCTCTCTCTCTCTCTCTCTCTCTCTCTCTCTCTCTCTCTCTCTCTCTCGCTCTCTCTCTCGCTCTCCCCCCCCCCACCTCTCTCTCCAATAATTCCCAGCTATTTAAAGTTTGCGTAATCCAACCAGTTATTTTACTTGTTACTTTTCTTTCTTTCTTTCTCTCCCTAATAATCTCCAGTTATTTTAAGTTTGTATAGTCCAACCAAACTTAAAATAACTGGAGATTATTAGAGAGAGAGAGAGAGAGAGAGAGAGAGAGGGGTAACAAATAAAATAACTGGTTGGATTGCGCAAACTTTAAATAGCTGGGCTGGCCGAGTGGCTAGAGTGCCATGCTCTCATTCGGAAGACCCGGGTTCGAATCCTCGGTAAGGTGTGGAGTTTTTTCTGTCCGGGGCAAAAAGAAAACTAACCTGCACAGTTCGCGGCGACTGCACTAGCCATGCGGCCTTAATTCCTCAGGCTCAAGACCCCTCTGTACTACACCGCAACAAACTATAGGCATTAAATGACATTTTTTTTAAAAATAGTCCAACCAGCTATTTTACTTGTCTCTTCCCCCCCTCCCCTCCCCCATTCTGTCTCTCTCTCTCTATCTATCTATCTCCCCTCTTGCAAGCTTAGCATAATGCTTACTTGATTACTTCTCTCTCCCTCCCTCTCTTGCAAGAACATATGGGATTGCTGGTAACTTCACGCTTCCCCCCCCCCCTAGCTTCTTTTACCTCTCTCTTTCTCTCTCACTATATTCTCTTATCTCCCTCACACAACGCTTGCATCTTAACCTACTGGTTGTTCTGTTCGTCTATTAGATTCTCTCTCTCTCTCTCTCTCTCTTCTCTCTCTCTCTCTCTCTCTCTCTCTCTCTCTCTCTCTTGCAAGCAATACATATGTGCTTTCATGTTACTTCTGTGAATATGTCTCTCTCTCTCTCTCTCTCTCTCTCTCTCTCTCTCTCTCTCTCTCTCTCTCTCTCTCTCTCTCTTTCTTCAATAATCCCGCTATGTCTGTGTATACCAATCACGTACTGTAAGTCTTGATATCCGTGTTTCCTAATTGTGACTTCTTTACTATTACTTGAAAGTAATACACGTTCTGGCATAAACTTAGCTGCACGTCCATTACAGAACGTCACAATCAACCTCACCAATTATTGACTTTCTCCGTAATCCCGTATACTCTCGTAACGTGACGTGACCTGCGCGAGAATTGGTAACGGTTCTCTCCGCGTCGGTAACTTACTGGGTATGTTGGTCGTTCAGAAAGCAATGGCAAACTACTGAGCGTAACTTTGCCAAGAAATCAACAATCAGCTGAAAGATGCTGATGTTGACAGCGATGTCCTGTAAAGGATATGTGGGGAAAAAAATGTCCTGTACAAATTTACGTCAGGTAGTCTGATGTCCAGATTTTTTTGAAATGTAGAAGCTAAAGTAACATTTGGGGTAGAGATTAACGTAGTAACTGACTGAGATAAAATGAAGTAAGAAAGGTATACTATAACATGTATACCTTAAATGTAAAGTCACCAGTTGACGTGTGATGAATTATTTTGCTGCGGAAAGAGTTAATTTATTTCATTGGATCTAAGCTCAGTGCAGTGACGTACACGTAAATGATGCATCTGTACTACGTCTTAATATACAATTTAATTAAAGACACAGGATTACCTGAATATTCACACACGTGAAAGAATTTACCAGCAGGAATGCGCCATTCACGTGCCGCTGTCTTGTCAGATGTAGGCAAATGTTAGTTGTAACACAAAGCCAAACCCATTTGGCTGTTAAAACTTGAATGACAACGGAATGTAACTGGGGCGAACAGGGTTTGCGCTCGGGGTAATGAACTTAGGTATACGACGGTTATATACGTCTTTTGTTTCCCGCGGTGACGCTACCAGTCCCGGAAATGAACATACTGGCGTACAGTTTTATTCTTCCCATTCGTTATTCTGACTTTTAACGTGATTTTAACAGTGTGAAGGGTAACTTTTCTAAGTCATGCCGTGGAGCGTTGGTGATCATGTCTACCGAGGGGCTGCTGTCTCGTGTACTGCCAATCATCTCTGATACCGATGTTCCAGCTCCCCTTCTCCAACATTGCCGTTTTCACGACGATCCTTTTCCTCCAAAGTCGGAGAGTATCTGCCTGCACGGCGAGGAACCACCAGTCTGCACACCAATAAGTCAGACATGGGACAACGGATACTCACGCAAATCTCAGGTCCTGTATGACATCACACTGATGTTGAGCAACAGGATGTCTTCATCCGGCATACAGGACTTCGCGCTGGAGTTCACAGCCAGCGAACACAAGCACGCAAGCACGACGATCCTTCATGTTATGATGCGTAACGGTCCAGCATCTTCTCTCTTAGTCTTCACACGCCTCTCTTCCCCTCTTACCTTACCATTGTGAAGACATACTATTACTATAGCTCTCCCCTTCTCTTGATGTACCTAAAAATGTGGACTGTCTTCTTCTGATGGTAGAACCAGTTCTCTTTGTGAGTTAACCTCTTTTAATACATCATCATTACTCTTTCTCTCCATATTGTTCTCATCATTCTTCTATAAAAACACATCTCGGACACAAATCCTCATTTGTCTGCAACCGTCCATGATTGGCTTGGTGGATGGTATTCAGACTCAGCATGTACATTTGGTAATTTCAGAATTGTTTGTGGAATAGTCTAGGAAAAACTTGTGTGAAACTACCCAGTAAGGCTAACCTAATCAAGAAATGTTGAGAAGCTGATTGCATTGGCCGAAAGGAATAAACAGTTTCACACAAGCTTTTCCCAGACTATTCCACACAAAAAATTCTTAAAATTATTCAATGTGCATGTTATGAGTCTCAGTTGACCTTAGAACCACCTTGGTTGGGAATAAATAATCCCACGTCTTTAGGGATTCAACCTGTACCATTGTTTCAGAAAGCAAGCACATTAATCGCTATGCCTTGCTGCTCATTTAGTTACTACTGTTGATTTCTTTAGGATATGTACCAGAAAATGATAGAGGTCGACTCTACAGCACCCACATCAGAGGAGCACGAACATAAGGCAGTGACTAAGCCAAGATACATGCAGTGGAGGGATGAAATGAGCACATCTGTGGATCTAGGATTTAGGGTCGAGGGTATCAAGGTAAGCGGATGTTTTTATTTATTTTTATTTTTTTTATTTTTCCACTTTCAGTTGGTAGTTAACCCAGTCAATAAATGCCTGAAGAAGTCAAATGTGTCGCCGAAAGGTGCAAATATCGCAGCTCTGCTGCAAACAGGCACAACACAATTAGTCCAAAACAAGCATTCCGGATGAATGAAGAAAAAGAAGGCTGGTGGGCAATCTCTGTGCAGTTTGCTGGTGATGGTTTATGTTATGGCTGGAACAGAATTAGAGCTTCCAGACCTCTCCGAAGATAAGAGAACGTTTCAAGATATATGCAATTTTTCCACTGGATCTATATTGATAGGTACCAGTAGCAGTCTGACTGTGTGTCCGTCTGGCTTTTCCTCAGAGTCCCGAGTGTCAGACTGATCCGCTACAGCAGGATTCTCTCCAGGGGGTGATTATCTATCTATTCTTTTGCACTATACATTTCCCACCACACCTGCATATCCTGGGGATAAAATCCAACACATGTCTCTATTTGTACACTGCAGCTTGAAAGCCCCCATCTGACCACAAACAGCAAAAAGATATATAACTACATTTTTTTTTATTGCAATAAAGTTACTTAGCTGACATGAGGACCTGGACTTGTCTGAATCCTAGTGCACAGGAATTAAACTGAATTTTAATGCACGAGTTAAACTGAATCCTAGTGCACATGAATTAAACTGAATCCTAAAGCACAGGAATTAAAAACTGAATTCTAGTGCACAGGAATTAAACTGAATCATAGTGCACAGGAATTTAACTGTATCCTAGTGCACAAACTTTATATCATACTAGTAATTTTTATTTTGAACTTATTCTTCATATTCAAAATTTTCCCTGTTATTTTATTTTTCAGAAAAGTAATGGCAATTCCAGCAAAGATTTCAAGAAAACCAAAAGTAGAGAAAGTGTGGTGGATATTATGAAGTCATTCATTGGAGACAATGAAACCATTGTGGTGAGTCCTGGCCTTGATAGAATATGTTGCATTTTTAACACAATTGTGGGCCATATATTTGAATAATGGAGAATCAAACCCTAGATTACGCTAATTTACTACTGTCACTTTGCTGTCTTGACAGACAATAGTTTATTACATTCAGCTTCAAAAAAAGACATTTTAACTACAACCCATGGTGGGGATTAGGGATGGAGTTATACCTCTCAGTAGCACATAGCTGAATTGTTGAGATCATGTGTTGCCCATGCAGCATGATCCCTCTCTCTGTCTGCCTAGTTTACTCCAGAGGAAAGGTAACACCAACACAACTTGAACAAGATCAGCAGCAGAAGTTGGATCAGCAAAGCAATACTCTGTCTGCCTGTCATAGCTTCGATCCTCAACCAGTTGCCTACCAAGACTTATGGCCTTGTCTGCCCTACCATGACATTAAGTCTTTAGGCTGCATTTCCTTGCACTAGGATAAGGCTTGTACCCTTCCAATTGCGCTCCTCTACCCAAAGCTGTTGGCACAATGTGGGGTGTCAGGTTTGGTGAGCGCCACCCAACATTCGACGCTAGTTATGCTATCTTTTTATGGATATATTTCACTGTATCTCATCAGATGCATAATACACAATTAGAACAGAAATTAAAGCAACACAATGGATTCTTATAGCTTAAATACAAGGGGCTTCTCATAAGTCTTTAGCCTAACAATGAAGGAGTAAGCAGAGAAAAATTGAAATTTGGCACATGTATAGCTCATTCAATTTGTAATGGATATATGAATTATGAATTTCCCTCCTCAACTGGTTTTTCCCGATGTGGTGCATGGCACAACACACCCTATTGACAGATCTGCACATCCAATGGTTTGTCGGAACAATGGAGAAATCAGACGCCAGGACTGTAATAAAATTCTTGATGTTACAGGGGAAAACACCTACAGAAATACACAGGGAGATGGAGCCAGTGTTTGAGGAAGTCTGTCCTTCGTATGCTTCTGTAAAAAATTGGTGTTTGCAGTTTAAGTGTGGCCGTTCTCAAGTTGCTGATCTGCCAAGATCAGGACGACCGTCCTCAGAGTGCAATGATGCAAATGCTGCAAAAGTGAAGAAAATCATAGACCAGGATAGTAAAATGACCATTGTAGAGATATCAGGTTCAGTAAAACTGAGTAAGAGTACAGTTGTTAGAATTTTACACAACAGACTGAACATGAGAAAAGTGTGTGCCCGCTGGGTCCCACACCTGCTGACATGTGAACAGAAACAAACACGGGTTGATTGCTGTGGCCAGTTGCTCAACATGTGGCGGTCGAAAAACATGTTGACGACTATGGTGACGGTAGATGAGACTTGGATTCACCATTATGACCCAGAATCCAAAATTGCCAGCATGCAGTGGAAAATCCTGGGCTCGCCAACACATGTCAAGCCAAGAGCACAAAAATCTGCAAGAAAAGTGATGATGACTGTTTTTTGGGACGTCAAAGGTGTCATATTGAAAGATTACATGCTTCATGGCAACACAGTTAATGGGTAGTATTATGCAGATCTCCTTATCAAACTAAGAAAGACTGTGACCAGAAAACGAGGGATAGCGCGTACGCAAATTCTGCCTTTGCTTCAAGGCAACGCACCCTCCCATAAAGCACGGCTTGTGCTGCAAACTGCCAATGATTTGAATATTGAAATTCTTCCACACCCACTATATTCTCCAGATTTGGCTCCATCAGACTTTTTTCTTTTCCCAAATCTTAAAAAACAGCTGAAAGGAAATCGTTTTGACAGTGACGAAGATGTCATACTGGCTTGTGATAACTGGTTTAGTTCGAAAAATAGGTTGTTTTATTCTTAAGGTCTTTTCAAGGTCACGCAGAGATGGCAGAAATGCATAAATTCAGGTGGTGAAGGAATTTTCATTGAGAAGGAATAAGCACTGTGCCAAATTTCAATTTTCTCCATCTACTCCTTCATGGTCAGGCTAAAGACTTATGAGAAATCCCTTGTACACAAGACAATGATAGTGTGGTTTAAACTACCAAGGCAACACTGACATTGATAGATTGGACTATGTACTGTCTATGTATAGACATAATCTATGATGAGGCCAAGAGGATTATAAGAAACACTTAAGAGAACTAAGTGGGTATCAGAGCATACAAGTCACCAGAAAGATGATGCATTTTACCAACTTGACAAAAGTGAGCAAATAGCCATGTTCAGACTCCACACATAACATTACAAGCTGAAATACCACTTACTCACATAATATAGATAAGAGATACTGATAAATTTAACTGTGGATTGTGTAAAATGGGGAGGGGGGGGGGGGGAATAATCCAGAATAGATTTTTTAACACACTGTTAACAGTTAACTTGAATGTAGCTGTTATATTTAGATGATACAGTTGTATTTTGTTCTACCATAATAGGCAAAGTATATCAAGCGATTGAAGGAGCTAACGACCACTCAAGAGGCGTCTGAATTTTTTATGTCACATGAGGTAATTATTTGGCCATTCTAGCTGCCTCTATAAGCTACCATTAAGTCTGTATAAGCTGCTTTAGTCACATTTATCATAATCTGAATTATATTTAGCATAACCAGAACTGTCTTTGAAGGTAGCTAAATTAATATATTATGATTTAATGCAGGGGTGGCCAACACGAGGCCCGCGGGCCGCATGAGGCCCGCCGATAGTCATGTTGCGGCCTGCGGAGTGGGAAACGACGATGTGGTCGAAGCTGTAGCACGCTTGCTTGTTTACTTTAATTTAACAAAAAACATTAGGTGTGTGGCCCGGCAGGAAATATTATTTCTGAAATTTGGCCCGCCTGCTGATAAGGTTGGCCACCCCTGATTTAATGGGTAGATCGTTGGTAGCTTACCTCCTTTTGTGGATGTTTCTGGTGTTTCTGTGAGTTTGTATGACTGGAACATAGAATCAAGACAGGATGTGTAGGCATGCTAAATGTATGATTGTATTAACTTGTAACACCATTCATGGACTATACATGCCATGATGGAAGCATGATTGGGTACATAGAATCAAGACAGCATGTGTAGGCATGCCAAATGTATGATTGTATTAACTTGTAACAGCATTCATGGACTATACATGCCATGATGCAAGCATGATTGGGTACATAGAATCAAGACAGGATGAGTAGGCATGCCAAATGTATGATTGTATTAACTTGTAACAGTATTCATGGACTATACATGCCATGATGCAAGCATGATTGGGTACATAGAATCAAGACAGCATGTGTAGGCATGCCAAATGTATGATTGTATTAACTTGTAACAGCATTCATGGACTATACATGCCATGATGCAAGCATGATTGGGTACATAGAATTAAGACAGGATGTGTAGGCATGCTAAATGTATGATTGTATTAACTTGTAACAGCATTCGTGGACTATACATGCCATGATGCAAGCATGATTGGGTACACAGAATCAAGACAGGATGTGTAGGCATGCTAAATGTTTGATCGTATAACACCATTCATGGACTATACATGCCATGATGCAAGCATCAACACTCAAGATCCCCCATAGATGTCATCATAAATATGTCTCTGTGACCAAGTGGTCAGGCCATCTACTTTGTCCTCTGAAGGTCATGGGTTTGTTTTCAGACTGCGTCATTCAGACCATACTTTCAATTTAATTTTGTACCCTCTGAGTTCATGGCTGGAGTTACAAAGTTTGTGCTACGTGTGATGCTCTCACAGGCAGCTTGCCATTCTGCAGAGAAATACTGAGCCATATGGACTAAAACTCAGTGCAAGGAAGTCAATTCTCTCACATTTAACCTTTATACTAAACCCAGATATAACAGACTGATAGTTTCTCCCTCTAAACTCTTATGTACAAGAAGAACTAAAGAGAAAATAGAAAGATTGTATACTCTTTTGTTGAAGCTAATTGTCTTTATTTTCCTGGCAGGTTATAGGCAGCTCCTTGTTGTTTGTTCATGACATGGAAGAGAACGTTGGCGTCTGGATGATAGACTTTGGCAAATCAGAGCCACTCCCCAATGGGGTAAAAATTGACCACCGCAACACATGGACGGAAGGTAATCATGAAGATGGCTACTTGTTTGGACTCGACAATTTGATCTCAGTGCTTGAAGAGGTCCAACTAAGTCTGATGTCAAGTGCAGTTTGATTTTCTCAGAGGAAAAATTGTAATGAAAGATTGATTGGATGTGTGAATTTATCTTGTAAATGTGCTTTCAGTAAAGGCTTGGAGCTGATACTGTCATCTTACTCAGTCTCCAAGATATGTGAGAACAGAAATATCAGTCTGTGTTCCTGATGAATTTTGTAGCTCATTTTGGTAATTATGTTCTCAATAATACTTATTTTAATAAACTCCAGAGACTTAAGAGTTCTACTACACTTTCAATACACTTTAGGTGACAAAGAGTAAATTAGAAAACAAAACATAAGCAGGCTGGCATTCCTGTTTCTACAAATTAATGAGATTTAAATGCTAGTGGTGTATTTGAAGTGTGAAATACTCTCTGCAGTAGCAATATTCAGTTATGTTGCATAGTTAATTATGAAATGTCAATTATAAAATTCTAAACCAAAAAGGAAAAAAAGCCAGAAACAACATGTTGCTCAATGGGTTGCCTGGAGTATGTGACAATGTGTATTATGTATTTTAGTCCAAAATGTCTAGGAAATGATAGATACAGTGGTTGTAGAATGTGAAAAAAATGGGCCTTAGTTTGAATAATAGATAGACAGATGTCATGACGATTTCAAAGAAACAGATTATGCCTAAACATGCAATTAAAGTACAGGACGTTATTTTGGGGCAAGTGCATAAATTCAGATATCTAGGCACATGGATAACATCAGATTGAAGATGCATCACTGAAATAAAGGGCAGAATAAGACAAGCAAAACCTGCACTCTATCAAATGAAGAACGTGTAACAAATCATTGTCCTTGAAAGTTAGTTCTTGCATGTTACATAGAACCAGTTTTAACATACGGCTGAGAATCCTTTACAATTAGTAAACAGACGAAAAAATTCCTGGAAGCCTTGGAGATGAGGTTTTATAGAAGAATGCTAAACATTAATTGGACAGCCAAAATGAGTAATCTGGACATTTTAAGAGAAGCTGAGTTGCAAAGACAACTTATCACAAACATTAGAAAGAAGCAGTCATCATATTTTGGCCACGTTATGAGAAGACAAAAACTAGAACATGTTGGCTCAACCAGTAGCTGATGATGTAGATCATCATATGACTTTACCTTCGTGAAAAATTGGTATTACTATTGGTTTCATCCAACTATCTGCCCAAATTGCTTTTTAATTATATTGAGTTTACATGGTTATTTTGCAGTATACAAATTATGGGCGGTCATGAAAAAAGTTATGGTTAAAGAAACTAACACTGCACAGCCAGTAAATAGATTTATTTACTGCAGCACTAACATGAGCAAAGTACTATTTGTTTAAATCAGATATCCATTAACTACTATTTATTATCTTCATTTGCTGCTGATAGTTTAATTTTTTTTTTTTTGGCTGCTGATAGATTTAATTAAATTGTTGTTTGTTTTTAAGATTAAGTGTTTTGTAACTACCAGACATCATTTTCAGTAAAAGAAAATACTGTACTACAACTTAATAAATTTGAATGATATAAACAAACAAGGCTAACGGTGTATAATAGGCATGTGGTTTGTTACATGCATCCTTTAATTTGGTCACTACTTGTTCAGAAACCCTGGCATATTTTTCAGGTTGGCTGTTTGTAATTTTTTATTTAATGATTATAAACTAAGATAATAATTTTGTGATGTGTGACAACTGAGCTACATTGCCAGCAGATGAGAATTATTCACCTCACATAATAAAATAGTGACGTTGTATGTGCCACTTCTTCTGCCGGAGATTACCTCTTTTGGCAATGAATAAGACAGAGCCGTGTTAGTAAAAATGGTTGATATGTGTGAACACAAGTGTGAATGAAGTGAATGTAAAGTTTTACCAAAGATATGTGAAGTGTGTTGAACAGAAAGAAATTACAGATATACAGGAAGGCTTTATGTCCGTAGAATTACACACTGCTACAGTGAATTTCTGCAATCTCAGTTTAATTCAGCAGCCATAGTGCATCACAGATCAATGATTTGCTGTAGCAATTTTTCACCTGTGATTATCGATATGACCGGTATGATATGCATTTACAACTAAAGCTGTCATTATGTCATCTAAAAATAAATTATGGGTACAGTTGTGTTGAAGTCTATTGTAGATTAAATCAGGGGTTCTTAAAGATTTCAGATTCTCAACCCTCTAGTCTCCCCAATAACATCACTAGCATTAAGTGCATATAACCATGCAAGCGTTTCTTCCTTGGCGTTAATTCTACTGAAAGCCCTAAACCACCACACACCCCCTGGATCTGTCCTCATCTGGGGGTGAGGGACATCCAGGCTGGGTACCGCTGGTGTCAGTTGTGATGATATCCAAATGAGATTAACATTGTCATTGAATATAGGAGATGTTAAGGCTGGATATTGTAATTATGATATTCTAATAATATGTATATTATGATTATAATGTCTAAAGAACAGGGGTGGTAATAATATCTGAAGAACGTGTGATTATATTTAGAGAACAGTGGTGATTATAATGTCTGAGAAACATGGGTGATTATAATATGTAAAGAACAGGGGGGATTATATCTAAAGAACAGTGGTGATTATATCTAAAGGACAGGGGTATTATTATGCTGATGTTCATGCATGAGCTGTTAGATGATTATGATGATCAGAACAAAGAACTAGCTAATGACATGCTGAAATTATGATTGGAAATGGTGGTAAAATGCCACATACTTAAGGAGAATATACCAGATAAAAGTGTTTGGTCTTCCCTTTTGTTACGGGGGCCCACGATCAGAAGCAAAGGATGATAGCACTAACCTCTCATGCATGTCATAAGAGACTACTAAGGAAGCACTGGCTTCTACAGCTCATAGAAAACTGGCAGCAAAATCCAACCAATCATGAAGAAGTCTTGGTGTGACAGGAGTTGGTTGAGAGTTAATGCTCCATTGGAGGGCAAAAGACAGAATCAGAAGAAGAAGATGATGAAGAAGAAAATAATGAAATAGTAGTAGTCTTTGGGATGTGATTTATGTATGTCTCTGTGAAAAATGTATGTATATAGTGTAAACATACAGCCTTCTATTCATATACACAAATTCAGATACTAAACAGTCAAAAGAATGTTTAAATTGTATGTAAAATAAGCAAGCATAATGGATGTGCATATTTGTCATGTAAGAAAATGTGTTGTTGTAAGACATGATGACTTTGGCACATTTAAGATGTGCAAACTTTTGTTTTGCAGTATAAACAGTGCAATTTTGAGGTGCCTTTTGGTGCGTCTCATGGAATCAACTGCAGTGATATGTCACTAGTAAATACTGTATATATGTTTTACATATGAAGGACATCATTGTATGATTATGTACATTTTTCTAACATTTTATTGACATTAAAAAGACAGTTAGTATTCGCATGCATGACCATAGCTGATCTGCATGAGCTTGTCAACACAGCAGTCTAGGTTCATTTTCTAGTTGAAAAGGATTTGTGTCGCAACTATAATTCAAAATTGTTACGGGGGAATAACCCAGCTTTTTGAAATGGGTCTCTGGAAAGGAAAGATGGCAAACTGGTCATTTCATTCCCCTAAAGGTGTTAACAAATGTATACAATTAATATCAGAGAAGAAAAGGACAGCATAGAAAGATGTATGAGGAAAGCTTGAACTTTTGAGCAGTAAATAATAGTATATTTGAATATCATAGGTCAGAGATTTGTGACACATGATCACTAAAGTCCACTCTAGACCAAACATAAGAAGAAGACGAAGCAGAAAAAGAAATACAAATGTTATTGGA
Organism: Cepaea hortensis; assembly: GCA_963921405.1. Taxonomy (NCBI): domain Eukaryota; kingdom Metazoa; phylum Mollusca; class Gastropoda; order Stylommatophora; family Helicidae; genus Cepaea; species Cepaea hortensis. The sequence continues at coordinate 116,633,067 of OY992881.1, forward strand.
AGGTATTTAAAGCACTCTTGAAGAAGTTTCTCTTTAAAAGGAAATGACAGCGGGAAAGCCATGGGGAGTGAAATGGATAAATCTTAACTCATAAGGAATATGAGACCAATATTAGGGGCAGATACTGCAAAGTATTCACAATGCCAGACTACTGTTTTGGCCAGCTCTTTCGTATCATTGTTGGCCTGATTAAACTTTTCAAAAATTCTCAGCCTACAGACGCCATAAATAAATGATTGCATGATTTCTTGTCTGCTATATTTTAGCAAAATAAGCCAGGCAAAAAATTGTGCAATATTTTATTTAAGGCGTCTGTGTATAAATTCACTAAGGGAATGCTTGTTTTGAATTCTCATTATAAACATGTATGACATCAATGTAGTTTGACAGAACTTGGAAGTAATTATTCCTTAACCTTTAACAGTGTTAGAAAACTCAAATGGGAATTCCAGCAACAAAAATTGGGGAAACCCTGTGTTTAACAAGGTTATATTGTAATAAGTACCGGTCAGCACTTGCTTTATGCCCTCTAATATATACTTCTTTTGGATTCAGAGTTTCAGCCAGTCACTATCATAGATAATTACTTTATCCAGTGGACCACTAGTGTATACTGCCCCTTGTAGCATCAGCTATTTCAATGATTGTTCTGAGATTATCATCATCTTGAATGTGTTTTTGCTATATATGTGCAGTATTACTTTCTAATCTATTTGTTTGTCCAAAGCTCAGCAAGTTTAAGTTTGTTAGTGCATTACTCTCCATGTCATTATGCAACAGGTGACTATATTTCCTGAAATATGTGTAACAGTGAAACAGATAGGGAACTCTTGTTTTCTGAGGTGGAAATGTCTTGCCATTCTTATCTTCAAAACTTGTTACATGATGCAAGATTAGGGAGGACCGTGATAACACTTACACTTGTTTTCAGCGGTGATACCTTACTTTTAAAATGCAATTACTTCCTCTTGTTACTGACATATTGCATGTAAGAAAGTGTTGACAGATGTATATTGTATTGTTGATGTGTACAACAAATGGAATCTGTGATTATAATATCCAAAGAAGTTGGACATTGTCATTGATAGATGATGGACATTGTCATCAATTCAGAGATGATGGATTTTGTGATTATGATATCTGAAGTCTGGATATGGTGATCATGTTTTCCGGGGAGAATGGACGTTGTGAGTATTCAATGAAAGCATCTATCCTGAGGTTGTGAATTGTCATGCTTCAGTGCTACAGTTTCTGCATAAGCTTTGTGTTTGTTTTGTTTGAAGAACAGGCGAAAACATAATCAGACTGCAACTGGAACCATTAGTATTGAGACTTTTCACTGGCTGTGGAGTATTAGTGCATGATGTGGCAGACTTGATCGGGGCCCTATGTGATCATGTGTATAGTGAAGAAGAACAGATAAGTCATCATGGCCTGGAGAGAATAGGGCGGCCTGGAGAGAACAGGGCTGCCTGGAGTGACCTGGGGATCTGGCCGATACTCAGGACTCCAGGGAAAGGTCAGACGCATGATCAGATTGCAACTGGTACCATTAGTATTGGTACTTTTCAATGGTCATTGAAGATGAGGACAGAACGCTTATGTGAATGTCCTGAGAGCTGTGATGTCAGTTCTTGACTCAGCTGGTTTTGTTTATAAATGTTCTTTCTGTTTGAATATTCAGCTGTAGAAACATTACTGTCATTATTTTTATACTGTTTTAGTTGTATAATAGTTCTAGCAGTATGTGTATTTGTGTTGTTCTTCAGAATCTATGTCTGGTAGCAAGAATTTATTTTGAACGGTGGCCACTAGTGCAGCAAACACTCCACACAGACGAGAAAGAGAAAATGAGTTGAGTTGGGAAAGTAAAGAGTTGATGAAACAAACTGGCAATAGTACTTCATAATGCTGTGATCTTGTTTATGTGAAAATTCACATATTAAATAGTCAGCTAGCTTAAGTGTCAACTATAAAAAGGTTTTAATATTTTTTTCTGTTCTAGGTTTACATTTTAGTAAATGAATAGTCAAATTTTTTTTTGTACGTAAAAGTTACATAAAAAAAAGCAACAAAATGAACTGGTATCGTATATTAGACTTGAAGGCAAAATTACACATCTAATTAATCTAACACTAGACAATATGTACTAAATCAGTTAATCATAACTGTCTGGAACAGATACATTTTTAAAGTAACAGAAACGTGGAAAGTAAGAACTAGAATAGGCAAATTAAAAGCAGTAACTGTCTACAACGCAGGGAATCCCAAACACTAACAATGTTTTTGTCACATAAAAGGTAACTAACTGATCAGTGTCTGGTGATCAGTGAACACAAAATGATTTAATTAAACATCAGTACTCTATCACAGATATTAGAATGTTCTAGCCTTAAAATCGATCTAATTTTTATATTCATTTCTGTTAAAAATTATTGTTACATATTTTATTTACACTCGTGTCAGCGTAGAATACTTAATAATTAATAAACAGATTTTGATTGACCTGTGTTATCAGTGACTTGTTATAGTCTAGATTACATGTTTTTTTGTGCATTACTTGATTAGATGTTTCTTTGTGTGTGTGTGTAATAGTCAAAAGTAGGCAGAGGAAAGGCATCAATTCTTTTGTCGGCCATGAACAAATCCAGATCAAAAATACAGAAGTTTATTTCTCATGAATTTGAGATTTCCATGATTGTTTTGTTATCTCTTTGTTATAGTTTTTATATCATTCATCAGTTAATTACGATTCTTAGAATTCTTTGAGAGTACGATTTAGACTCGTAGAGTGAGATTATGTTGACTAAATTTGCATTTTGTTCTTAAAGTATAATTATTTTATTAACTGTGCAGGACTGTATTGTATATTTTACGAAAGTTAGATTCACATTGACAGGCAGAGTAAACATTGTTTTGTACTACTGATAATGTTTAGTTTTCTAATGCAAATCAAGCTTTGTTCTATATATTAAGATTATGTTAGCTGACTTGTCAGTAGTGTAATATGTTCAACAGGGTTAAAAATGAATCTTTTTTCAGAATAAAACAATTTTATTTGTCGATTTGATTTTTTCTTTAGTTCAACGATGAGAAATAATTGTACTGTTGAAAATCTTAAGTTTGTGCTTTTGTTCTAATAATTAAAGTGTGTTTTATTCTACACAGCACAATTGTTTTATATCTATCTATTTTTATCTAAGTTAAATTTAGTCCTACAATATAATACCACTTTCTGCGACAGGGTAAAATTCTGTTTAGTTCTAAAGTGTTTGTAAACTTATTCAGACTAACAATATGTTTTATGGTGTTTGTATCAATTCTTCAAACATTGTTTTTGAGTTTTTATAAATTTTTCAGAGTAATGTTGTTGAAAGTAACATTCTGTTTCGTGGAGTTTCTATCAGTTCTTCTTTAGGGAGTCTCCATGGCAAAGTGGTCAAGCCGCCTGCCTCGGACTCTGAAGGTTGTGGGTTCGATTCCGTGCCACAAACCTTCAGTTCACGAGTGCATTTTTTCAGAGACTCCTGGAATCGTCGCTGGAGCTATGGAATTCATGCTTTGTGTGACGCTTTTGGCAACCCACGCTGCGGAAAGATACTGAGCTATATGGGATAAAAACCCGGTGCAATGAAGTCGACTTTTAAGTGACTTTATTATTTCTTCCAACGGTGCATTTTGTGGAGTTTCTATCAATTCCTTAGAGTAACATTATGTTTGTGGAGTTTTTATAAATTGTTCAGAGCAATGTTGTTGAAAGTAATATTGTGTTTTCTGCAGTTTCTGTCAATTCTTTAGAGTAACATTCTGTTATACTGAGTTTTTATAAATTTTTCAATATAATGTTGTTGAAGGTAACATTGTGTTTTGTGGAGTTTCTATCAATTCTTCAAAGTAACACCGTGTTTTGTACTCTAAAATAAACTTGTTTTGTCCTGTATATTAAGATTTAAAGCAGCGATGGAAAGAAGAAGCAGAAGATTTAAAGCAAAGAACATAACTTCATTTACACACAGTAAAGATATTTTTAGAATTTGGCATGAGACTAATATACTACCTGGCCTGAACAGCAAACAGTGGATGATTGGTCAATATTGCTTTGGCCATTGATAAATTGCAGAAACAATAGGTTGAGTTCTCTTTGGAACTATACTGAGAATTAAATCACAGACTATATTACTACTAAAGAAGTAAAATAGAGTAAAGAGCCCTTTATCATACCTTGAAATTGGGCATATGGTGCTAAACTCAAATTTGCATTTGTGGCACTTGATAATGATATACTACTACGCCTGTGCTCTAATTACTATGATTCCCAGACTTCTCAAGCGTAAGAGTGCTTTTGTCTTAGTAAGTGTTGTTTTAAAGTAAGCTTATATTTCTGCTCAATGAATTGTGTTTAGTTTAAAAGTGCAAGTCCTAAGAAATTATTGACTTGGTTCTCTTTATAACTATACACATTGATAAAAGTAAGCATACAAAGCAAATTACGAGAAATAAATCATGTTACTGGAATAATATTTTATATATTTTGTCGAGCCAAAAATACATTTACATAAGTAAAATAAATCTTTGAAATATATTTTTAATGCTACTGTAAGTAAATATGTATATATTAGTATTTTATTTTGTCATTTAAATGGTTCATAACGTGTGTATTAAATTATTTATATGTTGCAATTTCATAGTACAGTTTATAAACATTTATCAGTTCTGTAGGATTATATAAACTTTTTCAGAATGTATGCATTTCTTGTTTGTTGCTGTTTCCAAAATAAATTTAATTGTTTTTCCAATATTTTTGTTTTCTTTCTTTCTATACCAACAGTGCAATGTATGTTTTCAATGTTTCCTTTCATTCTCTACTAGGTAAGATAGGGGTATTCCCCATCAAAGTAGACGTAAGGCACCTACTTTCCTCCTTGGGCAAGGTGAAGTACCCATTTAGCCACCCAGCCAGACTAATGTCACCAGGTAGTGGATTGGGCTTAAGAGCAATCGACATATAGTGCATATTATGAGGAGTATTAAACTTGAAAACTAGATGCATAAAAGTGCTCATTCTTAAACATCATGTGTGTTGATGCTGAGGTAAAGGGTTCAACCCCTACACTGGTGACTAAAATGTTGACCTCTCGTCTTTTACTTTGGGATGTAAATTACAAGTAGGCTACCCCAGAAGTCAGGGTGGGTTTGCCTGGTGGCAAGGGACATTGGTAAAAGGGAAAGCTAATCCACACGCAAAAATTAATCAGCCAAGGGGCGAGAATTAATTGACAACTGCAGACACAATACCAACCCTCTGGCGACTACATAAAAGCATGAGTGGTGTAGTCAAGAATAAGAGCATTTCTGACTTCCAAGGTGCTGACCTCATCTGGCAGAGGACTGACGAGGACAAGGGCAAAGCCCTCTTTGAACGCTACCTTGAGCAGAGCAACCAGACAGACATGGGAGGTCGAAATCTGGCCAAGGAGGTCACCTCAGACAGATGCAAGGCCCAGAACACTTCGGATGAAGACACAGTGACAGTGAAAGAAATCAAGGCTGTGCTTCGACGATCAAAAAACAGTGCTCCAGGTCCTGATGGCATAAGATACGACGACATAAATAGGTGTACCGACAATGAGCTAGAGAAACTAGCAGACATGTACAACAACAGTATAGGGAGTGCTAGCATCAAGGAGGAATGGTTACACAGCTATCTGATTCCCTTGCCGAAGCCTGACAAAGACCACAAAAAAATTCAGGGATATCGAATTATAACCATGCAGAATACAATAGGCAAGCTGCTGGAGAAGGTAATTGCCAGGAAAATATCAAGCCAACTAGAGAGGCAAGGTGTTTTCCCACCTACCCTGGGTGGGTACCGTCCAAAAAGAGAAACCTGGACCAATGCAGCAGTCTTTGCCCAGGATGTCTATGAAGGTTTCCACTCAGGCACTGAAACCGTTGCTGCAGCGATTGATCTTGAGGACGCATACAACAGAGTACCACTGGATTTTTTAATGTTTCAGCTTCTTGAACTAAACGTAAGTCCATTCCTCCTTAGTTGGATCGCTGCAGCCCTCTTCCAACGGAAAGTAGTTTTTAGATGTGGCAGTTGGACTTCGGAACCAACAACAATATATCCTGGCCTACCACAGGGATCACCATTATCTCCGGTACTGTTCAACGCCTACACAGTGAGAATCACCAGTGAGCAGATCACTGGACCTGGCAGGACATTGTCATATGCCGATGATGTTTTAGTGTATCGTCAGGGTAAGGATAGAGAGGAGGTTGCTGGGGAACTACAAACCGAACTCAATCGCATAAGTACTTGGTGTGATGAAGCTGGGGCAATGGTCAACCCAACAAAGGCAACAGTGACTTGGTTCTCGTTGAATAATCATATTGTCAACAATCCAACACCAACTGTAATGCTGTGTTCAGAGACGGTGGAAAGAACGCAGGCAATGAATTACCTGGGGATACGGTTTGATCGAAGCCTTGCTTATAATGTGCACATAGACCAGGTGATAACAAAGGCCAAGCGGGGTTTGGCAGCGATGCGGGTGATGGCGGCAGCAAACTGTGAGCAGCGCCATCTATGTCTTCTGTACGAGGGGCTGGTCATGTCTGTTTTGGAGTATGCAATGGCAATCTTGACTCTCAGCCATAAGCAGATAGAAAGGATGGAAAGGATACAGAATGAAGCTATGCGCATTATTCTTGGATGTACAAGAGATACAGCATGCAGGGCGATGCGCTACCTTCTTGATTTTCCAACCATTGAAGAGAGAATACAAGTTTGCAGGGCACGCGCCTACCTCAGAATTAACGCAAACACACAACATCCACTGCATAGTGAAATTAGGAAGGTGAAGGGCAGCAGGTTAAAAAGAGGACGGTCGTGGATGGGTCAAGCCGAAGACATTCTTCAACAGGTGTGTTCACTTGAAGACTTAGAACCTGGCGAGGAGTGGGTGCAAGTGCCAACAGACTTCTGCACATCCTTTTCAGTTTGCATCCAACTAGATAGAAAATGCAGACAAGAAAATCCGGCTGCTGTTGAGGCTGAAGTACAAGCGTTGATTTTCGAGAATTCGCTAGACGGTGACGCGGTCATCTACACTGATGGGTCGGTCGTCCGACATGTGAGAAGCTCATGGGCCTTTACAGCTCGGGCCGGAGGGAGAATTGTGAAGGAGGACTCTGGTGCTTTCACTGAAACCACAAGTAGCCTGACCATGGAAGTCATGGCAGTAAGTAAAGCAATAACATGGCTCGAGACACAGACATTCACCAGGGCTTGTTTCCTTAGCGACTCAATGAACATGATCAAGAGGATAGAGGAGGGGTCGATCCGAAGAGAATGGTTGCTGCCTCTGAAGCGGTCTCGGCTGGCAAAGATTAGTTTCATCTTCGTGCCAGGGCATGCGGGAGTACAAGGAAATGAGCGGGCTGACAAGCTCGCAGGTGAGGCTACTGTGGAGGGCGGACGCGCCATGGACCAGGCTGACATTCTGAATGCTCTACGTGATGTGAGACTTTTGCGAGAACCAAGTGATGACTGTGAATCTACAACAATGGCCAGACTGCTAGAGCATCAAATTAAAAGAGGTGTGGCCAAACAAGAACACTACGCAGGAAGCCAAAGAAGATTGATAAACCAACACAGAACTGGCGTCGTTAGCCGCTACACGCTGCGGGATTTGCTGAGGAGGGGATCCGAGCACTTATGGACTGAATGGTTCGATGTGCAGCGAGGATGATCTGTCGACTAACTAACTAACTAACTAATACCAACCCTACCTATAGAAGATTAAATTGACAAAGATGACATGATAATTTACACCGAGACTTCTGTACATCACGGAGAGAAAATCCTGTTGCAAACTCCCAGCTTGAGTTAGAGCGAAGGTCGTTGTTGAACAGAATGGAGTCTACAGGTCTTCGATCTCAAGCATGAAGATTGAGTCATTGAGTTAGCTACGATCACTGGGTGACTTTGAGGCGGATATCGGATACGCTAGTCACCAAAAGCAACATTAGTGTCTGATTCTCAGTCCGTACTGCATGAAGTTTAAATTAAAATGGACAGATATTATATAGTACGGATGGATCTCAAGTACTTCGCACTAAAACTAAAACGACTTAAAAGATATATATATATATATATATATATATATATATTGACTTGGTCAAGCTTGAGTGCTAGGCAATGCACGAGCAGATCTGTTAGTTAAGGGGAAAAAAACAGTAGTCTGCAAGCGAACGTTTCGACCAAAATCTTCATCAAGAAACAAGGGGGAAATACTTCTTAGCTAGAAAAACTGAAGAGTAATCCGATAAACACAAAGTGTGAAAGTGCAACACTGGAAAATTAAGCATCTCCATCTTACGACTTTTACCGCGGGAGGGAGACTATTGTATTGATTTTCCCGGAAAACTTTGTTGTCGATTCTTAAAACAAAAATCAAACATTAACATGGCATTCCTACAGCTTTACCGCAATCATCAACATGTTATTTATGGATACAGACGGACGAAACGAAGAATACTGTGTATGTACTGTGAGACACAGCACAGAGACAGAGAGCACATCATCATCAAGAAAATTAAGCATCTCCATCTTACGACTTTTACCGCGGGAGGGAGACTATTGATTTTCCCGGAAAACTTTGTTGTCGATTCTTAAAACAAAAATCAAACATTAACGTGGCATTCCTACAGCTTTACTGCAATCATCAACATTTTATTTATGGATGCAGACGGACGACGCGAAGAAGCCTGCATGTATGTACTGTGAGACACAGCACAGAGACAGAGAGCACGTCATCATCTAGTACCTTGCCGACTGGCTAAACAATCATAATAATAATTTACCCTCTGTGAACTCAAGCAACATAAAAGTTAAATAAAAATCTTGGAACGGCAATATTTTCAAAAACCCTACTGCCATTAAAAATACACCCTATACTAAGCCTGTGTTCCTGAATTACTATGATTCCTAGATTTCAACTCCGGAGTAAGAGTGCTTATATCAAGTACCTTGCCGACTGCTAAACAATCATAATAATAATTAAGTAATTTGTCTCAAAGCTGGAACATGCGTTAGATCTGTGATGTAATAAGCCCATCACATTGTGTAGGCCTGAATGCTTGGAAGTTGGAAGAATGGGCAGTCAGTCTTTCTCTCACTTAGTGAGACGACGAACGTAGGCGTGGAACCCTTGTCCGACATTGTTCACGACATGATCAGCGTAGATTCCTATCTATTAATTAAGCTAACTCGCTCGCTGTAGGCGGTCATGCTTCTTCATATCTTGCGATTCCCACATGTATCAATTCGTGTGTTTGCAAATTTTTGTGACATGGCACAAGATTTCAACGAATTGCGCATATCTCGCCCCCCCCCCCCCTTTTTATCTCTCCTTCCTTCAATCTTTCCAGTTGTCACAAAGCTTACAGGTATGAGGTAACCTTACATAGGAAGATGACACGATGATAACGTTAATGATTATTACGTGTCAAACACATACACGATAAAGAAAATTATTGGCTTACACCCGCACCATTTGAAGACAAATTATATGATGTCAACAAGGTCAAGTTCACTCCTGCATTCTTTTGATATTCACGTGGACGTATTGAAAGACATTTTTTTCCCCCGCGTTTCCATCCTGTTTCAGGATATTGCGGTCAACATCAGCATCTTTCAGCTGTATGTTGATTCCTAGGCTAGATTTTACGCTCATCAGCACGCCAGACTTTCTGAGCGACCGGCTCCATACTCTCATAATCATAAGTCACTGGCGCAACTCGAACCGCTTCCAGTTCTCGTGCGCTCACGTCAACAACGAGAGTATTCGGGGTTACGGAGAAAGCTGCTAACACCTCGACCAGGGAGATCGGCTTGAAAGAAATTGACTTATGATTTATTCGCTCGAACGCTGTGTTGCCAATTGCGATATGGACAGTTTTAGAAACACACAGACGCGATATCACATCATGTAAGAATAGATGCGTAAGAAACGCAGCTGGAAAACAAAACGAGAAATCAGGAACAAGTGTAGGACTAAACGTCGCTGAAAAGTCGACAGGGTCGACTTCATTGCACCGGGTTTTATCCCATATTGCTCGGTCTCTTTCCGCAGCGCGGAAAGCGTCGCACAAAGCACGAACTGTGTAGCTCTAGTGACGACCCACAGGAGTCTCCGAAAAATTTCACTCGTGTACCGAAGAACGCGGCCCGGAATCGAACTCACAACCTTCGGAGCCCGAGTCAAATGGCTTGACCACTTTGCCACGGAGACTCCTAATTGTAGGGCAACACTGATAACTGACTTTCGAGAACACAAAAGAATGAAATGTTAGGATATTAAACTAGAATGCAACACGATCAACCAGCCACTAGAGCAGGGGTGGCCAACTTTTTCAGGAGGCGGGCCAAATTTCAGAAATAATATTTCCTGCCGGGCCACGCACCTAATGTTTTTTTTTTAATTTTTTGTTAATTAAAGTAAGCAAGCAAGCGTGCTACAGCTTCGACCACATCGTCGTTTCCTACTCCGCGGGCCACAATATGACTCCCGGCGGGCCGCATGCGGCCCGCGGGACTCGTGTTGGCCACCCGTGCACTAGGGTGTTCTAAATGAGCACATAGGAATACAAGACGAAAGGACTATCCAGGAAGAAATGACTAGATGTGGTAAACGAGATATTGAAAAAATCAAATATAACATTTAAAAAAAAAAACACACACACACACACACAACAAAAACAACATGAAATTACATCTGCATCCTCTCTGCGCCGCTCCACTGCAAAAACTGTAGGACAACAGAAGAAAAGGAAGAAAACGTTCGTTGATATAAAAAGAAGAAATCTTCCTCTTCTTTGTTCCTCTTTCGAGGGGAGTGCGTCATACCCAGCTTTGCATGTCAGGGACCATTGTGCCTGACTTCGGTGTGCATTGCATTTGTATTAAGACTTACTTCCTGTAGACAAAATCCATCATAGCCCTATCTACCCACGGGTAAGATTACCTTTCCTAAGAATTTGCCAGGACTGCGGGTTTACAGCCTACCCCTTGCGATTTCCAGCTGCCATGGGATTTGCAACATGCACAACTTGCGCACGGGACGTCATATTTCTTTGCCATTATCCGAGAAGTCCAGGTATCAGATCTCACTACACAGTGAATCAATGGCAGTTGTGTTTTATCAATACATATCAAGGGTTCTTTGACACATTCCCATATATAAGAATCGAACCCAGTATTTTTTAGCCTGAGGCGGAGACCGTAACCTCTCAGCCACCCTAACCCAACCCTACCCCCTAATTCTAACCCTAATCCGAACATTAAACCGTAACCCTAACCTTAAACCTAATCCTTAACTCTATCCCTAAACTCAACCCTAAACCCTTAACTTTAACTCAACCCAAACCCTAACGCAACCCTAAAAACATCCTAACCATACACCCTAAACCTAAACCCCAATCCTAACCCAACCCTAAAACCTAACCTTAACCCAACCTTAACCCTAGAAACTGTAGTTACTTTCATCCAATGCTATCCCGATTACATAAACTGGGGGTGAAGCCTGGCCAGGAAGGTCAATGCCGAAAAGGACAAAGGACATTGCGGCAATTATCCTTCAACTCATTTTCACAGCCTGGGATTCGGAGATACGTAGCACTTATTGTGATCATGTCGTTTTCATTGCTCTCATTTGTTTCATCTTTCCATTCTTCTCAGTCAGCTATTGTGCCTTAATGTAATCACTGCAGTGTCTTCGCCGAGTTTATATATATATATATATATATATATATATATATATATATATATATATATATATATATATATATATATATATATATGTTGTGTTTTGTGTATTTGTTTGCTGATAAAAGCTAGTTGCCGCAGGTCCTTTGTTTTCTGTTAACTGTGTTCTGTAAAGCTGCTTCATCATTAAGTGCCTACCGGCTGAAGTGGGCTAACATGTTTCTCCATAAATTACGATATCCGACGGCGTGGATCAATTCGTGTAATACGGTGTATTGACCCCCTTCCATGCCATGACATAAGACTGTCAGGAATTTTCTCTCGCTGCCCTCCCCTCACCCACCTCTCTTTCCACACATCTTTCCAGTTGTCACAACATGTTGTAGGTTTTGTCTTCTCGTTATGTAGCTAAAAAAAAAAAAATGATGACTACTTCTTCCTGATGTTTGTATACTATTACGTTTGGGTTTGCGACTTAGCTTCCCTCAAAATATCCAGATTGCTCATTTTAGTTGTCCAATGAATTTCAAAATGTCCAGATTGCTAATTTTAGCTGTCCAATAAATTTCAGCATTCTTCTATAAGACCACATCTCTAAAGCTTACTTCTTCAGCATGTTATTTAATATTTCACATCATTGTATGCCATGCCGGTAATCGTGAGCGGTCATATTTCGCCATCTTACACGATAACACAAGTGGGAAGATAATAATTAACCTTCAAGAGATGGACGAACATCAATCTGACAGAATGTACAGGCAGGGCACGAGCCATACAGTGTTAGAGATCCATCGCAGCCAACCTTCATCGTGGAGACGGCACTGATTAATTGACACGATCACCGGTGTCGTGGATCCGCACTGTGTCCTTGTCCCGACCGGGCTCCCAGCCCTGCTCATATCATGTTTCTAAATACGGAACACTCGCCGGAAACGGGATGTAGCAGAAGTGAAAGTAGAGGGTCGGACGACATCACAAGGTAACTGTACTGTGGACGATCACGGCCAGACAAAGATGAGTGCCAGCAGCTACCCGCCGCCGTTGTCTGCCAAGGATCCAAAGTAAATTGTTTTAGCGTTTAACAAAGATAACTGCATGTATTTACTGCTCCGCTAGTTGTTTGAGTTTTGCGTAGTAACATTTTGAATTAATTTAATTTGTTTCTCTCTTCTAATTCTGAAACACACACCGACTGCTACTCATTCACTCAATCAAGAGCTCAGTGATTGGACGGCCGGACAGTGACCAGTGACTGTCAACCAGGGTCAAACGCACTTGTTTACATCATTAGCAGTCAGTCAACAAATATCAGCAGTCATTCAGTAAATCAAGAGTCAGTCAAAAACAGCAGGCAGCCAGCGAATCAACAAATCAGCAGTCAGTCAGTAAAATAATAAAATAAACAACATTGCAGACACCTCAAGCACTCAAGCTAATGTAATATTAATAAGACTTCCTAAGGTCAGGTGTCTTCAATGGCCCGGGTCCATCTTCGCGCTGGTGGACCCCTTCTACCAGAAACCACGCCTTCCATCACTGTTCTCTCCAACCAAACCTGACATTTATCATGGCCCCAGGATTTTAGTTTCTGAGATACAGTACAGAGTACTGTTTATGAGCAGTTTGTCTTTGATGTGCAAACTCTAAATACTGTTTAATCTCTCTATCAATCAATCAATCAGGTGCAGTCTCCGCAATGAAGTTGGTTGCAATGGATCTCCAACACTGTCTGTCTCTCGCCCTGACTGTACAGTCAGGCTGATGCTCGTCATCTCTTGATGTTATCCTCCTACTTGTATCATTGTCTACCTCTTGCTCGCTTGCCCTCAACCTTGCCCTCGAGTATGGATTTTATAAGAGTATTATGTCTTTTAACGTGGTCAAAATATTTCACTTGTCTCCTCTTTATTTCTTTCATCAACTCTCTCTTCATTCCCAGTTTTTCTAGGACCTCTGCATTTGATTGTTTTTGTTTCCATGAAATACGACATATTCGTCTGTAAATCCACATCTCTGCATTCGCTATGGCCTGTGGGACCAGGTAGAGAAAAGGGGGGGGGGGGGTGTAGATTGAGAACCTGTATGTGAAAAGAATGATATTGCGGGGGATCAGCAGGGATTCTGGAAAAATCTCAAAACTGAGAGGGAAAACAATGAGAACTTTTAATCAGATAGCGGTAGTAGTATAACTCTTCGCTGGCTGTTGAACAAGGGGACGGAGCACATAAGGGAATGTACTGAGTGCAGTGATGTTGGTTCTTAGCTCAACTCAACTCTGGCCAGCCTGTGTTTGACTTCTTGTGAACGGTTCCCACTGTTGTAGATAATGGAGCCAATATATTCACAGTTTGTAACATAAAGTTCAGAAAAAGATTTTGACTTTCTCTGTGGCTCTTGACAGATAGAATCCACTCTTCTCATCCTTCAGCACCATTTGAGAAGAGACCTGTGTTGTCTGCATATCTGCATAAGTTCTGAAATTGGATTTCCACCAATTATGAATGGATCATAATAATCTATGCCTCATCATTTGTTTTACATTTCTCATTACATCTTCTGTATGTATGTTAAATAGGTGTGGAGAAAGAATGCAACCCCTTCTTACTGCCTTCTGCATTTCAAACCAGTTTAATGTTTCACTGTTTGACAGCTGCTTGTTGATCATGGTGTAATTATTCAATTAAGTGAAATAAGTGAACTGCAGATCCCCATATCATGCTTGTTGGCTACTCTGACAGTGCTTGTTGATCATGATATAATGACTGAATTAGATGCCGAAATCCCCATATCACGCATGTTGTACTGCAGTTACTGATATTTCACTGGCTACTCTAACAGCTGCTTGATGACCATGATATAATGACTGAATTAGATGCCGAAATCCCTATATCACGCTTGTTGTACTGCAGTTACTGACATTTCACTGGCTACTCTAACAGCTGCTTGATGACCATGATATAATGACTGAATTAGATGCTGGAATTCCCATATGACACTTGTTGTACCGCAGTTACTGATGTTTCACTGGCTACTCTGACAGTGCTTGTTGATCATGATATAATGACTGAATTAGATGCCGAAATCCCCATATCACGCTTGTTGTACTGCAGTTACTGATATTTCACTGGTTACTCTAACAGCTGCTTGATGACCATGATATAATGACTGAATTAGATGCTTGAATCCCCATATCACGCATGTTGTTCCACAGTTACTGATGTTGAGCACAGTCAGATGTCTTACTGTAGTCTATGAAGCATCAGCACCTGTGTCTTTTAATCAACTCTGTGTCCACTGGTATCTGTCTGGTTATCTCCTTGAGCCTCACATTGGTGATTATGTCTTACCATTTTAGTCCTTCTGTTCTGTGCCGGCACCAGTTAATGAATCTATGTAGTTTATTAGTAATTGTTTTAGTTGTTCGGCTTGATGGCGGGTGCAGAAGTGAAGACTAAATGGGTACTCTATCTTGTCAATGGGTGTCCTGTCGGCTAGCGGAGGGAAGGAGACATCTTATTTTTTCTTTGATAAGGGAATGCCTCTATCCTGCCACCCACAAGGAATAAGTAAATGCATACTTAATGCATAACCAACGGGTCATTGCAGCTATAATGATGATGGCAGAATCCCATCTTCTGTTAGCAGCTGGTTCTGGACAGTCTGATGTCCCTCTGACCAAATTGCAGGTTTTCACTAGTTGTGGCAGTGAAGTGAAGAGTTTATTGTTGACAGCAGGACTTTGAAATGAAGGGGTCATGGCTGAGAGGTTTCCGGGTCCATCTCAGGAACAGAAAGTGCCACGTTCAGTCTCAGCATGGGGCTGGGAATCTTTCCAAATACTATTGGTGTCTAAATACATCACACGTCACCCTTGATATCCTAGGCAATACTTAGTTAGTCTCCTCAGAAAAGGGTGAAAAAACAGGAAAAAACAAATTGCGCATGCTCTATATCACACAGCAGTAAGAAATCTCAAAGAGTAGGCCATAAGGCTGCAGCTCTGGCAGAATTGTTAGGGAAGATATTCTACCCATGGGTAGATATAGTCCGTTACCTTGAATTGTATCTGACTAGATGAAGTAAACTTCACACACATATGTATGCCACACCCAGACATATCTAGATGTGACCCACCTTCCTCGAAAGACAAACAAAGAAGAAGAATTGCCTGAATTATGCACCTGAATTATGTCCTATTGCCTGAATTATGCACCTGAAGTATGTCCTATTGCCTGAATTATGCACCTGAAGTATGTCCTATTGCCTGAATTATGCACCTGAAGTATGTCCTATTGCCTGAATTATGCACCTGAAGTATGTCCTAAAAGGCTTTTCTTTTTCTTTTTCTCACTTTGAACTTGAGTGTAAACACTAGACTGATTTTTCTGCAAGTGGGCTAGCTGTCACTATTACCAGTGTACCTTGCTATCGGGCAAATTCACTTACTCTGACTTCTGAGATACCTGTAAATTACGTCCCAAGTCAAGGATGAGAATTCAATATTTTAGTCCAACTGACTGGTGTGGATTGAACCCACTGTCTTGCCATCAGCAGACCAGAAATTTAAGAGTGTGCTCGCTTATCAACCACACTGACTTTCCACGCTAAGGGTATACTAAGGGTATGTGGGATTACTACTACTGCTACTTGTTTATTTCTTGTGTATTACCTTCTTCTTTTTTGAACAGCTCATTTGCGTATCCGAGTATGAAAGACAGAGTGCCAGTGATTCTCTCGAAACTTGTGGATCACCTGAGTAGGAACAGGGACAAGCTTGTGGATGATACAGGAGAAGTGAGTGCTTTAATAAGAGAATATATCAATGTATTGATTAGTTTGTAATATACGGGTAAACATGAATATTCTTAAACAAGTGAGTCGGTAAAACTATCTTGGAACAGTATAACATCTGATGGGAGGTGTCTTGAAGAGATTAGACTAAGAATCGCTATGGCAAAGGTAGTGTTTTGCAAGATGGAAAATATACTGACCAATAAAAAGATGTCAATTGCAACAAGATAGTGTGTTGCAGTGCTACATAGAACCTGTACTTTTATATGGATGTGAAACATGGACATTGAGCAGATAAGCTAAAAAACATCTATTGCAATGGAAATTTGGTTACTGAGGAAAATGGTAAGAATACTATGAACAGACAGAAAAACCAATGATCAAGTCCTACAAGAAGATGATGAAAACCATAAACTGATTAGAGAAATTAGACGTAGACAGTCAACATTTTTGGGCATGTTATGAGAAGAAATAAACTAGAGAATTTGGTGACAACTGGCAAGATTGAGGAGAATAGAACAAGGGGAAGGCAGAGAAGTAAATATCTAGATGGCTTGTACATGGATGGCATGGTCGAGACAATAACAATGAGCTGATCCACAACTCTGGTGATCAAGTGAGATGGCGAAACATGACCGCCCACGCTTATCGGCATGGCACATACTGATGATGATAACAGCAGCCAGAGTTATTTTGACAGGACAAAGACTGGTAGGATTATTTTATGGTTTGGTGACTTTGGTCACAAGCATGGGGAGCTTGTTGTTAAAGCCGTTGTGATGTGTATAAAATGATACCCTGTACCAGACCTTGTGCATCAGTGAGCTTTGTGCTGGCTTTATGGAGCCCCATCCAAGACTTCTACCATTCATCCTTTTCATACACTGTGGATAAATCACCATGATTGGCCTTATCTGAACTGGCAGGTGATCTCGAAGTTGGTGGCCCTTAGAGATGCAGTTATCAGAAATCATTCTGGAACTCATCGGTGCACCTTCAAATAATGGGTAAGTGATTTCAATCAAAGGTATGCTCTACTAACTTGACAAAAGGGTTCTAATGTCCACCAATTGTGACTCCTAGTAAATTATTGGTTCAGGTGTCCGTATTCAGGTTCAGTATATGGAAGTGAAGCTTTGCAGGCTATGACAATTCCTTGGGTGAGTCCAGTACCAGAGCATCACATGTCAACTCTGCCTTCTTGGATGGTGAGGCATGCGCATGGGTTGCCCCTGCTGTCCCTTGAGTGAGAACTGGAATGCTTGCGGCTGTTCTCGGCAGGTCAATTGTAGGCATTACTGTGGATAGAGGAATATGGATGGGATCACAACTTTGAGACCTTAAAACATTCTATGAAACACCAGGAAGGCTAGCTCTGTCAACAAATGCCTGAAGGAATTAGATGTGTCAGCTGAAAGGGCATAGAGGGAAACACCTGGCTCTTCACTAGTTTTATAAATCCTCTTGGAAGATTTCTGTCACATCCATGTACATCATGGAGCAATGGCCATCAGAGGGCTGAGCTGAACTGACAGTTAATTAGTCGTTAGTCATAGTTTCATCTTCACGGCTAAATGTCACCCCATAATGCTCCATTCCTGTGCTAGTGAATATCATAGAAAATGCCAATAACTGTCCCATGTGAAAAGTGGAACAGACAGCAATCCCAACAAATCAACGGCGTGCACAGGCATACATGCTTTAATGGGTAGTGACTACCATCAAATGTTCACACTGCTTATAAATATTCAGGCTGATTTTGCATCATCAGTCACCTTTGTACTCATTGAATTATTAGTGGTCTTCATCATTCATGCTGAACATACACCAGTCAATGTATCCACTGGCATGGGTTAAGTTACCTGTTTCTTATCTCCCCTTAGGCTGGACGAGAGGAATTAAAATCCATCATTGGGTCCCTGTCTCAGCTGCGCTATGAGGTTATGACCAACAAACCGGCCGCACCACTGAGAGATTCCCTTCCTGACGCATTAGAATGGAACACAGCGCTTCAGAGGCAGCAAGATAAAGGTGACGAGATGAAATGGTTTGATAGTGCTTGGCTGTGGATGGAGTGCTACCTATACCGCAGAGTCATTGAAGCCTCTCAGATGAGGTAAGGGAGTTCCTTCAGTGTACTTTATTTTTTTTTGTCTACTTTTTTGTCTATTTTGTCTTTTGTCTACTTTGTTTTTGCCTGCTTTGTTTTTTTGTTTACTTTGTTTTGTTGATTACATTGTTTTTTTTTTCTCTGTGGTCTACTTTGTTTTTGTCTACTTTGTTTTTGTCTACTTTGGTTTTTGTCTACTTTGGTTTTTGTTTACTTTTTTTTTTGTCTACTGTATTTTGGTTTGTTTTAGTCTACTGTGTTTTTGTCTACCGTGTTTTTGTCTACTTTGTTTTTTGGTTACTTTTTTTTTTCTTGTCTACTTTATTGTTTTTGTTTGGTCTACTTTGTTTACTTTGACCTGATCATTCAGGGCCTCATCGATTGACGAAAGTCAGTCGTGGCGATTGGGCAAACTTTGAGCTATAGCCTATAATGAGTGATGTGATATTCTAGTATGATAATTTGGTCGCATCTAGCATGAACCATGTGGTCTACTGGTTACACACCCACCTCATATGCCAGTGATCTAGAGTTTGATCCCGGGTCCAGTCAGGGATATGCATGACTGACGAGTTCAAACGAGAGCAAAACTCGAGTCTAGTGCTTCCAATCAGATGCGAACAAGGCCCAGGGTTTGTGCCGGAATGCAATCAGCATTTCCAATAGTGGATTGTCCTCAGTCTTCACCTCAGTCTTCAAACCTCAAATCCTGAAACAACCAAATAAATTAATTTGATCATTGCTCGCTGGACTTCAGGCGCCCAGTGTGCCATGCCGGATCGAGAAGACCTGATCATCGGAGCCACATCGATTGACGGATTTCAGTCGCAGCAATCTAGCCAGCTCTGGCAAGGGGGTTAAGGACACAATTTGTAATTCTGCATACCGCATTTGAAACACAGCAGCGGGGAAATTTGGCAGCCGACCGCCTGCGTTAGTTTTGTTACAATGATATGAGTGATTCAGAAAGCAGTGGCAAACTACTGAACCAAATAGCTGGCTAGATGTGTGGAAATAAATATTTCATTCCTTGACTGTATGAAAGTCAAATTCAGTCAAATAGATATACTATATTTTAGCACTTCTTTTTTTCCACCAGGTTTTCATTTCATCTGTTTCTAAATTGTTTACAATTAGCAATATTTATTTCTCTCCATTGATGTAGCAATCTTCTAAAGAACCTTGATGCTTTTGCCGATCAGAAGCAGACTGCATTTTCAAATTCTTTTAAGCCGATATCAACTCTAACGATGTACTTGCTAGAAGCCAATCATGCTCTTACAGAGGGTGCTTCAGAGACTGAGCTCCTGCGATACTTCTCAGAGTTTTTACAGGTATTTCCTTTTGCTAATGATAGTTACCCAGGCACTAAGCCTTGGTTGGCAGTTGGTCTAGGATTGAAGCTATGGAAGGCAGACAGTTAGAGAGCATTGCTTTACTGATCCGACAGCATTTGTAGCTTATCTTGTTCCAGATGAATTGGTGTTACCTTTCCTCTGGAGTAAACTAGGCAGGTCGAGAGAGAGAGAGAGATCATGCTGCATGGGCAACACATGGTCTCCACAATTCAGCGCAGTATGGCTCGGTTGACCTTTAAACAACCATTCTAATGTGAATGTGATCATGCCACCGATACAGATGTCTAACAACGAACACCCTTACAACATATTCTACCCTGGGATTGCCGTTACTTTTCACTGTGATAGCTGAATTGAAACACAATAAACATGTCCTGAAGGAGGGGCCTGTAATGGCTTTGTGATGTGATAGGGCCGAAGCAGGAGCCTCCTATTTCTCTGTGATGTGATAGGGCCAAAGCAGGAGCCTGCTATTTCTCTGTGATGTGATAGGGCCAAAGCAGGAGCCTGCTATTTCTCTGTGATGTGATAGGGCCAAAGCAGGAGCCTGCTATTTCTCTGTGATGTGATAGGGCCAAAGCAGGAGCCTGCTATTTCTCTGTGATAGGGCCAAAGCAGGAGCCTGCTATTTCTCTGTGATGTGATAGGGCTGCCACATTTTGTATGCCTGAATGCACGATGGAATAGGCGGCCAATCTTTTCATCTGTTAGAGGAAGACACACGTAGACGTTGAATTCTCATCTAAACTTGCTCATGACGTTAGTGTATCCTCTACCAACTACACTAGCGTAACCATAGCTTAATTATTGAAATAAATATTTTGGAAATATTCCTTGTATATTGTCCAATGTTTTCACCTTGTTTGCAGCCTCCCTTTATTTAATTTGCCTTATATGATCCAGAAAAAGGAGCTTTTAGATAAACTATTCTGTAGTTTTCTCAATGTGTATCCTATCCAATTGCCAGTGTCTTGTTCTCAACTCTTGATTCACTGGCATTTGTTTAGTTCTCCCCCAAGCTGAAGTTCTATTACTTCACATCCCACAGCATTATCTTCTTAGGGACTTGCCTTTACCTTCTTTTCACTCTTAAGATGTCTTCTTTTATCCTGTGATCTCTTCCGGGTGTCTTTTTTGTTGTGAGATCTCTTTTAAATGACTCCTTTATTGTGTGATCTCTTCCAGATGTCTCCTTTATTATGTCATCTCTTCCAAATGTCTCCTTTGCCAGGTGATCTCTTCCAGATGACTTTTTTATCATGTGATCTCTTCCAGATATCTTTGTGGGGCAACAAGTGTGACCTGTCCATATCTGCTGGCAGTGAGAACAGCCAGGTCAACTGTCCGCTGGAGCAGCTAACCAGGCTGAAGCCTTACATTCTAATTGATGACTCTTTAAAAGTATTCCAGTCTCTCAATAACACCAAACAACAGCGAAATGGACAAGGAGGTTTGTGAGTTCTTCTTAAATACATATTTTTATCAATGAGAACAACTGTTGAAGAATATTGGTTATTAATACAAATGAAGGTTAGGTCAGCATGGCCAAATGAATAAAAGCGCTCGTTCTTAAACATCTAGTGATGCTGAGGTAGTGGGTTCAACCTCTACGCCAGTCAGTTGGACTAAATGTTGACTTCTTGTCCCTGACTTGGGGATGTAGATTACAAGTACCTCTGAAGTCGGAGTGGGTTCGCCTGATGACGAGGGACACTGGTAATAATGGGGACACTAAAGCTAATCCACTTGCAAGAGTAGTAGCACTTGCATGAACTACACTTGAGTTCAAAGCGAGAGGGCAAAAAAAAAAACATCACATGAAATTGAGAGAAATGAAATATTTTGGGCATGCTAGGAGACATCAGTGTCTGTAAAGGATAATTATGGAAGAAGGCTTACTAGAAAAACAAAGAGCAGGAAGACCATGTTCTAAATGATTTAAGATGTAATAGATAATTTACCATGACAGCAACAGTGGTAGGACATCTGATGTATGATAGAGAGGAGTTTGAAAGACTCTTGTGGGGGAAATGTTCTGCATGGGACATTTCTATTGTGATGTTGTCTGGACCCCGGTCTTGCCAGTTTTCATATGGTTAAGAGCATTCTGAACTTCCATCTTCAAGAAATCAAAGACATCACCAATCCCTATTCATATAATCGCAAATTATTTGAACACTATCTCAATACGGATTACCTTCCCCCTTAATAATAGAGATAATAATAATAATAACAAAACTCTAGTATAACAGCCTGTCGCCTTTTTGTAGGCCAGTATATTCCACATGGCTAATAAGTGTCAGACCATTATCTAATATTACTGAGTCGTGTAGTTTTGATGTTCGCATTTTGCCCATGCCTTTATAATGCATATCTTTTATATTGTTGCTGTTCTTTGTTAGCCTTGAATGATGTGTGAATGAAATAATGTATGAAAGAGAGTGATAGAAGGGCAGAATGTTAGACGGGCCTGCGTGCCCAATTCTTAACCCTTTGAAAATAAAGTTTGTTCGTTCGTTCGTTCTTCAAAATTGATGTTTGAACTAGGAGCCGCAGTAACTCAGTGGTTGGCATGCTTACCTGCTGGCCCAGTGGGCTTTTGGTACAAATTCACATCGAGGCGGTCAGTTTTTAAAATGGACTGACTTTCAGGTCAACCAAGCCTAAATCTTGAGAAGTGAAGACAACCAGTGTGATATTGACCATATCACCGCCCCCAGGTGCTGATATATCTACAATGTGATATTGACCATATCACCGCCCCCAGGTGCTGATATATCTACAATGTGATATTGACCATATCACCACCCCCAGGTGCTGATATATCTACAAATATTGGGGCTGGCGACACACACCAATACACCTCGAGGCGTGTAATGGGTAATTTACGTTTTGCTTGTAATTTATATGTTTGAACTGTGCTTTTTCTGCAATAATTTGTGTCCTCTCTATCTCTCACATACAGGTCGGGTGGATATTGTTCTAGACAATGCAGGATTCGAACTAGTTACAGACCTCTGCTTTGCTGACTTTTTGATCACCTCTGGCCTGGCTTCAGAAATACGCTTTTATCCCAAGACTATACCGTGGTTTGTGTCTGACGTCACCCCAGAGGATTTCCACTGGACACTGACAGAAATGTGCAAGATGAACCATCTGGCCATCAGCCAGCTGTGTCAGAAGTGGAAGAGGTATCTCCAGGACAAGAAGTGGGTCCTGGAGGTTCACGATTATTGGACCTTGCCTTATGACTACAGCCAGATGCAGGAACATCGCCCGAGCTTGTATGCGCAACTTTCACAGGCTAGCTTTATATTCTTCAAAGGTGATCTTAATTACCGGAAGCTTGTTGGTGACTTAAAGTGGGACACCACAACGGATTTCACTCAGAGTCTCCGAGGCTTTAATCCGGCACCACTTTGTGTTCTCCGTACTCTTAAGTGTGATGTGGTTGTGGGTTTGAAGTCAGGGCAGGCGAGTGAAGTAGCTGCAAAAGATGCAAATTGGATGATAGATGGAGAGTGGGCAGTCATAAGTGTTAGCCTTGGCAGTGCTAGTACTTCTTGAGATAAGTTCATTAGTTTGTGTGTTTATTTCCGTGCACAATGATAATTCTGTTTATTTCTATTACAATATTTTTCTTATTTTTGTACTTAGAACCATTGCTCCACTTAACCCTGTTGAAGGAATAGATGATTGATTGAACAGTCATAATAGCTGATGATAAATGCCTTGCAGAGATTAGAACATGAATCGCCATGGCAAAAGTAGCATTTTGCCAGATGGGAAACATACTTACAAGTAGCAAGCTGTCAGTTGCAGTGAGAAAAAGAGAGTTAAAGTGCTGTAGAGAAATGTTGCATTCTTGTGAAACATGAATAATAAGCCGGCAAGGTGAGAAACATTTATGGCAATGAAAATGTGCTTTCTGAAGAAATGCAAAGAATATCATTGGGGACAGAAAAATTAATCAGACAGTCCTTAAAGAAACAAATGAAAACTCTAAACTGATTCGAGAAATCAGACATTAAGACAGTCTAGATTTGTTGGGCTCGTGGTGAAGAGAAATAAACTTGAAACTTAGTGACAACTGGTAGACTTGTTTGGGGAAGAGGAAGAGGAAGACAAAGTGATAGTACCTACCTGGCATCATCGGGACAAGAACACAGACCTGATTCATGACTCTGGTGATACTGTGAGATGGCGAACCATGGCTACCCATATTTATTGAATTGGCACATGATGTTGTTGATGATGGTAGCCTCCTTGGGTTCCTTAATAATAATAATAATAATAAGTTGTCTGGAAGCAGTTTGCTGCTATGGGTCTGTGGTATGATAGCGCCATCACATTTTGTAGGTCTGACAGCAGGGAGCAATAGGTGACTAATCTTTCCACACTTTGGCAAGCGATGAGACCTGGCATCAAACCCACATCCAATAAAAAATAGAGAGCATCTGTTGGACCCCCCCCCCCCCCCCCCCCCCGCTGGTGTGGTGGGAAATGAACGGCTGGACAGATTGGCTGGGTCTGCACCACTTGGTGGGGTTTTGGTGTATAAGGCAGGTGTGGTGGGGGAGGGGGGGGCTTTGGGGTTGTGTGTATAGTATCAAAAGAAAAATAGATCATCAAGGTCTGGATAGAATGGTGCTGCAGGGAGTGACCAGAGGATACTGAGGATTCCGAGGAAAGACCAAACGGACATGTAATTAGACTGCTACTGGTAGCATTAGTATTGGGACTCGTTGCTGGTTGCTAAAGTTGAGGGCGGAGCACGTATGGGAATGTCCTGAGTGTTGTCGGTTCTTGACCAATCTCTACCGGCGTCATATTGTTTATATGTACAACTTGGTCATCACCTGTTGTTAACCAGGGCTTGCATTAGAAGCTGAGAATAGCACAACTGTAATCTGCCATGCATGCCATAAGAGGTTACTCAGGAGGGTTGGTGTAAGATTGCCTACCTCATCCCATAGACAACTGTAGCTACACAAGTCAACCTATCATCAATAAGTGAATACAGGGTGTGGTGTAAGGTTGGGGGGGGGGGGGGGGGGCTATGCTTTTGTTTTTATGGAAATGATGAGTGGTGTCATTAGAAAAGAATAGTTTTTGTGAAAATGATGTGTGATGTCATTAGAAAATAATAGTTTTGTGAAAATAATGTGATATTATTAGAAAAGAATAGTTTTTTGTGAAAATGATGTGTGGTGTCATTAGAAAATAAGTGTGAAAATGATGTGTGGTGTCATTAGAATATTTTTTTCTAACATTTTTCTGCTTTTCTAACATTTTTTTCAATTTTTCAATTCTCATTTTCTCTTCATTACTTTCATTTTTTCATCCTCTTGTTCTTCTCGTCCTGTCGTCACCTTCTGATGTAGTCACAGGAGATCTCCTTGACTGTATGTTGTGTTTGTGAATGTGTTTGTTTGCTGATGAAGGCTAATCGCCTTAACGTCCTGTATGTATCTTAATTCTGTTATGTAAAGCTGCACTACTTTAGGTTATTTTATATTGTTTACACTTTCACAGCTTTACTGCAGTTCCACCAAATTTTATTCATATTTTTGTCATTAGAATAGAATGGTAAATAATTTATACAAAATATCTTGATAATTTTGTGTGTGTTTGTTACACAGAAACTAAAATGTTGTAAGAAAATATGTTCAGGTGTTTTAAAGTATCAAATATTTGTTTTAACTGCTGTTTAGTTTGTTAAAAATGTGATATATTACAAATGTTCTTTGTTTGCTGTGAATTATATTCTCTAAAAGTGGAAACAATATCCAACTTTTAAGTCACTTCCAGTTAATTTTTTTTGAAAACGTCAAGGAAGCTAACGGCTTCAACATTTGTCATCATTGCCACCTCTGTGTTCAATCAATCAAGTGCCCCGTCTCCACAATGAAGGTTGGATACAATGGATTTCCAACACTTTGCCTCTCGCTCAGATGGTGCTACTCTCTGACAGACTGCTGTTGTTATCCTTCCATTTGTCCAGCTTCGCCATTTCTCTGTTGTCATGCCCACTGTTTCAGCCTTCGTGTACTAGCTAATGACATTATTTTGTAAGATTGATCTTATGTCACTCATCTAATTTAACCAGTTAGCCAAACAGGTCTAAAGAAACACAAGTGGAATGTAAACTTTATGGACCACTAAGTGAATGCAACAAACAAAAATAACAGATTGCAGGATTATTATCATCAAGTGCCATGCCGATAAGCATGAGCGGTCATGTTTTTCCATCTCACAATATCACCAGAGCCGTGAATCAGCTCTGTGTTCTTATCTCGACCATGCCATGTGGCCAAGCCATCCAGATATTTACTTCTCTGCCTTTCCCTTGTTCTTTTATCTTCAATCTTACCAGTTATCACCAAGTTCTCAAGTTTATTTCTTCTCATAACGTGCCCAAAATATCTTGACTATGTCTAATTTGTCTAATTAGTTAACAGTTTTCATTGTTAACTACTTAGAAAAATTAGACGCAGATAGTCAAGATATTTTGGTCACGTATGAGAAGAAATAAACTTGAGAACTTGGAGACAACTGGTAAGATTGAAGGGAAAAGAACAAGGGAAAGGCAGAGAAGTAAATATCTGGATGGCTTGGCCACAAGTTTCATGTAGGACATGCTCGTTGGTTTTTCAGTGGTATTCTAAAATAATATATTGTATTGTCAAATCACAGATCTCAGGATACTATGTATAATGATTTGTGAATATGATCTCCAGATGTATGTTGCCCAACTGGAGGATATGAGCAACCAGCAGTTTTTTTATTGCTTGGTTTAATAGTCTGAGCAGCAACAGAATTTGTATATTAGGCACCCGGGAAATTTAACCCGGTCAACAAATGCCTCAAAAAGTTGGATGTGTCAGCCGAAAGGTGCAAATATTGCAGCTCTGCTGTAAACAGGCACACCACAATTACGTCCCAAAAAACATTCCAGATGAACGTAGAAGAAGAAGTATAGGAGGTGAATAACTAGTAATTTTTACTGGAAAGTTTATTCATCTGGTAATTTGCACAGAGTAGAATGAGTAACCAGCAATCTTTATTACTTCTGTGAGAAATTAATAGAGAGAATGTTGGTGTAACAGTTAGGATGATACAATCACAGTGACATGAGCACGGTCAGGTAAATGTTCGATGCCAGCTCTCGTCATTGACTTTGTTGGGAGAGACTAACCACCTATCTGTCCATGTACTCAGGCCCGGCAAAAGGTCAAGGTCACATACCCACAGCAAGTTCCTGCCATGGGAGTTATTGTTCTTTGTTTTTGAGTGACTAGTAATTTGTTTGAGAGTTTATGAACAATCGAAGCTGCTATTTTGTATGGCCTTGGAAACCTATGAGCCAGGATCTCAGTCGCGAGACATGATTGATATTTTTTTAATGTAGGTGTATCCATGTAATTTTGTTGTTTTTAATGTTTATGCATTGACAAAGGCTTTCTAGCACAACATCCATTTTGCCACCCGTGGTTGTGTTTTTATAAAGTTGGCCTATTTAACTTTATATTTTTACTCTTAATAATTCATATGGAAGATCAGTACAGACAACAAACACATGCCATTGTGTGTAACACTGTAAGGAAGTATCTGTTGTACAATATGAGCAGCTAGTTATCTGCATGTAGCATATGAGAGCAACCATTGATTTTTTATGTATGAGTCGTTCATTTGAAACCCATTCCAATGGCTTTATTACAAAAGCATGAAAGAAACATTAACAGGTGTGGTAGAATTAAACAAAGCATTCATTTTGAATGAATTATGCACCATGGGTTGGTCAGAAGAAGTCGCCGTAGGCATTCAGGCAAGCATCCCATTGCTTAGGTAGGCGGCGAATGTCGTCTGCAAAAAAAGGATTGTGGTTGCTCACTGAACCAGGTGTTTACTGCATTCATTACGCCTGCATCTGTGTGAAATTGTTGCCACTTGAGAGCTTTTTTTTAGAGGTCCGAACAAATGAAAATCACATGCTGACAGCAGGTCCGCATGGCCGAATGAATAAGAACGGTGTTCTTAAACATACAGTGTGCTGATGCCGAGGTTAGCGGTTCATCCCCTACACCGGACAGCTGGACCAAAATGTTGTCCTGTCGTCCTTGACTTGGGGACGTAAATTACAAGTACCTCTGAAGTTGGAATGGGTTCGCCTGATGGCAAGGGACACTATTACAAGGGAAAGCTAACCCACATGCAAAATTCAGTCCATCACTACCATGAAAATAGTGTGTATGGACTACGCTTGAGTTCAAAGCGAGCGAGCGCCAAAAAAAAAAATGTGACAAATCAGGACTATAGGCTAGATGTTGCAGAATTTCCCACTCCTTCCAAGCTAATGCTTCCTGCACAACCTTTGCAACTTGCGGACGAGCATTATTGTGCAACAAAATCACACTGGAAGAAAGCATGCCGGGTCGTTTATTCTTGATGGCTTTTACGGCTTGTCTAGCGTTTCCAAGCAGTGGGTAGAGTTGATGTTGACACCAGGTTCTTTAAAGTCGACCAACAATAGCCCTTCATGGTAAAACAATGCGCTCAGCATAACCTTACCAGCGGAAACCTGTAACTTGAATTGGCTTTTGGTGACTCAGCATGCTTCCATTGCATGCTCTCTCTTTTGCTGCTTGGCTCAAAGTGGTGACACTATGATTCATCGCCTGCCTCTATGCGGAAGAGACATGCATCATCCGCAAGTGGTTCAAACACCATCCCAAGCGTTCATCTTTTTGGTGGTCGGTCAATATCCGTGGTACCCACTGTGAACACACCTTCCGATATTGCAGTTTCTTACGAACGACCTTTTGAATTGTCCCAATTGACACATCAAATTCCTTCACTAGTGAACACATGCTTTGGCAACGGTTCATCTGTACTGCTGCATCAATTTTGGCGATGGTTTTTTCTGTTGCAACAAAATGCGATTGACCCGGCTGTCGAAGATCTGTCGTGAACTGACGTCCTTTCCTAAACATTCGTGCCCAGTCTGTCACTGTTGTCTTCAAAACACATTTGTTACCGTACACTGCCTGCATTCTTCGATGAATGTCCACTGTTCCACACCCTTCAAATGAAAAAAACTGAATCACCGCTCTTTGAGCTTCTTTGGACGGATTTTGGATCAACCCGGCCATTTTCTCAATGGTCAGAAACAGAATCTATGCATCATGGGACGATAAGCACGTGCCCTTTTATTCATTGGTCAGTACTTATCACATGACTATGACATGATCATGTTCAACGTTCGCAATTACGCGCAGTGTGGCACGAACGGATTTCAAATGAACGCTCCTAATATCAATGAGAGCAACTGGTGATTTTTATGTGTAAAGAGCTAGTGATTTTATGAAAAAAGAGCTAGTGAATTTTATGTAACAATGCAAGCAGTGACTTTGTATGGGATCACACAATATATGATCAAATAGTAATGTTTATATGGAGTAATTTGGTACAAAGCTTTAAGTGATGCCAAAGGACACAAGTTGAAGAGAGGCAGGTCTTGGATAGCACAAGCCGAAGACACGATCAGTCAGGTGTGCAGAAAGGGCAGGATAGCGCATTTAGATGAATGAGTCAAGGTGTGTGTCCCCCCCAACCCCACATCCTGCAACAATGACGCATCAAGGATACTGAGATCGGGCAGTGGGTGTTATAGGAGTGTCCTGATATAAAACTTACATACTAGTGATGTAATTATATGAGGGGGATTCAAATGAAAACCTTAAAAGTGTGATATAAATTACAATAACCATGCCATTGTTTTGTAACCTGTCAATATTGTTGTTAAGGATGTTAAGAGTGTTCAGCATATGACATAATGGTGCAAACGAACACGGTGCTATCATAAGGACAGTTTAAAGATGGCCACCCCCTTTTGACATGCACCAAAGAGAAGCAGCTTTCTGTTATCGGTTTTTTTTTTTTTATCAGCAAAGAGGTAAAACCTATAGAAATTAATTGACGAATGAAGGTCCAGTATGGTGATGCATGCCTGTCAGTCCAGCAAGTGTATGAGTGGAGTAGAAAGTTTCAAAATGGCGGGACTTCTGTGACAGACTGTTCATGACTAGGCCAGGCACACTGAATAGTGGCCCCTGAGAATTTGTTTCTAGAGGAATCCAAGAAATTTATCGGCACTGGAGGACTTGCATTAAACGCAGTGGTGACTACATCGAACAATGATACATTTGTTCTTTACTTTTTCAGAATATATTCCCCCCCCCCCCCCCCCCCCCCCCCAAAACATTTAAGGTTTTCATTTGAAGCACCCCTTGTATACACCGATGGGTCTGTGGTAAAAGATAAAAAGAATGGGTGGGATTTTATTGCAAAGACTAATGGGTACTGTTGACAAAACAGCTGTTTGGCATATACCACTGCAACATCTAGCATGAGAATGCGACTTGAGACGGTGACGGCAACCTTTTGATGATTGGAGGACAGCATAGCCAGATATGTTCTGTTTGTTGTAACAGACTCACAGAGTATGCTTCAGAAAGTAGAAACTGGCATGCTCCAGTTGGAGTGGCTAGCTTTGCGCAACAAATTTGAGATTGTGAACATGTAATATTTTATGCCCAGGACATGCAGGTGTGTAAGGCAATGAACAAACAGGTCGACAGATGACAGATTGGCTGCTACTACTGCCCCTAGGGGTGAAGGGTTACTTTATGTGGGATAGGGAATGGGGTAGAGAGTGCAGATGAACAGATGGAGTATCCATGTCTGCAAAGACTGGCACAGAAGGGAGTGAGTAGATGGTCTGGTCAGTCAGTTGGTCACCCCATAATGCTCTGTTCCTGGTTCAGATGGTCTGAACGGTAATCGAAGTGTAGGGAAAACATCAGGCAGACTTTTAATCAAATTGCTGCTGGATCAGCATGAGAACTGTTCATTGGCTTTAGAAGGAAGTGACGGAGCTTGTGTGGGAATGTACTGAGTGCAGTGGTGTCAATTCTTAAATTCAGTATTTAGTAAATCAAAACATGCACAAGTGATTTGTATGTATATGTGTATGTATACAAACAGGATTGTTTATTGGCAACAAAATAAGCAAACAGCAATTTGTGTGGAAGGATGTGAGCACGTGGCCATTTGTTACATTCAGTAAAAGTAATTTAGTAAAGTAAAAGTAATTTCGTAAATGACAAGACCCTATTTACGCCTTCAGGTATTGAGCACAGATGCCAGACTGTGGTCAGTACCACGCCGGCCGCCTTGGCTTTCCAAGTAATTTTCTGGTGCCCATTTTAGACTGGATCAACCTGGGGGTCCAGGTTAGTTCAACAAATATGCCTTAGTGTGGATTTGAACCCATAACCACTCAGCAGCCAGGCAATATTTGTAAGAATGCAGGCTCAATTTCTTTGGGAGAACAAGCAACAAGTATTTTGAATGTAACTATGTAATTTGTATGAATACAAGCAGTGTGTGTTGTTTGAATTCAATCTGTGTCATAATTCAAATGTATTTGTTAATTAACCAGCCTACAGCATACGTGTGTTAACAGATCACACGTGGGATTCCCCATATTGATTAAATTGTTTTTTCACTGCTGTGCAAATATGCATCTGATTTGTTGATATTGTTGCATTATTACAGTTCAAAAAAGTTTGTTGCATATCCTTTACAGGACGTCACAGTAAACCCCAGTATTTTTTGCTGTTTGTGATTTCTTGGCAAGTTTACGTTCAGTAGTTTGCCATTGCTTTGTGAAACGACCAACATTGATTACCTTTGTATGGAAAACAGTGCGAGGAGGTCTGCTACCAAATTGTCCGCAGCTGTGTTTCCAACGCGGTATGTGGGATTACAAATTGCATCCTTAACACTTACACCACAGAGCTGGCATAAAAGAGTAATAAAGATGTCATGAAAGAAACCAACTCACAAAGGGCACTGGATGATCATATGTGGTGGACAAAGGGGAAAATTGAGGCACATTGTGACAGCTGGTGGTCAAGAGATGCCTAAGGGATGACCTAAAGAGAGAAGCTGCTAGATCTCCAAGCACCATTACTTAGAGGAACATCTGTGTAAGAAATCATTGGAAGAATGTGAGACAGGAGGCTGTGAAAATTAGTGGTAACCCACAATAAACAAGGTGAGCTGTAAGAAGAAGAATGGACTAGTAATTTAATTGATGAACATGTGACAGTGGACACACATGACAACCAGAGCCACATAATATAGGCTTTAAGAGGAAACAAGACCCTTAGAAGGAAGATCCTGTGGGTAAGGCTCAGGACCATCACAATTTGTAGGCCTGAGTGCATGCAAGAATAGTGGGTCAGTCTCTCCATCCCATAGCAAAGAACAGAGTGGGCATCGAACCCTCGTCTGACCATGCTCTTGGCATTGTCAGCATGTCTTAATCATTATGCCAACATGATGGAATTTTAAAAGGACAAGAAGAGAACAGTAATTTAAACAGTGAACATGTACAAGTGGAACAACAACACTCTAACATCTTATGAAAAAAGTTTTAAAAATAACGAACAACATAATAGCAATAGATGCTTGAACAGTGTCAAAGACAAATGTGGACAGTGACAGACAACATAAATTGGCACATTACCTACCATTAGAAACCTGAACAGGACAATGATTGGCAACACAAATTGACACACCAATTGTGATGATAAATTCAGACATTGCCTAGCATTTGGCTTGATAAGTTCTGAAGACAAATTTGGACAATGACTGACAACATAAATTACACACTGCCAGTGATAATAAAATCACATATTACCTAACATTAGAAACTTGAACAGTGCCGAAGACAAAAATTAGGACAATGACTGACAACATAAATTGACATATTAGATAACATTAGAAACTTGAAGAGTTCTGAAAACAAATTTGGACAGTGACTGACAACATAAATTGATGCACTGTCTGTGATAATAAATTCACATATTACTTAACATTAGAAACTTGAACAGTACCGAAGACAAATCTGGACAGTGACTGCCAACACAAATTGTCTTTGACTATGGTATATCTAAACAGTAACTAGCAATAGAAATGTGAACAGTTCTGAACAGACATTTGAAGAATGATTGAGAACATAAATATACATACTGTCGATGAGTATACATTCATTCAGACAGTAACTAGTAATAGAAACTTGAGCTGTGCCGAATTCAAACTTAGACATAAGTGGACACACTGTCACTTCAGACAGAACTAACAATACAAATCTGAACAGTGCTGAACACAGATTTCTTCTTCTTCTTCTTTGCGTTCATCCGGAGTGTTTTTTCAGATGTGATTGCCGTGTGTCTGTTATGCGCCCTTGGGCCGAAACCCGTAGGCCAACACATCCGACTACAGCGTGCTTTTTTGACCAGGTAGCATTCCTGGGAAACTCTCACTTTTGTGGTGCCATCTACAACCCAGCTGGCCAAGTTGGAACGGTCGAAGACAACGGTCATCCCTCAAAGGAAGGCAGGGACAGTCCATAGCATTTTCCGCCATCCAAGGTTGCTTCCATAGTTGCAGGGCCGACACATAGAGCCCTGGTCCTGGGCTCACCGAGGGAATTGTCACGTCCTGATCATGGCTGCTTTAAATCCTCACTTCAATATATTGGTCATTTCGTTTGCCCCGGATATTCCCGCACAAACCAGACAGGTTTGCAGACGGTATCCACTCAGCGAGTTTTCGGACATGTGCTTGTCGTTGCGCCCGTCAGAGTTGTTCCAGGCACGACAGACATTCGGGAAAACTACCTAGTCAGAGCTGTTCCAAACAAGAGCGAACACAGATTTAAACATAAGAGAGCATTGTCAACGAGTATACAATCAGACAGCAACCAGAAATACACATTTGAACAATGGAGAACACAAATCTTGCTCG
This sequence comes from Cepaea hortensis, assembly GCA_963921405.1. Lineage (NCBI taxonomy): Eukaryota > Metazoa > Mollusca > Gastropoda > Stylommatophora > Helicidae > Cepaea > Cepaea hortensis. Next base: position 116,666,977 of record OY992881.1, read on the forward strand.
TGACAATAAGTACACATTCTGACAGTATCCAAACAATTTGTAACCGTGTCTAATGACAACATACATCAGGACAGTCATTTTGTAACATCTCTACATTACACACAATCTTTACTCATATCTTCCTGGTAAAGCAAGTATTATACACAAGTACTAAAAATATACATAATTTTGGATACTGAAAGTGGAGGTTAGCATGGCTGAAAAGTTTAACACACTTAAACTTCTTCTTCTGAGCTCGGTGCTGTGGGTTTGCTCCATATGCCAGTTAGACTGAAATGATATCTCATCCTTGACTTAAGGACATAAATTACAAGTACCTCAGAAGTTGAACAGTATTTGCTAGATGACAAAGGACACTGGTAATCGGGAAAGGTAACTTCTAGGCAAAATCAGCCAGTGAACACACTAGTGGTAGGAATTATGTGTAGTAGTAGTCACAAGTCTGTGGCCTATGCTTAAGTTCAGAGCAAACGGATATCGTTAGTAACCCACATTAGAAAGCCTGTGAAGTGTTTGTCACAATCAGATCAAAATGGAGTATGTCAACTGAGTATGTTTGAACTCTTATCTTTCCACCCAATGCCATGTAATGTTATGCCAGGTAATTTTATACCCCAGCAGGGCTAAAAGCTTATGTGTCAGGTATTTCTAACTTCTTATTGTCGGGTATTTCTAACTTCTTATGTGTCCGATTTTTTCTGTCAGGTATTTCTAACTTCTTATGTATCAGATATTTCTTTAACAAATGTTTCATCAAATAAAATCTCCAAAAATTACAGTGCAAACTTTTATTTTACCAGAAAATGTTAGCCAAAAAGCAAGCATGTGTATTATACATGAGTGCGTACTATACACAAGTTTTTAATGTATACAACCAAAGTACAACAATAAGGCTTGAAATAAAGCACCAAGCACAATTTGCTGTGACCATGTCACAATGCCACAAGCAGCTTCTGGCCGTGCCCACAGCACTGTACTCTTGTTTATACAGCTAGCTAAAGCATCTTGAGATCTATTAGAACTGCCTCAGCTTTTCCAGTATATTCTCCTCGGTGAGTTCTTCTAGGCTTCTGAGCTCTAATACCTGGAAAGAAATTAGGTCACTGTTTATGATGTTATGTCACCTTAAATCATGTGCCATACTAGCCGGATCAGAAAATTATTCTTCTTGATTCCTCTTTTGAAGGGAGTGCATCATGCCTAGTCAGAGTTCAGTGTGCCTGACTTAAGCAAGCATTTGTGTCAGATCTTAGTCAGATATGGCTGAGCTACCGTATGACAGTAGGCAGTACTACCTGCTTTCTGATACCGAATGTTGGGCAGCGCTCACCAAACCCAACACCAAATATTGTGCCTACACCTTTGGGCAGAGGAGTGCAATTTGGAGTGTACAAGCCTTACTCTAGTGCGAGGAAATGCAACATTAAAAAACTAAATGTTATGGCAGGGCAGACCAGACCCTAAGCCTTGTTGGTCTAGGATGGAAGCTCCGACAGGCAGGCGGTTAGAGTATTGATTTGCTGATCCGGCAGCTTCTCTTGTTCCAGACGTATTGGTGTTACCTTTCTTTTAGAGTAAACTAGGCAGGTAGAGCGAGGGATCTGCTGCATGGGCAGCATGCTGTCTCTAACTTCAGCCCAGGCTTTGTGTTATGGAGAGGTATACCTCAATTTTACAAACTGTCAAGACAGCAAGGTGCCAGTCACGTGAACTTCCTCTAGACAGATTCCATCCAAGGTCACGGGCTCTATCTACTCATGGGTAGATTTTTTTCCTTAACAATTTGTGCCTTCCAGCCTACTCTTTACAACTTCCAACTGCCTTGGGATTTTTAACACACACAGCTTGTACAAGGGACATCCCGTTGTTCACCCTTATCTGAGAAGAAGAGGTGTCTGATCTCACTACCCAACAGATTAGAGGACAGATCATATCAACAGATACCATTGGCTCTGTGGTGAAGGGGATACAGACTCAGTTTGTAATCCCGCACACTAAGTTCAAAACACAGCTGCGGGGCGATTGGCAGCTGACCACCTTGCGTTAGTTTTTATAAAATGGTGCCGGTCGTTCATAAAGCAGTGGCAAACTACTGAACGTAAACTTGCCAAGAAATCACAAACAGTCAGCAAATGCTGGGGTTGACTGTGATGTCCTGTAAAGGATATGCAACTAACTTTTAACCAATGGTTCTTGGAAAATTTACTAGCCCTATGCTGAGACTGAACCCTGTACTTACGGAGCCGAGACAGGAAGTGCAACTTCTCAGCCACAGTTCCCCCATTACAGGACAAATGTTCCTTTATAATCATCTTTTTTTTTCTATGTTCCTATGATGATTGTTCCCTGGATTGACCAACAACCCATTCAGCATTTTATCTCTCCCTCTCTCTGGGACTTTGGTTGGAGTCTGTGGCAAGGGGGTAATGAATGCAATTTGTAATCCTGCATACCAAGTTTGAAACACATATGTGGGCGATTTGGAAGCAGACCGCCTTTCGTTGGTTTCCATGAAATGGTATGAGTGCCAGCCATTCAGAAAGCAATGGCAAACTAATAAATGTAAACTTGCCCAGGAATGACAAACAGCCAAAAGTGCTGGGGTTGACTGCTACGTCCTGTAAAGGATATGCAACTAACTTTTAACTGCTGACAATAAAATTTCAAACACATGTGGAAGAAATGTTACCAGCTTAGCACCAATCTCAGACTGTCTGCGGAGGAGCGCAATTGGGAGGGTACAAGTTTTACCCTGGTGCGAGGAGATGCAATCTAAAGACCAGCCCTATGCCTTGATCGGCAACTGGTCTAGGATCGAAGCTCCAACAGTCAGTCAGTTAAAGCGTTGCTTTGCTGATCCGGCAGCTTCTGCAGCTGGTTTTGTTCCAGATGTATTGGTGTTACCTTTCCTCTGGAGTAAACTAGGCAGGTAGAGTGAGGGATCATGCTACATGGGCACCACATGGTCTCTAAATTCAATCCAGGCTTTGTGCTATGGAAAGGTATAACATTTGCTATCACCATGGGTTGTAGTTGTGAGCTGTCAGAAGCACAATATAACAAACTATCATCTGTCAAGATCGCAAGGAGCCAGTGAGTGAAACATGACCTAGTTACATCCTCGTATGCCTTCACAGACTTGAAGTTCGTGCACACCCAATGGGTTTCTGTTTCAATGAGCATGATTCAGAAGGTCGAAGCTGGATCTGTACGTAGACAGTGGACTGAGTCGCTGCGGAAGTCTGTTGTCCATAAAGTCACCTTCATCTTCGCCCCGGGACATGCGGGAGTCGAGGAAAATTAACGAGCTGATAAACTGGCTGGCTCTGCACCCCCTGTAGATGGCCAGCCCATGGATTGTGCCGATGTTACTAACGTCCTTAAAGATATGGCGAGAAAAGAGGACTTCGACGTCAGTGAATCCACATCACTGTCCAGGATGAAAAACTTGGGAGTACGAATCGGCACGGCCAGACGCGAGAGGTACATCGGGAAAACGAGGTGCCTCGTCAACCAACACAGAACTGGCACTATTAGCCATTGGACGCTGATGCATAATCTGGGGGGGGGGGGGGGGAGGATCTGAGCACCTATGGACCTGTCCAGAGTGCAATGAAGATACCCCAACTGATAACTGATAACTGGCACTGAGCTTAGACAGGGGAAGGAGAGTTCTGCAGCACAATTCCAATACAAACAATACTCTGGTACTAAGTTTAGTTTAGTCGACGGATCAATATCACGGCACACGGGTGTAACCCATACGTGCTCTGTTCTTCCCCTAAATCAAGCCTGAGTCCGGAGAATCTCAGCTCAGTTCACGAACTCTGTAGCACCAGCAAGGATCCTGAAATACTTTGGGTAGAATTTTATCAAAATATTTTGTCCGGGTAGCGCCATCAGGCTACTCTTTTTCGATTTCCAACTGCCAAGGGATTTTTTTACATGCAACAATAAATACACACGGGCGTCCGATCTCACTACCCAGAGACCAGGGGAAATGTTTTTACTAGAAGTTGTGTGAAAAAATTCCAGGGCTTGAACCCGGGACCTCCAGCACTCGAGGCAGAACCATACCTCGAGACCACTCAGCCCCCTGTACCAACTCTGGTACTAAGCCAGGAGAAAATAGTCTCTCCACCAACTCCGAAAGATGCAAGCCCTTTTCAGGCCTCCAACGACTTGCATCTTCAAGCTCAGTCTATGAAGAAATGATTCTACAGCTGCCTCTACTTACTTTCTAATCTGTGTGCCCAGTGACCAAGACAAACAAACATACGAAGTTTGCATATTATAATATCTTAAGCCCATTGTTTGATTTCCACTGGACAAGGATTTATTGTAAAGAATGTCCTATTCTGTTTATTATCTCACTGGTAACTTTTTCACCTGATGTTAGCACTGATCTCAGAGAGTTAAATCTCTTATTACAGCGGAGCTCCAATTTCTTTTATTTATTATCAAAGTTTATACTGTAATCAGCTTACTCATGTTTACAAAAGCGCCCCAGAGGCATGAAATGGAATATTGCTTGGATAGCAAATCCATTACGTGGAAAGTCCGAATCAAAAGCTCACTGTGTGGCGCTTCATAAAAGGTGGAAAAAGTGTCCTAGTGGCACGAAATGGAATATTGCTTTGGAAAGCAAATCCATTACGTGGAAAGTCCGAATCGAAAGCTCACTGTGTGGATGTCATCTGCAGACTGCATTCTTCTGGTTTCCGGAAGAACAGCCTATGGTGAACGGAAGGCCCAATATACGGAAGTGAGGCTAAGCAGCCATGTGCAGGACGTGACGATTCCTTGGGTGAGCCCAGTACCAGAGCACTGTGTGTCGGCCCTGCAATTATGGAAGCCTCCTTGGATGGCGGGGAATGCCCATGGTCTGCCCCTGCCTTCCCGTGAGGACTGACCAGGATATCTTTGGCTGTTCTATATGGGCCAGCTGGGATGGGGGATAACACCACAACAGGTGAGAATCAAACGTCCTAAGAAACCCCCGGGAAGGTTAACCCGGTCAACAAATGCCCGCAGAAGTCGGATGTGTCAGCCTAACGGCGCAAGAACGCAGCTCTGCTGTAAACAGGCACAACGCAGTCACGTCCGAAAAAAAGAAACTCCGAATGAACGAAGAAGAAGAAAAAGAAGTTTACTCATGTCAGTGGTGTGCCATTTACTTTCAATGTACTGATTATATTACAAGCATTTCTTACTTGTTCTATTTACTTTCTATGTTTCTGTTTACACTTTACCCAATACCATCTCATCTTTCCATGCAATGCCATCTCACCTTTCCATGCAATGCCATCTCATCTTTCCATGCAATGCCATCTCACCTTTCCATGCAATGCCATCTCATCTTTCCATGCAATGCCATCTCATCTTTCCACCCACTGCCATGTAATGATATGCCAGAGAATTTTATACCCCATCAAAGCTAACAGTCCACTACCTGTAACCCCAGACATACAAATCTGCTCCTGAAGTCTAGTTTGGCTAGAATTACTTTCACTCCGACAGTTTCTCAGCAAGTACTTCTGTCTCCTTCCATAGATCACACAAGGAGGAGATCACAGTTAGGCTATAATCACTTTCACTGTGACTGTTTCTCCGTAAGTACTTCTGTCTCCTCCCATAGATCATACAGGGAGGCACTCAGCACAATGCACAAATTCTACATTCTACAGCACTGGCAAGGATCCAAATGTGTGTACGCCAGTCCAACTGACCGGTGTAGGGGTCGAACCCGCCACCTCGGCATCAGCACACCAGATGTTTAAGAATGAACACTATTATCCATTTGACCATGCTGACCTCGGCAGGTTTTCTAATGTGAAGGTCAGAGTGGGCAATCAGGCCTGCAGTTTTCAACTTCCAACAACCCAGGGACAGAAAAGTTAATAGTACCTCTGACAGAAACAGTGAAACCCAAATAATTATTAATTGTAATCATGAGCATGTTAGAAACAAGAATACCATGGACAGACAGAAAAACCAGTGAACAAGTCTTACAAGAAACAAATGAAAATCGTAAACTGATTAGAGAAATTATACAGTCAGTCAACATTGTTTGAACACGTTATGAAAAAAAAAAAAAAAAAAAAATAAACTAGAGAACTTGATGACAACTGGCAAGATTGAGGGGAAAATAACAAGAGGAAGGCAGAGAAGTATATACCTGGATGGCCTGGCCACATGGCATGGTTGAGACAAAAACATGGAGCTAATGCACAACTCTGGTAATCATGTGAGATGACTAAACATGACGCCCATGCTTATCGGCACAGCACATGATGATGATGATTTTTTAAACCAATGAGTTAATTAACCGCTGCCAGGAATGAGAAGATTTAACCCTCTCCAAGCTAATTTGTAAGTATGCCAGTGAACTATTCACCACGATGTTTTTGTTTCATATCCTTTATATATGCTGTTGTGATCTCTTGGCCAGTTTACATTCAGTAGTTTGCCATTTCTTTCTGAATGACAGGCACTGATACCAACGCAAAACCAACGCAACGAGGTCTGCTGCCAAATCGCGGCCAGCTGTGTTTTGAATGCAGGTATATGTGATTATGAACCGCATCCGTAAGCCCTTCACCACGGAGACCAGCATTCACCATGATACTAGCTAATAATGCTATTTGGGTATTACATGAATAGATGTTAAATACAGACCTTTGTAAACTCTGCGTCTTTGACAGCTTGTGTTTTGGACCCAGCATACATCATCTGCTGTTCTGGACTGCATCCTAGATGTGTAAATGTAAAAGTGATAGGTATGGTTACTGTAGCTGAAATAGTAGGACTGTATCATAAATGTGTGAATGTAAAAGTGATAGGTATGGTTACTGCAGCTGAAATAGTAGAAGAGTCATGTAATGTAGCAGCCAAGTAATAAAGCAGTAATGTAATTTAGTATTCATGTAATTAGCAGTCATGTAATTTAGTAGCAATCATGTAATTTAGCAATCAAATAATTTAGCAATCATGACGTTTAGCAGTCAAATAATAGATCAGCAGTTACGTAATTTAGCATGTATCAAATCATGTGCTGATACCTATCCACACTATGACAAAAGGCTGTCAGAAACGTTCTCTTGTTGTCTTCCTCTGCCGCTCTTCTCATAAATCTTTCCAGCTGTTACATGATGTTCCAGTTTTTATCTTCTCATGATGTGGCAAAAAATTATTGCCTTTTTTTGACGTGTTAAGATATCTGTGTTTTAGACTATTTTAAAACATTTAGATTACTAATTTTGGTATACCAAAGTTTTATATATAATTATAATACCAACAAGATATTTTAGTATATTAATGTCTGTTATATGTGACTTTATAATTTTTGACAAAATCATAAGATATAATTAGACATTAGGTCTCTCATATGTGACCTTATCCTTTTTTGACATAATTATAAGATATGATCAAACATTAACATCTCTGAAGCTAACATAAAATCCCAACATTTAAGAAAACATGATCAAACACCAGCCTCTAACCTTGTGGAGAAACATATATGAATATAAGTGGGTAGGACACCCGACCATCATCATGCTTGTGTACGTAACTGAGAACAACATATCTGGGCTGTTGTGGTGGAAGTTCATCCTGCAGGTCAGCGATGGCAATATCCTAGCATAAACACATTTAAACAACAATTAAAGACAAAAGTAAAGGGCTTTTTTTACACTACTTAAGGAGCAATGGGCAGATGGTGCTAGATTTATATTGTTGCAGGGTAATCCACACTTAGTGGGTGATATAGTCAATGTCATTCCAGTCACCTAACCAAGGCGCCGAACCTGGGTCTCCAACAGGAGAACCAAGTATTCTAGCTACTCGGCCAGCCACTCCTCTTTTAGTTTAAGTAAACTAAAGGTCCCTTTACACACCTAAGTCACTTCGGGCATGTGGTGCTACACCCACATTTGTACTAGGTGGGTGATGTGGTCGGTATCACACTGGCTGTTTTTACTTCCCAAGACTTTCCTTGGTTACCCCACCCACATGTTAACTTTCATTTTATGGGAATTACACTCATCCAATTGTAAAAATTACTAGAGCACATCTTCGATGGGCATCATGTACCCATGATTTGGTGGTGGACTAATGAGTGGCAGAGGCATTTCCACTTCGTAGTTTCTGGTCTCTGAGTACAGTTGATGCTTTTAATGGATATTTATCCCTAAATCCCTTCAAGTGCAACACAAAGACCTTAACTTTCTCAGTGTCAATTAAAGAAAAAAGTAATGAGAATTTGTATGCAGCGTAAGGAGCATTGGTTGCATTGTGCATAGGACAATCCACACTTGGTGTTAGACCTATATTGTTCTAGGACAACCCACACTTGATGCTAGATCTATATTGTTCTAGGACAACCCACACTTGGTGCTAGATCTATATTGTTCTAGGACAACCCACACTAGGTGCTAGATCTATATTGTTCTAGGACAACCCACATTTGGTGCTAGATCTACATTGTTCTAGGACAACCCACACTTGGTGCTAGATCTATATTGTTCTAGGACAATCCACACTTGGTGCTAGATCTGTATTGTTCTAGGACAACCCACACTTGGTGCTAGATCTATATTGTTCTAGGACAACCCACACTTGGTGCTAGATCTATAATGTTCTAGGACAACCCACACTTGGTGCTAGATCTATATTGTTATAGGACAACCCAGACTTGGCGCTAGATCTATATTGTTCTAGGACAACCCACACTTGGCGCTAGATCTATATTGTTCTAGGACAACCCACACTTGGTGTTAGATCTATATTGTTCTAGGACAACCCACACTTGGTGCTAGATCTATATTGTTCTAGGACAACCCACACTTGGTGCTAGATCTATATTGTTCTAGGACAACCCACACTTGGTGCTAGATCTATATTGTTATAGGACAACCCAGACTTGGCGCTAGATCTATATTGTTCTGGGACAACCCACACTTGGTGCTAGATCTATATTGTTCTGGGACAACCCACACTTGGTGCTAGATCTATATTGTCCTGGGACAACCCACACTTGGTGCTAGATCTATATTGTCCTGGGACAACCCACACTTGGTGCTAGATCTATATTGTCCTGGGACAACCCACACTTGGTGCTAGATCTATATTGTCATGAGACAACCCACACTTGGTGCTAGATCTATATTGTCCTGAGACAACCCACACTTGATGCTAGATCTATATTGTCCTGAAACAACCCACACTTGGTGCTAGATCTATATTGTCCTGAGACAACCCACACTTGGTGCTAGATCTATATTGTCCTGAGACAACCCACACTTGGTGCTAGATCTATATTGTCCTGAGACAACCCACACTTGGTGCTAGATCTATATTGTCCTGGGACAACCCACACTTGGTGCTAGATCTATATTGTCCTGGGACAACCCACACTTGGTGCTAGATCTATATTGTCCTGGGACAACCCACACTTGGTGCTAGATCTATATTGTCCTGGGACAACCCACACTTGGTGCTAGATCTATATTGTCCTGGGACAACCCACACTTGGTGCTAGATCTATATTGTCCTGGGACAACCCACACTTGGTGCTAGATCTATATTGTCCTGAGACAACCCACACTTGGTGCTATATCTATATTGTCCTGAGACAACCCACACTTGGTGCTAGATCTATATTGTCCTGGGACAACCCACACTTGATGCTAGATCTATATTGTTCTAGGACAACCCACACTTGGTGCTAGATCTATATTGTCCTGGGACAACCCACACTTGGTGCTAGATTTATATTGTCCTGAGACAACCCACACTTGGTGCTAATTCTATATTGTCCTGAGACAACCCACACTTGGTGGCTGATATAGTCAATGTCAATCTGGTCGCCTTTATATCCCAAGATATTTTCTAGTACCCATTTTAATCTGGGACGACCTGTAAGCTCGGGTAAGTTTTAAAAATCTACTTTGATGCGGGTTTGAACCTATGGCTATCAAGCCGACAGGAAAGATTTAGCCATTACACTTCTGCAGCTCCCAAAAAGAAAGCAATAAGTGAATACTTAATTTATAAATCAACATGACTACAGTTAGAACATTTCCACACACGGTCTGTCTTCATCATCAAAGGCCACTGAAGAGTTCCCTGCTGATTATTTCAAGAGCAATTCGGTTAAAAATCCACCCGGTTTTCCTGGATATTTTCAACATCATCAAGAACCTCTACTCACTCCCTTCTGAGCCAGGCTTTCCAGACTTTGTCAATTCATTTGCATTCTCCTCCCAATCTTGGAAAGACTTCACCACATAACCTATATCTTAAAGTAGCTCTCCACCTAGAGGGGGGCAGCAGCAGCTAATCTATCAGCCTGTTCATTGCCCCACACACTTGTTTGTTCTGGGCAGGAAATATAACAAATACACATCAAGGTATTCAATCTGAAGAAGGCTTGAAGCTCCTGAACATGTGACTTCCCCATTCCAGACATTTCCACTTCTGCTGTCCTGAATCTCCTCTTGGAGAATACGTCATCAACCAACTCATGCCAATCCACTGTATCTTTTGCTATCTCCTGCAGCTCTCTTCATATCCTCCCTATATTATTCATCTCTGTCTCTAATTCTTGTCTGTGTGTGCTTATAGGTCTATCCCTATTTAATTTGCACATGTAGGTTCTAGTAGAAGGACTTTTCAGTTCCACCTTGTTTCACATGATCCCAAAATGCTAATCTTATAGTATTTAGGAGGAGGCTTCAAATGAAAACCAATGACTCTTTGAGATGTCCAAACAGGTGGAAATCACTTGGGGCTAGGTCTGACGACTACAGGGGATGTGGTACACACAGAAAGTGGAGGTCTTCAATGGTTCAACTGTTGCATGGGCAGTATGGAGTCAAGCATTGTCATGTTGCAAAAGGACACCTTTACTCAGAAGTCCACATTGTTTTGATGTGATTGCGCGTCGAAACTTCCTACTCCACCTTTATACTTGCTAGAATGACAGAATGCACCCCTTCATTGATCAAAAAATGAATAACAGAACGTGGCTCCTCTTTGGTGCATGTCAAAAGTAGGGCGGTCATCTATAAACTGTCCTTATGACGTCATCCTCAATAACAATATTTAAGCCCCTTCATAACAAAGATAAAAAGGCATTAATACAATCGCATATTAAAATATTAAAAAGGCACTTATCTAACAAATGAGTCGTACTGTACAGAAATATCCACCTTTATACCTTACTAATCCAGAGAAATATGATCTACTTTTGTACAACTCTAATCCAGAGAAATGTGATCAACTTTTGTACAACTCTAACCCAGAGATATATGATCTACTTTTGTACATCTCTAATCCAGAGAAATATAATAAACATTTGTACAATTCTAATCCAGAGAAATATGAGAAACCTTTGTACAACTCTAATCCAGAGAAATATGGTCAACTTTTGTACAATTCTAAGTCATATAAATATGAACAACCTTTGTACGATCATACTCCAAAGAAATATGATTACACTTTGTGCCATCCTAATCAAAACAAATATAATTAAACTTTGCACCATTCTTCTCCAGAGATATATTATCAATCTTTATATCATACTACTGCAGAAATATGATCAACCTGTGTACCATCCTACTCTAGAGAAATATGATTAAACTTTGTATCATCCTACTCCAGATAATATACAATTTTTGTATATTCTTTGTACCACCTTAATCAAGAGAAATGTGATCAACCTTTATACAATCCTACTCCAGAGAAATATATGATCAGCCACATTTCTCTGGAGACAGGTTTGAATAAAATGAAATGATAATGAATGACTGTCTTTACCTCAAACTGCTCATCAACGACAATCTTCAGTGACGCTTTCTCAATCTTCACTGTAAAAAAAAACCCTTGTTAATAATAGTTTGGTTTGTAAAAGATTCATTGCACCAGGGTCATCATGACAAAGTGGTTAAGCCAACTACTGCACATTCTGAAGGTCATGGAATCATTTCTGAACTGTCAATCGGTTCACAAGTGCAGTTTTATTTTAGGCTTCTGGGTGTCATTGGTGGAGCTATGGTATCCGTGCTCTGTGCAATGCTTACAGCAGGCCACTCTGCCAAAAGAGACTAAGCCATAGGGGATAAACCCGCTGCAATGCAGTCAATCCCTTAACCTTTAAACCCTCTTTTTAAACCTTTTTATTTGTATTGCACAAAGATATCTCTATATGTGCTACAGTCTATTCCCATAGATCACACATGGAGAATCTCAGTGCAGTGCACAAACTCAGTATTACTGGTAGGGATTCAAATGTGTGTATACCCCTCACTCACTGGCACCTTGCCGTCTTCACAGACGATAGTTTGTTACATTGTGCTTCAAAAATGCATAATAACTACAACCCATGGCAGTAGCATATGTGACTAATCAGACTAGTGCACAATGGATGCATGTGAACACATGGTCATTTCCACCATCACGCACCATCTTATGTCTCAAACACGCTGTGTGTGACCTATCAGCAATCATTTTCTCCTTTGTCTTTATTATATTTCTGATCTTTGCCCTCCATGCAACATGATCAGCAGTGACTTGCTCCCAAGGTGCAAGCAATATCAATGCCTGTATACCAGAATCATCCATTCTATGAATATTCTTTTGTAGTTAACTTAATTGCATGTCGTAGGATATCACAATGAACCCTTTACACCACAAGTTTCCTAATGTCATCCCTATTTTTTTCTTCTGTTTCTTCTTCTCCATACATCTTCTCATGTTAACTTGAATATACTTAGAAAGCAGCAGTCAACATAAGGTTGTTGACATTTTCATAGAGTTTGTCCTCAAATGGGGCGGGTGTGGGCCAAAATAATTGCCTCTGTATTGCATTATCTTGGTCATGCTTGCAATAAATGGTTAGTCATCATTTGACCAACTCCACAGTCAGTTGCACTAATCAGTAGCCTTTTGCAAGATGAAAAATATATTGACCAATAAAGAGATGTCATTTGCAGTGAGAGAAAGAGTGAAGAGGTGCTACATAGAATTTGTACTTTTGTATGGATGTGAAGTGTGGACAATGAGCAGACAGGCTGAAAAACATCTGATGGCTGAGGAAATGTGGTTTCTGAGGAGAATGCAATGAATACCATGGACAGAAGAAAAACCTATGACCAAGTCCTACAAGAAACAAATGAAAATAGTACACTGATTAGAGAAATTAGATGTAGACAGTCGAAAATGTTGTGGTCATGTTATGAGAAGAAATAAATTGGAGAACTTGGTGACAACTGGCAAGGTTAAGTAGAAGAGAACAAGGGGAAGGCAGAGAAGTGAATATCATGATACCTTGGCCACACAGTATGGTTGAGATAAGAACACTGACCTGATCCACCACTCTGGTGATCGAGTGAGTTGGTGAATCATGACCACCCATGCTTATCGGCACGGCACATGATGTATAAGAATCTTTAATTTAAGTAAGTAAACTAAAGATCTTGTTTGCACGCCTAAGGAACATTGGGCACATGGAGCCAGACCCACATTTTTCTAGACCAAACTGCACTTAGTGACTGATGTGGCAGGTATCACTCTGACTTCCTTTACTTTACAAGACATTACTTGGTACCCATTTTAGGCCGGGTAGACCTGGGAGCCCAGTTCAATTGTGTAAAATTTGAAACTACCCTGATACATATCGAACCGTAGACCACCGTCATGGCATAGTAGCATCTAATCACTATGCTACCGTGGTTCCCTATCTTTGTTCCTGGGACAAGTATCATTTCAGCCTGCTGTGTCCTGTGCAGTGTCTGAAGACTGCTACTTGTGATTTTCTCGTGTGAAAATTACCCTGAGCAGCGGACTATTCATCTACTCAGTTCAACTTTCAATAGCAGAGGGATTTTTTTTTACTTGTGCAGTTTACACACAGGTCCTAGTTTGTCACTCTTGTCAAAATGGCTCTAGTTTAGTTTTAGTTTTTAGTTTTAGTCGATGGATCAACATCACGGCACATAAGTGCTCCGTTCTCCTTCTAACTCAAACCTGAGTCTGGAGAAACTCAGCTCAGTGCACGAACTCCATAGCACCGCCGAGGATCCTGAAATACTTTGGCTCTAAATGGAATATACCCCCAGGAGTCTCCGTGGTGAAATGGTCAAGCTGTCTCCCTCGTGCCATGAAGGTGGTGGGTTCAATCCCGGGCTATGTCTTTCGGTTCACGAGTGCATTTTTCTCAGAAACTCCTGGGGGTTGTTGCTGGAGTTACAGAGTTTGTGCTTTGTGCGACGTTTTTTGCAGGCCACCCTGCGGAAAGAGACCGAGCCATATGAGATAAAACCTGGTGAAATGAAATCAATTCTCTCGGCTTTTAAGACTTTTTTAAGTACTCAAATGTTCTGCTGTATGGTAGCGAATCATGGAATGTGAACAAACAAATTATATACAGCTTGGAAGCAACAGAGATGTGATTTCTGAGAGGAGTGTTGTGAATACCATGGAAGGTTAGAGTAACTGTGATTTCTGAGAGGAGTGTTGTGAATACCATTGAAGGTTAGAGTAACTGTGATTTCTGAGAGGAGTGTTGTGAATACCATGGAAGGTTAGAGTAACTGTGATTTCTGAGAGGAGTGTTGTGAATACCATGGAAGGTTAGAATAACTGATTTCTGAGAGGAGTGTTGTGAATACCATGGAAGGTTAGAGTAACTGTGATTTCTGAGAGGAGTGTTGTGAATACCATGGAAGGTTAGAGTAACTGTGATTTCTGAGAGGAGTGTTGTGAATACCATGGACGGTTAGAGTAACTGTGATTTCTGAGAGGAGTGTTGTGAATACCATGGACGGTTAGGGTAACTGTGATTTCTGAGAGGAGTGTTGTGAATACCATGGAAGGTCAGGGTAACTAACAATGACAGCCTGGAACAGGTCTAATTAAAGTAGAACATTATATACAACCATGAGAAAGAGACTATGGTCTTTGGTCCTGATCTAGTCATGGACTAGAATATTTAAAAGCCTAATATTTCATACATGTCCTGCTCTTTTCAATGTCTAGCTACCAAGGGATTTTCATTTAGTATTAAGTAAAAAATACAGGAAATAAGGAAATTAATTCAGTCTGAAGGGTAACACCTGTGTTAGAAACAGTTGGTAACTACAGACTGAATGAAAGAAACAAGCATGAATATGTACACACACACTATCGAAGCTTTAGAAACAGTCAGTAACTACAGACTGAATGCAAGAATACATACACACAATCACAGCTTTAGAAACAGTAACTACAGACTGAATGGAAGACAGAAGCATGAATACGTACACACTGTCACAGCTTTAGAAACAGTAACTACAGACTGAATGGAAGACAGAAGCATAAATACGTACACACTGTCACAGCTTTAGAAACAGTAACTACAGACTGAATGGAAGACAGAAGCATGAATACGTACACACTATCATAACTTTAGAAACAGTAACTACAGACTGAATTAAAGAAACAAGCATGAATACGTACACACTATCGCAGCAATGTTCTTCTCTTTCCGCAGCTTGAACTTCTTGAGTACATCTATGACTTCCTTTGACATCTCACAAACACTAACATTTGCTGACTGCAGAAACAAAATTGGCAAATATAATAATTATACTCTCTCTCTTTTTTCTCGGTGTGTATGTGTATATGCATGCATCTGCATACATGCATGTGTGTGTGACCTTTTCGCTCATGTTCTCTCTCTCTCTCTCTCTCTGCATGAGTGCAAGAATGTGTATACTCATATATCTGAAAGAAACAACTGTTATCTACTACCTATAGTACCTTACAGCGGTCTTAAGGGGTCTTGAGCCTGAGCAATTAAGTCCGTATGGCAAGTGCAGTTGCTGCATATTGTGCAGGTTAGGGTAATTTTGTGCCCCTGACAGAAAAAAATTCCACACCTTACCAAGGATTCGAACCCGGCATTCTAACCACTCGGCTAGCCGCTACTGATTCATATATCTTAAATATTTGTGTGTATTCATGAACTCTAGCATGAGATTATAAACTCTAGTATCAGTGGTAAGTAAAGTAATGTACCTTTTTACATGCTTCACGGTACATTGGGTATATGGTGCTAAACCAAATCTTGTATAGAAGGTGGGCCATGTGGTTAGGACATAGTTAGTTAGTCTTTCCTCTTGAGCCTAAGGCGGCGCATAGGGCAGAAGTCCTGACTCTCCATGCTTGGCGGTTCGCTGCTACCTGTTGTAGATCTTGGATATTTACTTGGCCATTGAATGAGCCTTCTCTAATGATGGTTCTACGCAGGGTCTCTCTTGGTCTTCCCCGTTTTCTTTTCCCTACTGGTGACCATATGAGGGCTTGGTAGGGGAGTCTTGTCTTATCCATTCTGAGTACATGGCCGATGTAGTTCCAACGGCGTCTTCTTATGAAATTGGATACTGTATCTTGCTTAGTCTCTTGTCTTATTTGCGTATTGGTTCTGAAGTCTGTCCAGTGGATGTTTAGAAGTCTTCTAAGACATTTGTTCTCAAAATTATCTAATTTTTTATCTAAAGCTACCGTTGATTTCCAACTTTCACATCCATACGTTAACACTGGAATCACACAAGAGTTGAAGATTTTAAGTTTTGTGTGTTTGCTGAGTGTCTTTGACTTCCAGATGTTTGACAGTTTATTGAAGGCACCAGATGCCAGTGCAATTCTAGATGATATTTCTGGTGTTGAGTCCCCTGTAGATGTCATTTTGCTTCCTAGGTATGTGAAGGTGTTGACTTTTTCAAGAACGTAGCTGTTCAATTTGGTGTCATCTGAACTGTTGGTAAGATCAATAGTCTTTGTTTTTGTGGTGTTAATTTGGAGACCAATTTGCCCTGAAACATTTTGGAGGTGGTTTATTTTCTCTTGGGCATCCGAGTGTGTTGAACTCAAAAGCACTATATCGTCTGCAAAGTCCAGGTCTTCTAGAATTGTGTCGACCCAATGGATACCCATATTTGTGTTGTTTGTGCATTTGCGCATGACCCAATCGATAGCTATTCCAAAGAGCATCGGTGATAAGACACAACCCTGTTTCACTCCTGTTTCGACTGAGAACCAGTCAGAGTTGCCTGTTTCTGTTCTTACGCAGCAACGTGTCTCTTTGTAGAAAGATTTTATGACGTTGGTATATTTGGTAGGAAAACCATAGACGTTAAGTAGATTCCAAAGTGATGGACGGTGGATACTGTCGAAGGCTTTTTGAAAGTCGACAAAGTTGGTGATTAATTTCGACTGGAATTCTACGGAGTCGTCAATGATTATTCTGAGGGTGAAAATGTGGTCTATGCATGACCGTTTTGGTCTGAAGCCTGCTTGTTCTTCTCTGAGCCTTTCATCTATAGCCTTTTTCAATCTCTCAAGTAACATGCTACAAAAATGTTTTCCTGGTACTGACAATAGAGTGATACCACGCCAATTATTGCAATCAGACATATCACCCTTTCAAGGCAGTTTGAAAATTACACCATCCTTCCACTGTTGTGGTGGGGATTCGCTTTGCCAGATTTCATTGATCAGCCGTAATATACGTTGTAAGGTGGTTAGGACATGCTGGCCATATGTACTTCCCACGACATATCCTCAGGCACTCAGGTCTATAACATTTGATGCTCCTAACACTTCACAGGTCTATAACATTTGATGCTCCTAACACTTCACAGGTCTATAACATTTGATGCTCCTAACACTTCACAGGTCTATAACATTTGATGCTCCTAACACTTCACAGGTCTATAACATTTGATGCTCCTAACGCTTCACATGTCTATAACATGTGATGCTCCTAACACGTCCCACGTCTATCAAATGTGATGCTCCTAACACTTCACAGGTCTATAACATTTGATGCTCCTAACACTTCACAGGTCTATAACATTTGATGCTCCTAACACTTCACAGGTCTATAACATTTGATGCTCCTAACACTTCACAGGTCTATAACATTTGATGCTCCTAACACTTCACAGGTCTATAACATTTGATGCTCCTAACACTTCACAGGTCTATAACATTTGATGCTCCTAACACTTCACAGGTCTATAACATTTGATGCTCCTAACACTTCACAGGTCTATAACATTTGATGCTCCTAACACTTCACAGGTCTATAACATTTGATGCTCCTAACGCTTCACATGTCTATAACATGTGATGCTCCTAACACGTCCCACGTCTATCAAATGTGATGCTCCTAAGACTTCACAGGTCTATCAAATGTGATGCTCCTAGCACTTCACAGGTCTATCAAATGTGATGCTTCTAACATTTCACAGGTCTATAACATGTGATGCTTCTAATACTTCACAGGTCTATAACATGTGATGCTCCTAGCACTTCACAGGTCTATAACATGTGATGCTCCTAGCACTTCACAAGTCTATAACATGTGATGCTCCTAACACTTCACAGGTCTATCAAATGTGATGCTTCTAACACTTCACAGATCTATAACATGTGATGCTTCTAACACTTCACAGATCTATAACATGTGATGCTCCTAACACTTCACAGGTCTTTAACATGTGATGCTCCTAACACTTCACATCCCACAACCAGTTCTGGTTACTGATGTGTCTATTTCTATTTTTACTGAATGAGATCAAGTTCAGACAAGTAAGGCACTTCGGCCATGTAAAAAGACAGCTCCTTATTAAATGATACACTGCCAAGCAAAAAGTAGGTTTGGATAAAACAAAAAATGGATAGTGAAAAATGGGATGTATGGGTGTGTCACAGTTATGAAAGTTATTAATATAGTAGCAGACATGATGTATTATAACACAATGACAACAATTTGGTGGTATATAAGCCCATGGCAGATACGGGAAGTCGTTTAAGATGATCCCACGATCCCATGGGACTTGATTAATGAAAGGATGTCATCATCATATAACAGGCTCTTAGCCATGGCTCGATGAAAATATTCATGATCATTCACAAGGCATGCTGACAAGGTTAACGACTGGCATGGTTCGTGCTGAATGGCATGCATCAATTCAGAGGTGGCAGGTTGTGAGCATTCGCTGGATCTTTTCTCCAGGACACTCTGGTGTGAATGGAATAGAACAGGCAGACAGATTGGCTGGTGCCGCATCATTACAGGGTGATTTGATGCATGATAAGGCAGACGTGGTGAAGGCCCTCTGGGAGCATGTGAATAATGCAGAACAGATGGGCTATCGTGGTCTAGAGAATTTTAGGGTTTCAGGGGTGGGGGGGGGGGGGGGGGGGGGGGAGAGAATTAAGATTATTTCAAGGTCACGCTAATACAAGAACCGATTACTTGATATTGTTTTCCCTCCATAATTAAGATTCTGTATCTTTCACCCTTCTGAAATTTGTTTTATATGGTGGTAAGTAATATTTCTGAAACATTTATGCTTTACAGTAAAGCCTTTACAAACCATGATTTTCTTAAAGGAGAGAAAAGGGATGGGAAACATGCAAGAGAACAAGAAAGTTACAGGTAGGTGGAAAACAACAAAAGGTGGACAGTAAGAAGCTTACAAGAATGCACTGTGTAGACGAAGGACAGAGGGTAACAATTAAAAGTAAAGCCTTTACTAGCAATGTCAGTTACTGACCTTTGTGAGTATGGGGGTTGGGAAAGGTGGGATCCTTTTTCCCCGGGAGATTGTTTAGCTACTGTGGTCTGTCTGCTAGGCTGCAAGCGACTGTCGCTTAGAACTTTCTTCTCTTGAATTTATTTAAGTTTATTCACGAAGGGTTAGCTAATTTTTCTTATAACTCCTGTATACCAAACTTGACCTTTTGTTGCATTTTTGAATTCTCCATTCAATTTTACATATATGTGAAGAGTTTCAACAATGCACACTTTCAATCTTGTTCAGGAACAACAATGTTCAGTAAAACTGTGAGATAGACATCCATATCGCAAAACTCAAAATGGGGCTGCCCACGCAATAGCAAATGCGTATTTACTTTAAGTAATTAGAACTGGCAATTAAATTACTAAAATTAAACAGAATACAAGTTTCATTTGTAACAGTAATTTATCTGTGTACTTGTATAATTAAATAAATAAGCCACAGTAATAGAAAGAAAAATGTAATGTTCTGAGCTCCCTTTACTGGGCCGCGATCAATTGTGCTAATTTTATTCATATTTCTTTGCACTTCCTTGTTGTAGATCAAGACACAAAAATATTAATAACTCCGCTTAGAATTGATGCACAGTCCTCACTGAGATACCGTTGGATTCGTCTTGTCAAGCTATATCTAACGGTGATGGTTTCATAAGTAAAAACCCAATTGTTAAATATTGTCTATATATGCTACCTTTATCTCCCAATAATTTCCTGGTATCCAATTTAGGCTGGTTACACAGCAGCCGGGTTAAAACCGGCCGGCAGGAGAGCGTCTGGTGACATAAGCTAAGGTGTTAAAGACTTAATTAATACAGCCGACCTTCAATGTGGAGATGGCATGTGATTGATGGATTGGTTGGTCTCTGCTACCCCAGCGGATTAGTGAAATAAGTCACTAAACATTATCCGCCGATTTGTGACGTGACTCAACTGATTTGACTACTCAACTTCACTCACTCCATCAAATCAAATGAGGAAGTTAATCCATTTTTAGGTCTTACAACAAGATACCGCTTTCTGCAAATACTAGAACCTTCTAAAACTACAACAAATAGATAACATTACCATTCTGGTCCCTGGGTTGTAATTACTGCACACAACAAGAAAGTGTGAACGGAATGTTGATGTTGGAAATAGCTTCTGTTCTGTTCTTGTTGACTAGCAGACACTCCCCCACTTCCAGCCGGAAGTCATGGAATTTGTGCTTTTATATAAATATATGGTCCATTTATAAAACGCATCCACAAGCGCAAATATACGGAGAGAAATATTTTAATAACATTATAAATTTACTATTTATAAAATAATGCATTTAAACATTTAATGTAAAGAAATTTCATAGTTCAATTATGCGTTGATTAATGGACGATAATATTTAGCGACAACACTATATTTCCTCTTGTGTGTAGTTAGTCGCAGTTCCAACTTCACAGCATTCTTAATCATCATCATTATCATGTGCCTTACCATGCGGTGTTTTTTTTTTTTTCATATCCCTTACAGGACGTTGTAGTCAACACCAGCATTAGTCAGCCGTTGTTGATGTACTAGGCAAGTTTTACGTTCAGTAGTTTGCCATTGCTTTCTGAGCGACCGGCTCACATAACCCGAAAGTTACCAACGCGGCGAGAACCATTATCGATTCTCGCACAGGTTACGTTATTCACGATAATATACGGGATTACGGAGAAAGACGTTAACCCCGAGGCCAGACCATGTGACCATATCTCTTCACAGACCTTTTTCTTAGGTGTTCTGGATAAAGTCTATTGATGATATTCCGCCATGCTACTGTCTTAGAACATCCAGGATAATCACTCGAAATCTGACTTCCTCTGCTGACTAGGATCCAGTGCTGCGAGGCAGACAGAGGACAAAGGTCTGCTCTGTTGAACGACCAAACGCCAGGAAACTAGATCTAGAAGTTGTTGGCATTATTCATTTCTTTCATCGGTGTTTCTTGTGGCGGAGGAACAGATTGAGAACCCATATGGAGAAAGAATGAGATTGCGGGGGATCGGCAGGGGTTCTGGAAGAATCTCCAAACTGAAAGGGAAGACCAGGAGAACATTAAATCAGATAGTGGTGGGAACGATTAGTAGTATGACTCTTCGCTGGCTGTTGAACGAGGGAACTGAGCACGTATGGGAATGTCCTGAGTGCAGTCATCGGTTCTTGACTCAACTCAACTCTTGTGGTGAAACATGGAACATTTTATACTTATACTGGCCAAGACCTGCTGACACGTCCACGTCGTGCGTCCTGGGCAACAGGTCTCTTCGGGGTCCTGGCTAACATAAATAGGATCGATGATTCCTTTGAAGCCGGAGAGTATCTGCCTGCATGGCGAGGAACCACCAGTCTGCACACCAATAAGCCAGACATGGGACAACAGATACTCACGTAAACCTCAGGTCCTGTATGACATCACACTGATGTTGGACAACAGGATGTCTTCATCCGACATACAGGACTTCACGCTGGAGCTCAAGCCAACGAACACAAGCAAGCAAGCAAGCAACTGCCTCTGTTATCGCTGATCAGTTTAGTCGCTTTGGTGTTCTCCATTGTCTTTCTTCTAATTAATTCTTATGCAGTCGCTTTGGTGTTCTCCATTGTCTTTCTTCTAATTAATTCTTATGCAGTCGCTTTGGTGTTCTCCGTTGTCTTTCTTCTAATTAATTCCTATGCAGTCGCTTTGGTGTTCTCCATTGTCTTTCTTGTAATTAATTCTTATGCAGTCGCTTTGGTGTTCTCCATTGTCTTTCTTCTAATTAATTCTTATGCAGTCGCTTTGGTGTTCTCCGTTGTCTTTCTTCTAATTAATTCTTATGCAGTCGCTTTGGTGTTCTCCGTTGTCTTTCTCCTAATTAATTCTTATGCAGTCGCTTTGGTGTTCTCCATTGTCCTTCTTCTAATTAATTCTTATGCAGTCGCTTTGGTGTTCTCCGTTGTCATTCTTCTAATTAATTCCTATGCAGTCGCTTTGGTGTTCTCCATTGTCTTTCTTGTAATTAATTCTTATACAGTCGCTTTGGTGTTCTCCATTGTCTTTCTTGTAATTAATTCTTATGCAGTCGCTTTGGTGTTCTCCGTTGTCTTTCTTCTAATTAATTCTTATGCAGTCGCTTTGGTGTTCTCCGTTGTCTTTCTTCTAATTAATTCTTATGCAGTCGCTTTGGTGTTCTCCGTTGTCTTTCTCCTAATTAATTCTTATGCAGTCGCTTTGGTGTTCTCCATTGTCTTTCTTCTAATTAATTCTTATGCAGTCGCTTTGGTGTTCTCCGTTGTCTTTCTCCTAATTAATTCTTATGCAGTCGCTTTGGTGTTCTCCATTGTCCTTCTTCTAATTAATTCTTATGCAGTCGCTTTGGTGTTCTCCGTTGTCATTCTTCTAATTAATTCCTATGCAGTCGCTTTGGTGTTCTCCATTGTCTTTCTTGTAATTAATTCTTATACAGTCGCTTTGGTGTTCTCCATTGTCTTTCTTCTAATTAATTCTTATGCAGTCGCTTTGGTGTTCTCCGTTGTCTTTCTTCTAATTAATTCTTATGCAGTCGCTTTGGTGTTCTCCGTTGTCTTTCTTCTAATTAATTCTTATGCAGTCGCTTTGGTGTTCTCCGTTGTCTTTCTCCTAATTAATTCTTATGCAGTCGCTTTGGTGTTCTCCATTGTCTTTCTTCTAATTAATTCTTATGCAGTCGCTTTGGTGTTCTCCGTTGTCTTTCTCCTAATTAATTCTTATGCAGTCGCTTTGGTGTTCTCCATTGTCCTTCTTCTAATTAATTCTTATGCAGTCTTAATGCCGGCACTGGGACATTTAAGCCGAATTCTTATTATTCGGTAGGATTATAGTAGGATTATCACTAGAAGGACATTTGAGCTGGATGGTTATTCGGTAGGATTATCGTTAGATGGA
Organism: Cepaea hortensis; assembly: GCA_963921405.1. NCBI lineage: Eukaryota > Metazoa > Mollusca > Gastropoda > Stylommatophora > Helicidae > Cepaea > Cepaea hortensis. The sequence goes on from OY992881.1 coordinate 116,690,523, forward strand.
TATTTCAACTTAAATATTATTTAGTAGGAACTACACTCGGTGGACATTAGCACTCACTTGGCAAGTTAGTAGAGAATATCTCCGAAGAACATTATTTACAATTGATTTACAGTGGGGTTTAGAGGCAAGATGATCCATTTCATTGCACCGGGTTTTATTCCACGTGGCTCGGCCTCTTTTGACAGCCTGTTGAAAGCGTCGCAAAGAGCACGGATTCCACAACTCTCGTGACGACCCCCAGGTGTCTCCGTGAAATTTACACTCGTTAATGACAGTCCAGAAGATAACCCACGACCTTCAGAGCGTGAGGCAGGCAGTCTAACCACTTCGCCAAGAAGTCTCACCTTACCCATGATTTATGAGTGTGCTAACGAGTGCCAGAGACTTTTCCACTTCGTGGCTTCTGATCTCTGCATCTGTAGGGGTCACCAACGCCAAGAACTGCAGTCAGTTGTATTGAGGCCTATGAGGTCATTTTACCCATGGCGTACGAAGTGGACGTAAGGCAGAAGTCTTGTCCCGGGTTCCGTAAAACTATCCCAGAACTCGCTGGGCTCAACGTGAGGTACGCATTATACCTTTATAAAGGAGGTCACCTTGGCCGAATGGGTGAAAGCACTGACCCGCACACTTCCAGTGTGCTGAAGCCAGGCTCTACCCTACATCGGTCAACTGTACTAAATGTTTCCTGCTCGTCCTTGACTTGGGAACTTAAGTACCCCAGAAGTGGACGGATGGCGAGGGAAACTTGTAATAAGGAAAGCTATTTCACACGCTGCCAACTTAACAATCCGAGACCGAGTAAGAAATGCTGTTATCAGACAGACAGTGGGATCAACACCTTGTGCCACATTTATTGAAAGACAGAAGATCAAGTGGTTTGGCCATGTCGTTAGAATGCAACACCAACAACTACCATCACAGGCCTTACATCAAACATCATCTGCGACGAGACCAAGAGGAAGTTCAAGAAGAAAATGGATTGACGACGTCAAAGACATTGTACGGAATGACACTATCCAGTGCCGCCCACCGGGCGATGGAGCGCAAATTATTCCTCCCCGCGACGCTTGACGGCAGAAGTGGAAAATGATAATGATTATGATGATGGTGATGATGATGAACCCACAAGCAAAATCAGTCCAGTGCACTCTCCATTTACAAGACAGAGGCCTTAACTGATTCAGTGCCGAAGGATGATGTATCGCTACATATGACCTCCCATTTGAACAGAAGGATGATATATTGCCATACTAGAAATTGACATTGAAATTGAAATTGACATATGTTTCTTCCATATATGAGGGTCAGTTGTTAAGTATAGGTCATAAGTTCGTTGGGTGTACAACAAAGGATGGTGTTTTTAGTTCACAAAGGGCACTCGGGGTTACAGAGACCTTTTGTTAGTTTTAAGGTGTCAACATAGATACGCGATAACAGTTCTTAGTATAGTTACTGGCGATGTTTGAGCCTTATTCATTTGCAAGTAGCCGGGCATGTCAACGTTATAACATCTCGATGATCATCTATAGAATGTAGGAGATGGCGGTGGTCGGGACTTGTATTTTAGTCCAGTGTTTGATATCCCACGTTCGATACAGATCTTTGCTGACATACTGATTGTCATGAATGACAGATTCATAGTCGATTATGACTTATAGTAATTTACGTCGCAGCCATCATTTGCGTACATGTCGAAATATAGTAAAAGGGGAAAATGTTTTATAAACATTTTCATTGTGGAGGGGGCAAAGCTGTCATATAGCAAATGACAGTAACATAGAATTAATTTGATGAGCGAGGACATCAATAATTAGAATGGGAAAGTTTGGAAAGGTGCACAATGGAGCACCGAGAATAAACGATGCCACGTCATATAGTACGTGGCATAACTACCTGACGGTAGTTTTGGGGCATTCGAGTTTCAGCCTGTGTACCCAACAGACGACGAGATCCGAGCTCCTACATTCATGAACACAAGACACAAGTTTATAGTTGTTACCAGCCAACAGTTAGAAACATCTTAGTGAAGGTTCTTGGAGTGACTGCGCCAGAGCGTATATGTTACTTTATAACAGGTAATACCCAAATGATTTGATATTAGAGCACGCGAGGACGTTAGGGCCATGTTGCTTACACCTAGACACATCGACACTACCAACACAGGCGAGTTCACGCTCCGTTGCCTAACAGTCCACCCAATTGTGTAGGTTTGATTTGTAAGCTCAAGGCGTGAATGAGGGTAGCATGTGAAGGACTGAAGCCTGGATCATCCTCTGCATTCCTTAACGTTTTATGATGCTTACCGACAATAAAGACATTGTCGTTCTCCTCATATGGTGTGATAGACTTGTTGATGGACTAACGTGAGTTGAGTGGTCCTGTTTGAGTAGACAGTCAGCAGCCAAACCACATAAACAACAGCCCATAACATCCAGAATCGTAACACTAGGGTCGTCTTATTTGTTTTGTTTCGTAGCATCTTCCACAATTTCAATGCTCAGTGCATAGAAATTTACATTGTTTTTTGAGCTCGCTCACTTAGAACTCAAGCGTAATCCATACACACTACTTCTAGTAGTGATGGTCTGAATTTTACGCGTGGATTAGCTTTCAGTAGAAACGAGAAAAAGAGTGCTGAGATGCTACATAGAACCTGTACTTTTATATGGATGTGAAGCTTGGACAATGAGCAGTCAGGCTGAAAAACATCTGATGGCTGTAGAAATGTGGTTTCTGAGGAAAATTCAAAGAATACCATGGACAGCCAGAAAGACCAATGAACAGTCCTTAAAGAAATAAATGAAGATCGTAAACTGATTAGAGACATTAGACGTAAACAGTCAAAATTTTTTGGGCATGTTATGAGAAGAAATGATTTAGAGAACTTGGTGACAACTGGTAAGATCGAGGGGAACAGACCAAGGGGAAGACCTAGAAGCAAGTACCTGGATGGCTTGGCCTTGTGGCATGGTCGAGACAGAAACACGGAGCTTATCCACGACTCTGGTGATCGGGTGATATGGCAGAACATGACCGCCCACGCTTACCGGCATGGCACATGATGGATGGATGGATTCGCTTTCCCTATTACCAGAGTCCCTCGCCATCAGGTGAACCAACTCCGACTTCAAGTCAAGGACCAGACGTCAACAGTGTAGTCGAACTTTCCAATGTAGGGGTTGAACCCCTAACCTCCGCATCAGCACACCGGATGCTTAAGTTAAGAACATGCGTTCTTATCCATGCTGACCTCCTTTACATTATAATACTTGGTCATTTGATTACGTACCATGTTTGATCCAAACTTACTTTTTGTTTGGTATTGAACCAGTTGTCTTTCTCCCGTGCCTGTGACTGAAATAATGATACCACCTTGGCTATTTTTGAATTGTTTGTTGTGACTGAACGGTCGGCTTTGTCTTTACATATGTAACATATGGATTTTTCCTAGCTGCAAAATGAATGAATAAATGAGATTGCTTCCCCTATATTTTTATCCTCCTCTCAGTTTCGGTGAATGTTATATCGTCATTCTTATCAATGAAAGTAATGATCTGATATTTTTAACGAGTGATTTGAACATGGGTCTTCTTTCACACTGATGTAAGACACGCAGGCAGTCATAACATGCCATTCTGACATTTCCTGTAAAACATGGCACGATTTAACCCCAGGATGTGGCAACTTTCAAATCTTTGTCAACAAACTCGGAGTGGTGTTTTGTTTTCTTCTTTTCTTTTTCTTGTCTTGCACTCGTTTAGGTCCATAAAAATATGTATTTTTCCTTCGAGTTTATGGTGGATCTTGTTTTCTTTGTACATCACAATTGTACTTATCGTTTTGTTTTTGTTTCATTCTTTGTACATCTCGATTCTTTTCGTTTTTTTGATGACCCATTCTTTGTACATCTCGATTCTTTTCGTTTTTTTGATGACCCATTCTTTGTACATCTCGATTCTTTTCGTTTTTTTGATGACCCATTCTTTGCACATCAGGAGAGCTCTACTGACGTGTGGTGATGTATGAGACATTTTAGGGGGTTGGGAGGGATGTTATTTCTACAAACCCCATGCTAATTATATAACTACTCATTTACTTATCTGTCTGTCAGTCTGAACTATCGATATATGCACTAATTTTATAACCAACTACCCATTTACTTATCTATCGGTCAGTTTGAACTATTAGTATATTCTCTAGATATATAACTAACTATCCACATACTTATCTGTCAGTTTGAACTATCGATATATATTCACTAATTATATAACTAACTGCCCACTTACTTATCCATCTGTCAGTCTTTACTATCGACATATTCACAGGTGTCTTGCCAAATCGCATAGGCGATCATGTTTCTCCATCTACAACAGCATGTATCATTTCGTGTGTTCACTCGCTTCCGTGTCATGCCACGAGATAAGTATTTTCTCATATACAATGTTTTTCTGGATTCAATAATAATTAATATGTGAGCGCCAATCCATACTGATGCAATAAACCACTAGCATTGAATGTAAGAAAGAGAGTGCTGCAATGCTACATAGAACTTGTTTTATTGAATGGCAGTGAACCTTGGAATCAAATTAGGAAGAACTTGAAAGCAACAGAGATGTGATTCCTGAGACGAATATTATGAATTCTTTGAACTGCCAAAGTAACTAACAACGATTACCTGAAAGAGGCTAATGAGACTAGAACATTATATCCAGCAATAAGAAAGAGACAAATAGTTTTCTTTGATCATGTGATGGAAAGAAAGGCACCGGAGAACATCATGAAAACTGGAAAGACCAATGGGAAAGAAGCAGAGGCCTACCAAGAGAAATGATGCTGGATGGATTGGGACGGTAGCATGGAGGAACATCATCAGTAGAGTTGATCCAGAACACCAGGGACAGACTTCTTCTGTGGAGAAACATGATCGCCTACGCCTGTTGGCAGGGCACACGGCGATGAAAAATGTTTCCTCGATTCAATAATTGGGAGCCTCGGCAGAACTGTAGCTAGCACGACTGTGTCATCGGTGTGAATTCGAGCTGAGGCGGATTTAAGAAAAAAAAAATGGTTGACCTAGACTAAAATAGGGACCAGGAAATGTTTAGGAAGTAAAGACATCCAGCAAAATAGTGGTCACATCATCTCTCGAGTGTTGATTGATTTAAAAAAAAAATATAATGAGGCTTGCAGCATATATCCAATTCGCCCCAGTGCGCGTAAAGGGTTAATTTACTTTCATATTGAATTAAGATGGCAACCCAGTAATGTTGTGATGAAGTCTGATGTGCCGACCGAATGGCACAAATATCACAGCTTCTGTGTAAACGGACACGTTGCAGCGAACGTGCTTTACACGACGAACTAAGAACAAGAATACGCAGAAGCCATGGTGTATCTAGATGGATGCCGTTGAGCGACTGATTCCCCCTACATCTATTTTTGACAAGTGGCGCCTAGTTCACACGTGCGATACAAATTATACTGGGCGCCATGTTACATGTGTCATGGCGTCATTTTACTTGCTCCTCCTAACGTAAGAACATGGGCTACGTCACCGAGCAACAGAAGGGAAGATTATAACGGTCTAATTTATTTCCTGTATACCATGAAGCAGGAATATGTTTCTCTCAAACGTTTTAAGTATAACTTTGTTAGAACTGAAGTAATAATATTTGTAATGTTTTGTTTGGGAATTACCACCTTTGCTACTCCCTGAGTAGTACTCCTATAACTATGGGTTATGAAGACAAGAACTTTTGGATATGGAGTTTAATTGACTTCCTTGACAAAGTATTTCCACGATCTGGATTTCACTGTCGACACTGCTCTCCTGTCTCACACACGAAATCAGATGCAGACAAACTACAACGTTCGATGGGGTGTCACTGCAATTAGGTTTAAAGCTTAAACATTCATGGAGTAAAAGAAAATTGTATTGAGAATACATCAAGCAAATGATAACCTGGACTCTCTTGGTGGAAACCTATCTTCAGGAGACGGAATAATTTACCTATAGTTAGTTAGTTAGTTGGCACATCGAACCATTCAGTCCCAAAGTACTCTGATCCCCTCCTCAGTAAATCCCGCATCGTTTAGCAGCAAACGACACCAGTCCTGTGTTGGTTTATTAATCCTCTTATCTATGTAATTCACCTATTTTGGTAGCAATATAAAGTGGGTGCAACATATAAAGATATCGGGGTAAGAATACAGAAGGCTGGAGAAGCTTTAATAGCACTCACTTAGCACAAAACTTAGAATATTCAATTACAAAGTTAAACCGGTACATATGTATGGATCAGAAATACAGAGCACAGATAAACCGATTACAACTAAGCTACAAACATGCACTGATTTGGGTCTGAGAAAAATAGAAGGAAAACAAATGGTATGAAACAATCACCAGTGTAGAGATCATGGGGAGAAGTAGATAAATACTGGGTGTATTTGTAATGACTGTGCAGTGTTTGAAAATATTGCCGGTCCAAGTTTTGTATTTACCTATTATGTTGCATGAACTTTACAGAGGGTGAATACAAAACCTGGACCGGTAATAGTTTCAAACACTGTACAGTCATTAAAAATACACACTATACCAGCCAATCAAGAGGTGAAGAAATGACGCTGGCGCTGGGTAGGATATACATTTGGAAAACAGGAGAATATTATAGCTTGAAAGGCCCCTTTCTACAATCTACAAGACTAAAGAAACAGATAAAAATAAACTAGATGGAGACGAGAAGTAGAAACAGACATGAACAATATAGAGAGGACAAAGGCTGAGCTGCATGGGGTAACTAAGGACAGGAGAGTTTAGAGTGAGTTGATTGAGGGGCTATTCCTCTACAAGGGATAAAGAGGAAAGGAGAAGAAAGGCTGTGAGTGTCACTTCGTTATAAATCTGCAGGAATATGATTTACCATGTTTGTTTCGCATTTTCCCGTCCGCTATAAATTTGAAAATAGGGAACAACTGTTGACGTCATCTGACAGACTGTCACAATGTAACCAGCGTGCATCATATTAGTGTCATGTAGTAATTTGTGGCTGATGGGCGCCCCCTAGTGTGAGCGCCGTTATGCGCCTGAATTGACGCTATTAATAGTGCTACCAACACTGGTAGATTTGATCATCTATTTCTGTTTGTTATCTGTCGAAGCAAGGAAATGGCAGCACCATTTCATTATGTCATGGCCTAGAATAAGCGAATGAATGCCTCATACCCCTACGACAAGATCTGACATGGGACGTCCTTTTCAATTAAAATCTATCTAACCGTCTATCAGCTTATTTCTATTTCCCTAGCTATCCGTCTTTCTACCCACCTAAATATATATCCATCAATGTATCTACCTACTGTCCTACGCGTCTGTCAAACCGTATATCTGCCTAGCTATTTCTCTAGCTATCTGACCATCCATCTCTCCATCTACTTACATATCTTTCTTCTATTTAGCAGGTTTCAAATGTTGCTGTTATGTAGCCGGGGGCGCAGAGTTGGGGTGAGCACCAAATCTTGCACAAATACCCCATGGCTCGTGCATTTTCCACCTCTACAGCAAAAGTCCAACTCATGGCGGACCTGTTTTAACTAACAGGAGAAGGGACGGCGGTGAGTCTCTGGCGCCGAAAAATAACCAGAATGCTCGATGTGTATGCACGTACATGCATGCGCAGACACAAGTGTGCGTGCCTACACATCTAAACTCGAGTAAGGCCACAGTCTGCTCTAGTAAAGGAAAGGTGCTGAAGACGAAGGCAACCAGCCAGGAGGCGCACCACAGAAATCGGGATGTCACGCAATTACGAAATGAGATATGCCAATTACTACAAAGCGTTATGGTGCTCGCCCCGCTTTGGACCCCCAGGTAGGTGCAGTGCCCGGCCCTGTGCCTCGAAAGAGCCAACCAAAACGAGTGGATGTCCTTGTCAGATGTCCCGTGGAGCCAGGTGAATTGAATACTGAGCGTCTGACCACACAAAACAGAACTTAAAAAAAAAAAGACAGTTAAATTTATATAAGAGACAACATTGTAGTTATAGACATATTTGAAGCGAACGAAAGAAGAATCCACTTAGCCACTGTCTGTCTATCTTTGTACATATCTATCTAGCCACACTTCCCTGTTTTTACTACTTACCTAAACATATATTTACCTATGTATCTGTCTGTCTTATTTAACTAACTGGTTTATTTTGTCCTTCAACCTACCTAAATATCTATACATCTGTTTGTCTATCTGACCGTGTATTTCTCTTTCTGTTTCTGTGCCTAACTAAATATCTATCGATCTATTTACCTACTTACGTATCTCACCATTTGTCTGCCTACCAATCAATTTCTAAATCTACGTTTCTTTCTACATAACCAATTATCCATACTTACATTTACCAAAAAACAAAACACCTCCCCCCCCCCTCCCCTCTCTCTCCCTTTCTCTTTTGCAAGATTGAAAACATACTGACCAATAAAAAGATGTCAATTGCAACGAGAAAAAAAGAGTATTGAAGTGCTACGCAGAACCTGTACTTTTGTATGGATGTGAAGCATAGACAATGAGCAGACAAGCCGAAAACATCTAATGGCAGTGGAATTGTTTTTTTCTGAGGAAAATGCAAAGATTACCACGGACAGACAGAAAAATCATTGAGCAAGTCCTAAAAGAAATGAAAACCATAAACTAATTAGAGAAATTAGATGTAGACAGTCAAGAGATTTTGGACACGTTATGACACGAAATAAGGTAAAGAACTTGGTGACAGCTGGCAAGATTGAGGGGAAACGATCACAGGACAGGCAAAGAAGCAAATATCTGGATAATTTGGCCACATGGCATGATCGAGACAAGAACAGATTTGACCCACGACTGTGGTGATTGTGTGAGATGGCGAAACATGACCGCCCACGCTTGTCGGCATGGAACATGATGAAAATGATGATGATGATGCCTTTGACAAAGCTTTTAATGCATTGAGGACTCACCCATTCATTACAAGACATGAAAATGTAAACAGTCGATAACATTATCGTTGAGATTTATTTATATTTTCAACAACATAAATATTTAAACATAAATCAACAAGATGGAAGCCAGGATTAATCAACAGAAACATTCAAGATTGGTTCATTGAATCTGTGTGTGTGTGTGAGAGAGAGAGAGAGAGAGAGAGAGAGAGAGAGAGAGAGAGAGAGAGAGAGAGAGAGAGAGCGAGAGAGAGAGAGAGAGAGAGAGAGAGAGAGAGAGAGAGAGAGAGAGAGAGAGAGGGGAGGGAGACAACAGTCCCATGGTGGCCATACACTTTCTAAAACCCTGGTCAAATGACAGTTAGTTAATTGCATATCCTTTACAGGACGTCACAGTCAACACCAGCATATTTTACTGTTGTGATCTCTTGGCAAGTTTATGTTCAGTAGTTTGCCATTGCTTTCTGAACGACCGGCACCCATACCATTTCATAACAAACCAACACCATGCAGTCTGCTGCCAAATCGCATGCAGCTGTTTCCAACGCGGGTATGCGGGGTTACGATCTGCATCCGCAACCCCTTCGACATGGAGCCGGCTCAAATGAAAGTAATGAACATAAATAAATATGGCATCAACCAACATAAAATTAAGAGATGTCAGGAACCTGGAACTAACTTGGGGGGGGGGGGGGGGGGGGGGTCGTCATTACGTGGATGTCAAAGTGCAAATGAGCAAAAAGAAAAATATCTTAATCTTTAAAACTGTACAGATTTCCAAAAATAAACCATTGGACCACACACAAAATCAATGAATTCTTGAAATCTGCAGAGGCAGTTGTAATACACATGTGTAACCCTCAATTATGTAAAGAAAAAGACATGACTGCCAGTTTAACTACCATGGTAATAAGCACATTGAAACACTGGACTATGTGTTGTGTACTTCAGCTATAAGGATTAACTGTGTTCCCTTAACTTACTGCTGTAGTGTGCCCCTGCTGGTCTATAGTGGAATATAAGTAAGTCAAGGACCCTGTTACATGCCTTGTGGCACACTGGGTATATGGAGCCAGCCCTATGTTTCACAGATCAGTTGGCACTCAATGGGTGAGGTGGTCAATATGATGCTGCCCTCCTACACTTTCAACATTTCCTGGTACCCATTTCAGGTTGGGTCAACATTTCAGGCTGGGTCAACATTTCAGACTGGGTCAACATTTCAGACTGGGTCAACATTTCAGACTGGGTCAACATTTCAGGCTGGGTCAACATTTCAGGTTGGGTCAATCTGGCAGCCCAGGTAAATTTTAAAACATTCACCTCGTTTGGGATTCAAAAACATGACCACTGTGTCTCAGGGGAGCTTGCTAGTCACCATGCTACTGTGGATCCATGTCATTCATCATTATCATCTTCCACTTTTTCCACCCAGCGTCGTGGGAATAGTTGATGTCGCAGTGCCTGATGGGTGGCATTGGAGAGTGTCATTCCGTGTGATTGTGATCAATCCATTTTCTTCTCGGGTGTTTTCCAAATAAAATCAGATCTTCTTTGATGTAGCGCAAGTGCTGGTGGTTGATGGTGTTGCATTCTAACGAGATGATTTTCATTCTAACCATTTGATTTTCTGGCACTATAAATATATGGCACACAGTGTTGATCCCACTGTCTGTCTGGTAATGTCATTTCTTATCCAGTCTCGGATAGTTAAGTTGGTAGTTCTCATATTTGCTTTATGACATTACCTGTCATAAATCCTATGGAAAGAATTCTTGCAGATATTCTTGGCAGAAGAGTATTACAAATTCAGTGGATGGTAGGCAGAACAAACAGATCTATCCAAAAATGACTCAATACTGAAGAAGAGTGGCTAATAAGATAAATATTGAAGACTGGCTACGAAGACAAATACTGAAGACTGGCTATGAAGACAAATATTGAAGACTGGCTACGAAGATAAATATTGAAGACTGGCCATGAAGTCAAATATTGAAGACTGGCTATGAAGTCAAATATTGAAGACTGGCTATGAAGACAAATATTGAAGACTGGCTATGAAGATAAATATTGAAGACTGGCTATGAAGACAAATATTGAAGACTGGCTATGAAGACAAATATTGAAGACTGGCTATGAAGACAAATATTGAAGACTGGCTATGAAGACAAATATTGAAGACTGGCTATGAAGACAAATATTGAAGACTGGCTATGAAGATAAATATTGAAGACTGGCTATGAAGAAAAATATTGAAGACTGGCCATGAAGAAAAATATTGAAGACTGGCTACGAAGACAAATATTGAAGACTGGCTATGAAGACAAATACTGAAGACTGGCCATGAAGACAAATATTGAAGACTGGCTATGAAGACAAATATTGAAGACTGGCCATGAAGATAAATATTGAAGACTGGCCATGAAGATAAATATTGAAGACTGGCTATGAAGACAAATATTGAAGACTGGCTACGAAGACAAATACTGAAGACTGGCTATGAAGATAAATATTGAAGACTGGCCATGAAGACAAATATTGAAGACTGGCTACGAAGACAAATATTGAAGACTGGCTACGAAGACAAATACTGAAGACTGGCTATGAAGACAAATATTGAAGACTGGCTATGAAGACAAATATTGAAGACTGGCTACAAAGACAAATACTGAAGACTGGCTATGAAGACAAATATTGAAGACTGGCTATGAAGACAAATATTGAAGACTGGCTATGAAGACAAATATTGAAGACTGGCTATGAAGATAAATATTGAAGACTGGCTATGAAGATAAATATTGAAGATTGGCTATGAAGATAAATATTAAAGACTGGCTATGAAGACAAATATTGAAGACTGGCTATGAAGATAAATATTGAAGACTGGCTATGAAGACAAATATTGAAGACTGGCTATGAAGACAAATATTAAAGACTGGCTATGAAGACAAATATTGAAGACTGGCTATGAAGACAAATATTGAAGACTGACTATGAAGACAAATATTGACGAAGACTAGCTATTAAGACAAGAAAACATCACCACTGGAGCAACGAGGTTTGTGCTTTGTGCAATGCTTTCAGCAGTTGGTTGTCATTCTTCGGAATGAACAAACAAACAAACTTTATTTTTATAGGGTTACAAATTGGAACCACAAACCCATCTTACATTCAGACTTACAATCACTCATCTTTCATACATCAATTATCTATTGTGCATGTTACATTCACATAGAAAAAAACAACACATTGTCAAATGAAAGTTGTAAACATAAGCAGTGCAAATTGCCATGTTATGAGGCAGGCAGGCAGACACACTCACAGACACGCATACATGTATAAACACATACATTTATACTTACATCATTTACACAAACTCTCACAGTTATGCACCTACTCAATAACACACAAATATAGACTCCCTCTCATACACAAAACTTACTCACAATCACAAACTCACTAACAAAATTTACTTATACATACATACATACTGTCTCTCTCTCTCTCTTGGAGAGAGACCAAGCCAGATGGGATAAAACCTTGTGCAATGAAGCTGACCTTCTCACCTTTAACCTTTAGTTTAGAAAGAGCAGTAATTGGAAGGCATGGTTCTGGGATAGGTTGGCAGGGGACAACTAAGATAATGGGGCACAGGTCATTAAAGAAATCTTGAATATGATAATGTAGGAGGCAGGAGAGGTGGCCATTCAGTCAGTCTATGCTTTTTCGGCAAAGAATATTTTTAGTTATACACCTTAAAGGTCAATGTATCCACCGTTGGCATCTGTGTACAATTTGTTTCTTCAAGACAGATTCCATCCTAGGTAACAGGCTCAATCTATCTGTAGGTATGTTTTTCTTTCCTAACAAGTTTGCCAGAGAAGCCGCCTTATGGCTTACTCTTTGTGATTTCCAACTGTTGTGGGATTTTTAATGTACAGAACTTGCACTCAGGACCTCTTCTGTTAAAACTTATCTAAGAAGACTAGGCACTAAATCTCACTACCCAAGAGATCAGGGGACCTGCCATATAATTAGATATTAGTGGTTCTTAGAAATATTTCCAGCCCTATGCTGGGATTCAACCTTATACCTTGTCAATAAATTATACGTGAGAAGTTACATGTATTTGTAGCTTAAGTTAATTTAAGTGTATTTTACAAAAGTCACAGACCATCCGTTGCATATAAATCGCAAACCCCTTTTTATGCCATGTCATCCTGAATGTCAGCTTGCTTGAACTGAGGCCACTGCAGATGACGGTGAATTGAAAAAATAAAATATTAAAAACATAAAACCTAACAGAATCACAGACACGAGCATACTCCTCCAGTTCTCCCAACGTAGACCTTTCAGCTTGTCACCTGTAAATAAAGCAATAGAATAAACAGTTTATAGTCAGGTCTTAGTCAGATATGACTGAGCTACCGTGTGACAGTAGACAGTAATACCTGCTTTCTGTTAGCGCCAAATGTTGGGTGGCGCTTACCAAACCTGACACCCCACATTGTGTCAACGGTTTCAGGCGAAGGTGCGCAATTGGGAAAGTATAAGCCTTGCCCTAGTGCGAGTAAATGCAACCTAAAGACTAAATGTCATGGCAGGGCAGACCAGGCTCTAAGCCTTGGTCAGCAACTGGTCTAGGATGGAAGCTCTGACAGGCAGATAGTTAAAGAACCACTTTGTTGATCCGGTAGCTTCTGCAGCTTGTCTTGTTCCAGACATAGTGGTGTTACTTTTCCTCTGAAGCAAACTAGGCAGGCTAGGACGCAGAGATGTTTCCAAGGCACCAGGGCCGGGATCTATACTGGCCAAGACCTGCTGAGTGCCAGTCAAGCAGTTTAATAAGAAAAATAAGACTTGATGGAAAAACAGCAAGAGGCAGATAAAGAGATAAATATCCAGAAGGCCTGGCCAGTTTGGACAAGAACACACATCTGATCCATAACTCATGATTGTGCTCGATGGAAAGCCATGATCATCCAAGCTTAAGGGTAATTCTCATGATGATGATAAGTAAAATAGATAAAAAAGAGAGAAGTACTTACCACCTGATATTATGTTTAATATACAAAAAGTTTATTTCAAGTTATATCAGAATAACCATATAAGCACGTTAAAATGCAAGAACAATGTGGGTAAAAACATAATAAAATAATCTAAAAAAAAACAAGATGTTATGGCGACAAACTTTCACCAACAAACAACAAGAAAGAGACCACAGCAACAATAGAAATGACACTAAAGTAACTACATTGAGGTATGATATTATGTGAAATAAAACTAATCAAGCAAGAATATTAATGTAATTGCTTTAGTGTCATTTCTGTTTTGTTTATGTTGTTGTAATTTGTTTTGTATTGAGGTGAGACCTGACTGAGAGGTTATGGTGTCCTATTCAGGTTCCGAAGGTGCTGGGATCAATTCCTTCAAAGGGCTGGGAACTTTTCCAAGAACCACTGGTATCTAAAGGCATCACACACCCCCAGATCTCCTGCATAGTGATATCGGATACCTAACCTTCTAGGACAATGGTGAAAAACAGGATGGGCGGCGTGCAAGCTGTGCACGTAAAATAATTGTTGAGACAAGACAAATGACAAGGTTTCTTCTTTGCCTTTGTTCACTCTCATGATAATACAAATGACAAGGTTTCATCTTGTGACAACAAAAATTATAGGGTTTCTTATTTGTCTCTGTTCACTCTCGAGACAAGACAAATGACACGACTTCTTCTTAGTCTCTATTCGCTCTCAAAAAGCTATTTGTTTTTTTAGCAAAGCAATGTTTTTCAAATGTCTTTAAATTTAAACTAGGACACACAGAAGAGACTGCATAATTTAATGCCTGGTTTAATTTGCAGCATCTCATCTCTGTACCTGTCTATAAAACTGTCATTTACTGCCAATATAGTACCTTGCGGTGTGTGGCAGGGGGGTCTTGAGTCTGAGGAATTTAGGTCGCCTGGCTAGTGCAGTCGCCGTGAACTGTGCAGGTTATAGTTTTCTTTTTGCTCTGGACAGAAAAAGAATCCACACCTTACTAAGGATTCAAACCCAGGTCTCCCGAAGGAAAATCCAGCATTCTAGCCACTCGGCTAGCTGCTCAGTGAAATATACCAGACATTACTCATTAGCGTTAGTCGCGGTTCCAACTTCACGGCAAAGGGTCACCCCATAATGATACATTCCTGTGCCAGTGACTATCACACGAAATGCTATTCACTGTCACATGTGAAAAGTAAAACAGACAGCAGTCCCGACAAAACAACAACATGCACAAACATATGTGCATAAGGCCACTACCACTAAAATTACACTTCATCGTCGATGGAAGCGACAGCCACTATAAAACCAGCAGTTCCACACGTATTACAGCATAAGCTAAACCAGCTAGTTCAGCAACCAGATGTTTGCCATTTTTCTGAACATGCAATTGACAATACAAACAACCATGGGCAGATGTAATAGCATTCCACCTGAAATCCACAGCTTATTGTCAC
This sequence comes from Cepaea hortensis, assembly GCA_963921405.1. Lineage (NCBI taxonomy): Eukaryota > Metazoa > Mollusca > Gastropoda > Stylommatophora > Helicidae > Cepaea > Cepaea hortensis. The sequence goes on from OY992881.1 coordinate 116,705,992, forward strand.
TCCACACACTTAACTCAGTAGCTGGGCAATAGAACCATGTACTACTGTCAAAAATTAGGAAAATGTTTAAGCAAAACGTAGCCAGAAACAAAAATACCCTAGAGGCCTTAGCAGCTCAACAGCCTATCCACCCTATTGGACAGGACAAAATCATAGTTTAATTCCAGGCTTTATCTGTGTAATCCATTATGTGTCTTCTTAGTTTAAATGTTGTATTTGACTTAAATTTGCTGCAGTGGCATATTGGTTAGTACAGTTGCTTGGCACAATAGTGGTCTGGGTTCATCCCCAGCAGATGCAGAATTGTTCTTTCAACCAGTACAGTTCTGGGATTGACCTGGCCTCATAAAAATGGGCACCAGACAATTTTCCAAATTTTCTGACAAATGCCTGGGAAATAAGGGTGATGGGAAAGTTGGCCACCCCACCTCATATGCCATGAACTAGAATGTGTGAAGACCTAACACTTTACATTGTAATGGCAGTTTCTTTGCTTCCCTTATGGGTCCTCATAAGACACAGGTAGCTTCGATGCATATCTGAGTATGATTCCTTTCATCCTGAAGATACCCCTTGTACTTTTAATGCCAAAATCCCCGGGAAGGTTAACTCGGTCCACAAATGCCCGCAGAAGTCAGATATGTCAGCCTAACTGTGCAAAAACACTGCTCTGCTGTAAACAGGCACAACACAATCACGTCTGAAAAAACTCCGGATGAACGCAGAAGAATGCCAAAATATGGAGGCCAGTATGGCCAAATAGATAAGAGCATCTGTTCTTAAACTTCTGGTGTGCTGATGCCAAGGTAGTCGGTTCAACCCCAGCACCGGTCAGTTGGGACTAAAATGTTGACTTCTTGTCCTTGACTTGGGGGTGTAAATTACAAGTACCTCAGAAGTCAGAGTGGGTTCGCCTGATGGCGAGGGACACTGGTATTAGGGAAAACTAACCCACACACAAAAATCAGTCCAGTGCACTAGAAGTATTAGCACATGCATGGACTACGCTTGAGTTCAAAAGTGAACGAGCGGGGGATAAAAAAAAATGCCAAAATATGAAAATCAATCAATATGCCCAAAATGTAATACTTACGCCTGTCAATAATTTGTTGTTCCAGAGTTGTCTTTTCTTTTTGCAGTGTTTTCCTTTGAAGATGAAAATGGAAATAACAAAATAGTAGAAAAATGAGGTTCCACTTGGCACAAGTAAAGATAAATGTGTGATTAATTATTTTACCATCAGAAACTTACTCTTTGAAAAACAGAAGTAATATACAACTAACAGAAACTAATATACTAACAGAATCACGAGTTTCTCAAAGAATCATGAATTTCTCAAATGACAAAATTAAGAACAAATATGAAATATGTGGTGTATTATTTTATTTCAGAATCTTACTTGTTTAGAAGTAATGTACAATTTAAAAAAAAAATAACTTGTTTCTCAAATGAGAACTTTGCGGTGACAAACCTTCATCAGCAATCAAGAAGAAGACAACACAACAGCATATAAACTGTGGAGATGACACAGCAGTGATTACATTAAGGCAAAATAAGTAGAATGAAAATTGTGAAAACAAATGTGTGATACTTATCTCATAGACTGGAGTCTATGACATAAGTATTGTATGTTTTTTCTTCCATTCTTCTTATTAGCCCTAATGTAGTCACTACAGTGTAATCTCTGAAGTTCATATGTTGTGTTTTCTTCTTTTTGTCTGTTGATGAAGGCTCTTCACTGCAACATCTTCTGTTTTCTGTAACTGTATTATTTTTTTTTAAAATGTTGTTTACACTTCTACAGCTTTACTATATTGTTTCTAAAATGACAAAAGTAACGAAAAGTCATTATAAGTCTAGTTGATATCTCCTCATAACAAACTCAAGCAATCTTGACTGTCTGAATAATCTCTGTAATCAATTTACAGTTTTAATTTGTTTCTTGTAGAAGTGTCTATTTGTATGAAACCAGCTCCATGGGGAAGGGATTATAGACACAGTTTGTAATCCCACATACCACGTTCAAAACAAAGCCGGGGCGATTTGGCAGCAGACCGCCTTGCGTAGGTTTTTTTTTATGAAATGGTATGGGTGCCGATCATTCAGAAAGCATTGGCAAACTACTGAACATAAACTTGCTCAGGAATCATGAACAGCCAGAAAATGCTGGGGTTAGCTGCTACATCCTGTAAAGGATACTAACTTTTTGTTTTGCATTTAACTCGGAAAGCACATTTCCACTGCCATTAGATGTTTCTCAGCTTGTCTGTTAATTGTCCATGTTTCACATCCACATAGCAACATAGGTTCTATATAGCACTTCAACGCATTTTTTTCTCAGTGCAAATCATAGCTTTTTATTGGTAAGTATGTTTTCAATCTTACTGTGAAAAGATCAATATTCTGTAAAAGACCTGTTAAATGAAGAAGAATTAACATACTGACATATCCGTAGACTGCTTTCCCACTGCATTTTAGAATGAAAAAGAACTTGCCATATTAACATGCATTCATAAAATAACTAAAAGATAAAAAATTAGCCTTTAAGAAATAAATTAAGACTCACAATAAACTATGAATCACCAAAAAAATAAGAAGTAGAATCAATAAGCTTTACTAGAACACAACTACAACAAAATGGATGTTGTAGACGCAGACTTCAGCAGACAAACAACAAATATACAATCACAAGAGAAACACTACACACACACACACATATATATATATATATATATATATATATATATATATATATATATATATATATATATATATATATATATATATATATATATATATATCACCTGTTTCCTTGTTGACTGGACACCACAACAAACTAACATATTTAGTTACTGATATTACAATGGAGACCAGAGCATCTATGACAATTTTTAGAATGCAATGCTGATACTCCAACATGAACTGAACATTCTTAACATACATAAGAGATTAAGAGAGCAATATCTTACCATTTCTCATCTGTCATATTTGTTAATCGACACAGCCTTTCAATGGCATCCAAACGAGTTTCATATTTTGTAATCTCTTGTTCTATCTGATCAATCTGAAATATTAAAAAAGTAATCAAAATTAACTAAATGGAGTTTTAAAAAATATAAAATTCTATAGTATTGTTAATAAAATGGAAAAGCTGCTAGCCCAGGTGGTATCCCAGCAGAGGCTTTTAAAGTCAATATAAACACATCAACTGATTTACTGCTTAAAGAGTGTTGATTATAAAGGAATCATGTTATTATCAGTCCCTGAGAAAATATTATGAACGATCATTCTGAAAAGATTAAGAGATGCCACTGACAGCAACCAATGGATGACCAGGTAGACTTTTGACCAGACTTATCCTGCATTGACAAATAGCTAAATTACACATAATAATAGAGCACATCCCTGAACTGAACACCCCCCCCCCCTCCCCCTCCCCATTATAATAGACTTATGGATTATAAAATGGCACTGGGCAGTATTGATAGTGGTTCCCTATGGACATTGATGAAGTGCTATGAATCCCACAAAATTAACATATAAAAAACAACATATAAAATGACGAAATGTGAGTTCTTTATGGGGGAAAACTAAAAGAGACATTTGAGATAACAAAAGGAGTGTGACAGGAATGTCCTTTGTCACATTTATTATTCTGACTATTGACAGGATTTGAAAGCAATAAGCACCACCAGAAATGGAATTCAGTGGGATCTAACAGAGCAACCAATGGATCTGAAATTTGATGATGACAGTTCCTTCCTATCTCACACACATGATCATCATCAAGTGCCATGCCAGCTGGCATAGGCGTTCATGGCTCTCCAAAGATCTCAGTCTTTGGTGTTCTGGATCAACTCTGCTGATGATATTCCTCCATGTCACCGTCACAATCTGTCCAGTATCATTTCTTTTGGTCTGCCTCTGCCTCTCTTCCCTTCGATCTTTCCAGTTATCACGATGTTCTCCAATGCCTCTCTTCTCATCACATGACCAAAGAAAGCTGTTTGTCTCTTTCTTATTGTTGTATATAGTGTTCTAGTTTCATTAGCCTCTTTCAGGCAATCGTTCTTAGTTACTCTGGCATCCAAGGAATTCACAACATTTGTCTAAAAAACCACATCTCTGTTGCTTCTAAGTTCTTCCTAATTTGTTCATTAACATTCCACGATTCGCTGCCATACAGCAAAACTGGTTCTATATAGCATTTCAGCACTCTCTTTCTTACATACATTGATAGTAACTTATTGCATAAGATACTCTTCATTTTCTGAAATTAGGCTTTTGCCCACATGATCATGCTATGATAAATTAGACACGTTTGATGGAAGGTCATAACATTTAGAGGAAAGACATAACGATAAATAAATCAAGCAAATGATAACCCGATCTTCCATAGTGAAACCTCATCTCATGGGATGGAATTGTACACCTATTTGGATAGCAATGTAGGCCACAATGGGGAAACAGACAGAGATGATACAATAAACATGGTTTCATAGAACTAGGAAATTTAAGGAATTCAAAAGAAATTAAACCCTAGTCCCCAAACATAAAATATTTAACTCTAACATTAAATTAGTAGTACTATATTGTACAGAAATATGGAGAATGACTAACACTGTCATCTAAAAACTGTGTTAGATGACAGTTTTAGAATGACTACCAATAAACTACAAGCATTCATTAAGTGGTGCCTGCAAATAATATAAGGACTAAAATGGTATGACAGAGCCATTGATGCAGAGCTTAGGGAAAGAACTAGACATATGCCAGCGAATCAAGAAGTGAGAAAAAACGCTAGCGCTGGATTGGACACACACTGAGAAAACTCAATGTTAGCAGAGCTAACAAGTCTTTCTGGAAAGAACAGGACAACAGAAATATAGGGAGACCTAAGGCTATAGGGAGAAGAGAATTAGAGGTAGAGATGAACAATACGTAGTAGACATAGATGGGGCCGCCGGAGATATCAAACGATAGGATGGTTTGGTGTCAGTTGGTCGAGGGTCTATGGGAGATACAGGGCAGGCGAAGAAGCAAGTAAAAGCACTTTTATCACTTCTAGAGGCATATTTGGTATGTGGCAGGCAAAGGATCTTATCCTCATCACTGAAGTATTGGCTACATGGCAAAGTAAGTAAATATTAAAACAATGTTTTCTCGTAGTGAATTTGAATAACAAAGACACAAACAATAGATTGCACAATGTATTGCCTGGCATATTTCGCTGCATCTCGTCAGGTACATACTGCAGAAATTACACAACATACAGTAAATTAACTAGATATATCCTTCAAGATGAAATATACACATTTTCTCTCAATAATTTCATTGTCTACCACAGTAATTTTAAAATGAATATTTTGTGTAAACAGAAAGACATGATAGTCAGTTTAATATTACTGTGGTAGACAATAGGCATTACAGCACGAACATGTGTATATTTCAGCTTGAAGGATTTATCTAGTTAATTTACTGTATGTTGTGTGATTTCTGCAGTATGTACCTGATGAGATGCAGCGAAATATGCCAGGCAATATATCGTGCAATCCAAGTAAATATTGCCTATATGGCAATGTAAGTAAATATTGCCTATATGGCAAAGTTAGTAGAGTTGAGTTGAGGTGAGCTAAGAACCGACATCACTGCACTCTGGACATTCCCATATGCGATCCATCCCCTTGTTCAACAGCCAGCGAAGAGTCACACTACTAACCGTTCCCACCGCTATCTGATTGAAAGTTCTCCTGGTCTTCTCTCTCAGTTTTGAGATTCTACTAGAACCCCTACCAATCCCTCGCAATCTCAGCCGTTCCACATACAGGTTCTCAATCTGTTCCTCCAGCTTCTCCATCTGGTCCCACAGGCGCACGACCACCTCTCCCTTTTTCATAGGTAATTGACCACCAAGTGTTGCATTCCCTGCCACCCTAGTATCAGCCTGTTCATTCCCTCCGCACTCCCGCATGGCCAGGGCAAAAAATCCATACGATTCTTACAATCTGTGACCTCTGAAGCAACGATAGCCATTCCACATGAAACATTCCTTTCTCCACCTTACTAAGCATACTCCTGGAGTCCCTAATGAAAGCAATGTGTGTTGTAGTGGTCTCCTCTAACCAACGGAATGTCGCTGTGACTGCTTCCACCTCTATTGTCATGCTGTTGGTAAATATTGCCTATATGGTAAAGTAAGTAAATATTGCCTATCCTATATGGCAAAGTAAGTAAATTTGAATAACAAAAATACAAACAATTGATTGCGGGATTGATTGCCTGGCATATTTTGCTGCATTTCGTCAGGAGTCACACAACATAAACTAAAGTGATTGTATTTTGGCTCATGTATTTTCACTATTATGTCACTCATTTATGTTCGTTTCTGGCCGACAATCCTACATCATTCGGTTCATGGGTGTACTTTTCTGGGTGACCCCTGGGGGTCGTCGTTGATATACCGTGTATTATACTGTATATACGAAGTCGGAGAGTGCGTGCTTGGACCCTTTCACTTTCCCCGGTAGAGGTTAGATCTCTGCACTGACATGACCAAACTATGTCCAATTTATTATTACTATGTCTTAACTTTTTTTGATTATGTCTGACTTCTTTTGAATATCCCCATTTTGTTGTTAATTAAATAAATCGAGTCTAGATATTCAATTTCAATTATTCAATAAAGAAAAATCCAAGTTTCACTCAGTCTCAACAGTGTCCATTCTTACCTCCGTGGCAATCGTTTTCATTGTTTGAAGCGGGTCTGTATCTTAAGCCGGGTCTGTATTTTAAACCAGTAACTGTGGAACAGGCCTGTATGATAACACCAAACACATCTATTCGACTAACCTACAACAAGTACAAACTCAAGCACGGCCACAGACAGATCGGAGCCTACTTTCACTTCTGCTACGTGTACACGGATTCGTGAAGGTTAAAATATTGGAATGGGAATCGCCCGAGTAGAAAATAATATCTGAAACAAGTCAGTGGAGGTTCATTACATGTTAAATTCACACATGCATTCTTTGGCGCTTATAGTGTCTAGAATGTCCTCTAGTCTCTAAATCTTTCTTCTACTTCTAGATTTAGAGACTAGAGAACACACTAGACACACTTTGAGCACAACACGATCATCATCATCATCATCATCATCATCATCATCATCATCATCATCATCATCATCATCATTATCATTATCATCATCATCATCATCATCATTATCACCAAGTGCCATGCCGACTGGCGTAGGCGTTCATGACTCCCCACAGATCTCGGTCTTTGGTTTTCTAGATTAACTCTGCCGTTGATATCCCTTCATGCCACCGTCGCAATCCAGCCAGCATCATTTCTTTTGGTCTGCCTCTGCCTCTCTTCCCCTTGGTCTTTCCAGTTGTCACGACGTTCTCCAATGCCTCTCTTCTCATCACATGACCAAAAAACAAAAAGCTGTAGTGTTTGCCTCTTTCTTATTGTTGTATATAATGTTCTAGTTTCATTACCCTCTTTCAGGCAGTCGTTGTTAGTTACTTTGGCAGTCCAGGGAATTCGCATCATTCGTATTATGAACCACATCTCTGTTGCTTTCAATCTCTTCCTAATTTGTTCATTTACATTCCAATATTCCCAGCCATACAACAAAACAGGTTCTATATAGCACCCCAGCACTCCTCTTCTTACATTCAATGATAGTGACTTATTGCATAACTTATTCCTCATTTTCTGAAATGCAGACATTGCTTGCCTCATTCTGCTCTTAATCTCTGTTGTGCATCTTCCATCTGATGTTATAAATGTCCGTAGACATTTAAAGCTATCCACTTGTGTAGAATTTTCTGACATTGAAGTGTATTAAGTCATGAAGACTTGGGAAAGCTAATCCACACCCAAACATCAGCCCAGTGCGCCAGAAGTAATAACACGTGTATGGACTATGCTTAAGTTCAAAGCAAAAAAAGTGCAAACAATAACAAACAATACAATGAAGACATTGAAAAAGTCGAAAATTTTGAACATCATTATCAACGACCACGAGGGTCTGCTCAAAAGACGTTAGACGCAGACTGACCTTGGCAATGCAGAAACAACATTAAGAATCTACTGCCACAAAACCAGAAAACAGGTTAAGTAAATGTTGAGATCACGCATCTTTCCTGTAAGAGCATAGTGATGCCAGTCATGGATAATTCCGCAATCACTAACCCAAAAAAAATTGAACCGTGGCGAAGTGGTCAAGCCGTTTGACTCGAGCTCCGAAGGTTGTGGGTTCGATTCCGGGCCGCGTCCTTCGGTTCACGAGTGAAATGTTTCGGAGACTCCTGTGGGTCGTCGCTAGAGCTACGGAGTTCGTCGCTTTGTGCGACGCTTTCCGCGCTGCGGATAGAGACCGAGCTGTTTAAGAGATATAAAGACGTGTACGGCATTGGGATGCGTATTGTCCCCAAGCCTCTTCAATTTATACATAAAAAGAATTTTTAAACAATTCGAACTGCCTGCACTTAATATCAGTGGAAGCATCATAAACCTTAGGTATACTGACGACGCAGTGTTACTAACAGAAAGTGAGCGAGAGTTTAAAAAATTAGCGGAACAAGTAAACAGACATAGTGGAGAATGTGGCTTAGGTATTAACATCCCGCCCTCCCCCCTACCCCCCAAAAAAAAACAAAAACAAACAAACAAAAAACGAAAACTATATTAATTAGCAGTGGAAAGGAAAGGTCATCAATGAACATCACAGTAAACGGGGAGATACTAGAACACGTAACAAGTTTCTTCTATCTTGGACATGTAATAACATATGATGACAGAAGTGAAACAGAAATAAAAAAGTGAATAGGAGTGACCAAAGATGTTATCAAAAGCCTGCAATCAGTATTAACAGTGTGAAGACGGCCCTGATTGATTGAATAGGTCTAAAAACACGGGACTAACATCATATACGCAATGCGCATTTAGACGCGGAAAAAGGTCTTTTACTTGCTTTACTAAACTAGACAAACACAAACTATGCGTAGTATAAAAGACATGTCTGGCCCAAAGTTGAGCTGAGTTAAGAACCGACATCACTGCACTCAGGACATTCCCATACGTGCTCCGTCCCCTCGTTCAACAGCCAGCGTCATACTACTAATCGTTCCCACCGCTATCTGATTATGATTGATTGATTGATTGATCTAGGAACCGACATCACAGCATTCGGGACATTCCCATAAGCGCTCCGTCCCCATCCTCAACAACCAGCGAAGAGTTCCAACACTAATAGTTCCAGTAGCAATCTGATTATATGTCCGTCTCGCCTTTCCTCTGAGCGTCGAGCGTCGGCCAGATCCCCTCGTCACTCCTCGCTGCCTCATTCTAACCAGACTATGGTGATCCATTTGCTCCTCCGAGGTGTACACGTGCTCCCACAAGGCCGCAACCACATCTGCCTTGTCATGCATCAATACTCCACCAAGTTCTGCCGAGCCAGCCAATCTGTCCGCCTGTTCGTTTCTCCGCACACCGGCATGCCCAGGAGAAAAGATCCAGGTGATGCTTGCTACCCGTGATCTCCGAAGCGAAGCAAGCCACTCTGCACGAAGCTTGCCTGTTCTCACCCTTCTCAGCATGCTTTCTGAGTCAGTTACAATCACAATATGTGTATGTATCGTGTTTTCTATCCAGCGGAAAGCTGCACTGACCGCCTCCACCTCCATTCTTAAGCTAGATGTAGTGTCATCATACGCCAGGCTCTCCTGCACCAAACGCCGACCATTAGTTTTTGCCAAGAACCCCCAAGCACTTCTCCTACCTCTCAACACCGACCCATCCGTGTAGATAATCACATCACCCGGGCGAGAATTTTCCTGAATTAATTGCTGAATTTCCACTTCCGTGGCCCCTGCTGGCCACTCCCTGCACTCTCGGCTCAATGTGATTTTAACTCTGCACAAGTCTAACTGCACGGCTGGCACCCTGACCCACTCCTCTCCTCGCCTAATGTTCTACAAGGGGCACACCTGTCTGATCGTATCCTCCGCCTGAGCCATCCATGATTTCCCTCTTATCAGTCTCTGAGCCTTAACTACGTTCAGCGCCTCATGCAACGGGTGATCTGTGTCTGCAGCTACTCTGAGGTATGCCTTCGCTTGCATCACCTTGTGCCTACCAGCAACAGTAGTCAGACCCAGGATGTAACGCATACACACTACTGGAGTGTCTCTGGTGCATCCCAGAATGACCCGCATAGCTTCATTCTGTATGCGCTCTCATTTCACCAGCTGACTCTTTGAGACAGTGAGCAGTCCTAGTCCATAATCAATCACTGAGAGGATCAAGTGCTGGTATAGTGTGAAGAGCATTCTCTGCTCTGTGTCCATTGCAGCCATAATTTTAATTGCATTGAGTCCCTTTTGAGATCTTGTCACAACCGTCTCCACGTGGTCCTTGAAGGACAGACTCCTGTCAAATGTGATTCCCAGATACTTCAGTTTGTTCTCTCTGTTGACGCTTCTACCATCTATCGTGAGGCTTGGGGCATCATTTCTCACAATCCTGTTGTCCAGAGAGCACCACAACACAGCCGCCTTTTCCGGGTTGATGACAGCACTCATTTCAGTGCACCAGTCAATCACTTTGTCTACTGTCACCTGTAGCTCCTGGGCTGTTTGATCCCTATTTATCCCCTGCCTGTATGCAAGAATATCATCTGCAAATGTTAGAATCCTTCCAACCCCTGGTGCTTCTAGGTTGGAAGGATTCTAACATTTGCAGATGATATCTGATTAAAGTATACCTTCCCTCCCCTTCCCCAACCCTTTGTTCTTCTGCGCACAAGCACTCACCAAACTCACGTCGAGATGTGCTATCTTTCGCTATTCTTTGCTGCATTCCCCTGTCGTGTCCTCCTTTAAAGTGTCGTCCCTGGAGTGAGGAGATTCGACACCCACATTATAATATTTTTTTTCTCTTAATATTCTGGAGAATCCACCAGCTTCCGTCCAACACACTCCATCAGCCTATGGACACCTTTTCCTATCACTCTCTCACTGTCGTACTATGCCCTCTTCTCATACTTCCCCAACGCAACATACTCAACAACTCTTGCTTCTAAAAATTAATAAAGATTAATTTATTAAAAGAAAAGTGTAACGTATATGAGACGTGTATGTGAAGAAAATGTGTGACGTGTTCTATAAAGTGTGTAGAATCGGACTGTCAGACAACAACCCAGTCAGCTGATCCCAGCAAGGATAGACCACAGCACGTTACGTCAGAACATGTACTTCTCACCCAGCGCCGAAACCATCCTGCTGGATACTGATTTGCCTCTGTAGACCTCTGGTAATCCCATTTCATGAACATCCGAAATAGACACCGGTGGTATAAACAGTTAATCATGGACCGGTTGCACCCTACACAATGTCCGTTCCTATCGTTCATAAAAAAATGCACTAGTCCTTTGTAGTGTGTACACAGATTAATGTTAATTTTTAATGTACTTGATCCTCACTCGTGTCTATCTAGCCTCAAGTATCATGTCTTGTGTTCTATTACACGAGATTATATCACACTAGGCAACTATTATCAGTAATGTTCTCAGTTAGTTACTACTGTCTGATGCTGTGTGGTGCATCAGTAATCATCACTCTCTTTGGTGAATCAACTTCCTTCTAGCTTTAGTTACGTTCTGTACTCAACTTTATTGATTGTTGAACTGGTGTTCTTCCGAATGGGATTTGTATCTTTCCCAAAAACTTGTTGAGTTTCCTTGGATCTGGTAAGGAACCTAGGATAGAAACAACACATCTGGTGATAGTACTAGTCACTGATCCTTTCGGCTGAGTGTAAGCCTATCGCCTTGCTTAATGATCTTTAGCTAACTAAACTATGTCCTAGAGCAGATTAGCTACCCACCTAGGGCCGAATCAGGCTATGACAAAGAGAGACCCATACCGAGTGCAAAACCCCAGCGGGCAATTCCCCCATCTCCCAATTATCCATCAGTACTCTATTCTTAACTAGCAGAGCTAATATCACTATTCTACTCTAACTAGTTTCCACTAACAGTGCTAATCATCACACTATAGTTTTAACAAGGCTACAGTCTATATTAATTATAACTAATATAAGAATAGGTTATACCTTAAATGGCACTACTGCAGTCCTATCAATCATATCTACATCTGCCATGATAGGCACGTGTAAAATTAAGTCACTAATTAACACACGGTAGATATTATTTCCACTAAGCACTGCAGTGACATTTCACTCCGACTAGAGCCACATTTTCAAGTCCCCCTAGTTGGCCCCAACTCGGGTTTATATGGCAACCTACCAAAGTTGGCCACGTGACGTTCTCCTTTATGCCCCCACACAGGTGGCACAGTGGCAGATCATCCCCTGTCAGGGATCCATCCTTCCTGGCTCCATTAATGTTAGATTTGTCATCACTGGTTTTGACATCCAAAACAATCTAGAGAGTTACTGTACAGTTCCAACAAAGAGTTTTTCCCAACACGCTGTCAATCTTCTCGATGTTCCGGAAACAAGACTTGACAGATGTACTGTTTCCTGTCTCTCGCTGCCAATTCCGGTTTGTTTCTGACTGTTGACAAACTGTCAAGCGATGCCGGGACCTGTCTTCATCACCACCGAATGTTCCCAATCCGTTAGAGATGTACACGTGCAACTACAAATATTGTCCTGGGATTTTGACATCCGATTTGTTTTTACTGTTAGTAAAATAGTTGTCGCTGGCAGATAGTCCGTTTAATCAGAAAATCCTCTATAATAATCAACCGGTTAAACACACGGTTTTATTTTGTGACATAGGCCCACTCCTAAGAGAGTAGTCCATCTCACTCTTCTCCACCGTGAGTTTAATCCAGATGATTCATTCTTCTTCTTCAGGAGCTGGGTGTCTTGACAAGAAATCCGTTCCAACGTTTTCCTTCCCAGGAATGTACTCTACTGTGAAATTATAAGGTTGAAGTAACAACGACCACCGCATCAAACGTGCATTGAGCTTCTGAGAAGTAGCCAGGAACATCAGAGGTTGATGATCCGACTGGACTCGAAACTTAACTCCATACAAATATGGCTGAAATTTTTGCACTGCCCATACGAGGGACAAGCACTCTCTCTCGACGGTTGAATAATTCCTCTCCGCCTGTAGTAATTTCTTGCTTGCGTATGCCACAGGTTTCAAAACCGAAGCATCGTCTTTTCCTTCCTGTAACAAAGCGGCTCCAATTCCAATCGCACTCGCATCTGTTCTCAACACAAATTGTTTGGAAAGGTCAGGGAGCTGTAATACAGGTTTGCTGACCAAGGCCTCCTTTAACTGACTATAGGCATTCTCACATTCTGGTGTCCAAATGATTTGGTCCGGGAATCCCTTTTTCAAGGTTTCCGTCAACGGAGCTCCCAGTTCCGTGAAATGTGGGATAAATTTGTGGTAGAACCCACACAACGAGAGAAAAGATCGCACATCCTTCTTCGTTTTTGGCCTTGGTGCATTTCTGATTTTCTCCAGGTTCTTCTCTTCTGGGACAATGTGTCCTGGAGTGATGGTGTGACCTAGAAATTCCAGAGTCTGGTAACCAATCATGCACTTGGTTGGACGAGCGGTAAGCCCTGCTTCCTTGAGCCTATTAAACACTCTCTCCAAGGATTGTAAGTGGTCATCCAGGCTGTCACTGGAAATCAGAATATCATCCATGAATGAGATGATGGACGGATCCTGTAACGGATCTAGTAAAGTCCTCATCATGCGTGTAAACACACTAGGTGCATTGCTGAGTCCAAAGGGCATGACCTTGAATTCGTAGTGTCCACTGGGTGTACTGAAAGCTAACAGTGGTTGAATCTCCGGTGTGACTGGTATCTGATAGTACCCCCGACTCAGATCCACCTTCGAAAAGTACCGAGCCTTATGGAGCCTAGCGAATAACTGAGTTGGATTCGGCAAAGGTTCCACCTGAAACTGTGTATGACTGTTCAGAAGTCGGTAGTCTATACACAACCGGTGTTCTCCACTTGGTTTCCGTAACAAAACTACCCCCGCATTGTATGGGGATGTGGATGGTGCAATCACGTCATCCTCCAACAGTTTTTGTATTTCCTCCTCCAGGGCCTTTTCTTTAGAGAATGGCACTGGGTAAACCTTTTGGCGAACAGGCTCCTGTGTGGTCAAAGTCATCTCGAACTCAACCAACCTCGTTCGTCCTGGTTTATCAGTCAGTATCTCCTTATGAGACTTGAGAACCTGGGTTATCCTTTCCCTCTCCTGGGAGGTCAGATCAGGGTTCACGTGCACATCCCTATAGGTTTCCTGGTGTTCCAAGGGATATTCCTTGCCCTCGCTGGTTCCCACTTCTGTCTCCACTGCAACTGCCATGGCCATGAGGTGAGCTGCCTTGTCTCTGGGTCTCTCTTCGTATTACCGCAAGAGATTGATATGGAAAATCTTCGACTTTCCCCGGATCCGGATCTGATAGTTGGTTCTGGATATCACCCTTTCCACGGGAAATGGTCCTTGCCAACCTATCTCCAGTTTGTTGTTTCCCGTTGGGAGTAGCAACAAGACTTTATCTCCCACCTCTAGAGATCTTTCTTTAGACCTACGGTTGTAGTAAGCCACATGTCTTTTCCTGGCCTTTTTCAAGTTTTGATTTGCCAGAGTCCATCCCTTGTGGAGTTTTTCTTTCAGTTCCTCCACGTATTTATAGGATGAGATCACTTCTTCTGACGTCCCCTCTTCAGTCCAACTCCTCAACATGGCTTCCAACGGTCCTTTGATTGGACGACCAAACAGCAACGTAGCGGGTGGTAGTCCTGTTGAGCCATGAGGAACTTCCCGATAGGCAAAGAGTGCTGCTGGGATATATTCATCCCACCTATCAGGTTTTTCCTGCACTAGTTTCCTGAGCATTGTCATCAACGTGCCGTTGAAACGCTCTACTTGTCCATTGGCTTGAGGGTGGTAAGGGCTGGTATGTATGTGGTTAGAGTGAAACACCCTAAATACCTCCTCCATGAGTTTTCCACAAAACTGAGATCCATTGTCCGTCAGAATTTGATCCGGAAAGCCTAATCTGGTAAAGGCCTCCATCAGTGCGTCCGCCACTCTTTTCGAGTCAATCGTGGTCAACGGTATGGCTTCACCCCACATTGTACAGCAATCCACCATTGTGAGTATATACATGTTCCTCTTCCTAGTCCTGGGAAGTGGACCCACGATATCGATGGCTACCCTCTCGAAAGGAGAGTTCATGATGGGCATCTCACCCAACACCACCGGTGCTGTCCAGTGTTTCGGTGCCACCCTCTGGCACTCAGGGCATGACTTCACATACCAACGCACATCATCTGTCATTCCCGGCCAATAGTAATGGCAGGAAATTCGCTGCATGGTGGCGGCTATACCCATGTGTCCACTAAAGGAGATGGTATGCCCCATATGAAGAATCTGGGACCGGTGAGCTTTCGGGACGACCAACTGACCGTATAGGTTGTCTCCCCTTCCTGCTCTCCTGTAGAGTATCCTATTCTTCATGTAGTACTGCCCCCGTCCTGGTGGATCAGCACTTTTCTGCAGCTTTTTGTAGCAAGGACGTAAAGTATCATCCTCACTCTGGGCAGTTCGTAGCTCCCCCGGCATTGGGTTAGTCACAATTGCTTCTGCCTCTTCCGTTCTCGTCTGAGAGCGAGTCTGCATTGCTCCCATATGGATTGGCTCCCTGGGCATTCCCAGAAAGACATACCGGCAACCTAGGAT
This sequence comes from Cepaea hortensis, assembly GCA_963921405.1. Taxonomy (NCBI): domain Eukaryota; kingdom Metazoa; phylum Mollusca; class Gastropoda; order Stylommatophora; family Helicidae; genus Cepaea; species Cepaea hortensis. The sequence goes on from OY992881.1 coordinate 116,721,755, forward strand.
GACTGGAAAAATGGGATCGGTCAATACAGCGGCCTTGATGGTGCCGGTGACGTACCTTGACCGAATCTCCACATTAGCAATAGGCAACTTCATGGTTACAGCACTCTTCTGTGCAGGCTGTATATCCAAGGTTTCACCTGTGAATTGTTCTGGATGTACCAGATCCGCAGAAATCACGGCCTCCCCGTCCAGTCCTGTGTCGTATAAACACTCCACTTGACGACCGATAACCTCTACCAATTCCACTACAGGTGGTTTTTCCTGGTCTGGAGTCTCTTCCTCGGCCTCGACCTGTTCGGTGGGCTCCACCTTAGGTTTTCCTGAGCACACGACGAATTGAGTGTCTCCTGACTTTCCCTTGCAGTCAATAGCATTGTGCGTATTCGACTGGCATTGGTTGCACCATTTCCCTGTCCTAGATTTTCTATTGCCAGACTTGAGTGAGCTCTCCTGGTGGCGAGCTTCCTTGTTGACCTTGGCATTTTCTGTGACAACCTCCTTGGAAGTCACTTGACATGCTGCGAAGTGAGGGTTCTTAGCCTTAGATTTGCAGTCCCTCGTATTGTGAGAGGGTGACTTACAAATTGAACACCACTTCTCCGACCACGGTCGTTTTGGTGTAGAGCTTGAAGTGCTCTTGCTTCCCTCCTTCTTCTTCTCTGAACTATCCTCTGATTTTTGCACATAAGGTTCCCACTTTTTTGTTCCTGAGTTTTTGGTTTTCTTCTTGTCATGTTTCTCTTGACTTTTGGAGTTGGTGGAAAGGTTTTCCCCTGCCTCCCCATGTACCTCGACGAACCGTTCTGCTAATTTAGTCACGAGGTCAATACGTTCTGCTCCTTGTTCTCCCAGGAACGTCCTGAGAGGTTTAGACATTTGCTTCTTCAACTGGTCGACCACCATGAGCTCTTCCAGACTCTCATAGTCATGTGCGAACCCAGCCAAATCCATCCACTTATGGAGATAAGATTTTAGACGCAAACTGTAGGCGGCAAACAACTCCCCCGGTTCTCGTTTCGCTGCTCGAAATTTTTTCCGGTAGGTATGTGACGTAACCTCGAATCGTTTCAGCAGAGCCGTCTTTAACTCGCCATAATTGTTCTCATGTCCTGGTGGCAGGCGAGAATAAACCTCGTATCCGGTCCCGCGTAAACCCTGGGATAGCTTAAGATTCCATTTGTTACGCTCCAGACCCATAGCAACTGACATAGCCTCGAAGCGTTGAAGGTATTGGTCAATCTTCTCTTTGTCCTCCTCGTAGACCGCCAAAGGAAACTTCATGGCATGGTACCCATGTCCACCTACTGGTGTTGACCCTGGGATGGAGGAACCTCCAACTGCTCCCTCAGTTTCTCCATTAGATTGACTCTTCAACTCGAGTTCCCTCATCCGGTACTCGTGCTCCCTTTTCTGTGCTTCCTGTTCAGCTTCTAATTTCCTAGTTGCTTGCTCAGCTTCATATTTCCTAGCTGCTTGCTCAGCTTCAAATTTCTTAGCTGCTTGCTCAGCTTCCAATTTCTTAGCTGCTTGCTCAGCTTCCAATTCCATCCTTCTCAATTCCAACTCGGCCTTTCGATCTTCCCTTTCTGCTTGACGATACTCTCTCTCCACTTCCTGTATGTAATTCGTTAGAGCAGACCCCGACAGTCCCATGTCTTCCCCCTTTGCCCTTAATTCTAACGTGGTAAGTTTAGGGGTGGCCATTATACAGAGAGGTAAGCTAGCAGGTCGAGTACAATATAACTGCAAATTACTATACAGATATATGAACAAGTAATATAAATCTAGATATTACCACACACAGCACATTCACTCAGTGACAAGAGTAGAATCAGGACCACAGACCTATGCAGACGTGTGAAGTGTGAACAGGCAAGATATTTGTCCTAACCCCTATCCACATTCACTCTAGCTGGATTCTCCAAAATGATATCTCCCTCTTATAACTAAGGATCCCGTGTCCAAAGACCCCGTTGTCAGAAGATCCCACTGTCAAAGGATCCTGCTTGCAGGAGATCTCGCTGTCCAAGGATTCCGTTTACGGGAGATCCCGCTGTCCAAGGATTCCGTTTACGAGAGATCCCGCTGTCCAAAGATCCCGTTTACGAGAGATCCCGCTGTCCAAAGATCCCGTTTACGAGAGATCCCGCTGTCCAAAGATCCCGTTTACGAGAGATCCCGCTGTCCAAAGATCCCGTTATCGAGCCCCCAATAATGTCGTGTCCTCCTTTAAAGTGTCGTCCCTGGAGTGAGGAGATTCGACACCCACATTATAATATTTTTTTTTCTCTTAATATTCTGGAGAATCCACCAGCTTCCGTCCAACACACTCCATCAGCCTATGGACACCTTTTCCTATCACTCTCTCACTGTCGTACTATGCCCCCTTCTCATACTTCCCCAACGCAACATACTCAACAACTCTTGCTTCTAAAAATTAATAAAGATTAATTTATTAAAAGAAAAGTGTAACGTATATGAGACGTGTATGTGAAGAAAATGTGTGACGTGTTCTATAAAGTGTGTAGAATCGGACTGTCAGACAACAACCCAGTCAGCTGATCCCAGCAAGGATAGACCACAGCACGTTACGTCAGAACATGTACTTCTAACCCAGCGCCGAAACCATCCTGCTGGATACTGATTTGCCTCTGTAGACCTCTGGTAATCCCATTTCATGAACATTCGAAATAGACACCGGTGGTATAAACAGTTAATCATGGACCGGTTGCACCCTACACAATGTCCGTTCCTATCGTTCATAAAAAAATGCACAAGTTCTTTGTAGTGTGTACACAGATTAATGTTAATTTTTAATGTACTTGATCCTCACTCGTGTCTATCTAGCCTCAAGTATCATGTCTTGTGTTCTATTACACGAGATTATATCACACTAGGCAACTATTATCAGTAATGTTCTCAGTTAGTTACTACTGTCTGATGCTGTGTGGTGCATCAGTAATCATCACTCTCTTTGGTGAATCAACTTCCTTCCAGCTTTAGTTACGTTCTGTACTCAACTTTATTGATTGTTGAACTGGTGTTCTTCCGAATGGGATTTGTATCTTTCCCAAAAACTTGTTGAGTTTCCTTGGATCTGGTAAGGAACCTAGGATAGAAACAACACATCTGGTGATAGTACTAGTCACTGATCCTTTCGGCTGAGTGTAAGCCTATCGCCTTGCTTAATGATCTTTAGCTAACTAAACTATGTCCTAGAGCAGATTAGCTACCCACCTAGGGCCGAATCAGGCTATGACAAAGAGAGACCCATACCGAGTGCAAAACCCCAGCGGGCAATTCCCCCATCTCCCAATTATCCATCAGTACTCTATTCTTAACTAGCAGAGCTAATATCACTATTCTACTCTAACTAGTTTCCACTAACAGTGCTAATCATCACACTATAGTTTTAACAAGGCTACAGCCTATATTAATTAGAACTAATATAAGAATAGGTTATACCTTAAATGGCACTACTGCAGTCCTATCAATCATATCTACATCTGCCATGATAGGCACGTGTAAAATTAAGTCACTAATTAACACACGGTAGATATTATTTCCACTAAGCACTGCAGTGACATTTCACTCCGACTAGAGCCACATTTTCAAGTCCCCCTAGTTGGCCCCAACTCGGGTTTATATGGCAACCTACCAAAGTTGGCCACGTGACGTTCTCCTTTATGCCCCCACACAGGTGGCACAGTGGCAGATCATCCCCTGTCAGGGATCCATCCTTCCTGGCTCCATTAATGTTAGATTTGTCATCACTGGTTTTGACATCCAAAACAATCTAGAGAGTTACTGTACAGTTCCAACAAAGAGTTTTTCCCAACACGCTGTCAATCTTCTCGATGTTCCGGAAACAAGACTTGACAGATGTACTGTTTCCTGTCTCTCGCTGCCAATTCCGGTTTGTCTCTGACTGTTGACAAACTGTCAAGCGATGCCGGGACCTGTCTTCATCACCACCGAATGTTCCCAATCCGTTAGAGATGTACACGTGCAACTACAAATATTGTCCTGGGATTTTGACATCCGATTTGTTTTTACTGTTAGTAAAATAGTTGTCGCTGGCAGATAGTCCGTTTAATCAGAAAATCCTCTATAATAATCAACCGGTTAAACACACGGTTTTATTTTGTGACATCCCCCATGCCCTCGCCATATAGTTCATCTCTGCCTTTAATAGATTCTGTGCTAAATAAGAAGTTTGGACCAAACATGACAGACAATCAAGTGAACAAGAATTATAATGTAAATTTATATTCAATGAGCATTAAAATTGCGTAAGATATCAAGCAACAAAACAGATAACACGATCACACTAGTACCGCGATATATCGTCCTTCTGTCGAAATGGGAGGTCACATGTGATGATATATTATCCTTCGGCACTGAACTGGTAAAGTCGCTTCTCCGTGTGTATTAGGTCTCGCACTATTTCTTTCTCTTGGTGGACTAGTTCTTTATGCCGTGGACCTAAAAGCAAAGTTCATGTGGTATTACTAACAGATGACGATGGTTTTAATGAAGATAATTATATTACAGATTCAATGCGAAGGCAGTATATTGTTTTTCGAAAAATGTAACCATCACGGAACTAAGAACCATTGATTTTAAGTCGAGACATGGGGGTCCAACTTCGTTTGAGTGTCGTATTAAAAAGAAACGGAGAGATAAATCACTGGGTATCTTGCAAAAACCGGACTGCATTAGTCGACCATTATCTCATGCTTCATTGATATATTGCGCTAGCAAGTGGAAAGTTTCTGTCGCGGGCAGTTAAAAAAAAAAAAAGGATTGTTATTTATTCGTTTCCACGGAGAATTGGAAAATGTATGTCACACTCTGACGAAGCATACGGTGTATTTACCTTTCATTTATAGTACTGTACACACACGATCGCGTACACACAGACATACGAACACAAACATTGGACAGGCAAGACCGTGTCAAGAGAGTTGTACAACAAGAGGCGATCACATTTAGCCTCTACTGCATTATTTAACCGCACTGCTTCAGACCGCCACAAACAGACAGCCACATTAATAAACCCCTTTTATCTTTGGAGGTTTCACAGATGAGTGCGTTTTAATGATTGTTGTTTCGTTTGTAGCCACGTCAGCTTAATGACTGTATAGATATTTTATTTCTTTTTCGGCCAGGCGAAGCGTGATTCCTGACATTACTACACACATATTTGCCTGTGTGATTAATGACAAAGTTAGAGTACTTAGAGCATACATATTTGTGGCGGAAACAGCACTATTATCAGGAGCCTTGTCAGGTGGCGCTGACGTCCATGTCTCTCCACAGATCTCTCTCCTTGGTCTTCTGGGACAATTCTGTTTTGTTTTTTCTCCCGCTTGCCACTGCATTCTGAACTGTAGATAATTTATCTTCGCGACATAGCCTCCATCAGTATGTCCAGGCTGCTCATTTTGGCTGTCCAATTAATTTTCAGCATTATTCTATAAAACCACAACTTCAAGGCTTCCATGGATTTTTCCCCCGCCTATGTACCATTTGTCCAGGATTGGCAGCGGTATGTTAAAACTAGTTGTATGTAACATGCAATAAATCTTTTTCTAACTTTCAAGTACAGTGACTTATTGCACAAAACGTTCTTCATTTGATAGAATGGAGTTTTTGCTTGTCCTATTCTGTTCGTTATCTCTGTGATAATATTCAATCTGATGTTATCCATGTGACTAGATATCTGAATTTGGGCTACGAGGCAAACACAATAGTAGGAGGCCTAACACACGCGGAGACATTACAGAAGAAGATATAGATACATTTTATAATGAACTAGCTGACCCGGCCCGGCTTCGCCCAGTCCCTGGTGGGGAGCATCTCATTAAATTCATATAAGTAGTCATATAAGTTCTCGTTCCCGTTCCCGACTGTCTGTCTGTCTGTCTGTCTGTCTGTCTGTCTGTCTGTCTGTCTGTCTGTCTGTCTGTCTGGCTGCCTGCCTGCCTGCCTGTCTGTCTGTCTGTCTGTCTGTCTGTCTGTCTGCCTGTCTGTCTGTCTGTCTGCCTGCCTGCCTGCCTGTCTGTCTGTCTGTCTGTCTGTCTGTCTGTCTGTCTGTCTGTCTGTCTGTCTGTCAGTCTGTCTGTCTGTCTGTATGTCTGCCTGTCTGTCTGTCTGTCTGTCTGTCTGTCTGTCTATCTGTCTGTCTGACCCGGCCCGGCATCGCCCAGCTGCTGGTGTGGAGCATCTCATTTAATTCATATAAGTAGTCATATAAGCTCCCGTTCCCGACTATCTATCTGTCTGTCTATCTGTCTGTCTGTCTGACCCGGCCCGGCTTCGCCCAGTCCCTGATGGGGAGCATCTAATTTAATTCATATAAGTAGTCATATAAGTTCCCGTTCCCGACTATCTATCTGTCTGTCTGTCTGTCTGTCTGTCTGTCTGTCTGTCTGTCTGTCTGTCTGTCTGTCTGTCTGTCTGTCTGTCTGTCTGTCTGTCTGTCTGTCTGTCTGTCTGCCTGCCTGTCTAATCATTTATTGGTTGCAGTTAGAACAACCTTAGATAAACGAAGACCAACTTACAAAAAGCATTAGAAAGAGCACTTGAAAGATCTTTACATCTTCCCCCAACAATTAACTTGGGTAAATGGAGCGGCGGCAGCAGCAGCAGAAGAAGAAGAAAAGGAGGAGTAAGAGGAGGGAGGAGGAAGAGGGTGGAGGAGGGAGGAGGAGGAGGAGGGAGGAAGAGATAGGCGGAGAGAGGAGGAGGGAGGAGGAGGAGTAGGGAGGAGGGAGAAGGAGGAGGAGGAGGAAGAGGGAGGAGGGTGAGGAGGAAGAGGAAGGAGGAAGAGGAAGGAGGAAGAGGGAGGAGGAGGGAGAAGGAGGAGGAGGGAGAAGGAGGGAGAAAGAGAACGCAGGAAGAGGAGGGGGAGGAGAAGGAGGGAGGAGGGAGAGGGAGGAGGAGAGAGGAGGAGGAGGAGGGAGAAGGAGGAGGAGGAAGAGGGAGGAGGGGGAGGAAGAGGGAGGAGGAAGAGGGAGGAGGAAAAGGGAGGAGGAAGAGGGAGGAGGAGAACGCAGGAGGAGGAGGGGGAGGAGGAGGAGGGAGGAGGGAGAGGGAGGAGGGATGAGGAGGGAGGAGGGGGAGGGAGGAAGTAGAGGGAAAAGGAGGAGGGAGGAAGAGGTAGAAGGAGGAGGGAGAAGGCGGAGGGAGGAGAAGGAGGGGGAGGAGGAGGAGGAATGACGAGGAGGGAGGAGGAGGGAGAGGGATGTGGAGGAAGGAGGAAGGGGGAGGAGGAGGAGGGAGGAAAAGGGAGGAAGGAGGAGGAGGAGGGAGGAGGAGGGATGAGGAGGAAGGAGGAGGAGAGGGAGGAGGAGGGAGGAAGAGGGGGAGAAGGGAGGAGGAGGGAGGAGAAGGAGGAGGTGGGAAGAGGGGGAGGAGGGAGGAGGAGGAGGAGGGAAGAGGAGGAGGGAGGAGGAGGAGGAGGGAGGAGGAGGGAGGAGGAAGGAAGAGGCGTGATTAGGAGGAGGGAGAAGGTAGGAGGAGGAGGAAGAGGGAGGAGGAGGGAGGAGGAGGAAGGCGGAGGAAGAGGGAGGAGGAGGGAGGAGGAGGAAGAGGGAGGAGGAGGATGGAGGAGGAAGAGGAGGGAGAGGGAGGAGGGGGACGGGAAGAGGAAGAGGGTAGGAGGAGGAGGGGAGAGGAGGAGGAGGATTATAACGCATATGCCTGTAGATTTAATAATGGCTGAAGTTGTTCCATGTCTTCTTAGAGTTGGCGACAGTGTAAAGAAATATAAAATCTTCAAACTTGGTAACTATTATTTATTTATTATGTTGTTAATCACCGACATGACTGTAGATAACACTTTAAGCATAAAAAGATGAGTTACAATGTTATGTATTGTGCATTATTTTTATGAAAACTTTGAAAATGCCTTAAAGATTATATCATTATTTATTATATCTCATATGCCGGTACATAACTATAGATAAAGAGTTTATAAATCTTTGAAAACGATGCAACAATATGACTTTAAGTTATACAGAAAAGGTATTAAAAGTTATGCCCCTTGAAATAACTTTTACAGAGTTAAGTCCCTTCGCAATATAGAAATTATAATAAAAAATGAAATATTAAATAATATTAAGTAAGCAGCCGATTTCAGACTAAAAAAATATGACAGTTGGCTGCGCGAGAATGAAAGGAAGACGTGTAGAAAATTTCATCTCAATCGGATGGACCGTTCGCGAACGCATAAAGGACAGACATACAGACAGACAGACGGAGATTGCCTTTTATATATAAGATTAGATATGACCGTGGAGCAATTAAACATTTTTTAAATGACAGTGATACTCGGGGAGTTCAATGCCAAAGTAGGCATCGAAAAGGTGAATGACGTGACTGATGGTTGGAGCCTAGGTGATAGGAATAGGAGAGATGACAGATTAATAGCTGGGCAGAACATCATGAGATGATAATGGGTAACACATGGTTCTCAACGATTGTATATATGGAAAAGCCATGGAGATAAGATTCGCAATCAAACTGACTTCATACTGATTCCAGAGAGATTTAGAAACTTAAACCATATCCTTCCCATTTAATTCATCTCTGTCTTTAATTCTCTTCAAAACAAAATCTTTCTTCTGTTAGTGAATTTAACTAATTCAGAGCCAAACAAAAAGAAAGTTTAGACCAAAAATGATGCTTAAGCAAATAAACAAATATTATATTGTACATTTCTGTTCACTGAGCATTACAATTGCGGAAGACGCAACGAAACAAAACAAATACCACGAAGATTATAGTATATCGTCTTTCTGTCCAGATGGGAGGTCACAATTGGCGATATATTATCCCTCGGCACTGAATCAATTAAATTGTTTATACAGGTTGTATTTTTAATGACTGTGCAGTGTTTGAAAATATTGCAGGAGTTACCTATTAAGTATTATGGTGCATGAACTTTACAGAGGGTGAAAAGAAAACTTGGACCGGCAATATTTTCAAAACACTCAATCAATCAATCATGTGCCATGCCGGAAAGCGTGGGCGGTCATGATTCGCCATTTCACTCGATCACCAGAGTCGTGGATCAGCTCAGTGTTCCTGTCTCGTCCATGCCATGTGGCCAAGCCATCCAGGTATTTTCCTCTCGGTCTTCCTCTTGATCTGTTCCCTTCGATCTTGCCAGCTGTCACTAAGTTCTCCAGTCCATTTCTTCTCATAACATGTCCAAAAAATGTGGACTGTCTACGTCTAATTTCTCTAATCAATCTACGATTTTCATTTGTCTCTTGTAGTACTTGGTCATTGGTTTTTCTATCTGTCCATGGTATTCTTTGCATTTTCCTCAGAAACCACATTTCTGCAGCCATCAGATGTTTTTCTGCTTGACTGCACATTGTCCAAGTTTCACATCCACACAAAAGAACAGGCTCTATGTATCCCATCAACACTCTTTTTCTCGTTTCAATTGACATCATTTTATTGGTCAGAATGTTTTTCATCTTGCTAAAGGCTACTTTCGCAATGGCGATTCTTGTTCTAATCTCTTCAAGGCATCTGCCATCAGATGTTATGACTGTTCCGAGATAATTGAACCGATTCACTTGTTGAAGAATATTCCCATTTACTTGTATATTACATTGTGGTACTTCGTTCTTCCTAGTGACGACCATAACCTGTGTCTTCCTACAATTTAATTCCAACCCCAGCTGCTCACTGTGGACAACCGCAGCGTCTACTAATTGTTGCAGATCCTGTGCATTGTCTGCAATCAATACTGTATCATCTGCATATCTAATGTTATTTATGTTTCGTCCTCCAATGCTGATTCCATTTAGGTCTTCTACATTTCTGAAAATATTTTCACTGTATAGGGAAAAAAGATCTGGAGACATTACACATCCCTGCCTAACACCTCTCTTAATAGGTTGGTATTGTCCTACTTCATTATCAATCCTTATGGCAGCTTGTTGTTTCCAATATATGTTTTTTATAAGTCTAATGTCTTTCCCATCAATTTGTAGATCTGCAAGCATATCCACAATGTTGACATGTCTAACTCTATCAAACGCCTTTGTGTAGTCAATAAAGCAAAGATGTATATCCTTGTTTACTTCTAAAGCACGTTCAATAACTGTTCGCAGCATATACACAGCATTTACTGTACCCTTTCCTTCTACAAAACCACATTGTTCTTCCCCTATTTCAGGTTGTATTTTCTCGCCGGTCTCGATGGCATAGGGGTTAGCGACTTTCTCCGGAATCCCGTATACTCTCGTGAGTAACGTGACGTGCGAGGGAATCGGTAGCGGTTCTCTCCGTGTCGGTAACTTACTGGGTATGTGAGCCGGTCGCTCAGAAAGCAATGACAAACTTCTGACCGTAATCTTGTCAAGAAATCAACAAGCAGCTGAAAGATGTTGATGTTGACAGCGATGTCCTGTAAAACAGGATATGAGAAAAAAACTATTTCTTCCGGCTTGTGAACCCAACCCTTTAAGTAGATCAATGGGCAACCTCCACATGGGATTAATAATAGATGATCATGGTGATAATGATGATGATTATATTAAAGATTCAACGCAAAGATTAGAAATTGTTATTCCGTAAGTGCTACCCTTTTAGAGCTAAGAACCATTGATTTTAAGGCGTCACGTGGGGATACAGCTCTGGTTGAGTATAGTAGTAAATCAAACAGGGAGATAAACCACTGGGTATCTTACAAAGGACGGGCTGCAGTAGTCGACCATTAATTATTTCACGCTTAACTGACACATTGAGCAGGCGAGCGGAAAGTCACTGTTGCACGCAGTTTCTAAAACGTATTGCCATTTATTCGTTACCACGGTGATCTGGAAAATGTATGTAACGTTCCAACGATGTGTATGGCACATTTATTGTCTCAAAACAATGTATACCCTTAGTGAATTTAAGAACAGAAACCATAAGCAATATGTTGCACGATTTATTGCCTGACATATTTTTCTTAATCTTGTCAGGTACATGCTGCAGAGTTATATATCATATGAAGTGAATAAATGAATACTAGCAAATTGAAACAAAACAATTAAAATAAATAGTCACAGGTATTGTTCGAATGTGGAACATCTGTTATACCCACGATAATTTTCAAATTTAACACGAATTCTTTCTGTTTGCACAAAACCGATAGGTACCGCCCAATTACTAACGTCTCATTATATCTGAGCAATTGTTTATCATTAGTCGAATACATATGTGAACAAAGAAAAAGCTTTTCGTATACAGTATTTGAAAGTGGGATAGTACACAATTTAAATGGATTAAACCGCATTAAAGGTATAAAAATACAGTGAGCCTCCGTTTCTTCTCTTACTCCACTTACCTCAGTAAAGTGTTAAGGGAGGAGTTAAGGGTCATCCGTGCGCTCTTTCAGAAGAGCTGTGAAAGTTTGTATTCATTTCTCTAAGGTTGTTCTTAATACCATCACACCATCTTTAACGTGGCCGTTTCCTTCCTCTTTATGCGTCATATTGCATCAGTCTGACGTTTTGTAATAGATGGCACTATGGGATTCTTGGTATGCGGCAAAACCATTTAATCTGTAGTTTTTAACATGAACTGCACAACTGGTTTCAGAGATAGTCTTGACGCTTAAAATAAGTAAATCGACTAAAACGGAAACTGGAAATGCTCAGCTTTTCAAGAACACGACCATAAATAATAAAATGGACATTGTGGTTATAAAATCTTCGTCAGCTTACAAAAATAAAAAGTCATACTTTTGTAACAAAGAGTACCGAATGAAAAGGGTCAACGTACCCAGATTGATTTGCCCCATATTTCCCCAGAACACCAGGCCAGTACTCTTGGGTCAGCTCTAAGCACTTATAGCTACACCTAAAATTGGGTTGCCGGTCTCCCTGGCTTAAGTGTTAGCGACTTTCTCCGTAATCCCGTTTATCCACGTGAGCAAACGCGGCTGCGCGAGAATCGGTAGCGGTTCTCGCCACACCCGTTACTTACGGCAGTGGTTCTCAACCTTTTTTGGCCCATTCCCCCCTTCACCATATTTTCAGAACGCCATTCCCCCCCACCTTCCTGTCAAAAATTTGGCCCGTCCCCCCCCCCCCCCCCCCCCTTTCACCGTATTTTCAGAACGTCATTCTCCCCCTTTCATATTTCCTATCAAAAAATCCCCCCACCCCTACACAGTATACGTAAAAATGGAAGGTAAATGTAATAGCATATACTAAAACAAGTCTAGACATCCACATAAAACATGATTTGTGAGTCTACTTAATTTATAAAATGAGGTTTAGAAGGACGAGACATACATAACTGTAAAGTATGAAGGGAAAAACTATGTCAAGTAATCGGTTCTTGTATTAACACGATCTTGAAATGGTCTTCATTCCCCCCCCCCCCTGGAAACCCTGAAATTCCCCCCTGGGGGGGGGGGAATTCCCCACCGGTTGAGAACCACTGACTTACGGGATATGTGAGCCGGCCGCTCATAAAGCAATGGTGAACTACTGAGCGTAATCTTGCCAAGAAATCAATAACAGCGGTAACATTCTGGTGTAGACAGCGATGTACTGTATTATAATAGGATACGTGGAAACAAAAAAATTGGGTTGGAGAGTGCAGGAGGTTGAACTGTTTACTGCGCTTGACCAATAGCAATACATAAATTTAGTAGGTTGGAAACACAGAGAAATTTGATTTTTGACCATCTGTAACAGAGGAAGGGGTTTTGGTAGTATTTAGGTGGGAAATACTACAGCACGATTGAGCATCGGGGTCGAATGAGAGGAGAGATGCTCAATTCGTGACGTGGTTTGTTGTCAAAGGGCAGTTACCATCAAGATACCGAGCAGAAAGGGTGCCATACTAATTCCAGCGGTCATCAACATGAATAAAGTATATTTGTAAAGATCACCCGCCAGACTCCACTCATGTTATGAGTTATCAGTTGAGTTGACTTCGTTACATAAGCGAAATGGTGCCCACGAACCAGGATTCGAGCCTGGTGTAACGAAAAGTCATGCCGTATAACATCGCGGAGGCCAAAAACTAAGACGATGATCCGTGCTCCGTTTATCTCAGTCGTCAGAAATAATTTCGGCACGCTTTTGAACAACCATTGAATGTAACAAGGCGCAGTAAAAAAATGGCCAATAACGTATCAGCGAAAAATACAGCGACCAAAAGCCCGCCCAGGGGTGGTCGTCTGTAAGTCTTTTTCAAGACTGCTGCTGGCTGTCAAAATTTTGCTGGCGTCAGGAGAAAAGTTTCACTGGCCATAACGAATTGCGACACCTGAGATCGTTATCAAACCGGCGAGCATCAACTGTGGACACCATACTTGGCGATTCCTCTTATCCGTTCATCTAACGGACGTGTCAGAAGTTGTCCTGAAGGTCAAGCCGTCTAACCGATATCTCGAGCAGGAGTTCAGCCTCAATAATAAGGCATTACTTCATGGATTGCCTAATGTTTTGTTGAAGAGTCAGACTATCTCGGGGCTCCACTGCAGTTGAGAGCCGCTCGCTATCTCAAGACATCGATGAGGTACCCCACCCGGGGCGAAGTCAGAAGCCAGAAGACTGGTCGGGACCCTACCACGGGTTGAAGTTTAGCCAGGCATCCCAAGAGACGAAGTTACCTGGGAGAAGAGACAGACTAACTGAACTCCGCTACCTGAACTCCGCGACTGAATTTCAGCTGACGCAGAATCCTAGTGTTTGAGTAACCTGAGAAGAGCGAACGAACTGTCTGAGGCGCGATTGGGTTCAACTACTACAGCGTTGAGTGTAATCTGACGGCGAGTCTAGGAAAATACCTCGTGCTGGGATCGAGAAACAGAAGTACGTAAATTTATAAACCTGGTAACTGATTGAACTATTCTTAAGAAATAAGTGATTTGATTTGTGTTTCTTAAATTAGGAAATTACGATTGTGAAGTTGTTTGCTTGCTCTGTTTAAGTACATTTCAGCATGGCGGAACAAGACACTTTAGCACAAGTTTTGACGGGGGTAGGAACAGCATAACAGCTTCATCACGACACAGTAGAGAATTATTCCAGCTGAGTTTTTTTTTCCAGCTATTAAGAAGCATATAGAAGAAGATATTGTTTTTAGGCTGAGATAGCATAAAGAGTGAAAATGCACCTGAGCAGAGACTTAGGACGCGTGACTGCATGGTTAGGAGAGTTAAAGGTGGCAGTCAGCGAGGTAGAATGTTTCGTACACTGGTTACAGAGTAAGACAAATAATGTAGGAAGGAATGAGATAAAAAGGAACAACAAGAATAGCCGAGGACAGCCACTTAATGAAAATAGGGGACAGTATAGAAACATTTACGTTAATCCAAGGATGACTAGGGTTAGGAGCTGGTATAATGATCAGGGATACAGAAATGGACATGAGAGAGACTGTTCTAGGAGTTGGCCATCCTATACTGTAAGCGCTAGAAAAAGACGTGACGAATGGTTTGAAAAAAGACAAAGACAATATCTAAACTCAGGTGTAAGAGACAGAGTTGAACCTGTAAATAAAATACAAAATAGTCCTAAAATGGTTGCGAATGTGACTAGTGGACAGGAAAAGAAAACAATGGTATTAGTGAAGAAAATAAACCGAGAGACACAGACGCAGACAGGTAATACGATAGAAAATAGTACACAGACTCAGGTAGATACAGTGGAGAAAAAGGTCCAGATACAACCAGTCAGCAAGATAACAAAGGGAAGTCAAACTGACTTAATAGAAACTCAGTCAAAACCAACTCATTTGACTAAGAGAGACAAGGTTGAAATTAAGAAAGATAAACAGACAAGTGCCAAAGATGTTAAAAGACAGGTGAAGAAAAGTTTTGAAAGGAAGCCAAAGAGGAGAGGTATTGAAAGAGGAAATAGCAGTATGATAGTTAATAGAGGTACTGACATCTCAAGTTCCTCAAGTATAGACATGAAACTAATTCCCAAATGGTGTAGGAATATTAGCTGTCGGAGTTCAGATTACGAAGAAGATATTTCCACATGTTATAGTGATTCTGAAACAGATATAAATACTGGTGAGTCGAAGAATGAGAGAATTACACTACGAACAGATCCTGACTTGAAGCGTAATGTTCCCTCGTACGGTGTAGTTGCTGGTGGACAGACGGACAGAGTTTTAGTTAGTGACTCTAGAGAACTAGATACTAGTTTACATGACAAGAAAGTAGAGAAAACTAAGAGACGAATACCGAGAAAGAGAAAGAAAGACAGAGGTTCTAAAGGTGACTATGGGAATAGGGTCGACGTATCTGCAGTAAATTATTATGAGAATTATTATGAGTCTGATGAAGGAACTGTTATCAGTGTGTCATCTGAAGACGAGATGGGGAAATGTAAACGTTATATAAGGTTGACAAAAAACAGTGAGCAGACCGACGAAAATGAAAGAAATAAAGGAAAGAATTCATTTAAGAAGAAGAATAATAGCAGACAGATAACGGGAATTTATTCAACGACAGAAAGTGACTTGAGAAAAATAGAAGACCTTATGACTTTAAGACCAGAGTATTTTAACAACAGGTTAACAACGGATAGTGATGATGGTATAATTGAAACGAGACGAACATCAGTACTAAGAGACGACGAAATATTTGGTTTCGATGCGCTCTATGGGTGTTAAAATTATTTGGGTGAGGAAGGAAAATGGAATTGTTTTGGAAGAATTGCGGTTTGAGCACATAGATATATGAGCTGTCTAAAATAGACAAATGAAATTGTTTGGTGTGGCGTCGCATGGTACAGGGGTGGCGATGGTGTTGTTGAGAGTTACGGCAAATGAGATTTTACGTGGATACGTAATACAGAATTAGGATATATTGTGTTCAGTGACGATGTAGGAAAAGTAGAAATTAAAATAGTCCTTTGTCCAGAATGGATAGATACAGAGAGTTAGTTACGTCGAGTGATGTATAAATGGAGTAATTAAAGTAGAGTAGATTCAGCATTTAATTAGTAGAGAGAGGGATAAAATAAGAATGGATGGTTCGATTCAGAACTCTGACATGAAGTCTGAGATAGTTTTGTTTGGTAGATTGAGAAGTAGGTGTGGTGTTGTTTACGGCTGGGCCGAGAGTGTCTAGTGAAGAGATACAGATTGAGGAGGAATTAGAAATTATGTGTGAAATAGCCAGTTGAACGCGAGAATATTAAGAGTAAAACACTGTAGAAGTTGATAATTGAAGAATACGAGTTCTTGGTGAGACGGATGAAGTAATTACGTCATGCTAGCGGAGAAGGAAGAGCTGATTAAATATGAGAAACTTGTTGTGTGGAGAAGTATAGAATGATAGTTACGAGGTTAGTGGCTCGTCGGAGTGAAATTGGTTATAAGAGGATGAGTGAGAAAAGTAGAAATAAGTAAACAGTTGAATTGTGAAAGTCCTGTTGAGTGTTGAAGTAGTTTGTCTGATAATCCGTTGTTCTTGTAGCTGTAAAAATATAGACAAACATATGTGCGTCGAGTATGGATAGGCTGTTGGCAAGTGTTAAGTACAGCATGCATGTACGAGGTGTTTAGTTTGTACGTGAGTATAGTTCTAGACAAACAGGTGTTCGTCGCGATGAGTGAACTAGGAGTGAGGTTTGGTGATGTTGCCTGAGCGAAGTACATAGATAAAATGTAATAGTGCGCTGATATATCTTGTGTCAAGGTGTATAAAGGAGGTCGATACGCTTAGATTGTGGTGAGTGATTGCTGGAATGTTGAATTGGCGTCTAAAGTAATTTTTTTTTTGAAGTAATAGTATGGACACGTTAGGTTGTCGCGATGCGTGAGTAGTAGTAAGATGAGAGAGAGGTTGTGTATCATTGTCCGTGTGAATATACGAAGAGTGGTTGATAAGTGACGTTGATAAAAAGAGGAAAATAAAGTATGCGAAAATTGAGAGATAGAAAGAACGTGATTAGAGAATTGTGATGTCGTTTCGTTAAAATGTCTGACGTTGAAAAGAAATTAGGGAAGTTGTGTGACTGGTTGACGGAAACAGAGTTAACATTATGAATGATGTTTCATAAAATGTGTTTAGTATTGTTGACAGGGATGCATCGAAGCAAGAATGCCTAACACTGAGAAATGAGAAAAGTGAGCTCTGCTGTCAGTTATAAGTGGAGTGGGTTGCTGTTCTGGAAGAGTCCCGATAAATAGGAAAAGGAGTGAAAGGTACAGAGGTAAACAAGGTTGGTTAAATGAATGTTGGAGAATGTGTTCCGATAAGGATGACCAGTTTGATTATCGTCACGATACAAGAATGCTAGGAGAGACCTGAGGATAGCTTAGAGTAGTCGTGGTGAGATGTTGGAAGATAATGATGTGTTTAGTTAATTGCGTCGGATAGACGAGAAACTTAAAAAGTAGAGTTGGTTGTATTGGTGAGAGACAAAGTTTTGTTGGACGTAAGAGGCTAGAGATACCGTAGTTAACGGAAATGATAATGATTAACAATTGGTGTGCCAGGTCACAGGTTCTATTACTGAATAGAGGACCACTGGTACTTTGAGATAACATTGGGATAGTAATAGGTGAAATGAGTTGACCTGTAGTTTACAGTGATTGTGTTCCAAATAATGTGATGTGTAAGGAGTTAGTTTTGTAAAATATTGTGAGGGGAGATAATCAATGTTTGACTTCCAGAAAATGGAACGGTCAATTGTGGAGTGGTGATTTTGGTTGAGGGGAACAAGTATTGTTCCGCGATATGTTAGTCTGCAGATATGTATATATATATATATATATGTGTATATATATTTTGGCATTCATGCTTGGCATTGAGTTGTTTTGTTTTATAACAAAATAGGCATGATGTGTGTGAATAGGTACGTGTTGCTTGATCACTTTAAGTGGTTAATTCTGTGTGAATTATAATTTGTTTGCAAACCTTCTCTTAAGCGAGAAGACACTGGGTTTATTGAGTCTAAGTTTGTAATACCTCGTATATGATATGTTTTTTTTCTTGATTTGGTTCTATAAAATGATTGTTGTTGTCTCTGTTTAGAATAGGATTCTGAGAATTCTATTCTAGGAGAATAGGAAATCTGCGCGGGTGCTACGGAGTTCGTGCATCGAGCGAAGCCTTCCTTGAGTGAATATTTTAATGTTTCAGCTTCTTGAACTAAACGTAAGTCCATTCCTCCTTAGTTGGATCGCTGCAGCCCTCTTCCAACGGAAAGTAGTTTTTAGATGTGGCAGTTGGACTTCGGAACCAACAACAATATATCCTGGCCTACCACAGGGATCACCATTATCTCCGGTACTGTTCAACGCCTACACAGTGAGAATCACCAGTGAGCAGATCACTGGACCTGGCAGGACATTGTCATATGCCGATGATGTTTTAGTGTATCGTCAGGGTAAGGATAGAGAGGAGGTTGCTGGGGAACTACAAACCGAACTCAATCGCATAAGTACTTGGTGTGATGAAGCTGGGGCAATGGTCAACCCAACAAAGGCAACAGTGACTTGGTTCTCGTTGAATAATCATATTGTCAACAATCCAACACCAACTGTAATGCTGTGTTCAGAGACGGTGGAAAGAACGCAGGCAATGAATTACCTGGGGATACGGTTTGATCGAAGCCTTGCTTATAATGTGCACATAGACCAGGTGATAACAAAGGCCAAGCGGGGTTTGGCAGCGATGCGGGTGATGGCGGCAGCAAACTGTGAGCAGCGCCATCTATGTCTTCTGTACGAGGGGCTGGTCATGTCTGTTTTGGAGTATGCAATGGCAATCTTGACTCTCAGCCATAAGCAGATAGAAAGGATGGAAAGGATACAGAATGAAGCTATGCGCATTATTCTTGGATGTACAAGAGATACAGCATGCAGGGCGATGCGCTACCTTCTTGATTTTCCAACCATTGAAGAGAGAATACAAGTTTGCAGGGCACGCGCCTACCTCAGAATTAACGCAAACACACAACATCCACTGCATAGTGAAATTAGGAAGGTGAAGGGCAGCAGGTTAAAAAGAGGACGGTCGTGGATGGGTCAAGCCGAAGACATTCTTCAACAGGTGTGTTCACTTGAGGACTTAGAACCTGGCGAGGAGTGGGTGCAAGTGCCAACAGACTTCTGCACATCCTTTTCAGTTTGCATCCAACTAGATAGAAAATGCAGACAAGAAAATCCGGCTGCTGTTGAGGCTGAAGTACAAGCGTTGATTTTTGAGAATTCGCTAGACGGTGACGCGGTCATCTACACAGATGGGTCGGTCGTCCGACATGTGAGAAGCTCATGGGCCTTTACAGCTCGGGCCGGAGGGAGAATTGTGAAGGAGGACTCTGGTGCTTTCACTGAAACCACAAGTAGCCTGACCATGGAAGTCATGGCAGTAAGTAAAGCAATAACATGGCTCGAGACACAGACATTCACCAGGGCTTGTTTCCTTAGCGACTCAATGAACATGATCAAGAGGATAGAGGAGGGGTCGATCCGAAGAGAATGGTTGCTGCCTCTGAAGCGGTCTCGGCTGGCAAAGATTAGTTTCATCTTCGTGCCAGGGCATGCGGGAGTACAAGGAAATGAGCGGGCTGACAAGCTCGCAGGTGAGGCTACTGTGGAGGGCGGACGCGCCATGGACCAGGCTGACATTCTGAATGCTCTACGTGATGTGAGACTTTTGCGAGAACCAAGTGATGACTGTGAATCTACAACAATGGCCAGACTGCTAGAGCATCAAATTAAAAGAGGTGTGGCCAAACAAGAACACTACGCAGGAAGCCAAAGAAGATTGATAAACCAACACAGAACTGGCGTCGTTAGCCGCTACACGCTGCGGGATTTGCTGAGGAGGGGATCCGAGCACTTATGGACTGAATGGTTCGATGTGCAGCGAGGATGATCTGTCGACTAACTAACTAACTAGAATAGGATTGTGGTGTTCTTAGACTTTTACGTACAAACTATTGGTCCGTAAAAGAGACCAGTAGTATTAACTAACAATAGGTTAGGATGTATGTTGTATTATTTTAATATATATTTTTCTTTGAATGAGTTCTTTAATTAATATGTGGGGAAACATAAATGATGTAAAAAGTTTTTTTTTTTTTGGGGGGGGGGGGGGGGGGGGGGGGTATGATGTTCTGTTTTGATTTTATTTCGCTTAACTCATAATGTAAGTGAATTGTCTTGTATGTTTGAAAATACATGTTGGAAATTAGTTAGGTTAAGTTTAATCTACAGGGTTTTGTCTGGAATAAAGACAATACATGGGGCTTTATTTTAGTCCTTCGTTCAGAAAATAGTAATAAACTACTGGGGACTAGAAGAGAGACATTTATTTGGGATCCTTCGTTCAGAAAATAGTAATAAACTACTGGGGACTAGAAGAGAGACATATTCTCCTTGTAAATAACAAGTTGATGTATATGCTACTAGCAAGGTTGCTGTGATAATCAGCGTTGAGAGGTTAAGTTGTGGAAACATAGGCCATACTTAGGTGACGGGGTTAATATACAAGTTTTGAACATAGCCTCCATGGGGTTTATAAGAGACGGGATTGAAGAAGAAGAAGTGGGTAACGTGTTGCCCCAGACAAATAATTAAACATGAATTGAATCCATGTTTGATTAGATACTGTAGATAACAGTACAATAATAAGTGTGAAATGTACATTGGGAACAAAATGACGTGGGGTTTTGAGGGTCCGTGTTATACAGACGAGAGTTAGGAGCAGTACATGGTTGCTGTTGATAACGGCATAAATTAACAACTGGAGGTTTGAGTAGGTCTGCCCATAATAAATGGACAATAAGGGGGCAAGAGAGGTATATTATGTGAGGTGATCTGTATTGGAACAGGTCTTGATTTTTAATTGAGTCCTCGGGACGTGTTTTGTGGTTAACATTACATTGAGGTAAGGTTCAGACTTATAAAATTGGTAGTGTCTGTAATATATAGACAATTGTTTTTTGATGCTGTAGATAGCGGCGTAAACGTTTACCATAATGAGTGGTATTGTAGGAGATATAATTATTTTAGACTTTATTACATAAAGTCTCAAATGACATAGGAGGGTAAAGGAGTATGGTTTGGTAAAGGGGGTGTGTGATTTAGCTGAGTGTGGTCTTTGTGTGGAAGAGTTCTACTGCTTCTTTTAAATACCGGTGGCCACCGATTCTTTGTCTTTCTATTGTGTGAGAGTGATTACAGGCTGAAAGTAGAGAATTGGTAGTGTTGTTGAAGACAATGGGGAGTTGGTACCAGAAAGGTACAGTGTTTGAGTTTTTAAGCAGATTTCTTATGAAGAGGAGGAGGGGTTATTTCAACCATATGTATTATGACGTATTGTATATACTTGTTAAGTTGAGTTTTCAATGTTATTATGTAGTTGATATGAGTTATTATGTTATGAAGAGGAAATAGTTTATAGTAGGGTACTAGATTGAAAATACGACAGGGAGAAGGGTTAAATGATATAATATTTGCTCCAAATTCGAGTTGGTTTGGGGAAGATTAGAGGAAATCTGGGGGTTAAAGGAAAAGAAGGAATAGAGTAAGAGAGTTGGGGATAAAGAATTTTTCCTTTAGAGGAAAAATTCTTTAGTAAACATATGGAGGTGTAACAGAGGAAGGGGTTTTGGTAGTATTTAGGTGGGAAATACTACAGCACGATTGAGCATCGGGGTCGAATGAGAGGAGAGATGCTCAATTCGTGACGTGGTTTGTTGTCAAAGGGCAGTTACCATCAAGATACCGAGCAGAAAGGGTGCCATACTAATTCCAGCGGTCATCAACATGAATAAAGTATATTTGTAAAGATCACCCGCCAGACTCCACTCATGTTATGAGTTATCAGTTGAGTTGACTTCGTTACACATCCTCCTATCAACCTTGTCAGAAAAAAAAAATGTTCAGAGCTCATTGCTAATCTGGAACACTCTACAAGAGACGCGCTGCATAAACCACAGCCCATCCCGAGACCACTTGATTTACAGAAAATAAAAGGCAATTGGGATACCAGCGACCTGAATAGTTGCCAGAACCAGCGAGTAGTAACTATACTACCATTAAACACTGTTCGTTTAAATATAAAGCAAGATATTGCAAACTCTTAAATATACCACATATCTTCATGTCTATGAAAGATGTAATAGTTGCCAGAACCAGCGAGTAGTAACTATACTACCATTAAACACGGTTCGTTTAAATATAAAGCAAGATATAGCAAACTCCTAAATATACCACATATCTTCATGTCTATGAAAGATGTAATAGTTGCCAGAACCAGCGAGTAGTAACTATACTACCATTAAACACTGTTCGTTTAAATATAAAGCAAGATATTGCAAACTCTTAAATATACCACATATCTTCATGTCTATGAAAGATGTAATAGTTGCCAGAACCAGCGAGTAGTAACTATACTATCATTAAACACGGTTCGTTTAAATATAAAGCAAGATATAGCAAACTCCTAAATATACCACATATCTTCATGTCTATGAAAGATGTAATAGTTGCCAGAACCAGCGAGTAGTAACTATACTACCATTAAACACGGTTCGTTTAAATATAAAGCAAGATATAGCAAACTCCTAAATATACCACATATCTTCATGTCTATGAAAGATGTAAACTAACAAGCCTAGCACAATACGTAGCTCATTTATACAACAACCCCAAACCTAGGATAATAATAATAATTAAGTTGCATGTCCTTCACAGGACGTAGCAGTCAACCCCAGCATTTTCGCTGTTCGTGATTCCAGGGCAAAATTTACGTTCAGTAGTTTGCCATTGCTTTCTGAACGACCAACTCCTATACCTTTTTCGAAAAAATATAGCACCGCCGTGTTTCGAATCCGGGTATACGGGCTCACAAACCGCGTTCGCAAGCCCTTAGCCACAGAGACCGGTTACATAGGATACCGGAAACATAGGATAGACTTATAAAAATAAAGCTTAGCATACTAGTATTCCGCAGCCAAGCTGTGAAACAATCTTCTACAGCATATTAAAATTAAAGATTCCACCAACCGTATACATACTATTGCTAGCTGGAACACTATGTCAGAAGACACAAAATGCCTCTATAACAATAGAGCACACTAAACATTGTCCTATATTTTTCAGTATATCTCCCTTACCCTATTTGTCGTTACCATAATAACAATTAGTTCTAATTCTCACATAGCAATACTTTCTGCTCATTTCTCACACGTTTTTCGCTCTTTTATAGTACATATATTATTGTGATTGTTGCAGTTGAAGATAAACCTTACAAGTTAGTTAGTTAGTTAGTTAGTTAGTCGACAGATCATCCTCATTGCACATCGAACCATTCAATCCATAAGTGCTCGGATTCCCTCCTCAGCAAATCCCGCAGCGTGTAACGGTTAACGACACCAGTTCTGTGTTGGTTTATCAGTCTTCTTTGGCTTCCTGCGTAGTGTTCTTGTTTGGTCACCCCTCTTTTAATTTGCTGTTCTCCCAGTCTGGACATGGTTGTAGATTCACAGTCATCACTTGGTTCTCGCAAAAGTCTTATTTCTCGTAGAGCATTCAGAATGTCAGCCTGGTCCATAGCGCGTCCGCCCTCCACAGTAGCGTTACCTGCGAGCTTGTCAGCCCGCCCATTCCCTTGTACTCCCGCATGCCCTTGCACGAAGATGAAACTAATCTTTGCCAGCCGAGACCACTCCAGAGACAGCAACCATTCTCTTCGGATCGACCCCTCCTCTATCCTCTTGATCATGTTCATTGAGTCGCTAAGTAAACGCCCTAGTGAATGTCTGTGTCTCGAGCCATGTTATTGCTTTACTTACTGCCATGACTTCCATAGTCAGGCTACTTGTGGTTTCAGTGAAAGCACCAGAGTCCTCCTTCACAATTCTCCCTCCGGCCTGAGCCGTAAAGGCCCATGAGCTTCTCACATGTCGGACGACCGACCCATCTGTGTAAATGACAGCATCATCGTCTAGTGAATTCTCGAAAATCAACGCTTGTACTTCCGCCTCCACAGCTGCCGGGTTTTCTTGTCTGCATTTTCTGTCTAGTTGGATGCAAACTAAAAAGGATGTGCAGAAATCTGTTGGCACTTGTACCCACTCCTCGCCAGGTTCTAAGTCCTCAAGTGAACACACCTGTTGAAGAATGTCTTAGACTTGACCCATCCACGACCGTCCTCTTTTTAACATGCTGCCCTTCACCTTCATAATTTCTCTATGCAGTGGATGTTGTGTGTTTGCGTTAACTCTAAGGTAGGCACGAGCTCTGCAGACTTGTATTCTCTCTTCAATGGTTGGAAAATCAAGAAGGTAGCGCATCGCCCTGTATGCTGTATCTCTTGTACATCCAAGAATAATGCGCATAGCTTCATTATGTATCATTTCCATCCTTTCTATCTGCACACGGCTGAGAGTCAGGATTGCCATCGCATACTCAAGAAAGACATGACCAGCCCTTCGTATAGAAGACATAAATGGCGCTGCTCACAGTTTGCTGCCGCCATCACCCGCATCGCAGCCAACCCCCGCTTGGCCTTTGTTATCGCCTGGTCTATGTGCTCATTATAAGCAAGGCTTCGATCAAACCGTATCCCCAGGTAATTCATTGCCTGCGTTCTTTCCACCGTCTCTGAACTCAGATTTACAGTTGGTGTTGGAGTGTTGACAATATAATTATTCAACGAGAACCAAGTCACTGTTGCCTTTGTTGGGTTGACCATTGCCCCAGCCTCAACATACCAAGTACTTATGCGATTGAGTTCGGTTTGTAGTTCTACAGCAACCTGATCTCTATCCTTACCCTGGCGAAATACTAAAACATCGGGAATGTATGACCAGTATGACAGTACAGGGCAAGATGTGGTGAGTAAAATAAGACGTGACAAGCGCAGAAAGCTTCAGGGCAGGAAAAAAAGCTGGAAGCAGCCACCGTGGTGGAATCTTGAGGTGGAGAAGGCATGGTTGGATAAACGTGGTGCTGTAAGGAGATGGCAAAATGCCAAGAAGAACAGAGCTGGCCATCCCAGTCCCTGCATGCACTTAGAAAGAGAGATGCACACAAAAGTAAGCTATTTAAAAAAACTGGTCAAGGTGGTTAAAAGTGAAAAAATGGGCAGAGGTGTGTCAAAGTGTAAGCACAGACAAGTCACTGAAATTGTTCTGGCGACTACATAAAAGAATGAGCGGGGTAGTCAAGAATAAGAGCATTTCTGACTTCCAAGGTGCTGGCCTCATCTGGCAGAGGACTGACGAGAACAAGGGCAAAGCCCTCTTTGAACACTATCTAGAGCAGAGCAACCAGACAGACATGAGAGGCCGAAATCTTGCCAAGGAGGTCACGGCAGACAGGTGCAAGGTCCAGAACACTTCGAATGAAGACACAGTGACAGTGAAAAAAATCAAGACTGCTTCGACGATCAAAAAGCAGCGCTCCAGGGCCAGATGGCATAAGATACAACGACATCAACAGGTGTACCGACAACGAGCTAGAGGAACTAGCAAACATGTACAACAACAGTATAGGGAGTGCTAGCATAAAGGAGGAGTGGTTACACAGCTAACTGATTCCCTTGCCGAAGCCTGGCAAAGACCACACAAAAATTCAGGGATATCGAGTTATAACCATGCAGAATACGAACGGCAAGCTTCTGGAGAAGTTAATTGCCAGGAAAATATCAAGCCAGCTAGAGAAGCAAGGTGTTTTCCCACCTACCCTGGGTGGGTACCGTCCAAAACGAGAAACCTGGACTTAATGCAGCAGTTTTTGCCCATGATGTCTATGAAGGTTTCCACTCAGGCATTGAAACCTTTGCTGCAGCGATTGATCTTGAGGACGCGTACAACAGAGTACCATTGGATTTCTTAATGCTTCAGCTTCTTGAACTCAAAATAAGTCCATTCCTCCTTAGTTGGATCGCTGCAGCCCTCTTCCAAAGGAAAGCAGTTTTTAGATATGGCAGTTGGACGTAGGAACCAACAACAATATATCCTGGCCTACCACAGGGATCACCATTATCTCCGGTACTGTTCAACGCCTACACTGTGAGAATAACCAGTGAGCAGATCACTGGACCTGGCAGGATATTGTCATATGCCGATGATGTTTTAGTGTTTTAGTGTAAACCTTACAAAAGATGTATTAATGCTAGTATTTATGAAATGAGAGAGATAATTATGGCAGAATGTCAGGCGGGACTGCATGTCCCTTTCTAACAGTTTCGTCTCATCTCATCTCATCAGATTTATCTTGTACCTTGCGGTGTCGAAGTGAAGTATAAACAGCGGGAGAGTGCCCGCTTACGGGCTTCGTGTATCGATATTCCCATGGGCTCTGCTATTCCCTCCGTCCAACGTTTACGTGGTCGGCCTCTTCCTCAGCTTCCAGTTGGTCTGTACATCATTGCTTTTTGTAGTATACTGTTAGTTGGTAATCTACTTGCGTGGCCAAATAATTTTACTTGCTGCCTTCTAATAAAATCAAACGCTGCTATAACCCCCATTTTAGTCCTGATTTCTTCATTTCTGATCTTATCTCTTCTTGATATACTGAGTATTCTTCTCAGGATCTCATTTCCGTTGCTGTGATGTTTTGTTTTTCTCTTTTTCTGTCATTGTCCAGGTTTGGCATTGGTAGCATAGAGTTGGTAGGAAGATTGTGTTGTAAAGTACTTTATTAGCAACTATTGATACATGTTTGTTCTTCAGTATTGATGCTATTTTCCCTAATGAGTTGGTTTGCCTTACCGCATCTATTTCCGATCTCGTCTTCTGATTTGCCATTTGATGATATTATACTTCCTAGATACTTTAAACTCTTTACTTGTTTCAGTGGGTGTTCGTTTAGGTGAATTGTTTTTGTTTTTTTCTTCTTTAGTTACAGTCATTACCTCTGTTTTACTTGTGCCAATTTTCACGTTATGTTCCCTACACATTTCATTTATACTATTCATCTGGTCTTATAATTCATCTTCTGATTTTGCTATTAGTGCTTGGTCATCCGCAAACAGGAGTTCTCTAATGGTTAGATTTGCAGATGGTTCTTCTTCTGTGTTCTCGTCATGCGGTATTCTTGCTGTCTCTGCTTGGCTGGTTTCTTTACATATGTTGTCTATATATGTTATGAACAAGAGAGGGGACAGGACACAACCTTGGCGTACTCCAGATCTTATGGTGAAGGGTTCTGTGTGTCCTCCAGTTGCTCTCACTATGCATTCACTGTTGTTGTATAAACTTCTACATAGGTTTGTTAGATGTGTACTCACTCCATATTGTTTAAGGATTTCCCACAGCTTGTTTCTATCTACTCTATCGAATGCCTTTTCTTGGTCGACAAAGGCTAAGTAGAGTGTTTCATTGAATTCGATTGATTTTTCTATAATTTGTTTAAGAGCAAAAATGGCATGTGTGCATCCTTTGTTTTTTTTCTAAATCCAAGTTGTTTTTCGCTTAGCTGGGGTTATATAGTAGTTCGTAATCTTTTCTGAAGGATTTTGCAAACAAAACTTTTTAACAGTTTGAAAATAAAATTCGTTGTTCTCTCTCTCTCTCTCTCTCTCTCTCTCTCTCTCTCTCTCTCTCTCTCTCTCTCTCTCTCTCTCTCTCTCACTCTCTCTCTCTCTCTCTCTCTCTCTCTCTCTCTCTCTCTCTCTCTCTCTCTCTCTCTCTCGGTTTAAATGCGAACTCAAGTAGCTTGTGAGTTTGAATGTTGTTTAAACATTCCATATACATCTTTCTGTGTCTTCATCTGCCCAATATTATCCCTAAATAAAATGTCTTTTGTTGACATACATATAATTTGCCTTATCATTATGATTTTAGTGAGTTCTAGTAACACCGGCATTTGTCAATAAACCAGTGCTTGTTGAGTTGAGTTGAGTTGAGCTGAGTTGAGTTGAGCTGAGCTGAGTTGAGTCTAGTCAAGAACCAACATCACAGCACTCGGGACATTCCAAAACATGTCCCGTTCTCACCGTCAACATTCAGCGAAGAGTCCCAATTCTAATGGTACCAACTGCCGTTTGATTATGAACCTGTCTGACCTTTCCTCAGAGTCCAGATTGTCGGCCAGATCGCCTGGTCACTCTCTGCGACTCCATTCTCCCCAGCATATGATGACTTATATATTTATAAACATGATCCAAAAGACCCCTACCACACTTGGCTTATTTTGCACCAATACACCACACATCGTTCCAATGTTTTGTTCACTTTGTACTACATCTTCAACTGTATCCACACCTTCACGAATTCCAGTTTTCTCATCATTTCAATACTCATTGCCTAGTTTCCTCATCATTTCATTACTCGCTGCCCAGTTTCCTCATCATTTCATTATCCATTGCCCAGTCTACCCATCATTTCTTCTTCTTCTTCTGCGTTCATCCTGAGTTTTTTTCCGGACGTGATTGCGTTGTGCCTGTTTACAGCGTAGCTGCGTTCTTGCGCCGTTGGGCCGACACATCCGACTTCTGCGGGCATTTGTTGACCGGGCTAACCTTCCCGGCCTTTACTCATCATTTCATTACTCATAGTCCATTATTCGCATCCATGAAGGGGCCCAGACCATACACATCTTAGCTAAGAGAGGTCTTTTGTGCACGCCATATGTTTGTTCTTAACTACTTTGCTCATTCTTGTAAAGGAATCTTTGCATATCACTTCTTCTTCTTTCGTTCTCTTTATTCTGCTTGCTTGTTATGTTGATTGCTGTGATGCGCCTCCTGGATGGTTTCTTCTGTCTTCAGCACCTTTTTTTTAAAGTTAAGGTAGACTGCAGTCTCACTAGAGTTTAGATATGTATCTATGTATAAACACACGTGACTGTGATGCATGTACGTACTGCAGTCTGGTTTTACGGCACCAGAGACTCGCCGTTGCCGCTTCTCCTGTTAAAATAGTTTCGCCACGTTTTGGAATTTAAGTTGAGGGTGAGCGCGTGGCCTGCGCATTGATCACCTCTGGCAGAGGTGATCAATGCGCAGGCCACGCGCTCACCCTCAACTTAACGCCCCGGACAATCATTGGCACCTATCCGTCTTGACAGACTATAGTTTGGTACATTGTGCTTCAAAAAGGCTTAATAACTACGATCCATGGCATTGGCGAGTGTGGCTGGTAAGGCCAATTCTTGCTGCAAATGTTTGCCCACAATAGGTGCATGTGAAAACATGGTCACTTCCACCATTTTACACCATCTTACGTCTCTCACGCTCTGTGTGTGCTTTATCTGCAATCATTTTCTCCTTTGTCTTTATTCCATTTCTGATAGTTGCCCTCCATGCAACACGTTCAGCGGCGACTTGCTCCCAATGTGCATTATCAATGCCTGTATCAATCATGTCCCGCTTACACACATCTTTGCATCGTAGTAGAGGCCGACCCTGAGATCTCCTACCCGTCTGTAATTCACCAAAAATGTTGTCCTTTGGTATTCTACCATCATCCATCCTCCTAACGTGTCCTATCCATCTAAGTCTACGAAGACTGAGCATGGAATACAGTCACACAACCTGATCTTTCCAATACTTCAGTATTTGTGATTTTGTCTTGCCACTTAATACCAAGTATTCTTCGCAGACACCGCATATGAAAGCTGTTTAAACGTTTCTCTTGGCGTGAGTAAGTTGTCCAGGTTTCACTGCCATAAAGAAGAGTACTAAGTACACAGGCTTGGTAGACGAGGACTTTTGTTTTGGCAGTAAGCTTCCTGTTCTCCCAGACTCTTTTTGCTAACGTGTTCATTGTTGTTGCTGCCTTGCCAATCCTGATGTTGATTTCCTGATCGAGGGATAATTTGCTATTTACCTCTGATCCTAGATATGTAAAATGGTCTACTATCTCCAGTTCGGCGTCGTCAATAAAGATTGATGGTACACCATGTGCACCTTGTGACATAATCTGTGTCTTCTTTTTGTTAATTGTTAAACCAAATTCAGAACAAGCATTGGAGAATGCAGATAGTAGATGTTGTAATTCTTCCTCAGAGTGGGTCGTAATCGCAGCATCATCCGCAAAAAGCAACTCTCTGATTAGTACCCTGCTAATTTTGGTCTTGGCCTTCAATCTCTGAGCATTATAGAGGCCACCATCTGAGCGTGAGTGAATGTATATACCGTCATCCTGATCACGAAAGGCATGTTTCAGTAGAAGTGAAAAGTATATCCCAAAGAGGGTGGGGGATAGTACACAACCTTGCTTAACTCCATTCTTGATTTCAAACTCTTCTGAAGTTGAGCCATTAAACTTGATTATACCCTTCATGCCCGTGTGGAACGATTCCACAATGGACAGAAGAGTTGGTGGACAGCCAATCTTCTTTAGTGCTTTGAACAAACCCCCACGACTGACCAAATCGAATGCCTTTGTGTGGTTGATGAAGGCAATAAACTGGCTGATTTTGTTCCCGGCATTTTTCTTGCATCTGTCGCAATGAGAATATCATATCAATGGTAGACCGGTTCTGACGGAAGCCGCACTGTGATTCGGGGTAGACTTGATCTCCCAGGACTTGAAGTCTGTGCAGGACAATTCTGGCAAATACTTTCCCAACAATACACAGAAGTGAGATACCCCTATAGTTGTTACAGTCGCTCCGATCGCCCTTGTTCTTGTACAGCGTTATGATGTTTGAATCTTTGAAATCCTGTGGGACTTGTCCTTCTCGCCAGCATAGCTCTATTAGCTGGTGGATCTGTAGTGCGAGTGTGTCTTGCCCACTCCTGATTACCTCTATTGGAATCCCATCCTTACCTGGAGCCTTGCCAGATGCAAGCTCATTTATAGCACACATAACTTCTGTTATAGTGGGAAGTGTGTCCAGGTGGTCAAGAGTTGGCAGGGCCTCTATGGCGTTGAGGGCATCATCCGCTAGCTTGGTCTCACTTGAGTAAAGCTTTAAATAGTGCTCGACCCATCTATCCATCTGCTGTTTCTTATCAGTGATGATTTCTCCAGTCAAGGTTTTCAGCGGTGCACTTCTTTTGATCATTGGACCACAGGCTTTCTTTATCCCTTCATACATGCTTCTTATGTCTCCCTTATCACTTGCGATTTGAATGGACTCACATAACTTGATCCAATAGTCATTCGCACACTGCCTGGCAGCCTTTTGTACATCCTTCCTCGCTTGCTTCAGCTCACTCAGAGTGTTACGCGTTGGTCTTTCCTTGTTTCTTAAGAGAGCTATCTTCTTTTTATCAATCAAGGGCTGCAGTATCTGGCTGTTTGCCGCAAACCAGTCCTGCCTCTTATGATCCACAGTGCCGTAAACCCCTACCGCTGTTTTATAAATAGTTTCCTTAAGTTTACTCCATTTATCATTTACTATACAATTTTCTGATGTATCATTGAAAGCGTCTTCAAGTTGCTGTTGAAATTCAAAGCACTTTCCAGGATCGTGAGTGTTAGTAATATTAATCCTGGGGCTAGACTTGTGTTTAGCTGTGTAGATTCTCTTTGGTCTCAGTCTAACCCTTGCAACAACCAAAGAATGATCTGTATCACAGTCAGCACTGTGGTAACTTCGAGTTAATGATGTATGGTTCAGATGTTGTCTCCGTGTGATAATGAAGTCCAGCTGATGCCAATGGCTGGATCTTGGATGTTTCCATGTGACCTTATGCATCTCTTTTGTTTTAAAAAAGGAGTTTGTAATACATAGGTCATTTCTAGTGCAATGCTCCAGCAGCCTTTGCCCATTATCATTCATGCGACCGATGTTGTATTTTCCAAGGCACACTGGCCATGAACTCGAGTCCTTGCCCACACGAGCATAGAAATCACCGAGCATATAAATGTAGTCGGATTTTGGAACTGCCTTGATCGCAGAGTCTAGCTGCTCATAGAACGTATCCTTCACATCATCAGAGGAAGCGAGTGTCGGTGCATATGCAGTGAGAATGGTGGCAAATCCACAAGAGGTTGCCAAGCGCAGTGATAATAATCTTTCATTACCTCCAGCTGGGATATCAATCATTCCCAGTAGCGAATTCTTCACTGCAAAGCCCACACCATGTTGCCTTTTTTCTGCCTGCCCTCTTCCCTTCCAAAAAAGGTGTAATTGTTTTCCCTGACCGACCCTTCCTCAGCGAGGCGAGTCTCTTGCAGGCCAGCAATATCAATGTTAAGACGATTGAGTTCAGCATCAATCACAGCCGTTTTTCTCACATCATCAATATTTGTCAAGTCAGTGGAAAATCCTGGACACATGGTTCTCACGTTCCAGGTTGCAAGCCGTAGCTTGAGGTTTCTATTGTTGTTATTATTACCTGGTGCATTGGTTTTACAGCCTGCGATTCAGATTTTGTCCTAGCCCCAAGCACCCATTGAAGCAGGCAGGCTGTGGCGGATCAGCACCCAATTGGCTGGGGGCTGCCCAGCTTGAGGCGGGCGGTAGCTGATCAGTGACACCTGTAGGTGTCTCCCACCGTCAGAGGCAACGCGTGGAGCCCCATGTCTACGCCAACTGACAAGGACTTATAACCCGTAACAGTAACCCAAGGACTTATAACCCGTAACAGTAACCCGGGCAATAACAGCAATTTAGAACCCTTTTGATACGACGATTCTTGTCTTTATCAACGTATCATATCTTTCATATGATGGCACTGTATAAGAAAAGTATCCACCCTTACGCTATGAAGCAGTTTTAGTATATGATATTGACCCCATATATGTAGACTAATCAAAACTCAATGAATATTACCCCTTATGGACAACAATCACTTTCGGATTAATAAGACTGAAGGTAAAACCATGGGCAGCTTCTTTGGTGGCTGACTAGTCACAGGACTATCATTCTGAGCCGGTGATGACCCTACTATAACTTCTCTTTGAGGTTGACAGGGGTAATGGTGAAATCGAACTCGACGAATGGTGTGGTTAATATCACCACAATCGCATTTACTTCCAAAGTACTTTCCTGGTATCAATTTTAACCTGGATCTGCCTAGGAGACCAGGCCAATGAAAAATGCGACCACGAAGGGATTAGAACACACGATCACTGGGTACGTGTACTAACCTCTGCGCTGCCTCGGCTACCTGACGTCGCGGTGTAGCTTAAAACATGTCGCATGTCTTTTACAGGATGTTGCAGTCAACCCCAACTCCAGCTTATCTTTCTAGGCTAGTTTACGTTCAGTAGTTTGACATTGCTTTCTAAACGAGAAGTCAGCATAGAGGCCCCATTAACAGATGTGGGGGTTAATCTCATTACCCCGGCTACAGCGCACCGGAAGTTTAAGAGCTAGAATGCTCTTATCCTTTCGGCTACGTCGACTGCTATTGCGTAGCTTGTTAGTTAGTTGCCTATTCTTTACAGGACGTCGCAGTCAACACCAACATTTTCTGATTTCTTGGAAAGTTTACGTCCGGTATTTTGCCATTGCTTTCTACACGACCGGAACTCATGTCATTGTATGAAAACCAACGCAAGACGGTTTACTTTAGCTACAGCACCGGCTACTATGAAGCTAAAATATCTTATATTAAAATTTCCCGAGTACAGGAAAACAAGATATGTCTGTTATGGTTCTCCCGCACCTAATAATGTTTTTTTTTTTTGGGGGGGGGGGGAGGTGGGGGGGGGGGCGCTCGCCTTGTCATACACCGACATACGAAGATGATAGATGTATCTAGTGACAAGAGCTTACTTTGTCTGACCTATGTGTGTTAGTGTCGAGTGTTTAGAATGCCTTTGTTGTACAGTTTCTATAATATTCGTGTCAATGGGTCCCAAAACAGCGCAGTGAATAACACATGTGAGGTATGTTGAATGTTTAGAATGGCATTGTTGCACAGTTTCTATAATACTCGTGTCAATGGGTCCCAAACGGCGTAGTGAATAACACATGTGAGTTGCTTGCTTGCTTGCTTGTGTTCGTTGGCTTGAGCTCAAACCCGAAGTCCTGTATGTCGAATGAAGACATCCTGTTGTCCAACATTAGTGTGATGTCATAAAGGACCTGAGGTTTGCGTGAGTATCCGTTGTCCCATATCTGGCTTATTGGTGCGCAGACTGGTGGTTTCTCGCCGTACAGGCAGACACTCTCCGACTTCGGAGGAATCGGCGATCCTACTGACCT
>OY992881.1:116756016-116898258 GCA_963921405.1 Cepaea hortensis
TATCTATCTATCTATCTATCTATCTATCTATCTATCTATCTATCTATCTATCTATCTATCTATCTAGTTAGTTAGTTAGTTATCAGTTGGGGTATCTTCGTTGCACTCCGGACATGTCCATAGGTGCTCAGATCCTCCCCCCAGCATATGCATCAGCGTCCGGTGGCTAATAGTGCCAGTTCTGTGTTGGTTGACGAGGCGCTTTGTTTTCCCGATGTACCTCTCGCGTCTGGCTGTGCCGATTCTTACTCCCAGGTCTTTCATCCTGGAAAGCGATGTGGAATCACTGGCGTCAAAATCCTCTGTTCTCGCCATATCTTTAAGGGCGTTAATAACATCGGCACGATCCATGGGCTGGCCATCTACAGGGGGTGCAGAGCCAGCCAATTTATCAGCTCGTTCATTTCCCTCGACTCCCGCATGTCCCGGGACGAAGATGAAGGTGACTTTGCGGACAACGGACTTCCGCAGCGACTCAGTCCACTGTCTACGTACAGATCCAGCTTCGACCTTCTGAATCATGCTCATTGAATCACTTAGTACACACACGTTGGTATAATGCTGTGATTCCAGCCATATGAAAGCCTGTGTAACTGCCATCACCTCCATCGTCATGCTGCTCGTGGTCATAGAGTGGGCACCACTGGATTCTTGAACGGTTCGGCCCGCTGAACGGGCTGTAAATGCCCATGCACTTCTCTGCTGCTTTACAACAGATCCATCTGTATAGATGAGCACTTCGGGGCTATCTGAGTGATCATAGATGAGCGCGTTAA
The DNA here is from genome assembly GCA_963921405.1 of Cepaea hortensis. Lineage (NCBI taxonomy): Eukaryota > Metazoa > Mollusca > Gastropoda > Stylommatophora > Helicidae > Cepaea > Cepaea hortensis. The sequence continues at coordinate 116,756,793 of OY992881.1, forward strand.
CCTCTGCATTGACAGCGGCAGGGTTCTGCTCTCTGCACCGTCTGTCGAGTGTGATAATGCAGGAGAAGGTACACTTAAAAGCTGGAGGCACCGGCACCCATTCCTTGCCGGGGTTGATACTGGTAAGACTGCAGACCTGTCCGACGACATCTTCCGCCCGACCCATCCATGATTTGCCCCTCTTTAGCCTGTCACCCTTTTCTCTGAATACAGCGTCATGCAGAGGGTGCTGCTCATCTGCACTTATTTTTAAGTATGCACGAGCTCTCCAGATCTTGATCCTGTGTTCCATTATCGGGAAGTCAAGGAGGTATCTCATTGCTACACAGCCGGTGTCTCTCGTGCAGCCCAAAATGATGCGCATGGCTTCGTTTTGTACCTTTTCAAGTCTTCCAATCTGTGTAGGGCTGACAGTGAGGATGGCCAGGGCATACTCGATGCGTGAAAGCACAAGTCCTTGGAACAGAAGTAATAGCAGTCTTTGCTCGATATTGGCAGTCGCCATGACTCTCATTGCTGCCAAACCTTTTCGAGCCTTCGTTATGACATAATCGACATGATCTCTGAAGGACAGGCTACGATCAAGCCTCACGCCAAGATATGTCATTGACTGGGTTCTACTCAGAATGCTCCCATCCATTCTTACTGCCGGCAGGTCTGTGTTCACAATATGGTTGTTTAGTGAGAACCATGTAACCGTTGCCTTTGCAGGGTTGACAAGGGCATCGGCATCAGCACACCATGAGGAAATTCTATCTTGTTCGCCCTGCATATAGTTGGCAACCGCCTGTCTATCTCGACCCTGTCGATACACGAGGATGTCGTCAACGAATGATAGAGTCCTACCCCTCCCATCCAACTGTTGTTCAGTGATCGGCACCGTATACACGTTGAATAGTACTGGTGACAGTGGCGAACCCTGCGGCAATCCTGGACATATCGTTATCGGCTCAGAAGACCAACTCCCGCATCTTAGCACCACCTTCCTTTGGAGTAGAACTGCAGCTATCCATCGTACAAGGTGAGGGTGCAGTCTGAGGAGGGTTTGCATCAAGTGCTCGAAAGATACTCTGTTATATGCGTCCTCTAAGTCTATGGCGGCCGCACATGTCTCTTCTCTGACCTGAAATCCTTCGTAAACATCTTGAGCAAAGACCGCCGCATTCAGCCATGACTCTTTGTTGCGTCTGTATCCTCCAAGTGTGGATATCTATCTATCTATCTATCTATCTATCTATCTATCTATCTATCTATCTATCTATCTATCTATCTATCTATCTATCTATCTATCTATCTATCTATCTATCTATCTATCTATCTATCTATCTATCTATCTATCTATCTATCTGTCTGTCTGTCTGTCTGTCTGTCTGTCTGTCTGTCTGTCTGTCTGTCTGTCTGTCTGTCTGTCTGTCTGTCTGTCTGTCTGTCTGTCTGTCTGTCTGTCTGTCTGTCTGTCTGTCTGTCTGTCTGTCTGTCTGTCTGTCTGTCTGTCTGTCTGTCTGTCTGTCTGTCTGTCTGTCTGTCTGTCTGTCTGTCTGTCTGTCTGTCTGTCTGTCTGTCTGTCTACCTACCTACCTACCTAACTACCCACCCACCCACCCACCTACCTACCTACCGACCGACCGACCGACCGACCCACCTGTCCCCTCGCTATATATAAATTGTAATGTAAATTAAAATATTAAATAATATTAAGTAAATAACTGTTTGTACACCAACAAACTATGACAGTTGGCAGCACGGGAATGAGAAGGGGACGTGTAAAAAATGTCATCTCAATCTAATGGACCGTTCGCGAACGCATAACATACATACATACAGACATACAGACAGACATTCTATTTTACATATATAGATTTAATTTTTTACTTCGCCGTTTTCGTGCAATATGCCGAGATTATCCTAGCGTGATGCATGGAGGGGACTGTATCACTTATAAAGATATATCAGCGTGCAGTGAAGTGACTTTTTACAATATCCAAATGCCATAATTATATAACATGTGCAAGCACGCAGGTTATCAAGTCTCGCTTCCCAAGAGATCATAGACACATGAGATATAATCAGAAACCAACGCCTTTCGCTAAGGTTCCAAGCCCAAAGCTGGGAATGGAATGAGCGTGTAATTTCTGAGTGAGGGGCGTACGCGTGAACCCCACAGCCACGCCTCAATTTTAACAATATTTTGACGAAAATGATGTCATTCAGTCGTAGTGTTGTTCTGGAAAGTGGAATTTCACATGTGTTTTAGGGCGGTGCCTTGTTCTGTGGTTTTGATTTCCGTCAATAGGTGAAGTCGTGATAACAATAATATAGACAAGACGTTTTCGTTTACTGAAGAAAGCGTGCGAAAATAATGGAATGGTGTTCTTTACGAAAGATAAATATGTGATAATCATACCTACCTACCTACCTACCTACATACCTACCTACCTATCTACCTACCTACCTACCTACATACCTACCTACCTACCTACCTACCTGCCTGCCTGCCTGCCTACCTAATTACCTACCTACCTACCCACCTACCCATCCACCCATCCGCCTCCCCACCTGCCCGCCTCCCTGCATGCAGGCATGATGACAGACAGGCAGGCAAGCAGACAGGCAGGCATTCAAGCAGACCTATTACCTACCCACGTGCCTTTATTAGAGAAATTAGGCGCAGACAGTCAACATTTTTGGTCACGTTATGAGAAGAAATAAATTGTAGAACTTGGTGACAGCTGGCAAGATCGAGTGGGGAGAGAACAAGGGAAAGGCAGAGAAGTAAATACCTGGATGGCTTGGCCACATAGCATGGTCGAGACAAGAACACTGAGCTGATCCACGACTCTGGTGATCGAGTGAGATGGCGAAGCATAACCGCCCACGCTTATCGGCATGATAAATGATGATGATATACCTACCTACCTACCTACCTACAGCCAGGGATCACACGGGTGTTGCTATGGATCGCATGGCTGTTACTACATCTCCTGTGGGTGTTGATGGGTCTGTGATTACAGCGCTCATGCGTACAATTATTCTGTGGTATCTTGAATCTTCTATGAGCGCTGGATGCAGAATCCCTGACCTTTTTGCGACGGTGATGGTGGTGCGTGCATATTCTATATCTGTTTCTACTGTGACCACACTTCAGCCTGGCGATGCTATTATCTTCTCCCTGTGGCTGGTTTCTATTGTTATCTTAGATGCTGTTTAACTCTATCACTCCGCACAGTTCACAACAGCTGACTGCTGAGAACACTCAACACATCTCGAATAATAGAACACAGTTCAGTTTTCACTCTGTATTGACTCCAAGCATTACACAATTTACATAATCAATTTCACAAGTTAATGAAGGGCTTGCGAACGCGGTTTGTGAGCCCGTATACCCGGGTTCGAAACACGGCGGTGCTGGTTTTTTCGAAAAAGGTATAGAGGCCGGTCGTTCAGAAAGCAATGGCAAACTACTGAACGTAACTACTTGCCTAGTACATCAACAGCAGCTGAAAATGCTGGTGTTGACTGCAACGTCCCGTAAGGGATACGCAACACAATTAATTAAAAATTCTACACAATAACTATACATCTAACTAACAATGTAGGAGTTCATTATTTGGCCATTCTACGTGAACGAAAGAACCAAGTCCAGCCCCGACCATGGTTCCACGCGGACTGATTGCCTAGAGGACACACTGTCCCCTAACTTCCGGATCGCCTTGCCGACCTCATTCCAGGTGTGAATCTGTGAACCGCCCGAGCTTCAAGCTGAATTGCTTGAATCCCTATCTTCTATCTGTTCACTATTTCATGACCCAACATAGCATCATGACACCTACCTACCTACCTAACTACCTACCTACCCACCCACCCACCCACCCACTCGAGGTATAGTGTCCGCCTCGAGTGCTGGGGTCCCGGGCTCAAGCCCCGGCGAGGGCAGGAATTTTTTCTAGTAACAAAAAGTCACCTGGTCTCCGGGTAGTGAGATCGGACACGAGTGTGTATTGTTGCGCACGTAAAATATCCATTGGCAGTTGGAAATCGAAAAAGAGTAACCTAACAGCGCTGACCGGGCAAAATTTCGAGTTAGAAATCTACCCAAAGTATTTCAGGATCGTCGCAGGTGCTACGGAGTTCGAGCTAAGATTCGCCAGACCTAGGCTTTATTTATTAGTAGAACGGAGCATTTTTGTGTTACACCCGTGTGCTCTGATGTTGATCCGTCGACTAAACTAAACTAAACTAAACAAAACTAAACTAAACTAAACTAAACTTGAACTGTGCAGGTTAGTGTTTGTTTTTATTTTATTATTCTGTATTTACTTTTATTATTATTATATGCTCGTGAATCGTGGATTGATCTACATTCCCATACAAGTAAATGGGAATATTCTTCAACAAGTGAATCGGTACAATTATCTCGGAACAGTTATAACATCTGATGGCAGATGCCTTGAAGAGATTAGAACAAGAATCGCCATTGCGAAAGTAGCCTTTAGCAAGATGAAAAACATTCTGACCAATAAAATGATGTCAATTGAAACGAGAAAAAGAGTGTTGAGGGGATACATAGAGCCTGTTCTTTTGTATGGATGTGAAACTTGGACAATGTGCAGTCAAGCTGAAAAACATCTGATGGCTGCAGAAATGTGGTTTCTGAGGAAAATGCAAAGAATACCATGGACAGATAGAAAAACCAATGATCAAGTACTACAAGAGACAAATGAAAATCGTAGATTGATTAGAGAAATTAGACGTAGACAGTCAAAATTTTTTGGACATGTTATGAGAAGAAATGGACTGGAGAACTTAGTGACAGCTGGCAAGATCGAAGGGAACAGACCAAGAGGAAGACCGAGAGGAAAATACCTGGATGGCTTGGCCACATGGCATGGACGAGACAGGAACACTAGCTGATCCACGACTCTGGTGATCGAGTGAAATAGCGAATCATGACCGCCCACGCTATCCGGCATGGCACATGATTGATTGATTGAATCGTGGAATTTAAATGAACAAGTTTGAAAGAACTTGGAAGAAAGAGAGATGTGGTTTCTGAGACGGATGTTACGAAATCCATGGACTGCCAGAGTATCTAACAACGATTGCGTCAAAAAGGCTAACCAAACAAGAACATTATTTAAAACTGTAAGAAAGTAACAAACAGCTTTCTTTGGCCATGTGCTGAAAAAAGGAGGAATATAACATCGTGACAACTGGAAAGATCAATGGGAGGAGAGGCAGGCCAAGAGAAGTGATGCTGGATAGATTGGGACAGTGACATGGAAGAATATCATCAGCAGAGTTGAATCAGAACACCAAAGACCGAGATCTGTGGCGAGCCATGAACGCCTATGCCAGCTGGCAGGACTCTTGATGGTGATGATCATATGCCCACTACCCTTAAAGTGTATAAACGGGTTCTTTACTATATCCATCAGTGCCCATGAGAGATTCCTTTACTTACAACTGAGATGAAATCTATCCGCGCCAACGTTTGACTTCCCCTGTGGCGCACAATGAGGCAAGTAGTTCGCACGACGGTATACACCAGTGGTTCTCAATCGGTGGGGAATCCCCCCCCCCCCAGGGGGAATTTTAGGGTTTCCATGGGGGGGGGGGGAATTAAGATTATTTCAAGATCGTATTAATACAAGAACCAGTTACTTGATATTGGTTTTCACTCTAAATTTCACGGTTGTGTACTTTTCGCCCTAATGAAATTTGTTTAAAGTAAGTAGACCCGCAAATCACGTTTTATGTAGATGTCTAGACTTGTTCTAGTATGTGTTATTAAATTTAGCTTCCATTTTTATGTATACAGTGTAAGGGTGGGGGTGATTTATACGGAGGAAATTCGAAGAGGGGGGGGGGGGTGGAATGACGTTCTGAATATATGGTAAAGGGGGCATGGGCCAAAAAGGTTGAGAACCACTGGTATACACAAACTGTGTTAGCAATTTGCAGATAATCCGAGCTGATAGACTTAGTGCATGATATTTCATGGCGGCGCCGAGCATGGCTTTGCTGTCAGCTCCGAAGATTTATTACAAAAAAAAGGGCTGTGGGGAATTTGACGTTCCAGGTTTGGGGACTGCACTGACTTAGATCTCTCGGAGAAAGGAAGGGGTGGGGGTGTGGAAAGCTGGAGTAAGTCTTTGACAAATGGGCAATTGGAGGGGAAGAGAGGAAGAGGGAGACCAATAGAAAAGATGCTAGACAGTTTGACATTGTGGCATGCAGAAACATCTGTATTAGAAATTATTGGTAGTACACGAGGTAGAAGGCTGTGGACAGGGACGATGGCCAAGGTCCCTCGGCATGTACATTAACGAAAGAAGAAACCCACGAACCGACGAATTATATTTTCAAAGAGTTAAGAAGTGGGAACCGAGGGCTGTCTAACAATCTGTCCTTCTTGTGTCTTTCTGTTTATAATTATTTCATTCATACATCACTTAGTATAATAGTTTAGTTTAGTTTAGTTTAGTCGACGGATCAACATCACGGCACACGGGTGTAACCCATAAGTGCTCCGTTCCACTCCTAACTCAAGCCTGAGTCCGTAGAATCTCCGCTCTGTGCAAGAACTCCGTAGCACCGGCGAGGATCCTGAAATACTTGGGGTAGATTTTTAACTCGAAATTTTGCCCGGGTAGCGCCGTTAGGCTACTCTTTTTCGACTTCCAACTGCCAAGGGATTTTTTGTGTGCGCAACAGTACACGCGGGCGTCCGATCTCACTACCCAGAGACCAGGGGAAATTTTGTTGCTATAAGTCCAGGTGAAGAAATCCGGTCCTCACCGGGGCTTGAACCCGGGACTTGAACCCGGGACCTCCAGCACTCGAGGCGGACACCACACCTCGAGACCACTCATCCCCCACACTTAGTAGATTAATAATAAGCAACAATAATAATAATATATGCAGTATAAACACAAGAGATGAAGACCTCTCTTAGGCTCTGTGAGAGGCATCGTGAGCAGTCACTTGTCTGTGGGACACCCTGGGCAGTCTGTGGAGCATCCTGGACTAACACTAGATTATGGGGCAGTCACTTGTCTGTGGAGCATCCTGGACAAACACTAGATTGTGGGGCAGTCACTTGTCTGTGGGACACCCTGGGAAGTCACTTGTCTGTGGAGCATCCTGGACTAACACTAGATTATGGGACATCCTGGGCAGTCACTTGTCTGTGGGACACCCTGGGAAGTCACTTGTCTGTGGAGTATCCTGGACAAACACTAGATTGTGGGGCAGTCACTTGTCTGTGGAGCATCCTGGACAAACAATAGATTGTGAGACATCCTGGGCAGCCACTTATCTGTGGGGCATCCTGGACAAACACTTGATTGTGGGACATCCTGGGTAGTCACATGTCTATGGGACATCCTGGGTAGACAATACAGACATTAATATGTGGGACATCCTGGACAGACACTATTCAGTGGGACATCCTAGGCAGACACTAGTCTGTGGAACATCCTGGGCAGACACCAGTCTGTGGGACATTCTTGGCAGACACTAGTTTGTAGGTCATCCTAGACAGTCACTAATCTGTGGGACATCCCGGGCAGACGATAGCCTGTGAGATAAGTGTTCAATTCTCGATCAGGTTTGTTGTATTATTTTTTGTGAAATTCTATCTTGTAGCACTAACTGTTGCAGTTGCTAGCAGGACAACCTGCCGTATCATCATGGAGGCGTGGAATTTGTATAAACTGATTTAATTATAAATCTAATATCTAATATAAATCTGATTTAATAAACTTTAATTCGCAAGCCTCACTGTGAACAGATAAAACAATAGCTGGATAAAGTAATACAGAGATAACATGCAAGGATAATCCAAGCACAGTCTGTATTCCAGTGAATGGAGAACCTCTTGTGTATCATACACCTGACCATGGACGTCAAGACAAGAGTTTAAGGGTGTATGTCCTGGGCTATATGTGTTGACGTGAAGGATTAAGAAAGTAGTTTTAGGGTGTATGTCCTGCGTTATTTGTGAGTTGTGAAGGAGTAAGAAAGGAGGTATAGGTTGTATGTCCCGGGTTATTTGGGAGTCGTGAAGGAGTAAGAAAGGAGGTATAGGGTGTATGTCCTGGGCTATATGTGAGTCGTGAAGGAGTAAGAAAGGAGGTATAGGGTGTATGTCCTGGGCTATATGTGAGTTGTGAAGGAGTAAGAAAGTAATTTTAGGGTGTATGCCCCCGTGGCGCAGTGTTTACTGACGCGATTCGTAATCCCGTATACCCGGGCTCAAAACACAGCTGTGCTGGTTTTTTTGAAAATGTTATAGGTGTTACTGAACGTAAAACCTGCCCAGGAATCACGAACAGCCAAAATGCTGAGGTTGACTGCTACGTCCTGTGAAGGACATGAGCTAAATCTTTAGAGCCCTGGGATGTATCTGGGATATATAGCCCTGGAGTTATCTTATCAGAATTTGTCGATTATGTTATTAGAATTTGTCGTTTATGCCATTAGAATTTGTCGGCTATGTTATCAGAATTTGTCGGTTATGTTATCATAATTTATCCGCTATGCTATCAGAATTTGTCGGTTATGTTATCAGCATTTTCGGTTATGTTATCAGAATGTGTAGGTTATGTTATCAGAATTTGTCGGTTATGTTATCATAATTTGTCCGCTATGCTATCAGAATTTGTCGGTTATGTTATCAGCATTTTCGGTTATGTTATCAGAATTTGTCAGTTGTGTTATCAGAAAATTGGTGCCCTACAGGTTAGTACCCTGACTGGTCTGCATTCTTAAGTACGTTAACTGGTCGTTTTGCACGCACATTAGGCAATCCATCCAACAGTGAATTTGAATAACGAAGACAGAAACAATCGCTAGTGAGAAATATTTATCTAATTAGTTTATGCTGCGTGGTGTTTGCAGTATGTAGGCCTACTTGGCGAGATGCAGCGAAATAAGCCAGGCAATAATAAATCGTTCAGTCTATTGTTTGTGCCCTCGTTATTTAAACCCAGCCAAGTGTTTTCTTTCCTCAGTCGGCCCCGTTCTCTCACAGCCTCGATCTTCCCTCTTGTCACAACATTTCCCATAAACTCCCCTCTCATAAAAACAGGTAATCGCATGGCAGATTCTGGCGGTATCAAGTGTTAGAATCTCACATATTATAAGCCACGACATATGAAGTTTTGTGGCCAGTTTCCTTTCTCGTCGCATGTCATTCCAATTCAATTCCTAGTTAGTTAGTTGCATATCCTTTTACAGGAGGTAGCAGTCATCCCTAGCCTTTTTTGGCTGTTTATGATCTTTTGGCAAGTTTACGTTCAGTGGTTTGTCGTTGCTTTCTGAACGACCGACACCCATACCATTTCATGAAAAACCAACGCAAAGTAGTCTGCTGTCAAATCGCCCGCAGCTGTGTTTCGAACGCGGTATGCGGGATTACGAACTGCGTCCGTAACGTCTTCGAACGGAGCCGTGGCTTTTGAGAAGTTTTGAAAATTGCCTGGTTCCCATGTTAGGTGGCTAAATAGACCCCTGAGACATACTGTTGGAAAAAAGTAATCCTGCCTCCGCAGGGTACTGAACCCGGAATGTTGTTTTTGCAGGCCAGACACTAAACCACTATACCATCATGATCCGCTTTATTTAATAACATAATCAATACATGACAACTGTCTTATCTGGGGGTTAGTCGAGGTTACGATGTCCGTTTCAAGTGCATAAGGTATGATCCCTGCCGTTAGTTGGGAATTTTCCCTAGAACCATTGGCATCTAAAGATATCACACGCCCATTGATCTCTTGGGCAGTGAGATGGAACACATACACTTCTCGGAAACAGGCAAAAAAAGAAACTGGAGTTCCCTTGTGCAAGTTAAAACTCCCTGGCAATTGGAAATCGCAGAGTCGTTCGTAATAAGTTATGTAATGTAATGTAATGTAATGTTATGTTATGTTATGTTATGGTATGCTATGTTACGTCGAACAAGGTCACTGCACATTGAGCATTCCCATACATGCTCAGCCCTCCCATACAGCAGCTATCCCAAAGTATTTCAGCTCACTGTTCCCATGAGGAGTTAATTTCGGTATCTCCTCTCTTTCCCACGAAGGCGGCATTGATGTGCATATAACCAGGTTTTATTCCCAGTTCGTGCAGTCGGCCTAGACTCGGAGTCTCGTCAGTATCCGCCTAATGAGTCCGTACCGCCCTGATTATATCAGCCGCGTTCATGCACCCATGTGTCTAGAGATGTACAATCATTATGGCCATTACATTATTATTTCAGTTGGTGTATTATAGGCGTTCCTGAGCTTTTTGCTTTGAGTGGATTATGATTATTACATGATTATATCATTAAATAATTACATCGTTGATAGTTGACAGTGATGTCAAGGCTATTGCAATTTGTTGAGTAATATTAAGTGATTATGATGATTTCTGTAGTTGGGTAACTGTAGCAATGACTGGAATGCCCTGGTTAGTGTAATACATGCGTTAGTTGATTATAGTAGGCAATGGATTACAGGAATTTGTGGATTACATGATTTAGTGGGTTACAGTAGTAAGTAGATTATAGCGGTTAATAGATTATAGCATTTAGTGGATTCAGAGGAGTGGCTGGCCGAGTGGCTAGAACGCCGGACTGGGAGACCCGGTTTCGATCCCTCGGTAAGGTGTAGGAGTTTTGTCTGTCGGGGCAAAAAGAAAATCGATTATGTGGTTGTTTCGGGATTTGAAATTTAAATATTGAGCACAACCCACTACTGGCAACGCCGATCACATTCTGGTATGAACCTAAGGCCTATCCACGTCAATATGGAAGCACTATACTCGAGTTTCGCCCTCGTTTGAGCTCGTCAGTAGTGCATATCCCTGACCGGATCCGGAAACAGTCCCGGATCACGCGTGTGAAGCGGGTATGCAACCACGCGGCACACACTGGACACACCAAATGATCACAACAGAACATCACAACGCTACCCATCGTAGGCTATGCTCAAGATTGCCCAATCGCCGCGACCGACGTCCGTCAATCGATGGGACCCGAACGATCAGGACTTCTCACTGGCAAGGAACACCAGGCCTCCTAAATCCAGTGAGCAATAATCAATTGATTATGTGGTTGTTTCGGGATTTGAAATTTAAATATTGAGCACAATCCACTACTGGCAACGCCGATCACATTCTAGTATGAACCTAAGGCCTATCCACGTCAATATGGAAGCACTATACTCTAGTTTCGCCCTCGTTTGAGGTCGTCAGTAGTGCATATCCCTGACCGGATCCGGAAACAGTCCCGGATCACGCGCGTGAAGCGGGTGTGCAACCACGCGGCACACACTGGACACACCAAATTATCACAACAGAACATCACAACGCTACCCATCGTAGGCTATGCTCAAGATTGCCAAATCGCCGCGACCGACGTCCGTCATTGGATTACATGAGTTAGTGGATTATAACAGTTAGTGGATTATAGCAGTTAGTAGATTATAGCAGTTAGTGGATTATAACAGTTAGTGCATTACAACATTTAGTGGATTACGATAGTTAGTGGATTACAATAGTTAGAGGATTACAACAGTTAGTGGATTCAGCAATTAGAGGATTGAATGAGTTAGTGGATAACAAAAATTAGTGGATATAAGAGTAAGTTGATTATAGAAGTTAGTGGATTATAGGAGTTGGTGGATTTCGGCAATAATTGGATTACGTGAAAATCGATAAGGGAAATTAGATTTAGACAGTCAAGATTTTCTGGACTTGTTATGAAGAGAAATAAACTTGTAAACTTGATGAAAACTGGGAAACTAGGTGCGAAAAATGCAAGAGAAAGACACAAATAAAAATACCCCAAAATCTGAACTACATGACATAATAGGGGCAACAACTCAGACATGATCAGGGGCTGTCGTGTGAGATAGCTAACCAAGGTCGCCCACGCTAATCGCCATGGAGCGTAATGGGGATGACGCTAAAGGAGCGTTAGCAGCATGTCATTTCCTGGGACGTCGCAGTCACAATGGCATTTTATTTTGGATTTTTGTAATGTTCTAGGCAAAATTACGAGGGACTTAAAACGAAAACCTTAAATGTCTTTTTTGTTGTTGTTGCGATGGTGAATATATTGTGGAAAAAAAAAGAACAAATGTTTCATTTTTCGACGTAATCACCAATGCGTTCAATACAAGTCATCCGGCGCAGATAAAGTGTTTGGATTCTTGTAGACAAAAATTCTCTTGGTCGCGTGTGTAACCACTCATGCACCACCTGCTGTACCTCTTCATCGGACCGAAAAGCTTTAAAACTTCCTACTTTACTCATACACTTGTTGGACTGACAGGCATGCACCATCATAAGGACCTTCATTCGATGATGCATTTCTATAGGTTTCACCCCTTCACTGATCCAAAAATGGATAACAGAGCGCTACTCCTATTTGGTGCATGTCAAAAGTGGGGCGGCCATCTTTAAATTGTCATTATGACGTCACCGTGTTCATCTGCTCTGTGATGTCACGTGGTTAACACTCTTGACACCCTTAACAAAAATACTGACAGGTTACAAGACAATGGCATGGTTATTGTAATTTCTTTCACACTTTTAATTCGGTTATTTGAAGCATCTAGTTCTCTCAGTAGTGTGTCATTGCTTTCTGAACGACCGACGCCCATACCATTGTGAAATTCACAGCAAAGCAGTCTACTTCCAAATGGTGTGCTGCTGACATCGAACCGGGTATGTCGGGATTGTGAAACTACATTCTCTACCTCTGAACTACAAAAACCGACATGATAATGATGATGATACTTATATAAATCACAAATAGAAGGTAATGGACTCGCTGAAGTGTCGCTATGGACACGGAAACCTCGCCGTATTTCCGTAAGCTATCTACTCTCTGTAACTAAAAGTTGTTCATCAAACAGGTCTCAACGGTTCTACGTCATTGGATACATAATACTGGCACGCTGATGTAAAGCTTGAGATAAAGTAGGTCAGCAACAGGGTGGGTTACATCCAGAAGTCAGGTTCTGTGTAGAAAGTTTCTTACAGTTCTTACATAAGGTTATCATTTACCATGCTCACAGCGTCTTGTAACTCGTTGCGTACGTGTTGAATTGCCGTAGAAATGTGGTTGTATAAACATATATAACTCGTTGTCACAATACTATCACGTATGATCTTATCACATAGTTGCTGTGCATGATTCACATGTAATGAATAGAATCGACGGAGGGAAATATGTATAGAGGCAGAGCTCCGAGAAGCAAGGGGATACAACGAACGGATTAAACAAACTATGTGTAGACAGTCTAGGAGTTCGGGCTTGTTACAGAAGAAAGGACCCATTTTGAACTAGACTCATACTTTCAATGAGTAAGTGCCATGGGATGATTACTCGTCTTAAGCGATTACGCATATCTACCATGGGTTTATATATCACAGAAATGTTATCATTGTCTTATAATACAACATGTCTGCTATCATATTAACAACTGTTAAGTCATAACTGTTACACACTCCTACTTCCCATATTCCGCCATCCATTTTTGTTTGTTTCAAACCTAATTTTTATTTGGCGCTAAATCTGTTAATAGACCAGTTGGCACTCGGTGTATGATTTGGTCAGTATCCCACCAGCTGCCTTTACTCCCCAAAACATTTTTGGTATCCATCCTCGCCAGGGTCAACCTGGGAGGGATTGCCTTTACAAATATCCTCATCTATTTGGATTCGACCATACGACCACAGTGCCGCAGGTGAGCATGAGGGCGCTTTACTACCGCAACTCTCTGGACTTGGTATGGACACACATACACTTTAAAACTAAGTAACAACGTGTAAACTTGACAGAAGAAAAACACATGGAAGTCCTCTTTTTTCGTTCGCTGGAAATTTGTCTATAATCGCTATGTTTTCTCTTGCATGAATGTAACTGCCTTACAGACAATGAGCAGGTCCTGCAACATTCAGTAGATGCGGTTGTTTGCACACAGTGAACAACTAGGGATAGAAGTAAATTATAAGAAGACACAGATTATGGTCGTCACTAGGAAGAGCAAAATACCACAATGGAATATACAGGTAAATGGGACTATTCATAAACAAGTCAATCGGTACAATTATCTCGGAACAGTAATAACATCTGATGGGAGATGTCTTGAAGAAATTAGAACAAGAATCGCCATGGCAAAGGTAGCCGTTTGCAAGATGTAAAACATACTGACCAATAAAAAGATATCAAGTGAAAAGAGAAAAAGTGTGTTGAGGTGCTACATAGAGCCTGTACTTTTGTATGAATGTGAAGTGTGGACAATGAGCAGTCAAGCTGGAAAAAAAAAACACCTGATGGCGGTGGAAATGTTGTTTCTGAGGAGAATGCAAAGAATACCATAGTTAGTCAGAAAAACAAACGACCAAGTCCTACAAGAAACAAATGAAAAGGTACACGGATTAGAGAAATTAGACGCAGACATTCAACAATTTTTGGACATGTTATGAGAAGAAATAAATTGGAGAACTTGGTGACAACTGGCAAGGTCGAGGAGAAGAGAACAAGAGGAAGACAGAGAAGTAAATACCTGGATGGCTTGACCACGTAGCAGGGTCGAGACAAGAACAATAGTTAATTAGTTAGTTAGTTAGTCGACAGATCATCCTCATTGAACATCGAACCATTCAGCCCATAAGTGCTCGGATCCCCTCCTCAGCAAATCCCGCAGCGTGTAGTGGTTAACGACACCAGTTCTGTGTTGCTTTATCAGTCTTCTTTGGCTTCCTTAATTATGTTCCTGTTTGGCTACACGTCTTTTAATTTGCTATTCTTGCAGTCTGACCATGGTTGTAGATTCACAGTCATCACTTGGTTCTCGTAAAAGTCTTTCTTCTCGTAGAGCATTCAGAATGTCAGCCTGGTCCATGGCGCGTCCGCCCTCCACAGTAGCCTTACCCGCGAGCCTGTCAGCACGCTTATTTCCTTGCACTCCCGCATGCCCTGGCATGAAAGATGAAACTAATCTTTGTCAGCCGAGACCGCTCCAGAGACAGCAACCACTCTCTTCGGATCCACCACATTTTTACCGACCTTCCTCTTTTTAACGTGCTGCCCATCACCTTCATAATTTTACTATGCAGTGGATGTTGTGTGTTTGCGTTAATTCTGAGGTAGGCACGTGCTCTGCAAATGTGTATTCTGTCTTCAATGGTTGGAAAAAAAGAAGGTAGCAGAGACAAGAACAATTAGCTGATCCACGACTCTGGTTATCGAGGGAAATGGCGAATCACGACTGCCCACGCTAATCGGCATGGCACATGGTGGATGGATGGAATGAAAAAGGAAAGAAATGAGAGCGGCGCTTAGCAGAAACATACCAGAGCCACATCATTGCCTATTGGATAGCTTAGAAAATTGCTTAGAAGATCAATCTGGGGTTTATGGCAACATCGAACTTTATATTTCCGTATGTCAGGTGGCTCTAGGTGTCTCATGCGCATGCGCAGCGCATAAACAAAATGCCGACTGTACTTACGGAGTGTACAACCAAAGAGCAACTTGCTGTTGTGCGTTTTGTGTGGGAAAAATGACTACCTGAAAAGGACATTCATAAGGAAATGCTTCCTGTTCATGCTGACAAATGTTTGTCCCTTAAAGCGGTGTATAGCTGGGTAGAAAGATTTTCTCAAGGACGCTCTAAAATTGTTAATTAAATCCGATCTGGTCGTCCTGTTAAGATTGCAACAGAGGCATCCGTGCAGCTGGTGGAGGAGATGATTAGAGGTGACAGGCGAGCAACGATAGACTCTGTAGCATCTGCAATAGGGTGCTCACATGGTTCAGCATTCAGCATAATGCATGATCGATTGAAATTTAAGAAAGTGTGCTCAAGGTGGGTACCAAGACAACTGAAGGAATAAAACAAAATGAACCGATTTGGCCTATCCTTGCGTCATCTCTGTCGATACGAAGATGAAGGAGAAGACATGTTGAACAGGATTGTTACTGGGGACGAATCATGGGTGCATCACTACCAGCCCGAATCAAAGCGTGCTTCAATGCAATGGAAACAGCCTTTTTCGCATTGTGTCCAAAAATTCAAGGTTATGCCATCAGCAAGGAAGATTGTGCTGACAGTGTTCTGGGATTGTCAAGGAGTGCTTTTAACCAATTTCAAGAAGAAAAATGACAATGTGAATTCTGAATCGTACTGTGAAGCTCTATCGATGCTTCATGATGCAATTCGAAGAAAACGTCCAGGACTGCTGACATGAAGAGTGTTGCTTTTTCATGAAAATGCCAGACCACATACGGCTCGATTAACTCAGGAGAAAATTAACCAACTAAGGTGGGAAGTTCTGGAACATCCTCCTTTACAGCCTCGACTTAGCCCCTAACGATTTCTACCCTTTTGGTCCACCGAAAACCCACCTTAGCGGGACACATTTAGCGAATGACGCCGAAGTTGAATGTGAAGTGAAAACGTGGTTTAGAAAACAGAGCACCCAGTTCTATGCAGTCAGTTTGGGATGACTGATAAAACGATGGGATAAGTGCATAAATGTTGGTGGAAATTATGTTGAGAAATGAAGGAACAATGTATGTATACAAATAAACTGGTTTCAAGTTGTTTTCATATTTAGTTATTTTTCTACAGCCATTTGTGATTTACTTATTGACTTCCCATCTCGTGTGTGTGTGTGTGTGTGTGTGTGTGTGTGTATATATATATATAAAGACCATGTGGCCGAAAGGATAAGAACGCTCGCTCTATAACTTCCGGTACGCTGATTCGGGAAGAAAGGGGGGGGGGGGATTGGTTCAATCCCAACCTTAAGCTGAACTTACACGTTAACTTCTCGTTCAGAAAACAATGTCAAATCACTGAAAGTAACATTGCCTGGAATATGAACCTTGTCTTAATAGCAACGGTCTGCAAAGAAAACACATATATATATATATATATACCGTATACCGTTGGACAGATAGTATAAACCATTACCCTATGCGATTTATATCAGAGGATCATTAATCTGAGCCAGGGATGGACCCAAATATAACTTCTCTACTGAGGTTGAACGGGGTAGTGGTACCGGTATAATCGAATCGTACCGTTCAACATCAATATGAATAAATCCAAAGAAAGAAGCTGTCAATTCGACCTTGTTGACCCATAGAGTTGTATTTTGAAGCGGAGCGGGTGTAGGCTAGAATAGTTGTCTCTGTACTGCACATTATTGTCACTCACTCCTGCCACAAATGTTTAATTGTCATTTTACAACCCCCCAAAGTTATATTAATCAGTATCTCCCATTTTTAATGGTGTAATACAGTGGTTCTCAACCGGTGGGGAATCCCCCCCCCCCAGGGGGGAATTTTAGTGTTTCCAGGGGTGGGGGGGGGGATGAAGACCATTTCAAGATCGCGTTAATACAAGAACCGATTACTTGATATTGTTTTTCCCTTCATACTTTACTATTATGTACGTCTCATCCTTCTAAAATTTATTTTATAAAGTAAGTAGACCCACAAATCATGTTTTATGTGGATGTCTAGACTTGTTTTAATGTATGCTATTAAATTTACCTTCCATTTTTACGTATACTGTGTAGGGGTGGGGGGATTTTTAGATAGGAAATATGAAAGGGGGGGGGGGTGACGTTTTGAAAATACGGTGAAGGGGGGCACGGGCCAAAAAAGGTTGAGAACCAGTGGTGTAATATCTTTAACTCCCCAAATGGAATAAATTCAAAGGAGAAAACGATTACAGATAGGTAACAAATTGAGCGTGTGAGACATCAGATGGTGCATGATGGTGGAAATGACCATGCGTTCACATGCATCCATTTTGGACAAACATTTACGAATAACTCTGATCAGTCACATTCGCTACCGCCTTGGTTTGTAACTATTATACCTTTTTGAAAGCACAGTGTAACAAACTATCGTCTGTCAAGACGGCAAAGTGCCATTATATCTTTAATATATTTGACATGTGATAAGTTCAGCCTAACGTTTCCAGTGAGAAGTCTAAAAATTGTTACTTGTTTTCTTCGGTGGAGTTGGTAATAATCATTACCTTTCTTTTGAGGAGGTTACTCTTATTTATACATTAAACAACCCGGCAATAAGTGACAACACGTCTATGTGAGTATACGAGACCCGATGGTGCCAGAGAATGAGGTTAGATGCAGTTAACCAGGAGTGGGTCAAGATAAAATAGTGCGGAAAACACAGTTTGTGTTTGTTTTCACTACAATATTGGTGCCAACTTGTCGTGTGTATGTATGTGCGTACGTGTGTGCGGGCTTGCAGATGTCTGTGAGCACGTGTGCATATGTGTGGGTGTGCACGTTCGCATGTGTGTGTGTGTGTGTGTGTCCTTCGTGTGTGCGTGCGTGTGTGCATGCGTGCGTGTATGTGTATATGTGTGTGTGTGTATGTATATATGTGTGAGTGCGCGCGTAGGTGTGATGATTATTTGTAGCGGTTTGAGAAACAAAGATCGTTTGTCGATTGATCGATTGATTTAGAAACCGACATCACAGCATTCGGGACATTCCCATAAGCGCTCTGTCCCCATCCTCAGCAGCCAGCGAAGAGTTCCAACACTAATAGTTCCAGTAGCAATCTGATTATATGTCCGTCTCGCCTTTCCTCTGAGCGTGGAGCATCGTCTAAGCAGAAACTGGAATTGTTGCTTAGGGGAACGTGAAACCGCAAATTTCCCCGACGCACCGAGTCGAAGTTTCGAAATCAATGGCGGGCGATTTGAAAGCATAGCGCTTTGCGTTAATTTCTATGGTAGGAGGCGTCGACCGTTCAAAAAACAATGACAAGCTACTGAACTAGTAAATAACAAACAGCCATTAAATGCTGCGGATGGCTGCAACGTTATGTAAAGAATATGCAGCTAATTTGGCCTAAGCTGGCGAAACGTCATGTACAAGTTCACATTAAAAGCAAACTCAAGCCTGACCCAGAATTGAACTCATACCCCACTATATGTGAGGAGGATATTCTCACTTCATTGCCACTCACACCTCCCTAATAAAGATTAACACAGTTAAATATTCAGAATAGGGGCCGCAATAGCGTCTCTCCCATCCTTCTGACTTATAGGGCAGTGAGTTCAGATACTTAGTCTTCTCGAATAAGGGCGAAAAACAAGAGATCCCGCGTTCAAGTTGTCTATATTAAAAAACCCCGCGGCAGATGGACATTACAAAGAGTAGGGTATAAGGTTACTGTGTTAGCAAAATTGTTGTGAAAGAAAATCTCCCCACGGGAGGATAGAGCTCGTGACCCTGGATGGAATCTCTCAGGAGAAAGATCACCTTAAACAAATGCATGCTAAATTCGGGCACACTGACAGTTGAGGTAGGTAACTAGGTATGATGCTCTCGCAGCGAAAAAAAAAGCACACAGAAGAACAAGATGATGAAGAAGAAGTAGAAGAAGTAGTAGTAGTAGTAGTAGTAGTAGTAGTAGTAGTAGTAGTAGTAGTAGTAGTAGTAGTAGTAGTAGTAGTAGTAGTAGTAGTAGTAGTAGTGGCAGTAGTAGTAGTAGTAGCAGTAGCAGTAGAAGAAGAAGAAGAAGAAGAAGAAGAAGAAGAAGAAGAAGAAGAAGAAGAAGAAGAAGAAGAAGAAGAAGAAGAAGAAGAAGATGATGATGATGATGATGATGATGATGATGATGATGATGCAGAAAAAGAAAACGAAAGAACGAAGAAGAAGACGAAGAAGAAGAAGAAGCAGAAGTAGTAGTAGTAGTAGTGGCAGTAGTAGTAGTAGTAGTAGCAGTAGCAGTAGAAGAAGAAGAAGAAGAAGAAGAAGATGATGATGATGATGATGATGATGATGATGATGATGATGATGATGATGATGATGATGATGATGCAGAAAAAGAAAACGAAAGAAAGAAGAAGAAGACGAAGAAGAAGAAGAAGCAGAAGAAGAAGAAGAAGAAGAAGAAGAAGACCAAATAAAGACACATCCCATTTTCGTTAGAAAAGCACCATACAAAACCTATATAGCATGCATGATTCTGCTAGAAGTAAATATCTAGATGACTTGGCCACATAATCGAGAACAGAAACATAGAGCTGATCCACGACTCTGGTGATCGCACGCTTCTTGCGGGTTCCACCTGGGTCCACGACGCAGTAGGCCAACTGACCCCTGGTTCTCGAAGGCCCGAGATTGTTCGTGCACTCGAGCTATCGTGGTTCATTCCCTTGTTAGGGTTTCGGTCTTGTGGTTGTATCCCCTCTATATATCCCTCTATCTTTATAGGACTACTCTTTATGTGAGGTCTTGACAATCACCATGACACATAATGATGATGATGATGATTCTGGTGATCCGTGAGATGGTGAAACATGACTTCCCATTCTTATCACCACGACACAGTATGATGATATTGATGATTCTGCTATATTCATATTTGAATCCAAGTCCGTGCCACGGAGTTCGTGCATTTTGCAGATAATCTCCTTGTGTGATCTATGAGAAGAGACTGTAGAACTTACTCATAGCGATATCGCGATGATAGTGCTTGTTTACGAACCGAACAAACTAAATATCACTGGTGCCTATGGCTTTATTCTATTGTTGTAAGTGGATTAAAATCTCGGCGAATAAGAAATCTGGTCACCTCATCCCATTAAGCCATCTCATCATCTTATCAAAAATACTTGTTCTTCTTGTATCTTTCAGATTTGAGCTGCCGATTTGCATCTTGTCAATTGTTTCGATGAGTTCTACTATTTGTAATCTGAGGCTCATCAACAGAGTACCAATTGTCGCTTTTCACCCTTCTTTGGAGAGACACACCGAGCATAATCCTACTGACTGCAGGGTCAGGGCTTGCAGACTCATTATGCCATCGTCTAGAACAGTGGTTCTCAACTGGTGGGGAATTTCCCCCCCCCCCCCACGGGGGAATTTTAGGGCTTCCGGGGGGGGGGGGGATAAGATTATTTCAATATCGCGTTAAGAAAAGAACCGATTACTTGATATTGTTTTTTCCCTCCATACTTTACAGTTCTGTACTTCTCGCCCTTCTGAAATTCTTCTTATAACGCAAGTAGACTTGCAAATTACGTTTTATGTTGACGCCTAGACTTGTTCTAGTATGTGTTATTAAATTTAGTTTCCATTGTTACGTATACTGTGTAGAAAAATAGGGGGGGGATTTATAGGGAGGAAATACGAAAGTGGGGGGGGGGGGAGGGAATGACGTTCTGAACATATGGTGAAGGGGTGCATGGGCATAAAAAGGTTGAGAAGCACTGGGCTAGAATATGTTAAGGCCTGCCACATTACTCACTTTGGACAACCTGCACATGAACAGATTCAGAGGCAAACAAGAAGTAGGTTTCGACCCAATACAAATGGATGGCGGAAAATGGAAGTAGGGGTGTGTCAAAGTTATGACTTAAAAGTTATTAATTTGGTAGCATACATGTTATATTATATATCAAATTAAAAAAGGGTTGTATAGGGACAACTACTGCCTTTGGCAGATATTGGAAATCGCCTGATACAACTAATCATCCCATGACACTGAATCAGTTAATATCCTATTTGTGGCTGACTCGGTCACGTGATTATAAATCCGAGCCAAGGATGGGCCCGAATATAACTTCTCTTCGAGGTTAAACAAGGCAGGGGTCATGGTATAATGGACACGGAGTCGATGTGGCGAAGTGGCTAGACGCTCGCCTGCCCACGGGGTTATCACGGGTTCGATCCCCAGCAGGTCGGATTCCAATTTTTTAAAATTTACCAGCGCTCCCATGTCAACCCAGCCTAAAATAGGTACCAGGAAATGTGTTTAGAAGTAAAGGCGGCCGGTGAGATACAGACCACATCACCCATCTAGTGCTGATTATTCAATTTAAAAAATATATGTGCCTGGTGCTTATAACTATTATATGGTAAACTATTATCTTAGAAACTATTATAAACTATTATATTAGACTATTATATGATAAGCATGATGAGGCTCGGTTGAGAAAATGAGACTGCCAAAAGTAGAAGCCTTGTGTGTTAGGTTTTGTCTTTCCAAATGAGGGAGGCTAAAATGCACCGCACGAAGACGCACAATGTTGACGTAGCGGAATTAGTGAAAAAAGCGAGGTTAACAACAAAATATATTGGAAAAGGCAGTTTAGGTCGGGAGTCCATCAAGAACGCATGTTCTTCTTCTTCTTTCGTTCGCCTGAAATATGTTTATAACTGCAATGTTGTCTCTTGTATGAATCTAACAGTCTTTTTTTAGTTCATTCAGCGGTCCATAGAGTTTATCTTCCACTGTTGTCTCTCTAGGCCAGAAGGTTCGCCTGGATATGTTGTAGTTTGGGCAATCCTGGAGTATGTGGTCTGCTGTCTGCGACGCCAAACCACATGTGCACATGGCTGAGTCACCAATATTGAATTTTGTATACATGTGGTTGCGTAATCTATTGTGTCCTGTTCTGAGGCGCAGAAGAATGACCTGTTCTGGTCTGTCCATAACGTGGTAGTCGTCTTGAGTAAGGTTTGGTGGCCTTCTGACTGATTTAATCATTCTTTTCTTTTGGTGGTATGTAATAGGCACATCTGGTTGTTCTTCTTGTGCTCCTTCCTTAGCCAATCGATCAGCTCTGTCGTTTCCGGGGATTCCACAGTGGGATGGTATCCACTGTATGGTGATCTTACGCTGACTGCTAAGTTCAGAAAGTAGTGTCCTCAGAACTGGCAATTTCCCAGACAGGAGCGCCTCTATTACGGATTTTGCATCTGTCAATATCACCACAGGTTGTGTACCATGGCTGGTATTTTGTAATTTCTCTGTGGCTATCTTGATTGCCTCAATTTCAGCATCATAGTTATGGCAGTACTTTCCTGTTGGAATTCTGGCGGTGTCTCTAGTATTATTTGGGTATTCTATATACACTCCCGCTCCTCGATTTCGAACAGCATGATGAGGCTCGTATATTAGGAGATGTCATCTAATTTAGAAATGGGTACTTTTGCTTTCTTTCACCCCAAACAAAAGGGAATCCCAGGGTATGACGCTCAGTCAGCGATAACACCATGACATGATTATGAGAACAGCGTCTTGCAGAATGTAAGATGCCATGATGCTGCAGAAAAGCCACGCTACTCTTCTTGTCGTGGACAGCTGATGCCAGTTCCGGAAAACTCATGATGAGACAGACACTCACACAGAAACGGTTGCCACAGCCAAAGAAACAACACTGTGGTGTGGGGCAATTGAAACGCACTGACTCGCACTCCAGCCGAACACAGAGGAGATCACCGTCGTCGCTAAATATAGCTCGTGACTCTAAATATAGCTCGCAAAGTTTGTTTGGGGTGAAAGAAAGCAAAAGTACCTAGAAATGAATACATCAGGAAATCTGTATGATAGTTTTAAAAGATGGAAAACATATACTAGGAATGTGAAAGTAGAAGAAGGACCAATGATTCGTCAAAGTAAATCGTTTAGCAAGAGAAAATAAGGATATATAAGGTTTGATTTAAAAACTCCGACAACAGAAATGTGTGTCGGACAGTCCTGCCGACTTAGCTTGAAAGCTCGTCGGTAGGCGTCCAGTGGTTTGGCATGTATCACCTTGTACCGGGAGGGCGCGCTTTAGCGATGCTACTCTTGGCCTCCGTGTGCTTGAATAGTCCGCCTGTCCGATAGATACCTGGTTGATCCCATCAGTAGTCATAAGCTTGTCGCTCGTCACTACGCTTGTCTTAAGGCTGAAAATTAAAGGAATTGACGGAAGGGCCGTTTGCACGAGGCTCTAGGCTACCAGTTGTTTTGAGAGCCAATATATACAGGGATAACTGGTCTGTGGTAGCCTAACGGCCACTGCATCTGTGTCCGTCTCCAGTCGTCTTGCCATGCTCGCCACTGGAACCAGATGGACGCGGACGAGAGAGTGAGGTCGACGGAGTTGCGCAACCACTTCCTCACTATAATCCAAACTAAAGCGCAAGTCATTCGTTCTTCATCAAATCAAAAGATGCAATGAATGAATGGTCCTCATCGTTAGGGATGGACGAACATCCATAGTTATTTTAACTGACAACAAAGTAATTTCTACAGATAATGCATCAGGCCTGTGATTTTTATGTATTACCAAAAATCCAAATATTATGCACCCTGAAGAATAAAATATGGATGAACCAGAACAGAATAATAGCAAGTATTGTAATTCTTTCAAGTTCAGAGTTTTGAATTTGAAATTGTATTATAAGGAAATTCGTGACACAACCGAAAATTTTGAAATAATTGTTGCATACTACCAATAACTACGACATAAGACCATTGTCTCATACCCCAGTCTTTAATACTGTGATATACCACGCCACATACTCAATGCGCCTAGGGCATGTACAACGCTTTTGTACTTATCACTTATTTCGCCCGCCCACGACAGTGTGTGAATTGACAAGATTAGGCCATGTTTACTCTAGTGTAAGTAAAAACCGACTTCCGGGTTCGCCATAACTTCACTGCCGATCAATGGCAGCCAAACGACAAGGCAAAAGCGTGTAAACAAGCTGTAAAATTAATTGTGTGAATGCCAAAGGGGAATGTTACTGTATAAAGAATCACAATTTATTTCGTTTATTTACTTTGTTCATTAGATTGGCTTGTGTGTATACAAGATTGTTTCGTTCCTCAGCCCTGTTTCGTAAACAATGATGGTCTGGTTTTGCTTTTCACATACAATTTGAATGAAATTTTCTAAATGGCGTATGTGGGGCATTTGTTTGTTATTACACGGTATAGAGAGAGAGAGAGAGAGAGAGAGAGAGAGAGGGAGAGAGAGAGGGAGAGAGAGAGAGAGAGAGAGAGAGAGAGAGAGAGAGAGAGAAAGGAGTGAGAAAGAACGGTAGCTAGAACGAACGAACAAACTTTATTTTCAAAGGGATAAGAATTGGGCACGCAGGCCTGTCTGACATTGTGCCCTATTCTCTCTTTCCTCTCATCCATTGTTTCATTCATACATCACAGTGAGTGAGAGAGAGAGAGAGAGAGAGAGAGAGAGAGAGAGAGATAGCGACAGAGAGAGAGAGAGAGAGAGAGAGAGAGAGAGAGAGAGAGAGAGAGAGAGAGAGAGAGAGAGGAAGAGTCTTTGTGGCGAAGTGGTTACGCCGCCTGGTCCAAAGGTTGCGGGTTCGATTCCTACGTCGTTGGGTTCACGAATGCAACTTTTTCGGAGACTCCAAGGGGTCGTTGCTGGAGCTATGGAGTTCGTGCTTTGTGCGACCCTTTCCTAAGTCCGCCATGCGGTTAGAGACCAAACCATATGGCATAAAACCCTGTGCTAGACAATCGATCATCTTGACATTGAAAAAAAAAAAAAAAACATCTGAAAGGGGAGAGAGGGTGATTGATTGATAAGCTGCACATGAAGTGGAACAAACTGTTCTAGCTTGCTCTAGTCGGCTTAAACTTTTGTATAGTGTAAGCGTTGGTACAGCTGTTTGGATTTTGCGCTAACAATATCATGAACGCGGTCGAACAAACATTCGATGTCAGCTCTTGACGTTCGCTACGGGACTAAGACCTATAAAATGTGATTATTCTAACACTTCACACACCCAAAATAGGCTGCTGCTACGGACTAATTCTTGTTATTCATTTAAACATTTGAGTGTAGCTGAGTTTAATTGACTTTTGTTGACTTTAATTGAGTTTAGTTGACTTTAGTTGAATCATGAATCGACATCACAGCACTCAGAACATTCCCTTTCGTGCTCCGCCCTTATCTTAACAGCCAGTCCCAATCTGTTTTATATTTAAGACCTTTGTATGCCTTTTATAGTATCTCCGTATGAATAACCCTTCACAGACTAGGCAAAACAGCACAAATTCTTCATTCAAATCGCTTGTTTTGGTGGACAGATTGGTTTCAGGACTCAGCTGATCTTGTCCAGCTTGAGACCTTTTACTTTAATGCTTTATTTTTCTCTTTACACAGACATGCAAAAAAAAAACATAACTGCATGAACAGAAATGCAAGAAATAACTACATAACACAAACATGTAAGAAAGAACAACATCACACCGACGTATAAGAAATAACTACATTACACAGACACGCAGGAAATAACTACATCACATAGACATGCAAGAAATAACTACATAACACAGACATGTAAGAAAGAACAACATCACACCGACATGTAAGAAATAACTACATTACACAGACACGCAGGAAATAACTACATCACATAGACATATAAGAAAGAATAACATCACACAAACATACAACAACAGAACTATATCACTGTCGGATGTTTTGGGAAAATCTCAAACAGATAGAGGAAAGCTAAAGTTCCTCTCTCCCAATATGATCCTGCCAGTTATAATTATAATAGCCTTCAACGGCTCAATTGGTTGAGTCCGCAATTAGAGCCCAGGAGAGCCAAGGAAGTCATCAAGGTGTACAAGGACAAGATTTCCTTGAATAATAATAATAATACTATTCCTGTGGAGTTTCCTTGTCCCTCTGTTCTCAGCTAAATAATTAATATCTAGGGTATAGTAATTAATAACAACGATGACGTAAACACTCAAGGAATCTTTGTAACATTCAAGAGTGAAAATGACATATCTGTAACATTGTATTAATAAACAGGCTAGGGTTCGGGTTTGGCCACTTTAATCCAAAAATTATCATCCAGTCTAAAGGTATTAAGTATACTCATTATTCTCACAATCATTCACTTGGTTTTGAAATATACCATAAACCCCAGTTGCCCAGATGAACAAACACTTACGTCTATCTAATAATGAGCCTTGATTATGAACTCGAGATTCTCCACAAAAGGGTTTTTGGAACCCACTTGTAAAAAAGAGTTCTGTAAAATTAAATACGGTTGGTCCACTGTGTGACAGTTATTATGGATCAGTTATGTTGATAGTTGAGTTGTCTCTCCAATTCCAGGTACAAGCTAAAATTCCCCTGATTTCCTCCAGGTGATACAGGTTTACCTGGTTTTTGTGGTTGGGTGACCTCTTACCTGTAAGTTCTTAAAAACATAAAGGCTTCATCATCACTCCAGTTAGGAGCTCCCATCAAGAGGAGTGTCTGTATCTGGATGGATCTACCACTACCTGAAATTCCAGCATCAAACATATATCTACTGATATCATAAATGCATCTATATGATCATTAGAAATTGGAAAAGGTAAAAACCCCAAAGAAAAAACAAAGGAAAATAAATAAATGGAATTTTTCCCACAGGGAAAATTAAACAAAGAGGAAGGGGGTCTTAATGTCCCCCAACAGTTATCAACCCCATAGCTAGTTCCTCTCCATCCAATCCTCTACTATAGGGCGCTCAAGGTTTAGACTACCAGATAAGCAGTGTCATCTTCGCCCATGCCTGTCACCCAAGGTCTCAAAGTTGAGTAATACTTTCATCGATTCGGAATGTGATAACCATGTTCACAATTCCATTTTGTCTCATTATCTCATCTCATCTTATCATGTTCCTCTTGTACCTTGCGGTTTCGAGGTACAGTATAAACAGCGGGAGAGTGCCCGCTTATGGGCTTCATGTATCGATATTCCCATGGACTCAGTTATTCCCTGCGTCCATCGTTTACGTGGTCGGCCTCTTCCTCTGCTCCCCTCATTGCTTGTTGTGGTATACTGTTAGTTGGTAACCTACTTGCATGGCCAAACCATTTGACTTGCTGCTTTCTAATAAAATCTAGTACAGCTATAACCCCCATTTTAGTCTTGATTTCTTCATTTCCGATCTTATCTCTTCTTGATACATTGAGTATTCTTCTCAGGAATCTCATTTCTGTTGTTGTGATTTTTCTTTTCTCTTTTTCTGTCATTGTCCAGGTTTGACATTGGTAGCATAGAGTTGGTAGGAAGATTGTATTGTAAAGTGCTTTCTTAGTTGTTATTGATACATGTTTGTTCTTTAGTATTGGTGCCATTTGTCCAATGAGTTGGTTTGCCTTATTACACCTATTTTCGACCTCGTCGTCTGATTTGCCATTTGATGATATTATACTTCCTAGGTACTTGAAACTCTTTACTTGTTTCAAGGGATGTTCGTTTAGGTGAATCGTTGTTGCCTTTTCTTCTTTAGTTATAGTCAATACCTCTGTTTTACTTGTGCTAATTTTCATGTAATGTTCCCTACACATTTCGTTTAGACTATTCATGTGGTCTTGTAATTCAGCTTCTGATTTTGATATTAGTGCTTGGTCGTCCGCAAACAGGAGCTCTCTAATGGTTAGATTTGCAGATGGTTCTTCTTCTGTGTTCGCGTCATGTGATGTTCTTGCGGTCTCTGTTTGGCTGGATTCTTTACATATGTTGTCTATATATGTTATAAATAAGAGAGGGAACAAGACACAACTTTGTCGTACTCCGAATCTTATGGTCAAGGGTTCTTAGCGTCATGCAGTTGCTCTCACTATGCACTCACTGTTGTTGTATAAGCTTCTACATAGGTTTGTTAGATGTGTACTCACTCTATATTGTTTACGGATTTCCCACAGCTTGTTTCTATCTACTCTATCAAACGCCTTTTCTTGGTCGACAAAGGCTAAGTAGAGTGGTTCATTGAATTCGATTGATTTTTCTATTAGTTGTCTAAGAGCAAAAATGGCATCTGTGCATCCTTTGTTTTTCCTAAATCCAAGTTGTGTTTCGCTTAGATATTCCTCTTTGTACATAATTATTTTCCCTAGTTATCCTTCCATTTAAAAGAAAAGGCCTCACACATTAAGTGTCTTAATTTATTCCTAAATGTAATGAGTATTTACTTATAAACAATATAAGTACATGATGGCATCATCTCCTGTATGACATTCAGGTGGGTTCCTCCCAATCAAATGCTTTGAGGAGGAGCATCTTCCCTCCTCTTCAATATGTAGGCATAAGCCTTTACCTTACTCATCTACAAGAGATTTATCATCATACATCAAACATAATTCAGGAAACAAAACCATATAATTGTAACATGTGTGACATGGAATGCAGAGTGGCGGCATGCGTACATGCACAGTAAATTAGCAATTAGTGCATGGGTACCACTATCATCGTCCCATCTGATATACATGGCAGTATGTATCAAATGGCCTACTATCAGGTGATTGATTGATTGATCACACTCATTCTCGGTATGCTACTTCTTCTCACACAATCCACAATCATGCATCATAAATCATAAACATACTTGTATGGATGATGAATAGGCATAATTATGTGATTCACAATCAATACGTTAAAAGATACATTCATGTATTTAACACCGATGAAGTCACAATTGAATCACCACATGAATGCTTCCATAGAGCACATAGGATTTTATGATAAACCTAGGGAACTATTTAATAATTAATGTGCCCGTGTACTGTTTCTATAACGATTTACACTAGTTCCTCCTAACTAGAGATTGCACATTTAAGATAATTCCTTACTACTGAACTATGGGTTCTAACTTCCCAAATCCTAAGTTAATCACTAACTCCTAAATCACTACTGACTTAGCTTAACTGCTTAAGGAGTAAAATGCACAACCTAGGCACAATGCTTATGCTTTCATAGAAGCTGCATATCTAAAAAAAACACACATTCACTACGGGTTAATCTAGTGCACAGATTATCTACGAAATACGACATTTGAATATAGTGCTTAGTCTCTCCTGAATTAAGTTCTTAATGACTAACCACATTTTTACAGCACACCAACATACCATTTTCTGGGAAAGGAGCATAACTAACTTAATATTACAGTGTGCTTACCTTCAACATAGTTGAATGTCTTCTTCAAGCATAACGTCTTCCGGTTTCAGGCTCCAGACTAGGTTTTTGGCTTTCCTAGTTCGCTTGCTGCTTAGTAGACCGGCATTTCTCTCTCTTCCTCTATTAGAGTTGGGTAAACTTCAGATGGCTTATTGAGTAGAGGACATCAGACCGTCAGTTCCAGTGGTCCTTCTCCTGTTGAGCGATTGCTGAAAGATTTTCATTTTACACACTGATCGTCTGCCGATCTTCACTCCATTTTAAAGCCTCTCGATTGTTGTTTATTCCTGCCCTTCCTCGCTTGGGCTCTGACGTCATGCCGATTCGTGACCAACGGCTGAGCTCCAGTTCGGCTATAATTAGAATATTGTCGTTCCCTTTTCAAATCAGCGCTATTTTTCAAATTAAGATGATGTAAATTTAATCTTTCTTCTTAAACTATAGGCGCTAATTCCTTTATTTATTTAAATTTGAATTTAATTCTGATTTTGGTGGCTGTTGGCGCTGTTGCTAACTGGAGGGTAGTGCGGGGAAATTCAAACAGCGATGTGGTGGTTTGCAAGATGTATACTACAATCACACATAATACAAGACGCAACTACTTCACACAGGCATGCACGAAATCACTACACCAACATGCGTACAAGAAATGCCTACTTCACACAGGCATGCAGGAAATCACTGCACCATTTGGCGAACAAGAAATACCTACTTAACACTGGCATGCAAGAAAGAAATCACTACACCAAACAGGCGTACAAGAAATACCTACTTTACACAGGCATGCAAGAAATCACTTCACCAAACAGGCGTACAAGAAATACCCACTTCACACTGACATGCAAGAAATCACTACACCAAACAGGCGTACAAGAAATGCCTACTTCACACAGACATGCAAGAAATCACTACACCATTTGGCGAACAAGAAATACCTACTTCACACAGGCATGCAAGAAATCACTACACCAAACAGGCGTACAAGAAATACCTACTTCACACAGGCATGCAGGAAATCACTACACCAAACAGGCGTACAAGAAATACCTACTTCACACAGGCATGCAAATAATCACTACACCAAACAGGCGTACAAGAAATACCTACTTCACACAGGCATGCAAGAAATCACTACACCACTTGGCGTACAAGAAATGCCTACTTCACACTGGCATGCAAGAAATCACTACACCAAACAGGCGAACAAGAAATACCTACTTCACACTGGCATGCAAGAAATCACTACACCAAACAGGCGTACAAGAAATACCTACTTCACACTGGCATGCAAGAAATCACTACACCACACAGGCGTACAAGAAATACCTACTTCACACTGGCATGCAAGAATCAACTACATTACAGGAGGTCAGCATGGCCGAATAGAAAAGAGCACTCATTCACGTTGTGCTTATGCTGGTTCAACATTGACACTGGTCATTCAGTAGCATGTCCTTTTCAGAACCTCGCTTCCATAACAACCTTCCGGAAACCCCCTCGATCATAAGCAACATGTCCCGCGTCCGACACCCATTTGGAGATCATCCGCCACATCCTGCACCCATCTTCTCTTTGTCCTTCCTCTTCCTCTCTTCCCAGGCATATACTCCCCCCCCCCCCCCCCCACCTCCCGAACTCCTTGTTCTCTCCAAACTTTCGTGACGATTCAAGTGACTACAGTTTTGCAGTTTTCTTTGTTTTATCGTCTTTAATAGGGAACCTTCTTCAATATTTAGCTCTTGAAGTATGGATGCATTTGTTCTTTTCTTTACACCGGTCAGTTGGTCTACAATGTTGATTTCTCGTCCTTGACTTGAGAACATAAATTACAAGTACCTTAGAAGTCGGAGTGGGTTCGCCTGATGTCGAAGGGCACCAGTAATAGGGAAAGCTAATCCACACGCAAAAATCAGTCCAATGCACTAGAAGTAGTAGCAATACGCTTGGATTTAAACAAAGCGAACGCCCAAACAAATAAAAAAAAGAGCAAAAAACAAACATACTCACACACAAATAACGGCATCACATTGACATATAATAAACATCTACCTTACACATTCATGCATTAGCATTGGAGGTTGGATTTAGCAGGACTGAAGATAATTCATGTGAACAGCGTGCAGTGAAGCGATATTATCAGACGATTTAACACAGATTCTCTGACTGGGGAGCCGCGGTAATTCAGTTGGAAAGCGCTTTCCTCCCCCACGGTGGTCATATGTTCGAATCTCTACTGAGGAACTTTGGGAAATCATGAGTAAAATGGGCTTTCCATCACATGTAGTACAACTCATAAAAATGCTCTATCTAGACCAACAAGCAGCGGTTAGAATAGATGGCGAGACATCAGATTGGCTTGACATCAAGCAAGGAGTCCGACAGGGCTGTGTGTTATCTCTCTATTTGTTTAACCTGTAAAAAGAAAATATAATGAGGAATGTCAGAGATGATATAACAGGGAGTAATATGATGCCCTAAATATCGGCGGTCATGAAATACCAGAGATTCGACATGCTGACTATACAGTATTACTATCTACATCACAGAATGGTATAGAAAACCTAAAAACCTTTACCGAAAGGAATAGTGAAAACTACAACTCATATCTTAACATAGCAAAGACAAAGATAATGCAAACAGATAAAACTACTATGAAGAAAACAATGTATGTTAATGAGGAAGAATTTAAAGGTGGTTGAACATTTTGAATATCTTAGGTCATTGATTACCAACAATGGTGACACATTGAAAGAAGTTAAAAGACTATCTACTGCTCTTCAAAGACTAAAACAACTGAATAAATTGTGGAGGGGGAGAAATAGAACTACAAAAATTAGAATTTTAAGAGCATGCATCATCCCCACTGTGATGCCGTTATTTGTGAGTGAGTCCCCCCAATCTGACTGGTTTTCAGTGGAAACGGGAGTGAAACAGGGTTGTGTCTTGTCACCGATGCTCTTTGGTATAGCTATCGATTGTGTCATGCGCAAATGCACAAACAACACAAATAGGGGTATCCACTGGGTTGACAAGATTCTAGAAGACCTGGACTTTGCCGGCGACATAGTGCTTTGAGTTCAACACACCCGGATGCCCAAGAGAAAATAAACAATCTCTAAAATGTTACAGGACAAATTGGTCTCCAAATTAACACCACAAAAACAAAAACTATTGATCTTACCAACAGTTCAGACGACACCAAATTAAGCAACCATGTTCTTGAAAAAGTCAACAGATTCACATACCTAGGAAGCAAAATGACATCTACAGGGGACTCAACACCAGAAATATTATCTAGAATCGTACTGGCATCTGGTGCCTTCAATAAACTGTCAAACATCTGGAAGTCAAAGTCACTCAGCCAACTTACGAAACTTAAAATCTTCAATTTTTGTGTGATTCCAGTGTTAACGTATGGATGTGAGAGTTGGAAATCAACGGTAGCTTTAGATAAAAAAAATTTGACAGTTTTGAGAACAAATGTCTTAGAAGAATTCTAAACATCCAGTGGACAGATTTCAAAACCAATGCGCAAATAAGACAAGAGACTAAGCAAGATATTGTATCCGATTTTATAAGAAAACGTCGTTGGAACTACATCGGCCATGTGCTCAGAATGGACAAGACAAGACTCCCCTACCAAGCCCTCATATGGTCACCAGTAGGGAAAAGAAAACGGGGAAGACCAAGAGAGACCCTGCGTAGAACCATCATCAGTGAAGGCTCATTCAACGACCAAGTGAACATCCAAGATCTACAACAGGTAGCAGCGAACCGCCGGACATGGAGAGCCATGACTTCTGCCTTATGCGCCGACTTAGGCTCAAGAGGAAAGACTAACTATTGTCCCCATTGCAACATACGCCTGTGAGACCTAGACACTTACTAAACAAGCTGAACAGCGCATAAATGCCTTTGAATATAAATGTTATAGATGGGTTCTAAGAATATCTTGTATAAAGAAAAGAACAAATGCATCCATACTTCAAGAGCTGAATACTCAAGAATGTTGGCTGTTACAGACGATAAAACAAAGAACATTGAAATATTTTGGTCACTTGAAACGTTTACAGAGAACAATAATGTAGGGATATATGCCTGGGCAGAGAGGAAGAGGAAGGCAAAAGAGGGGATGGGTGCAGGATGTGGCGGATGATCTCCAGATGGGTGTATCGGACGTGGGACATTTTGCTTATGATAAAGAGGTTTTCTGGAAGGTTGTTATAGGAGCGAGGTTCTGAAAAGAACATGCTACTGAATGAATGAATGAACTGAGGTGGGCGACCCAGTGGAAAATGGGCATCAGGAAATGTTCTGGGAAGTAAAGACAACCAGGGCACCACTGACCACATCTCCCATAGAGTACCGACTGATCTATACAATAATGGGGCTAGGTTCATTATCATCACGTGGCATGCCGATAAGTGTGGGCGGTCATATTTCTCTATCTCACACGATCACCAGAGTCTTAGATCAGCTTTGTGTTATGATTCGACCATACCACGTGGTCAAGTCATCCATGTATTTACTTCTTGGCCTTCTCCTTGCTCCTTTCTCCCCAGTCTGGCCATTTGTCACCAAGGTCTCTAATGTATTTCTTCTCATAACGTGCTCAACAAATCGTAACTGTCTACGTGTAAATACTCCAATCAGTTTACGGTTTTCATTTGTTTCTTGTAGGTCTTGGTCATTGGTTTTTCTGTCTGTCCATGGTAACCATTACATTGTCCCCAGAAACCACATTTCCACTGCCATTAGAAGTTGTTCAGCTTGTCTGCTCATTGTCCACGCTTCACATCTTTACAAAAGTATAGGTTCTATGTAGCACTTCAAAACTTTTTTCTTCGTTGCAAATGTCATCTTTTTGTTAGTCAGTATGCGTTCCATCTTGAAAAGGCTACCGTTGACATATCGATTCTTTTTCGAATCTCTTCAATGTATTTCCCATCAGATACTCTTCTGAGAAAGTTAAGGCTAGCAACACATACTAAATAAATAGGTCTTAAGGCATTGAACTAGCTCTTATACTATTTACTGTATTATGTTTTACATTACGCTGAAAAAGGCATGAATGTTGTAGGATTTAACGTCAGTCCTCGACGTTTGCGAAGAATGGAAGGACTGACCATCTATTCCTTCGTGAACTCAGGCCTTCGAATAGGTCACGGTCCTACCACATCATATACCCACGGCAGATTTCCGCTACGGGGCATGGTTCTTGGCTGTGGTTCTGTTCGGATAAAATATTCTGATAATGATGCTGATGAATCAACGTCAGGAAGATTACATCAGGCGACGTGAGTTTTTGCATGTCCCAGAGACGCGAAAGCCAGGTATCTAATAAATTAGCCGTAGCAGACAAACATTGCTATCTGGCGCCTTCGTTGGGTTTCGCTCACGTACAAAAATTAAGGTGGAATGCCGACCAAACACGATCCGGATTCCGCATTTCCTTGAAGTTCAAGGACTATTGCCGCCAAATAGGATATATCAAAGCCTTATAGGCCACGGGGAAGCAGATC
Source organism: Cepaea hortensis (assembly GCA_963921405.1). NCBI lineage: Eukaryota > Metazoa > Mollusca > Gastropoda > Stylommatophora > Helicidae > Cepaea > Cepaea hortensis. The sequence continues at coordinate 116,792,086 of OY992881.1, forward strand.
ATTTTGCGTTGATTTAGATGACATGAATGTCAACAGTCCAGGAAGCAATGGCAAATAACTAATTGTAAAATTTGCCTAGAAAAATCACCATTACATGCAAGAACATGCAAATAGTTTTAATGTTAACCAGTATTTGTTATGAGATTAATGCTGTCGTCTTAATTGATTAAATGACGTGGGATGATTAATCGTCTTAAACGACTTCCCATATCTAAAACGGGCTTACATAATCTTCGAATTGGTGTCATTGCGTTTTAATACAACATATCTGTCACCACTTTAACAACTTTTTAAAGCCATTACTGTTATACCCTTCTACTTCCAATTTTCCCTCATTCATATTTCTTGTGTACCTACATTTTCTTTGTCACGCAATCTTCTTAACTTTAAAAAAAAAAAAGTTGCTTTTAGTTATACGATAGTAAGCTGTTGGTAAGTTAAGTAAATTTCGACGCCTGGACTTGTCGTATGCCAAAGTGATGGAAAGAATGACCATCTATTTCTCCTTCCTCTGAAACCTACACAAAGTGATTGTGCTATCATATCACAGACTCATTGCAGGAGGCTGCTTCGGGGCAATTAAATTACATATGTTAAGTCAAGTCAAGGACTCTCTTACACAACGGAAGATGCTTTGGGCATACGATGCTGAACCCATATTTGTATAGATGAATCGGCACTCGGTGTTATGTCGGATAGGCTGTTAATCCAGCTGGGGGAAAACATAAAGGGGTTATGAGTAGTTAGTTAGTCGTGGTTCCAACTTTACCGCAAAGGGTCGCCCGTTATGATCTATTCTGATGCCAGTGAATATCACACAAAAGGGTCATCACTGCCCCATGTGAAAAGTGGAACAGTCAGGAGTCTCGACAAACTAGCAGCCCCTGCACAGATATATTGTTCATAGTGCCGCGGCCAGAATGGCAACAGAAAAGTCCGCCACGAAAAATACATTTCATTGTCGAAGGAAGAGGAGGTCACTAGACAACCAGCAGCCACACATTACTGTAAAAGGCAACTCAGTTCAGCGACTCACCGGACGTCATTTTTTCTGAACATGCAGTTCAGGCTACATACAACCGGGGACAGATGAAAAATTCACAGCTCACAGTGTCGCTTCACGCATTCAACTCAGTAGCAGGGTTTATAAGTAAAGTAAAGTAAAGGTACAGGGCCCTATTGCATACCTTGAGACTATTGCGCACGTGGTGCTAAACCCACATTGTTATAGACCAATCGCGTTCGGTGGGAGATGTGGGTAATGTCAGGCCGGATAAGCTGTTAATTGCAGAGAGGAAAAATAAACATCATACAGAGGTATAAGTACAGGAATGATAAGAGGTTCTATTACACGCCTTGAGGCGCATAGGGTACATGGTGCTAACATATTTTTATAGACCAATTCACACTTGCTAGGTGGTGTGGTCACGTGTTCATGACATCTCCCAGTACCCAGTTTAGAGCAGGGAGCTCAAGTTAACAAAAATAAAAATTCCGGCCTAGATGGGGTTTCGAACGCGATACCACCGGGCGGGCGGGCAAGTGTGTTATAACGTACCTGAAATGTTCTCATGTGGGACATGGACAGTAAGTATACATGCTAACAAGCGCTAGATGTCAGCAGAGGAGGAGATTACCATTGAAAATGCTAAGAAACTGCAAACGAGTGTTAAAGTTAGCTGTATATTATTTACAGGACGTGGCAGTTAAACCCAGTTGTTTTTTTAAAAACCTGTTTGTGTTTTCTTGGCAAGGTTACGTTCGGTAGTTTGCCATTGCTTTCTGAACGACCGCATTGATACTTTTGTATGGAAACCAACGCAAGGGGGTCTGCGGCCAAATCGCCCTCAGCTGTGTTTCGAACGTGGTATGTGAGATTACGAATTCCATTCGTAACCTCTACGCCACAGGGAGTGACTGAACAAAAAAAAATACCCCAAAAAAAAAAAACACACAAAAAAACAAACCAAAAAACAACAACAATAACAAAAACAAACAAACAAAGAAACAAACAAACGAACGAACAAACAAACCAACGAACGGACTTTATTTTCAAAGGGTAACAAATTGGGCACGCAGGCCCGTCTTACATTCGGCCCTTCCAATCACTCATCTTTCGTTCATCAATAATGCATAATACATTCACATAGGAAAAACATTGTCAAATGAATGTTGTAAACATAAATAATGCATACACAAACAAGGAATCCTGCAAGAAATAGATGACTTGTGTGCAATGAATACAGCAATTAAATGTAGGCAATCAATATTTTGTGAGCAAATTATTCAGAAAAAACAAACAAACAAACAAACAAACAAACTTGAAAGCTTAGCGACAACTGATAGAACTTGACGGGACAAGTGCAAAAGTAACACAACAAGACAACTATCTGGATAACTTCACCATCTAAACACTGGAAGGAGATCTCTTCAGATGGAAAAACCTTGAGTGCCAACTGCCATAGCGAATCTGTTTATCTTGATTCATGTTTAAAGCTGTTGTCGTTGCACGTCAACAGTTTTGAAAAAAGACGCGCAGAGTAAGAATATTACTGACATTTCCCAACCTGGGCTGAATTGTTGAGACCATGTATTGCCCGTGCTCTCTCTCTCTCTCTCTCTCTCTCTCTCTCTCTCTCTCTCTCTCTCTCTCTCTCTCTCTCTCTCTCTCTCTCTCTCTCTCTCTCTCTCTCTCTCTCTCTCTCTCTCTCTCTCTCTCTCTCTCTCTCTCTCTCTCTCTCTCTCTAGGCCTGCCTAATTTACTCCGAAGGTAACGTAACGCCAATACTTCTAGAACAAAACAAGCTGCAGAAATTTTGGATCAGCACAGCAATGTTCTAACTGTACGCCTGTCGAGCTTCGATCCTAGACCAGTTACCGACACAGGCTTAGAGCGTGGTTTACCCTGCCATAACGTTTGGTCTTTAGGTTGTATTTTCTTGCACCATGATACGGCTTGTATCCTCCCAACTGCACTCCTTCGCCAAAAAAGCCGTTGGCACAATGTGGGGTGTTGGGTTTGAAGAGCGCCACAGAACATTCAGCGTCAACAGAAAGCAGGTAGCACCATCTACTGTTATACAGTAGCTCAGTCATATTTGACTAAGACCTGACTAAAAGAGAAAGAATAACATATGCAAATAATAACCTTAGTATCGTGCAACAAAACAACAAGCACGCAAAATAAATAAATAAATAAATAAATAAATAAATAAATAAAACCCGTCCTGTAGTGGGAACCTAAACGTTCTGTGGATATGTGAGGTATCAGGAATATCACATTTTAAAGCCATGAGTGCATGGAGGAATAATAGAGGGGCTGAGTGGTCTCGAGGTATGGTGTCCGCTTCGAGTGCTGGGGGTCCCGGGTTCAAGCCCCGGCGAGGGCCGGGATTTTTTCACGTGGACTTCAAGTAACAAGATTTCCCCTGGTCTCTGGGTAGTGAGATCGGACGCCAGTGTGTATTGTTGCGCACGTAAACAATCCCTTGGCAGTTGGAAATCGAAAAACAGTAGCCTAACGGCGCTATATGTTTGCATATCCTTTGCAGGACATAGCTGTCAACATCAACATCTTTCAGCTGATTGTTGATTTCTTTGGCAAGATTATGCTCAGTAGTTTGCCATTGCTTTCTGAGCGGCCGGCTAACATACCCCGTAACCACTGCTGATTCTCACCGTCGTCACGTTACTTACGAGAGTATACGAGATTACGGAGAAAAGTTGCCAACCTCTAGGCCAGGAAGCCGGCTCATGCAACATAACAGGTCAATAAAAACTTGGACCGGCAATATATTAAAACACAGCACAGTCATTATAAATACACCCTATATTAGGTGTACATTCCGGCTGTGACTAATTGAAAGGGATCATTTCGCAAGCACCCACTGACACGACCCGCGAGTGTAATATACATGTTGATACGTGACGCAGAGTCAGGGAGACGTCCCAGAAATGTTACAGTGTTGATGGATGACATTTAGAGCATCCAAGAGATCAATATTGCATGCCTAATTTGGGAAAATTCTGTGTTATATGATCAATATTGTATGCCACATTGGGAAATTCATGTCTTTTATGTGCCGGCTGCCTGGCCGAGGGGTTAGCAGCTTTCTCCGTTAACCCCGGATACTCTCGTGGTCGACGTGAGCGCACGAGAATTAGAAGTGGTTCGAGTCGTGCAAGTGACTTATGAGAGTATGGAGCCGGTCGCTCAGAAAGTCGTGGCGTGCTGATGAGCGTAATCTAGCCTAGGAATCAACATACAGCTGAAAGATGCTGATGTTGACCGCAATATCCTGAAACAGAAAATGTATTTATATCGAGCACGTGATCGGTTGCAGAATGAAAGCAATCGCGACTTTGTTTCAGAAACGAAAGATGAATAAAAATACTAAGTTAAAATGAATGTCTTCTCCATCCATCCATCATGTGCCATGCCGGTAAGCGTGGGCGGTCATGTTCTGCCATCTCACTCGATCACCAGAGTCGTGGATCAGCTCCGTGTTTCTGTCTCGACCATGCCACAAGGCCAAGCCATCCAGGTACTTGCTTCTAGGTCTTCCCATTGGTCTGTTCCCCTCGATCTTACCAGTTGTAACCAAATTCTCCAATCCATTTCTTCTCATAACATGCCCAAAAAATTGAAGGACTTGTTCATTGGTCTTTCTGGCTGTCCATGGTATTCTTTGCATTTTCCTCAGAAACCACATCTCTACAGCCATCAGATGTTTTTCAGCCTGACTGCTCATTGTCCACGCTTCACATCCATACAAAAGTACAGGTTCAATGTAGCATCTCAACACTCTTTTTCTCGTTTCAATTGACATCTTTTTATTGGTCAATATGTTTTTCATCTTGCTAAAGGCTACTTTTGCCATGGCGATTCTTGTTCTAATCTCTTCAAGGCATCTCCCATCAGATGTTATTACTGTTCCGAGATAATTGTACCTGCTCACTTGTTGAAGAATATTCCCATTTACTTGTTGTATATTACATTGTGGTATTTCGTCCTTCCTAGTGACGACCATAATCTGTGTCTTTTTACAATTTAATTCTAACCCTAGTTGTTCACTGTGTGTAACAATCGCATCTACTAAATTTTGCAGGTCCTGTTCATTGTCTGCAATCAAGACTGCATCATCTGCATATCTAATGTTATTGATGCATCGTCCCCCAATGTTGATTCCTTCCATATCTTCAATATTTCTGAAAATACTTTCACTGTACAGGGAAAACAGATCTGGAGACATTACACATCCCTGTCTCACACCCCTTTTAATAGGCTGATATTGGCTTACTTCATTATCAACTCTTATGGCAGCTTGTTGTTTCCAATATATGTTTTTTACAAGTCTAAGATCTTTTCCATCAATTTGTAGATCTTCAAGCATCCTTATCATGTTGACATGTCTCACTTTATCAAAAGCCTTTGTGTAGTCAATAAAGCAAAGGTGTAGATCTTTGTTTACTTCTATAGAACTTTCGATTATGTTTCTCAGTATATACACAGCATTTACTGTACCCTTGCCTTCCACAAACCCACATTGTTCTTCTCCTATTTTAGGTTGTATTTTCCTCCTAACTCTTTGCATGATAATTCTTAGCAAAATCTTCGTGATGTGACTCATTATACTAATTGTTCGATGTTGATCACATTCCAAGGCTCCTGATTTCTTTGGGATTGCAATAAATACAGAATTACATAACTCCTGAGGTATATTTCCAGTATCATATATTGTATTAAGCAGACTGGTAACTTGATCTATTCCATATTCTTCTAAAGCATTAATCATTTCTGTTGTGACGCTGTCTGAACCGGGGGTCTTGCCAGATTTCATATGGTTAAGAGCATTCTGAACCTCCATCTTCTAAATTGCTGGTCCTTCATTATTATTTTGAACATCATACTGTTCGTCTCTGTTATCGTCATACAGGTTTTTCACGTAATCTGACCATTCATGTAATATCTGATCTTTTTCTATTATGACTCTTCCATCTTTTGTCTTTAGGCAGCCTGCTGATGTACGTGTTCTTTGATTAGTAAGCTCCTGAATTCTTTTGTGCATTAGTTTCGCATTGTTACTGTTGTGTTGTTTTTCAATTTCTCTGCAATTTTTCTCAAGCCATGTTTCTTTTGCCTCTTTACATAAGGTTCTCACTTTTCTGTGAATTTCTTCATATTTGGCAGAATTATTTTTGTTCTGTCTTCTTGTTTCCATTAGTTGTAAAATTTCTTCAGTCATCCATGTCTTACGGCCCACTTTCTTTACTTTTGGAATAGTTTTTTCTGCTGCGCAACTGATTGAATTCTTCATTGTTTCCCATTGATCATCTACATCTTGAAACATGATCTCTAGATCAGGCAATATATCAAATTTGTTCTTTACTTCTATGTTAAAATTATCTTGTATTTCTTTGTCAGTTTTCAATTTGCACAAGTCATATTTAGGGTTTCCTGCTGTATACTTGACTTTCTTTAACTTTACCCTCAATGTGCCTGTAATTAATCTGTGATCACTGTAACAGTCTGCATTTGGAACTGTTTTTACGACTGTTAACGCATTTCGAAACCTTTTGCTAATCAGGATGTAATCTATCTAGTTTTTAATCCTGCTGTCTGGACTCCTCCATGTCCATAATCTTCTAGGATGCTGTTTAAACCAGGTGTTTCCTACAACCATTTTTTGTTCTTTTGCCCATTCTACAAGTCTGTATCCTCTTTCATTTCTCTCTCCCAAACCATGGTTGCCTACACTGCATCCATCGCCTTGCTGTCCTATTTTTGCGTTGAAATCACCCATTATGATATTTATTTCTGATTTTGTGCAGTTCTTCAAAGCAGACTCCACGTCATTATAAAATTCCTCTATGCTTTCTTCACTGCTTTCACTTGTTGGGGCATATACTTGAATGACATTTATTTTAAAAGGTCTTCCGTTTAAGTTTACTAATAGGACTCTGTTTGACACAGCATGATATCCTTTGACAGAATTTGATGTTTGCTTATCTAATATAATGGCTACACCTCTTTGCTGTTCTTCTCCCCCAGAGTAAATAATCTTACAATCCTCTCCTGTCCTTATCCCTGCTCCTTTCCATCTCGTTCCGCTACTCCTAATATGTTAATCTTCTCTCTCCCCATTTCTTTTTTGATGTTTTCTAATTTTCCATCTGCATTCATTGTTCTAACGTTCCAAGTTCCTACTTTCAATGATATTAATCTGTTGCACCTAGTAGCCTGTTGACGGTCTGGAGTCACCTGGTGCGCATGACTATCCCTACCGGGCGAGGCTGCTCCTATGGAGCACCCATTTACGCCGTTTCTCTGATTATCGATGATTTCACACAACATGATTTTCTTGGCATCTGTAAAGAAGGTAGTTTGCCATTGCTTTCCTTCCTAGCAGTGACCATACTGGTCAGTGACCGTAGCCATTGTCTCCTCAAAATAGAGATCCTCTGCCTACCGTCGTGAAGGTGGAGACCATAACCTACAACTATCTGTTGGTTGCTCTTCATCTTCATCCACCACCTGCACCCATGGCTTCACGTAACCCTGATCGGGGGGCTAAACGGGTACTCCACCTTGCCCAAGGGTGTCCCGTAGGCTAGCGGAGGGAAGGAGGCGCCTTACTTCTCCTTTGATAGGGGATACCCCTACCCCGCTACCCATGTCTTCTACTAGATGTTAAATGGCGTGTATGGAGCGAAAGACAAGGGATGAGCAACAAAAGAAAGCAATGGATATTATTAAAAAAAAAGTCGCTTAAAAGTCGACAGGGTCGACTTCATTGCACCTGGTTTTATCCCATATGGCTCGGTCTCTTTCCGCAGCGCGGAAATCGTCACACAAAGCACGAACTCCGTAGCTTTTGGCGACGGCCCACAGGAGTCTCCGAAACATTTAACTCGTAAACCGAAGGGTGCGGCCCGGAATCGAACCCACAACCTTCGGAGCACGAGACAAACGGCTTGACACTTCGCCACAGAGACTCCCTACAGCTTGCCGTGAGATAATTGGGACATGTGTTTTGTTTGAGGAATAGCAGGCAGAGAAAAAAAGATGAAGAAGAAAAAGAAAGAAAGAAAGAAAGAAAGAAGGTGAAGAAGAAGAAGAAGAAGAAGAAGAAGAAGAAGAAGAAGAAAATAATGTGAAGAAGAAAAGAAGGAGACGAAATAGTCTTTCTATTTTATTGTGTCGCCATCAAGCCACAAATCTATGATTTGTCTCTTCTTTAAGTTCACAACCCAGGATGTGCCCTTTGTAACGAAAACACAATGCATACGAGTAGTTTTTTCACAAATGCCATTATTATCGTGGTAACAGTCTAATTAAAAGTATATTTTAAACCACCGTGCTTGACCGTGGTGTGTAGTTAGTAAACTTTCTTAGAAAAATCATCACTTCTCTCTTTCTCCCCCTCCCCCCCCCCCCTCTCTCTCTCTCTCTCTCTCTCTCTCTCTCTCTCTCTCTCTCTCTCTCTCTCTCTCTCTCTCTCTCCTGTCCTACGTATTATAAGCCTATCCTTCCACTTATTTTACCGTTTATTCACGAAAATGTTTTGATGTGAATATTGCTGAGTACATGGAGGAATAATATGGATCAGACAGATAGATAGATAGATAGATAGACAGATAGACAGACAGACAGACAGACAGACAGATAGATAGATAGATAGATAGATAGATAGATAGATAGATCGACGGACGGACGGACGGACGGACGGACGGACGGAGGAATGGATGGATGGATGGACTGACAGACAGACAAACAGGTAGGCAGATAGACAAAAATACAGTAACACGGGCCGGCGAGATAGACAGACAGGCCGGCAGGCAGACAGACAGGCAGGTAGGCAGGCGGGGGGGGGGGGCCTGGGGGCTGGCAGACAGACAGACAGACAGACAGACAGACAGATTTGTGAACAGTAACCTCTGTTAGCAAACTACCTGATCATGTTTTGTCGTTTCCTCCCTAGCTCCCTGACACCCATTCGTTCGCTCACGCCATTACAACTCAGTGCAGTCTCGTTGATGCCGAATTTGCTCACTTTTATCGCTGTTTGTCCTGGCTCACGCACCCTCCCGCTAGCATGCAGTCGAGTCTAGCACACGGCAGAGGGAACTTCATCACTCATTGATCATGCTGTAATGTGTTATCTGTGAATGGGCGGATAAAAAACAAGTGACTGCATGTCTATGCTATAAGTACGCAAACGTTTTACAACGACAGGGAAAAGCACAGGGCGATGGTTGTTGTGGATCGGTTGTATTTCATAGATGATTTACTGGATTACTAGTGTTTGTTGAAAGGTAAGCTCGATGGTATGTTACTATTTGCTTTTATTGTGGAATATGTGTAAGTATATTAGTGCATGTTTGTTTGCTATTGTTGTTTTCTTAGTTGAATTTAAGTTGTAGCAGCAGCAGCAGCAGCAGCAGCAGCAGTAGTAGTAGTAGTAGTAGTAGTAGTAGTAGTAGTAGTAGTAGTAGTAGTAGTAGTAGTAGTAGTAGTAGTAGTAGTAGCAGCAGCAGCAGCAGTAGTGGCAACAGTGGTAAAAATAGTATCGTTCACAATAGTTGTATTAGCAGTTGTGGTAGTAGTTTTGAATTTCTGGTTGGAATTCTTACCACGTTTGTTTGTGACCACATGCTTACCGGCTCGAGGCAGGATCGTTCTGTTGCTGAATTGTTGTGGATCCCTTAGAGGGCTGATCTTTAAGTCCTATGTATACAAAACTCACTTGACAATGTTTATTTTTTCTCGATGTGAATGTAACATGCACAATTGATGAACGAAAGATGAGTGATTGGAAGGGCCGAATGTAAAACTGGACTCCGTGCCCAGTTTGTGACCCTTTGAAAATAAAGTTCATTCGTGTGTCTAAACTGATTACTTGCCCAAGGATAATATGTCGATAAATGTGACCTCCCATTTGGACAGAAGGACGATATATCGACATACTAATGTCATCGTGTTATTTGTTTTGATTCGTGATATCTTTAGCAATTTCAATGATCAGTGAACGGAAATTTACATTATAATCGTACTTGTGTTTGATTTAAATCGTACCTATTCTTTGTTTGGTGAATCAGTTAAGTCCGATGCATTGGCCTTCAGGTCGTGTGAATCTAGAAACGGTCTTACATCAACCCGAGTGAGATTGATGTAATTGTTTATCTTTTGCGATCAATGTTTGCTATGCGTGTTGCATATAATCCATTGTAGTGCGTAAGTGTCCGCTTTCTAGCCCTGTGTCACGTAGACCAACATCTTCCGACTTCAACCGTTGAGATTTATTTTCTGGATTCTTCCTCTAATAAGCAGATTGTCTCTCTGCCTACCCATATTTTCTGTCAGGCTTGTTGCTCTAGTCCAGTGGTCCAGTGGGGAATCCCCCCCCCCCCCCCCAGGGGGATATTAGGGTTTCCAAGGGGGGGGGGGATTAAGATTATTTCAAGATCGCATTAATATAAGAACCAGTTACTTGATATTGTTTTTCTCTCTAAATTTTACGGTTCTGTACTTCTCGCCCTAATGAAATTCGTTTTATAACTTAAGTAGACTCGGAAATCCCGTTTTATGTAGATGTCTAGACTTGTTCTAGTATGTGTTATTAAATTTAGCTTCCAATTTTATGTATACTGAGTAAGGGTGTGGGGATTTATAGGGAGGAAATTCGAAAGGGGAGGGGGTATGACGTTCTGAACATATGGTAAAGGGGAGGGGGCATGGGCCGAAAAAAGTTGAGAACCACTGCTCTAGTCTTTGCTCTTACAAGAACTTTCACAAGGCGATGGTGATTGGCAATCGGTGTGGCCTTAACATCGATGAATTTTCTTGTAGTATTTATCAGCTCCATCCGCCCATTGGCTGGTGTAGTGACTATCTTCTCAATCCGGTACCGACCAACCATCTTCACAGGGATATGTTGAAAATGTTGATAATGGACTTCCGGTCCCCATCATGGCGGTTAGGCATTGAACCGTTAAGGCCTCTGGCGTGTTTATGCTTGTGGCTACGGTTTGCATTCACATTTTCCTCATGTTGGACTAGCAGTACATGGTTCCGTCGCCCTGCTACTGAGTGAGTGTGTGGCGCGACGGAACAATGGCCGGCTGTCGCTGAATTGACTGGTTTGCCTTTTCGGTTCACGAGTGCATTTTTCAGGAGACTGGGAGTCGTCGCTGGAGCTACGGAGTTCGTGCTTTGTGAGGCGCTTTCGGCTGGTCGCCCTGCGGAAAGAGACAAAGCCATGTGGGATAAAACCCTGGTAGTACCATCCAGCTCCAGGGAATAATCACACCGTGCCGAATATCTAGGTGAACGGTCATAGACAAAGTGTTGTGGACAAATTCACCTATCTTGGCAGCAGCGTGTCACAAACTGCCACAATTGATGACGAAGTGAATGCAAGAATCTCCAAGGCCGGCGTGGCCTTTGGCAGACTGTACAATAATGTATGGGGCAGAATTGGAATAAGCCTGCGTACTAAGCTGAAAGTCTATAAAGCATTTGTATTATCCACACTGCTATATTCTTGTGAAACATGGACTGTTTATCAGCGACACGCTAGGAAATTAAACCACTTCCACACAGTCTGCCTTAGGAAGCTATTAAAGATTAAATGGCAAGACAAGATCTCAGGCACTGAAGTTCTAGAAAGAGCGTCCATGCCCAGTATCCACACTCTACTAATGAAAAATCAGATTCGCTGGGCTGGTCACTTAACTCGTATGCCAGATCGCAGGCTCACTAAAAAAAATTGTTACGGCAAGTTGCGTTGTGGTAAACACTCCCACGGCGTCCAGAGGAAACGCTTTAAAGGCACCCTGAAAATCTCACTGAAAGCTTTTGTAATTCATCTTGACACCTGGGAGACTGCTGCTAAAGACCGTAATTCGTGGCATACATCATTACATAAGGGTGCAGTCACTTGTGAAGCAACCAGGACTGCGAGAGCTGTGAAGAAAAGGCTGGACAGAAAAACCACAGAAGGAGATCCTCCTCCTGGAACGTCAAGCATTCTTTGCCCACATTGTCAAAGAACATTTCGAGCCAAAATAGGCTTATGAGCCATCTTAGAACTCACAGCTCCATACTTTCAACCCCACTGGATGAAATGAATGGTCATCATCATTCTTGATGGACAAACAACACATGATAAGGCAGACGTGGTTGGGGCCCTTTGAGATCGTGTGTATAGTGCAGAAAAACAGTTAAATCACCATGGCTTGGAGAGAATGGTGTTACAGGAAGTGACCAGAGGATCTGGCCGACACCCAGGACACATAATCTGTCTGGCACTGACACCATTATGAATCAATCAGGTGCCTTCTGCATAATAAAAGTTTGCTGCATTGGATCTCCGACACTGTGTGTCTCTCGCCATGATTATACATTTTCTCAGACTGCACTCGTCCATCTCTTGGCGTTTTCTTTCCACTTGTCTTGTTGTCTACCTCTTGCTCGTTTGCCTTCAATCTTACCCCCCCCCCCAGTATAGATTTTATAAGTGTGTTGTTTCTTTTAAGTCAGTGGTTTTCAATCGGTGTGGACTCTGCCCCCCCCCCCCCCTCTTCCCAGGGGGAATTTAGGAATTTTTAATGTTTCCAGGGAAGGGGGGGATTAAGATTATTTCAAGATCACAATACTACAAAAACCGATTACTTGATATTGTTTTTCCTTACATACTTTATGGTTCTGTACTTCTCACCCTTCTGAAATTCGTTTCATAACGTAAGTAGACCTTCAAATCACGTTTTATGTAGACGTCTAGATTTGTTCTAGTATGTGTTATTAAATTTAGCTTCCATTTTTACATATACTGTGGGGGAGGGGGATTTATAGGGATGAAATACGAAAAGTGGGGGGGGGGGATGACATTCTGAAAATGTGGTGACGGGGTGCATGGGCCAAAAAAGGTTGAGAACCACTGTTTTAAATGGCCGATGTATTTCACTTGCCTCTTTTTTGTTTCTTTCATCAGCTCTCTTTTCATTCCTAGTTTTCTAGAACCTCTATATTTAACTACTTTTGTTTTTAGGAAACACGACGTATTCTTCTGTATATCCATATCTCCAAGGCCTCTCTATATTCGACTTGTTCATTGTCCAAGCTTCCGCGCCATATAGTAATGTTGAATATACTTATAATTCAGCAAATTCTCATTGTCAATGCGTTGTTAATCTCTCTAGATGAAAATACTGATCTCATGATGTTAAAAACATGGTTGGCCATTCCTATTCTCTTTTTGATTTCTGTTTCACTGCTGCCATTATCTGTAATTACATGCCTAATATCGGAGAGACCTTTACTTAATCTAGTATTTCTCCGTTTTCTGTGATGTTCATTGATGACCTTTCCTTTAAAATGCTACTTATCACAGTTTTCGTAGCTTTTTATAATAATATCTAAGCCAAATTCTGCACCGTCATAAAATATATAATAGGTCAAAGGTAAGGGTGAAGGTAATTGTATGGCGTATGCTGCTGTTGCTTTGTGATGTGCCAAGTCTTCATATTTACTGTCTTTAAATAATGGGGTAGGGATATCAAACTAGTTTCTTCTGTCCCTGCCGCCTTTCTATTTCAGTTACTTTTCATAAACTTATGCAAACAACCCGACACATATTTTAAAGGGCTGGGTTGACTCATAAATAATGGATCGTGCCGAGATTAATAACCCTTTGATAGGTGTGGAGAGAGGAGGGCTTTGACGCCAGTGAATCTACATCTTTGTTTAGAATGAGAGGCTTGGGAGCAAGAATTGGAACGGCCAGAGACGAGAGGCAGATCGGGAGAACGCGAGCCTTTGTCAACCAACATAGAACTAGCATTATTAGAGACCGAACCTGATACGTATGTTGAGGGAAGGGTGGGATGGGGTTGGGGGTGGAAGGATCTGAGCACTGTGGATATGTCCGGAGTGCCAGGATGATACTTCAGCAGATAACTATCTTACTCCACGTGGGGAACACAGCTGCGCGAGATTCGGTAGCGGATCGCGTCGCGTTGGTTACTTACGGGGGTATGTGAACTGGACGCTCAGAAAGCAATGGCAAACTACTGAGCGTAATCTTGCTAAGAACATCAACAGCAGTTCAAAAATGCTGGTGTTGACTGCAACGTCATGGTAGGGATATGCAACTTAAAAAAAAAAAAAAAAAACTAGCTTACTAACTAACAGATCAATAATACAAGTTGCATTCCATTGCAGCGCGTTGCAATCAAAACCTCAGTTTGATATTCTAGGCACTTGTGCTTCACCTCTAGTCTGCTATGGCTTTCTGAACGAGAAGTCAACGTTTAAATTCAACTTAATGCCGTTGTAGGGGTTGAACCGCCTACCTCGCTATCAGCAAGCCGGAATAGTAAAAGCCAGCGCTCTTATCATTTCGTCGGCGTATCCCAGTACAGAACTGATATGAAAAAGGTCCTACCACTACGGGCGATTCAGTCTGGACTACTGTGTCGGTAAGCAAGCGATAAATTAGATAGCAGGTCATTATCTGGGGGGAATGTGGGCTGTGGGCTACCAACGGCATCTCCCATCACCACGTTTGATCTTGGCAGATGGATTTAACACTAACGTTGACCTGCTTTTAGAAGTCTTCAGAGGTTAGGGTTACGGTTAGGATTATGGTTAAGTTAGGACTAACGGCAACAGCAGTAACAGGAGCAGCAGCAGCAGCAGCAACAACAACAACAATATCAACAACAGCAGCAACAGCATTAACAGAAACATCAACACAAATATCACCACTAACAACTGTCCTGTTATTCCCGAGAGGAGATTGGAATCAACAAACACATCTTTAAACTTAGTATCTGTTGGGATTATTGACTGACTTTGGTCTACACTCCTCTCTTCTGTCTTCCATTCCATATATCTATTTCTTTCTCTCTCTCTCTATTATTCCCTCACCACATACTCCGACAACAGTTCCTTTCAACGATAAGATAAACGATTTATTAATAAAAATTATGTCTGGTGTATGTATGGATATTGTCTATGTAGTTGGTATGTTCTTCTAGTGTGGATGCCAGATAAGATGTTGATAGATAGTCTCCGTGGTTTCTCTCGTCTCTTCTCTCAGCTAGAGTACAGGACATTACATAGATACAACGGAATAATCTCACCCTGACAGCTCCGTCTGCTTGAGTCTGTAGATATATCCGTTTTTTGTAATGAAAAATGTTCACCACTGTATGAATGTATTTAACCCGATCACCATATGCTGTCAGCTTAAACGGAATGGTCTTTCTTATCTTATAGCGTTCTTAATTCCATCTTGGAAAACACATCGAGTTTCTAGTATTCTATTTTTGTCCTGTACAAGTTCTACACTGGATAGTTCTTAATGGGTATAGTCACTTTGTATGCACCTTGCAACTCTTCGATACTGAGTCATTTGAGTTTTTCTATTAGTTTAAATGATCTCTATTTTCCCTTCTCTGTCCTCCTTGCTTCTTCCTATGAACATGCTGTTCTTTCCTTTCTTATGCACAAGTGTCGTGCTTTATTACTTTACAGTGCTTTCTTGTGCTTTATCAACACTGGGTGATCTTGACCACAGCCATCTGTGTTATATCTTAGTTGATAAGTCCCGCACTTGTATGGAAACCTGTGTGATATACATTTAATAATGAGATCTGTGTCTGCTTCCTCTTCTCTCCTATGTGAGTGTCTTTTCCTCCAGCCGAAATGAAAAGGCTTCCGAAAAAACCCACTCTGACATAGGATAGAAGATTCACCTAACGTCCATACTATTCCTACTAATAGAAAGCAATGTTAAATGCACTTCACGCACATCTATATTCCTATGCTAAACTATACTCTAATATACCTTATTTAGGCATCTATGTTCCTGGAATCGAAAAAAACACTTAGCGAATAACACACTACTATCCCCTCTTTCCATCATTAGGGACGTGTATTTCTATTCCCACTCAAGAACATATCTCCTTCAGTTCAGTTTGGAACACACACTAAACTTACACAAAGACGTAGCCACTCTTTTATCGGTCATTATTGCCGCATAGTCCTTGACATTGCTGGACTCCTCACATCCAGACTGCATTATCATCGTTAGTGGAAAATTACAGCTCTGAACCGTTTCACATCCATACCGCAATATGCTGTCCAATCATCTCTCTGCTTTAGTCGCAAACCAATTTTTCCACTCGACATTTTACCTGCGCCGTTAGCCGGCCCCTTCTGTGTCTTGACCTATAAACACATGCCTGGTCAACCCGTTGTTTGTTACCCTTACTACTTCGTTTGTTAACCCTTCTTCTACCTGGTCAGTCGGTGTATACAGTCGTCTATCTGGGAATCATTAACTCTCAGTATTTCACGACATAGGCCCCCTCTTAAGAGATTAGACCGCGTCGAATCTTTCTCACTGTAGGTTTGATTCCCCTGATCCACAACCCTAGTCTTCTTCCTCCGGAGCTGGATGTCTGGATATCAAATCCGATCCTACATTCTCCTTACCAAGGATGTATTCCATTGTGAAGTCCAGTTGCAGCAACAACGTCCATCACATCCACCGTGCGTTGAGCTTCTGCGAAGTAGCTATTAACATCACGTGTTGATGATATGATTGGATCCTCACATTATCCAGTAGGCGCTCTAATTGACACCCTACTATACTACTCACGACTGAAACTAGTGTTGGCTCCTCGCTCCTGTACGTCCGGTCGACCTACTTTCGACTTGCGTCAGCGACGGCTCACAATACAGACGGATTGTCCCATCCTGATTGTAACACTGCTTCCATGTCCTCTTGGTTTCCCCCGGCTTTTCCTCTGGGGATGTTCCGCCTCGTCCTCGTCGGACCGAGTCGTCTTTCCCAAACCTCCTGGGCTTTTGCTTCCAGGACCATCTTGGGCGATATTGTATCTGGTCAGCCAATCTTCGGTTAGAGTCCTGGGTAATTTTCGCCTTTCCCGACGTTACCCACCCCTTCTGAACTTGGTTACCGGTGAAACTTTCACTCTTGTCCTTTCCCTGACTTGTGATTTCCCTCCTCCTGTCGTTGAGTAAATCTGACCTATCACGTACTGTCCCATAGGCCCTCCTATGTTGTACTGGCGATCTCTGGTCTTCGTCTGGACTGGTAACCTTTGTCCCAATGGCTGCCATCACCATAAAGTGCGAAGCTTTGCTCCCGGATCTCTCTTCATATTTCCTAATGAGATGTCTAGGGAGATTTTTCTTCTCTTCCCCGATCCGTATTTTGTAGATGTTCTTGGACACCACCTTTTCCACAGGATAAGGTCCTTTCCATCCTACTTGGAGTATATTGGTCTCTGCTGGACTCCACACTTCCACTTTGTCTTCCACTTTAAGAGCTAGTTTCCTCTTAATTCGCTTGTTGGGTGGTGCTTTCTGGCACTCCGAACAAGACTTCACCCACCGGCGTACATCTCCGGTCATTCCTGGCCAGCAATAATGGCCGGATATTTTCTGCAAGGTCTCTCTGACACCCATATGTCGATTCTCGCCTATGATGTGGCCACTCTGAAGAATGTGAGGACGGTGTGTCTCTGGAACCACCCACTGCTCATGCAGGTTATCTCCCCTCCCAGCTCTCCGATAGAGTAGTTGATTCTTCAGAAAGTACTGTCCCCGTTCTGGTGGCTCAGCACTTCTTTGCAGCTTCCT
This sequence comes from Cepaea hortensis, assembly GCA_963921405.1. Classification (NCBI taxonomy): domain Eukaryota; kingdom Metazoa; phylum Mollusca; class Gastropoda; order Stylommatophora; family Helicidae; genus Cepaea; species Cepaea hortensis. The sequence goes on from OY992881.1 coordinate 116,809,760, forward strand.
GTAGCAAGGATGCAACGTAGTATCCTTCCTCTGGGCAGTATGCAATTCTCCTATCTCCGAGTTGTCGCATAGTGTCTCTGCCTCTTTTTCCTTCCCTTGAGATCCACTGACTACTGTTCCCTTGTGGGTTGGCTGTTTGGGCATTCCCAAAAAGACATATTTCGTACCAATGATCATGGGAAATAAGGAGTCAGATAATACAGCAGCTGGAATAATGCCCGTGACGTACCTGGATTTAATCTCCACCTTGGCGATTGGTAGTGTCATGGTAACAGCACTCCTCATTGCCGGCTGTATCTCTATGGTCTCCCCTGTAAGTTGGTCTGGGCTTACCAAGCTGGCGTCCACCACCGCTTCCCCATCCAAACCTGTATCGTAGAGACAAGCAACCTGTTGGCCATTGACTTCAATCAGTTCAACCACAGGTGGTCTCTCTTGGCCCTGAGTGTCTTTCATCTCCTTGACCGTTTCCTTGCCTTCCTCTTTTAATTCCTCGAGGTCTGTTATGCAATTGGCGTGTTTTGCCTTGCATCTGCAGTCCACAGTATTATGTGTTATCGACTGGCAGTGAGTGTACCCTGTTCCCTTCCTAGGTTTCCGTGTGTCCTTTTTGTTCCTTTCTCCTTCGCCCCCCTCAGCCTTGTCTGTGATCACCGATGTAGGAATCACTTTGCATGCTGCGAAGTAAGAACTTTTAGGTTTCGATCTGCAGTCTTTGGTGTTGTGAGAGGTCGCCTTGCAAAACGAACACCACTTCTCAGACCACTGTCGTTTCGCTTGAGAATTCGAGGTGCGCTGGTTTCCTACCTTCACCTTCTCTGAACTCTCCTCTGTGTGCTTTATATAAGGTTCCACTTTTTCTCCTTCCCAGTTTTTAGGTTTCTTTTTCTCTGGTTTCTCCTGACCTTTTGTTTGTGTACTTAGTTCCTCAGTTTCCCCATGTACCTCTACGAATCTTTACGCCAGCTTATTCACAGCCTCAATCCGTTCCGCCCCTTGTTCTCCCAAGAAGGTTCTGAGAGGTTTCGACATTTGCTTTCGCATCTGGTCGACCACCATCATCTCTTCGAGACTCTCATAATCCCTCTTGAATTCTGCCAAGTCCATCCATTTCTGGAGATAGGATTTCAGCCTTAGACTGTAGGCGGCGAATAGTTCTCCCGGCTCTCGTCTAGACGATCTAAACTTCTTCCTATACGTTTGTGCTGTGACTTCATAATGTTTCATCAAAGCGGCTTTCAATTCCTCATACTGATTTTCCTGTCCTGGTGGTAGGCGTGTGTAGACCTCGTACCCCGAACCACGTAAAGACTGGGATAATTTAAGAGCCCATCTGGTTCTATCCAGTCCCATAGCGACTGCCATAGCCTCGAACCGATCCAAAAACTGGTATATCTTCTCTTTACTTTCATCAAAGACCGCCAAGGGAAACTTCATGGCATGGTAACCCTGTCCACTCATGTGGGTTGCCCCAGGTGAAGATGAACTTCCTTCTGCTGCATCTACTTCACCCTTAGTTTGTGTCTTGAGTTCTAACTCTTTCAAGCGGTATTCATGTTCCATTTCTTGTCTCCTGGCAGTCTGTTCCATTTCCAGTTTCTTGGTCTCCTGGTCCATTTTCTTGGCCTCTTGTTCCATTTCCAGTCGCTTGGTCTCCTGGTCCATTTTCTTGGCCTCTTGTTCCATTTCCAGTCGCTTGGTCTCCTGGTCCATTTCTAGTCGCTTGGTCTCCTGGTCCATTTCTAGTCGCTTGGTCTCCACCTCTATTCTTCTCACTTCCCACTCGGTCTTGCGATCTTCTCGTTCCGCTTGACGAATCTCTCGCTCTCTTTCCTGGATGTAATCAGTTAAGTCTGAACCAGCCAACCCAATTTCTTCTCCGTTGGCCCTAAGTTCTGCTGTAGTTAGTTTGGGAGTGGCCATAGTTAAAGCAGGTAAGTCAGCACGTTGAGTAAAGACACCTCAAGGCAGTAAAGAAGTACTCACTATACAATTATATTCCAGTTAGACCCTATATCATTAATCTATGTCTATCTAATATTATAAATCTACAACACCACACAGTACATCACAACCACTCTCTCATCCACAAGAGGAGATATATGATAAAGACTTATGTAGACGTGTGACCGTGTGACTAGGTATGTAATGTGTCTTACCACCTATCCACATTCACTCTGTCTGGAACTTTCTCACTGTAAAGTCACCAGCATTAATGAAATGTTTCTACCATAAATGTAATGGCACCATATATCCAATGGACGTCCTTCCATTAAAAGTCATCAATATATACTTCTTTTTCTTTTATTCCAATCAGTATGTCCCAACATGCAGGTACTCCGCTATGCCTGTGCCCTGTTATGCCCAGGTCATATGGGTATTTTTCCTACCCCGCTCGCTCCACCAATTATGTCCTGTTATTCCCGAGAGGAGATTGGAATCAACAAACACATCTTTAAACTTAGTATCTGTTGGGATTATTGACTGACTTTGGTCTACACTCCTCTCTTCTGTCTTCCATTCCATATATCTATTTCTTTCTCTCTCTCTATTATTCCCTCACCACATACTCCGACAACAGTTCCTTTCAACGATAAGATAAAAGATTTATTAATAAAAATTATGTCTGGTGTATGTATGGATATTGTCTATGTAGTTGGTATGTTCTTCTAGTGTGGATGCCAGATAAGATGTTGATAGCTAGTCTCCGTGGTTTCTCTCGTCTCTTCTCTCAGTTAGAGTACAGGACATTACATAGATACAACGGAATGATCTCACCCTGACTGCTCCGTCTGCTTGAGTCTGTAGATATATCCGTTTTTTGTAATGAAAAATGTTCACCACTGTATGAATGTATTTAACCCGATCACCATATGCTGTCAGCTTAAACGGAATGGTCTTTCTTATCTTATAGCGTTCTTAATTCCATCTTGGAAAACACATCGAGTTTCTAGTATTCTATTTTTGTCCTGTACAAGTTCTACACTGGATAGTTCTTAATGGGTATAGTCACTTTGTATGCACCTTGCAACTCTTCGATACTGTGTCATTTGAGTTTTTCTATTAGTTTAAATGATCTCTATTTTCCCTTCTCTGTCCTCCTTGCTTCTTCCTATGAACATGCTGTTCTTTCTTTTCTTATGCACAAGTGTCGTGCTTTATTACTTTACAGTGCTTTCTTGTGCTTTATCAACACTGGGTGATCTTGACCACAGATATCTGTGTTATATCTTAGTTGATAAGTCCCGCACTTGTATGGAAACCTGTGTGATATACATTTAATAATGAGATCTGTGTCTGCTTCCTCTTCTCTCCTATGTGAGTGTCTTTTCCTCCAGCCGAAATGAAAAGGCTTCCGAAAAAACCCACTCTGACATAGGATAGAAGATTCACCTAACGTCTATACTATTCCTACTAATAGAAAGCAATGTTAAATGCACTTCACGCACATCTATATTCCTATGCTAAACTATACTCTAATATACCTTATTTAGGCATCTATGTTCCTGGAATCGAAAAAACACTTAGCGAATAACACACTACTATCCCCTCTTTCCATCATTAGGGACGTGTATTTCTATTCCCACTCAAGAACATATCTCCTTCAGTTCAGTTTGGAACACACACTAAACTTACACAAAGACGTAGCCACTCTTTTATCGGTCATTTTTGCCGCATAGTCCTTGACATTGCTGGACACCTCACATCCAGACTGCATTATCATCGTTAGTGGAAAATTACAGCTCTGAACCGTTTCACATCCATACCGCAATATGCTGTCCAATCATCTCTCTGCTTTAGTCGCAAACCAATTTTTCCACTCGACATTTTACCTGCGCCGTTAGCCGGCCCCTTCTGTGTCTTGACCTATAAACACATGCCTGGTCAACCCGTTGTTTGTTACCCTTACTACTTCGTTTGTTAACCCTTCTTCTACCTGGTCAGTCGGTGTATACAGTCGTCTATCTGGGAATCATTAACTCTCAGTATTTCACGACAACAACAATAACAGGAACAAAATCAGCAACACCAACAACAATAATAACAACAATAATAACAAATAACAACACCACCAACAATAACAACAACAGCAGCAGCAGCAATATCACCACCAACAATAACAACAGCAGCAACAACAATACCACCAATAAGAACAACAACAACAACAACAACAACATTAACAACAACAGCAACACATTCGGTAGCAGGAACCAGCCCTGGCTATGTGAACGTGTAGAACCATCACATGTTGCAGGACTGAATGCACAGAAGAATAGGTAGCCAGGCTTTCCCTCTCGCAGCGATCGACAAGAGCTAACACCCCTCTGACCAGCTCATGCCATAGTTAGTTGAGTCATGAACCGACATCACAGCACTAGGGACATTTTCATACGTGCTCCGTCCTCATCTGCTGCAGCTAGCGAAGAGTCCCAATATTAACGGTATCAGTAACAGTCTGATTATGTCCGTCTGACCTTTCCTCTGAGTTTTTGGTGTCGACCAGATCCTGTGTTCACTCTCTGCAGCATCATTCTGTCCAGGGCCTGATGACCTATCCGTTCTTCTGTACCATATACACGATTACAAAGTGTAATGATCACATCAATTCTATCATGCACCAATGCTCCACGAAGGGGTTCTTAGTGTAACTTCCTAACAGTTACACCAACGGGCAAGTTAGGACTGAGGTTATCTTTAAGAGCTGTGTCGACTGGTCTAGGCGATCATGCTTCTGCTCATCTTGCGATCTCCAACAGCATGTATCAATTCGCGTGCTCACAACTTATCGTGCCATGACAAAAGGCTGTCAAAATCTCATGTCGTTGTCTTTCTTCTATAATATTTCCATTTGTCACTGCTCCAGCTCTTCTCTTCTCATAGTGGGCCTGTGTTTGTTATTGTGTCTGAGCCTCTTTCAAAACATTTAGATGACTCATTTTGACCCTTCGAATGGATGTTCAGCATATTTCGGTAAACCATATTTCTGAGGCCTTGAGGTCATTAGCTTGTTTTGTCTACTGATTGTCCATGATTCACTGCCATATGTTACAACTTTCCATATTACCAGTGTCCCTTGCCATCAGGCGAACCCACTCCGACTTCAGAGGTACTTGTAATTTACCTCCCCACGTCAAGGACGAGAAGTCAACATTTTATTCCAACTGACCGATGTAGAGGGATAAACCGCTGCCACGCATTAGCACACCAGAAGTTTAAGAGCGAGCGCTCTTATCCATTCGTCCATGCTGATCTCCACTATATGTCTTCCTCTTTCAGCAACGCAGTTTCGATGAGTAATTGAGAGGCAACCTTCCTGTTTTCAACCGATTATATCTTTAAGGTGGGGCACCTGCAACGAGTACATTTAGTGTCATTGTAGCAAGGTACAACTCTGTAGGGAAATATCTGACCATGTACAACTCGGGAGTTATTCCCCGTGTCATGGCTCCGAGTGTCTTTCTCCTGCTGGGTTTCGTACCAGTTTCTAGACGTTGGCGTTGTTTTCCCACTTATCCAGCGAATGCGCATCGCGCCTGCTCACAAGCCACCCCTCATCGCCGAGGAGAACGTTGTTCGCCCGCTGCTTCGTGCCCTCACACGTACTATAGCACAGTGGTTCTCAACCTTTTTTGGCCCGTGTCCCCTTTCACCATATTTCCACAACGTCATCCCCCCTCGTATTTCCTACCTACTCCCCCCCTCCCCTCCCGCTCCTGCCCCTACAGAGTATACGTAATAATGGAAGCACATACCAAAACAAGTCTAGACGTTCACATAAAACGTGATTTATGGGTCTACTTACTTTATAAAATGAATTTTAGAAGGGGTGAGACGTACAGAACCGTAAAGTATGAAGGGGAAAACATTATCAAGTAATCGGTTCTTGTATTAATGCGATCTTGAAATAATCTTCACTCCCCCCACCCTTGGAAACCCTAAAATTTCCCCCTGTGGGGGGGGGGGGGAATTCCCCACCGGTTGAGAACCACTGTCTAGCAGCTTCGGCCGTGAGAAGCCAACTTCTTCCTCGGCCGTTCGCCTCTGTCGTCGCTCCCACGTCTGCAGTACACTATGCTTGAGTACGCATCGTTGCCGCCAAACCAGAGGATGAGAAGTAAAGGCGGCAGAGAAGTAACCAACTCATCTCATCCCATGAATTAGCACAAGTAAAGTATTATAATACAACTACTTTAGTGTCATTTATAATATTACTATTACCTCACAAATATATTGTAACAATAACACACCTACTTTAGTGTCATTTATACCATTACCTCACAAATATCCAGACACAATAAGACACTCGTGAATTCCTTAGAACGAACGAACGAACGAACAGACTTTATTTTCAAAGGGTAACAAATTGGGCACGCAGGCCCGTCTTACATTCGGCCCTTCCACTCACTCAGCTTTCTTTCATCAACAGTGCATAGGAAAAAAACATTGTCACATGAATTTTGTAAACATAAACAATGCATATTACTATGTTATGAGACACATCCACCACCCACCCACACATCCCCCATTCACTCCAACTCCCCCACCCAACCACACACATAACCCACACACACATACATTCCCCCACCCATCCACCACATCCCTACACCTACACATCTCCCCACCCACACACACCTCTCATCCACCACACATCCCATCCACCCACACCCCAAGCACACATACATTCAATAACCCACACATCCCCCACCTACACACATCTCCCCACCCACTCACATATCCTCTACCCGTCCCATTACCCACCAACAATCACTCACCCACATATCCTCCTCCACCCACACACCTCCACCCACCCAGCCAAACACACATTCCTCAGCCACACACACACCTCCCCGTCAACTCACATATTCCGCACCTACCCACACACAAATTCCGCACCCACCCACATAATCTCCCATCTCCCCAGCCCACTCACAGATCCCGAGCCCACACCTACAAACATCCTCCACCATCTCCTAACCTGCACACACTCATCCACCCACATATCCTCTACCCACCCACACATCCTCTACCCACCCATCCCCCAACCAAACATCCCTTAACCACACACCCTTACTCATATACAATCACCCACCCACACATCCTCTACCCAACCACACATCCTCCATCCACCCATCCCCCAGCCACACATCCCTTAACCACACACCCCTACCCATATACACACACATCCCCACCCACGCACAATCTCCCCATCCATACACACATCCCTCCCACACATCCCCACCCACCAACACATCCCCCATTCACAAACACACACCTCCCATCCACGCACACACAACACACACACACATCCCCAACTCATACAATCATCCCCAGACACACGAACTTATCCCTCAACCACTAACACCCACACATTCCTTACCCACTCATCAACACATACATCTCCTATCTACCCACCCACACTCACACACCCCAACCACCCATCTAAGCACACATCCCCATCCTCACACACATTCTTCACCCACCCGAAAACCCAACCACACCTTCACCCACCCACACACACATCAATTATCCACAACCAGCTCCCCTCCCACACAACACCACACCCACACACATCCCAAAGACACATCCCTCACCCACACACACATCTCCCCACACATCTCCTACCCATCCACACATCCCCCAACTACAATCACCCTCACTACCCACACATACATCCTCCATCCAGCCACACACACCCACCCAGCCAGACATATCCCCCACCCAAACTCACATCTCCAAATCCATCACCCACACCCATCATGCACCCCTCCCCAACCCACATACATCCCCCATACATATCTCACCCCCACACACACTCCCCACCCATCCACCCAAACATCCCACACCCATACACATCCCTCACCCACACCCCCAAACCCACAACCACCCCCACCTGCACACATCTCCCACCCACCACATATCCCCGCACCCACATCTCCCCACCCATACATATACCCCCACCCATCCCATAACCCATCATCAGTCATCCACCAACATATCCTCCTCCACCCACTCACCCACAACCACCTAGCCAAACACACATCGTCACCCACACACACATCTCCCCGCCAACCCATACAACCCGCACGTACCCACACACAAATCCCCCACCCACCCACACAATCCCACCCCGCCCACCCACACACACACATCCCCCCATCCCCCAACCTACTATTATGATCAAACTCCCACACTTTACACACACATACAGTGACGATTATCGTGAGCATTGTCGCAAAATTGTAAAGAAAATGGAGAAAAATTGTACATATACATTTTGTAACTTAAAAATTAGTGATGCAATTCAACTCTCTCTCTCTCTCTCTCTCTCTCTCTCTCTCTCTCTCTCTCTCTCTCTCTCTCTCTCTCTCTCATACTAATTCTCTCACCCACTCTACAGTGATGTACATGTGTTCATGTTATAAATTATAACATCAGTTGGCATTCAAAATGGTAATATGAACATGAGAATACACAACATATATGGAATAGCATGTTACATGATAAGCGTGCGCTTAAATCTGTCTCTCTCTCTTTCTCTGTCTTTCTCGCTCTCTTCTCACTAACACACACCCATAGACACTCACAAACAATGGCCGCACACATACACACATTAACAATACCATTCTTCTTATTCTTAGAGGAATATCTAGACACAATAAGACACTCGTGAATTCCTTAGAGGAATATCTAGACACAATAAGACACTCGTGAATTCCTTAGAGATCGACGTGGCCGAAATAATTAAAGCGCTCTTGCTTAAACTTCCGGTACGCTGAAACCTAGTTTGAGGTTCGTTTCTTAGACCGGGCAGTTTGACTTACACGTTGACGTCTCGTGCAGAAGACAATGGCAAACTAAAAAATAGATAGTTGCACTTACTTTACAGGACGTCGTATTCAATTGAAACCTTTTTATTTGGGTCTGTTTGTGATCTCTTAGCAAGTTTACATTCACTAGTTTGACATTGATTTCTGAACAACCGACACCCATACTATTTTATTTTTAAAAAGCCAACGTAAGGCGCTCTGCTGCCAAATCGCCTGCAGCTGTGTTTCGAACGCGGTATGCGGGATTACGAACTGCGCCCGTAACTCTTCGCCACGGAGCGGGGCAATGGCAAACTACTGAAAGTAATTATTGACTAGTATAGCAACCTCTGCTTGTTTTTGGTCGCAGCGTTCTGCAAAGGACAAACAGTATTTAGAATCTTCCCTAGGACAGAATGTCGTGTCAAAATACACAAGCCATACCACCTGTACGTGACAAACCAAAAGATACTCGTGCATTCTTCAGAACATAACGTCTTCTTAAAGATACGCAGCCCATCCTCCCTGTACTATAAACCACACATTCTCACGACAAAATCTGCGCATGTGTACATAGCACTTACTTACAGTCAATACAACCCGTTACGGAACAGAGGTAATCATATATTTGCACAATCCAGTACCTTAATAGCGGTTAAAAGATATAGGTGAAGAGAGTAAGCTGTGCATTTGACAGTCTCGAGTGGTCCGTCTTGTATGGCTGTTCTCAAACTGTTTAACCCCGAGAGACCCTTAAAATAATGCTTCAAACTCAAGAAGCCATTGAAATAATGGTTCAAACTCAAGGAACCCTTGAAATACTGGCCACACCCCAAGGAACCCTAGAAATAATGATCACATACGTTGAATAAAAAGGGTTGATACGGCACGGGATCGAATGCAGCGGGTTTTATAATTTTGTGGCTCGGTCTCTTTCCCCAAGTCGGCCTGCCAAAGCGTGGCACAAAGCATGAACTCCATATCTCCAGCGACGACCTCCAGGAGTCTCCGAGAAAACTGCACTCTTGAACCGAACTACGTTGGCAGGAACGAACCTACAATCTTCGGAGAGCAAGGCAGACGGAAGTAACCACTTCGCCACGAATGCTGGCTAGGAACCCTTGAAAACATGATCAAGACTCACGGAATCCTTGAAGAAATGGTCTCCGGCTCTGTGGCGAATGAGTTACGCACGCAATTCGTAATCCCGCATACCGCGTTCGAAACACGATTTGGCAACATACCATTTTGCTTTGATGTTTATAAAATAGTATGAGTGCCGGTCGATCAGAAAGCAATGGCAAACTTGAACGTAAACTAGCCAAGAAATCACACACAGCCACCCAAAATTGCTGGGGTTGACTGCCACGTCATGCAAAGAACATACAATTAACTTTTTGTTTCAAGGAGCTCTTCCGTAGAAGAATATAGGTACTTTGCACGGCAGTTAAGCGCTGTGAGTATTTTGTGGGTATAGTTAGTTAGTTAGTTAGTTAGTCGACAGATCATCCTCATTGCACATCGAACCATTCAGTCCATAAGTGCTCGGATCCCCTCCTCAGCAAATCCCGCAGTGTGTAGCGGCTAACGACGCCAGTTCTGTGTTGGTTTATCAATCTTCTTTGGCTTCCTGCGTAGTGTTCTTGTTTGGCCACCCCTCTTTTAATTTGCTGCTCTAGCAGTCTGGCCATTGTTGTAGATTCACAGTCATCACTTGTGGATATAATAATATAGAAATTTATTTCCTTTCTGAAGTGGACACTGACGGGAAAATAGAAACATTGAAACAATAGAAATGAAGTGGCCCGCCAAAGCGTCGCACAAAGCACGAACTCCATAGCTCGAGCTACGACCGCCAGGATTCTTCCAGAAAGTTGTACTCCTGAAGCGAACTAAGAATGCAGGAATCTAACCCGCAACCTTCAGAACAAATTATGTCGAATTCGAATTGCAACGGGACAAGTAAAGATAGGAAAAGATGATAACAGGAAGCAATTAGAGCATCAGTGTTAGTTTACAGTAAACATGTCAAATCAGATGGTTTGGTCATATTACTGTTACTAGCAACTTGTCGCCTTGATAGATGATAGTTTTATACACTGTGCTTTAAAAAAGGCATAAAAATAATTCCATAGCACAACGCCTGGGATGATTTGTGGAGACCATGTGTTGCCCATGCAGCATGATCCCTCTCTCGGCCTGGCTAGTTTACTCCAGAGGAAAGGTAACACCAATACGTCTGGAACAAGACAAGCTGCAGAAGCTGTCGGATCAGCAAAATAATGCTCTAACTGTCCGCCTGTCGGAGCTTCGATCCTAAACCAGTTGCCAACTTAGGAGCTTGTCTGCTTTGCCATGACATTTAGTCTTTAGGTTGTATTGTCTCCAACCAGGATAAGGCGTGTACCTTCCCAAATGCGCTACTCCGAAACCGCTGGTACAATATGGGGTCTTGGGTTTGGTGAGTTAAATAAAACAAGATTATAATTAGACATTGCACCTCTAAGAACTCCAGCCCGTAGACACAAGCAGAGCCGCGACAGATCCCCACTCGCTTTTCGCAAACACGTTCATCCTATAAATGATGGCGTGCTGCAATGTCTGAAACCTTTACCATGTATGACGCCGGATTAGAGTTCTAACCCAGACGTCTCTTGTTAACATGAAAGAAGGAAGAACAAGAGGAGGAGGCGGAGGAGGAGGAGGAGGAGGAGGAGGAGGATGAAGAGGAGTTGAAGGAGAAGAGGGGAAGAAGAAGAAGAAGAAGAAGAAGAAGAAGAAGAAGAAGAAGAAGAAGAAGAAGAAGTAGAAGAAGAAGAAGAAGAAGAAGAAGAAGAAGAAGAAGAAGAAGAAGAAGAAGAAGAAGAAGAAGAAGAAGAAGAAGAAGAAGAAGAAGAAGAACACCGTGCCCCTCTGTTGACGAGACATTCACATATTCAATGATCTAATCATCCTGTTATGACATCCGATAGTGGCATGAATTAAATTGTCATGTTCAGCCAATGTGACAGTTATCTGCCATGTTTACATCGCTGTATTTGCTTAGTCACAAAGCCCCGTAGATCGTGGGAAATATAATAGCTAACTGGGGGTCGCACTTCGGTGAATTTCTGTGTTTAAATAATGTGGAGGTATTTCACGATCACACACTGCCTAAAGTACGTCAGCTGATAGGTAAAACTAGCTTGGGGGTGTAAAGTGATATGACTTGCATAATATACTAGGTTACGGCACAGTAAGGTTGGATGTTTAACTTCGTTCCTCTTCATCTTTCTTTCAGTTATAATCAGCAGCCACCATCGTTACTATGTGAGACAGGACGACTTTAGCAAATCGCCCAAGATTAGCGGGAGAATATAAACTGGAATATTTTTGAAACCGAGAGGTCGAGGGCCAGGATTGTTTTTAAAATTGTCATAGGTTGAGCGGGAGTGCATGACCGAATAAGCGACAAGGCCATCCTCTATTGTTGACTAGCAATTTCTCAGGGAGAGGAGTGCCAAATGTATTGTACCTTTGGGTTCAAGCTGTCAGATGGACAACAGGTGAACGTTGGGGGTAGCATAATTTATGAGTACAGGCGGCATTGGAAGTGGCCTTAGCTGTCAGAATAGAACGCCCTACTCCAAATTTATGGTGGCGGGAAAAAGTAAATGAACTTAGAACTGAACTTGGCCGTGAACTCCAGCTAACAATGTAGATTTGGGTTAATGATATGATGGTAGTACGCAAATTAAGCAGGGTACGCGAGGTACTGATTGGGTAGCCCTTCACAAGGAGAGAAGCATGGTCACGTGATTCAAGAAAGGCGCCAACTCGAGAGGTGATATATATTTTGGATCCAGTCAGTTGAGAGGGGGTGTAACGAGCAAGAGTGCGGTAGCAACAGGGTCGAGGGCTGGGCGGTCGCCCAGCCCAGGAGGAAGTGTGAGTTTGGAACTCCAGCGATGGTGATGTATAAATCCCAGGCTGTTTAGTGTCCAGGAAGATGGAGAGGCAGTATTAAAGACGGAAAGGATGCATATATCACATCACGGTTTCGTCTGGACTGCCGAAGTAAAGTAGGATGGTCAAGGATCTGTGAACCATTTATTCCAGATAGATAAATCTGATGGAGTGGAACGCAAATTCCGAGGATCACAAAATGGCGTGCAAGCCATTTGAGAAGGACTGTTGGCTAAAGAAGAGCACTCAGTAGTTGCAGATGATGGCTAACGTCAGATAGGACAACCACTAGCCAGACTGCGATCGGAATCACACAGGAGACTAATGGCAAACATGATTGGAAAGGTCAAGTGGGATTCACGACAAACGAGAGGTTGAAGAAAGCAATCGTATTTCCGATATGAAACCCAGAAGGACAACGGGACGGCAGAAGAAGAATGTAAGTTGACATAAGACTTAGACCTAATTAGTTTAATTGTATATTATAATCAGGTATCTTAGTTTAGAGAGCTATAGCAAACTACCATAGGTAAGCTTACCAAATAATTATGAGCAGTCGACCAGGGATCAGGACTGAATGCGAAGTCCTGCATATGACCTATATTTAAATGGCCGAAATAGAGTGATTGGAGTCCAATTAATCTGTTAGATGGGCAGAGTGTGGATAAACTATGTATGTTCATGTAACCAAGCAATTAGACGTACACAATTAATGAGAACTAGGCGAGTGCAACATGTAAATATGGAACGGAAGGCTACTGCAAGATATAAACAAACACAGCAGACGGCAGGAGAAGATAACAAGGCACTCGCGATCACTAGGTCAACCAAACAATGAGACCGGATGACAATGGCTCGCCCTAGACGAAGCAGTATGGAAAAGAATGCGTGTCTTTTGTCCGACTAGACAGGGGTGAAAGGAGGTCGCGCTTCTTCGGCTGTGTAGCTAAGGTGAAGAAAGGCTGGCCTGGCGTGGTACAGGCAACGAGTTCAAATCTTCGGGTAAATGGTTAAATACTTAATGTTGGCTGTAGGCGGCGCGTCGGGAAATAGGCGATAATAATGTTAGTTAAATATATATAGACGATAGATTACTGTGTTTACAATAAGGTTCTTAATTTATGTTATGGCTAAGATAGACTAATTCTAGTATAGATAAAGAAGCGATAGATGTTAAGGACTTTGTAGGTAGTGAAAGACTAAGGTTTATTCTCACATAAAACTCACGGGTATTGTTTTATAATGTTTCAGACATTGTGTGGGTAAACTGGAGTTGCCTGGATAAACCAGGCATAGCTGAATAAACAGTTACCCGCTGAACAAGTTGGATGGGAGCGAATTAAATCCCTGGATATATGGGTTGATAGATCAATCTGTGGATCAATGGGTATTTGGGCTGAACACATGTACCACTAATAAGCCTATGGAGAGATAGTTATGAAACAAAGGCCGGTGTAATTCCTAGCTTTAGTCCTTTTCTTCATGCGGTTAGGAGGTGATTGTAGGTAGTATTTCTCTAACATCTGGTTGTATAGTTTATTACATTATCTACCTCCCCTTGTGGCGTCATGCAGTATTGTGTTGTTTTTTGGAGTCGATTATACATAGATGTGTCTTCAATGCATGTACTGGTTACTTTATGTGATTATGCTGTAGATTGTCACTCTGTTACTGTTCAGAAGAAAATAAATATGTTTGAGTTGCCTTTTATTTCGACTTGTCAGTCTGAGATTGTGTAGATTAGAGTAGTTTAGAGACATTGTGAGGTGGGCTGTACACTTCTCCTATAACCTGATGACATACACCACGAGACATTGATGGTGCAATAGTAATTAACTATTGTTCTCACGCGGAGACACGAACCTACATCTGTCGTATCCCTTACTCTCATCCTCTTTTCTCTCTCTCTCTCTCTCTCTCTCTCTCTCTCTCTCTCTCTCTCTCTTCATCTTTCTTTACTATCAAAGGTAGCGTGTAGTAGGCAGAGTTCGACTGAGGAACGAACTTTTAGGCTTCACACTATTTATATCGTTTCCCTCATCATTCCTTTCTTTCTCTTCTCTCTCTCCTCACTTCCTCCTTCTTCTTCCTATTCTTTTCTCACTGTCACACATGTACTATGCCGATAGTCTTTGGCTGCCATTGTTTGCCATTCCAAACGATCTCCGGAGCTGTAGATCAGTCAGTCGCGGTTCCAAATTCGTGGCAAATGGTGGTCCCATTATGCTTCGTTCTTGTGTCACTGAATATTACACACAATGCTCCTCACTCTCCCATGTGAAAAGTGGAACAGACAGGAGTCTCGATAAACCAACAGCCCACAATGGTATAATATGCATAATGCCGCTGCCAGAATGCCAACACAAAAGTCCGCCACTAAAATATACAGTTCATCGTCGATGGAAGCGGCAGTCACTAGAAAATCAGCAGCCACACATTACTGTATAAGTTAGTTCAGAGACCGGCCGGCCGCCATTTATTCAGAACATGCAGTACCCCCTACAAACAACCGCGGACAGATGTACACGCACTTCACACGAAATTCACAGCTAACAGTGTCGCTCCACCCACTCACCTCAGTAATAGGGTGACGGAACCATGCACTATCAGTCCAGCATCAGGAAAATGCGTAAGCAAACCGTAGCCACAAGCATAAATACCTCAGTGGCCTTAAGAGCTCAAACGCCTATCCTCCATATTGGGGACCGCAGGTCTAAATTCTTGCCCTGATTAGCCCATATGGTCAACCCACCCAGATAAATATCGGTGTGTATTCTTATTGATCTTTTCCCCATCAAGTTTGCCAGATGCCACACAAATTTTCAGTGTATTTCTCCTCATTATGTTACTGGCATCTTGCCGTCTTGACAGACTATAGCTTGCTATACTGTACTTCAAACAGGCCCAGTAATTACATCCCATAGCGTGAACCAGGTCTGGAATTATACCTCTCCATATCACAATGCCTAGGTTAATTGTAGAGGTCATGTGTTGCCCATGCAGTATGATCCCTCTCTCGGTCTGCATAGTTTACTCCAGAGGAAACGTATCACCAATACATCTGGAACAAGACAAGCTGCAGAATTTGCTGGATTATCAAAGCAATGCTCTTATTTTCGGCATATCTCCTCATTACACCCCCCGCCCCCCCCCCCCCAAAAAAAAAAAACAACCTATGTATATCTATGTCTTATCTCGCTAACCATTTTACCATTTACATTTGTTTCTGAAAGAAATATTTCATTTGGTTTTCTATACGTCAAAGGTTTTCTTTGCATTTTACTTAGAAACCACATTTCCACTGCCTTTAGATGTTTTCCAAATTGTCGGCGTATTTCCATGGTTACCACGTATACAACAGTATATGGTCTATAGAGCACTAATATATAGTCTCTGATAACCGAAGAGATACAATTACCGCCCTCTACTTCCATTCCCGTATTAGATTGTGTTGATGTTTTATAACGGAGACGCAAACAATAGAAGTCACATTGTATTGCCTGGCATATTTCGCTGCATCTCGTCGCTTTCATACTGCAGAAATCACACAACATAAACTAGAGTGATTAAATAAATCCTTCAAACTGAAATATACACATAGTCACACAGTAATTTCAATTATCTACCACGATAATCTTAAACTGCCTACCATGTCTTTCTGTCTGCATAAGACTGGCTTCTGCCAATTAATGGCGATTGCTTTAGCGACCTTTATCAAGCGACCATTTTGTGTGTTTAACAACACGTTAAACGCATTGTCCCTATCAATTACATGACCGAATTACCGAAATGTGCCGTCCAGTCGATGGCTTAGGAAGTTTGTGACAAATGCTACCGTGAATAACTGACCCATTAGCTTATATATGACGCCATTCTCTGCATTGTCTTCGTCAATGGATTGTCCCACTTCTGTTTCCTTTCTTCCATGACGCAACTCTATGGACTCCGCGTCAACAGTCACGAGATTAAGTGCACGGATCTCAACAGATCTCTATCGTTGGTGTTCTGGGTCAGTTCTGTTGATGATATTCCTCCATGCTACAATCTTTGACCATACCGTATCATTTGTCTCGATTTGCCTCTGTATCTAATACCGTCGATCATTCTATTTGTCACGATGTTCTCCAATGCCCCATTGTATGACCAACGATCACCCTTTATAACGAGCATAAATACCCCCCCCCCCCTTCTCTCTCTCTCTCTCTCTCTCTCTCTCTCTCTCTCTCTCTCACGTTCGCTCGCTTTGAACTCAAGCGTAGTCCATACACGTGTTACTAATTCTAGTACACTAGACTGAATTTTGCATGTGCATTAGCTTTCCCTATTACCAGTCTCCCTCGCCATCATGTGAATCCTCTGCGACTTCTGAGGTACTTGTAATTTACGTCCCCAAGTTAAGAACGAGAAGTCAACATTTTAGTCCAACTTTAGAGGTTGAAGTCACTACTTGGGCATCGGAATTTTAAGAACTAGCGCTCTTATTCATTCTGGCACGCTGAGCTCACTTAGATAATTGTGATACATTCATTAACTCGTCTTGATATGTGAAAGATTGCAGCACAATATGGAAACAAATTAAGGTAAAGAAACAGCGTAAACCATGGACAGACACCATTCCGTTAAGCCCATAATATTGACAAGATATGGTCACAATACTAACAAGGTATGGCCAGAATTCTGGCACGATATGACCAGTATACTGACAACACATGGCCAGAACACCGACAAGATAAGGTCAGAATACATACACGATATGGCCAGAATATTGACAAGATATGCAGAATACTGAAAACATATGGTCAGAATACTGACAAGATATGCCCAGAATACTGGCAAGATATGTCAAAATACCAAAAAGATATGGCCATAATACTGACAAGATATGGCCATAATACTACTGACAAGATATGGCCATAATACCGACAAGATATGGCCAGAATGCTGACAAGCTATGGCCATAGTACTGACAAGATTTGGCCATAATACTGACAAGACATTTCCAGGATAATGATAATATATGGCCAGAATACTGAGCAGCATAATGTACGACAAAGAGTTAGGACATACATTTCTGGTGATCTATTACTGACGATCTTCAATGCTGAGACGGACATGACAGATTGTGAATTGTAAAAATAACATCTGAGTAGAAGACAGAAGGTTTTGTTGAATAAAAGAAGAAGAGGCCGGATACGTAAACGATGGACAGAAAGAATAAAAGAGTCCATGGAAATCCCGATACATGAAGCCCATAAACGGGCACTCTCCAGCTGTTTATGCTTCACCTCGACACAGCAAGGTACAAGAGGAGAGCAAGAGGAGATGATGGTTAAATACATATATAAGAAGGTGATACAGCGCCTTCTCTGGCCATGTAATAAGAAGAGGGAAACAATGGAAAACCTCGTGACAACTGGAGATATCAGTGATAGAGCAGAGGTAGAGGCCGCGAGACATGATGCTGGATGGACTGGGACGGTAGCATGGAGGAATATCATCAAGTAAAGCTGAACTTCCAGGACCACGACTAAGATCGAGAGTCAAACAAGATCGAGAGTCCAAAAAGATCGAGAGTCCACCAAGCTCGAAACTCCACCAAGATCGAAAATCCACCAAGATCGAGACTCCACCAACATCGAGACTTAGTCAACATCGAGACTCCACCAACATCGAGACTTCATCGCGATCGAGATTCCACCAAGATCGAGACTCCACCAAGATCAAGAATCCACCAAGATCGAGACTCCGACAAGATCGAGATTCCACCAAGATCGAGACTCCACCAAGATCGAGACTCCGACAAGATCGAGACTCCACCAAGATCAAGAATCCACCAAGATCGAGACTCCGACAAGATCGAGACTCCACCAAGATCGAGATTCCACCAAGATCGAGACTCCGACAAGATCGAGACTCCGACAAGATCGAGATTCCACCAAGATCGAGACTCCGACAAGATCGAGATTCCACCAAGATCGAGACTCCGACAAGATCGAGACTCCGACAAGATCGAGATTCCACCAAGATCGAGACTCCGACAAGATCGAGATTCCACCAAGATCGAGACTCCGACAAGATCGAGATTCCACCAAGATCGAGACTCCGACAAGATCGAGATTCCACCAAGATCGAGACTCCGACAAGATCGAGATTCCACCAAGATCGAGACTCCGACAAGATCGAGACTCCGACAAGATCGAGATTCCACCAAGATCGAGACTCCGACAAGATCGAGATTCCACCAAGATCGAGACTCCGACAAGATCGAGACTCCGACAAGATCGAGATTCCACCAAGATCGAGACTCCGACAAGATCGAGATTCCACCAAGATCGAGACTCCACCAAGATCGAGACTCCACCAAGATCGAGACTCCACCAAGATCGAGACTCAGTCAACATCGAGACTCCACCAACATCGAGACTTCATCGCGATCGAGATTCCACCAACATCGAGACTCCACCAACATCGAGACTTCATCGCGATCGAGATTCCACCAAGATCGAGACTCCACCAAGATCAAGAATCCACCAAGATCTAGACTCCGACAAGATCGAGATTCCACCAAGATCGAGACTCCACCAAGATCGAGACTCCGACAAGATCGAGAGTCAAATACATAAGACTTGAAAGAAGTGATAGACCACTAAGATACAACGACAGATAAAGATACAGAAGAGATGGAGTCTCAAACGGGACGACTACCGATGAACCACTCCCTGAGAAACAAGAACTCCAAGAGACGGTGCCGGAACCGAAAAACATCAGGTCTTACAAGTGTACGACTCTGACTAGACATGAATACGTCAACAAAGATAACAATCGACATGAAAACAGAAAACACATAGAATCCAGGAAGTGAAATACACAGCTCTATTTTCACAAACAGAAAAGAAACACCACCAGGGCCCCTATTATAACTAACCGAATGTTCGACAGTTGAACGGTGATCGTTCGTTCGCTCGTTTGTTTGAGAACCAAAAATTTAAAATTCGTTCAGCTTGGTTCAACCCTGAGAAACAAGAACACCAGGAGACGGTACCGGAACCGAAAAACATCAGGTCTTACAAGTGTACGACTCTGACCAGACATTATTACGTCAACAAAGATAATAATCGACATGAAAACAGAAAACACATAGAATCCAGGAAGCGAAATACACAGCTCTATTTTCACATACAGAAAAGAAACACCATCTCATCTCATCATGTTCCTCTTGTACCTTGCGGTGTCGAGGTGAAGTATAAACTTCGTGAGAGTGCCCGATTATGGGCTTCATATATCGATATTCCCATAGACTCTGCTATTCCCCCCGTCCAACGTTTACTTGGTCGGCCTCTTCCTCTGTTTCCATCTGGTCTGTACATCATTGTTTGTTGTGGCATGCTGTTGACTGGTAACCTACTTGCATGGCCAAACCATTTGACTTGCTGTTTTCTGATCAAATCTAGTGCTGCTTTAACCCCCACTTTAGTCCTGATTTCTTCATTTCTGATCTTATCTCTTCTTGATACGTTGAGTATTCTTCTCAGGAACCTCATTTCTGTTGTTGTGATTTTTCTTTTCTCTTTTTCTGTCATTGTCCAGGTTTGGCATTGGTAGCACAGAGTTGGTAGGAAGATTGTGTTGTAAAGTGCTTTCTTAGTAGTTATTGATACATGTTTGTTCTTTAGTATTTGGTGCCATTTGTCCAATGAGTTGATTTGCCTTATTGCATCTATTTTCGATCTCGTCTTCTGATCTGCCATTTGATGATATTATACTTCCTAGGTACTTGAAACTCTTTACTTGTTTCAAGGGATGTTCGTTTAGGTCCCTTGAAACAAGAAACACCATAAGGGCCCCAGTTATAACTAAGCGATTGTTCGACAGTTGAACGGTGATCGTTCGTTCGCTCGTTTGTTTGAGGAAAAAAAATAATTTAAAATTCGACCTCGTTCAACTTGCCTTATGCGGCGTTGGTTATAATTGAGGTACGTATTTTGCGGTCCTCTATTCTCTCCGTTTGTGTTGTTTAAATTCTGTTTTCTTGTGTGATAGGTTTCATGTCTATGATGTCAGCTGGTGCGGTCTCCATTGTGCTTCTCAGCCTGTCAATGACGCCTCCACGTGGCTCCGGGCGTGGCCCTTAGCAGAATTCGTCCGTTGGTGTGTTCCTTTCTTTCTTCCTCCATCTCTCGGAAAATCTTTCTTATCTCCGCCATCAGCTTGCCATTCGTCTCCGGGATATTTGTAAGGGTTTGTCCTTAAACTTGTTGGTCCTTATAAATGGTCTGCTGCCTTTAGCTTGATCTGTGTGTTTCGGTTTGGCTTTTACTGGGTGTTACCGTCTAGCTCCCTGTCTTTTTTTACGAGGGTAAGTTAATAAGTAAGCCACAAATGGCTGTAGAAAAATAACTAAATATAATAACAACTTGAAACCAGTTTATTTTTATACGTACATTGTCCCTTTATTTCTCAACATAATTTCCACCAACTTTGATGCACTTATCCCATCATTTTATCAGTCCTCCCAAACCCGCTGCGTAGAACTGCGTGCCTTTTTTTCATTTACATCCCACAGAACTGTGTGACTTACTTATTGACTCGCCCTCGTAACGTTTTATACCCAGCTATTCATCGCGTTACGGGACAAACATTTGTCAGCATAAAAACTGACAACTCACCTTGGCGGGAGACATTTCGCTACTGACGCCGAAGTTGAATGTGAAGTGAAAACGTGGTTTAAAAAACAGAGCATGCAGTTCTATGCAGCCGGTTTGGGAGGACTGATAAAACGATGGGATAAGTGCATCAATGTTGGTGGAAATTATGCTGAGAAATAAAGGGACAATGTGTATACAAAAATAAACTGGTTTCAAGTTGTTATCATATTTAGTTATTTTTCTACAGCCATTTGTGGCTTACTTATTAAGGTACCTTCGTAAGTTGTTCTTGTGTGCTCTTTCAGCTTGTTTTGCGTTCAGAACCTCTTTGTTGTCTTTCTTGATGTGGGCGAGCGGGCGAGAGAATGACCGGAGACGTGAAGAGATCGTGTAGCCAGTTGGTAGTGTACAAGGTGATGATGATGAATACTGGCATTAATAATTTAAAAAGTTAGTTGCGTAACACCAAGATCACAATATACAAAACACTGATCAGACCAGTTGTGCTGAATGGCTCTGAAACCTGGAGTACGACGAATGGAGACGAAGCCTTGTTACAAACCTTTGAGAACAAAATTTTAAGACGCATCTTTGGACCTATTAGGGATACACAAATTGGAGAGTGGAAAAGAAGAAGTAACAAAGACATTTATGATCTGTTTAAGTCCCCGCTAATCACTGGTATCATGAAGGCTAATAGACTACAATGGCTGGGGCATATAGAAAGAATGGAAGATAATAAGGAAACAAATCTCGCTTACACTCAGGAAATAAATGACCGTAGACCCCGAGGTAGACCAAGAAGGCGGTGGAGAGATAATACATGTACAGACCTACAAGCACTTGGAATCAACGACTGGCAAGAGAAGGTCAACCAGAGAGACGAATGGAGACGGATTGTATCTGCAGCAAAGAACCTCAATGGCTCGGAACGCTGAAGAAGAAGAAGAAGTTGCTTATACTTTACAGGACGTCACAATCAACACCAGCATGTTATTTTTTCCTTTTTTTTTGCTGTTGAGAATTCTTGGTAAATTTACTTTCAGTAGTTTGCCATTGCTGCCAAATCGCCCGCAGCTGTGTTTCGAACGCGGGTATGCGAGATTACGAACTGCGTATGTAATTCCTTCGCCACAGAGCAGGCCATTAATAATTAACTGCATATAATCTAAATATCTCTGTATGATCAAAGGACAGTTTTATACAACGGAGCTAGGAAAGAAAATTAATTATAACAGTACAAAAGAACACACGGAACCAGTTTGGAAAGCATGAAAGCAAAAATCACCAAACCAGCGGTGTGCAATCTTACATACATGCTTGAAAATGTAGTTAATAGATGTGAAGAATTTAGAAATATGCCTGGATAAAATGACGAGCTGTTAACGAATTTACCGGGGCTTGCTGGCAGCTGTTGTGCAGTTGCAGGTAGTTCACGGTAGTTCGTTTGTGTTTCTTAGTTTCGTTTTCTTGTTTGCGGAATTGCTATTTGAACCCACCACAAACAGAATCGTCTCTGGGGGAATTGGCATTACAGGTGTGTTAGCAGTACCTGGTAAATATACTACATCATCATCTTTTGGTGGTTTGTCCTGCACTGAGCTTTTCATACATAGAAGTGTTCTCCAGAATTTCTTTGACTGATAGTTTTATTATTCTCCTTATAGTTCATGCCGTGTGGCGTCGGTGATCATGTCTGTCCGCGACCTTCCATCTCTTGTTCTTCCAGTAATTTCTGATACTGACTCTCTTCCCTGGCATGGTATCAAACTGTTTAGCATCTTCTTTCTTGATCTCCCTCTGCCTCTCTTTCCCTCCAGCCTTCCGATTGTGACAACATCTCCTCTTCTCATAGTATTCCCACAGAATGTGGACTATCTTTGACTGATGCGAGTAACCAGTACTCTCTATGAGTTAATTTCTGTCAAGATATCTGCATTGCTATTTGTATCCGCCCACGATGTTCTCATAATGTTGATATACAACCATATATCCACAGCTTTCACATAACGTCTCACTTGTCTAATAACTGTCCATGATTTGCCTCCGTACATCAGAATTGGTTCAAGATATTTCTAAAGAACTCTTTTCCTCACCTTACTGACAAAAATAAATTGCAGAGAATATTAATTATTTTGTGAAATGAGCCTGTGCTGTGGCTATTCTGCTTTTAACTTCCTTAAGAAATCTTCTCTCTGCAGTTGTTAAAGTACCAAAATACTTAAATACATTAACATTTTCCTTATGCATAGAAAACCTTAACAGAGTATAATATTATTTAAAGAAACATTATGACATCGTTTTCTAGGCAACTCTAAAGTTGATAGTCTGTCACTGCTTGACGTCTTGGCCGTGTTAATACTAATAGTTGGCCGTAGCCATTGTATCTGGGGGTTTCTGATGTGAAATGGCTAAATCACCTGCTTCGCGCTCCAAAAGTGATAGATTCCTGTTCTCGAGAGAAGTCTTCTCGGTGATTCATTGTGGTCGTTACTTGAGCTAGGGATTTCGTTCTTTATGCGACGCTTTCGTTATGTCGTTCTGCGGAAATACACCGAGTCACATGGGATAAAACCCAGTTCAATGAAGTCGATCCTCTCCTTTATACACTCTTTCAGCCATGGTATATATAGACAGCAGTGAGTCAATAAAAAACAGTAACAGAATCGATAAGCTTCACTAGAACACAATCACAAATGACATGTTAGACGTTGCGGCTAAAGCCTTCGCCAGGACACAAACAAATAAACACCGATACAACTATTTGATAATATTTACATGTTTTTAAAACTTTTGCTCGCTTTGAACTCAAGCGTTGTCCATACACGTGCTACTACTTCTAGTGCACTGGACTGATTTTTGCGTGTGAATTAGCTTTCCCTATTACAATTGTCCCTCGCCAACAAGCGAACCCAATCCAACTTCATAAGTACTTGTAACTTACGCCCCTGATTCAAGGACGAGAAGTCAACATTTTATTTCAATTCACCGGTGTAACTCACCTCGGCATCAGAACACCAAAATAGTTACGTAAAAATATATATCAATGTTACTCATATGTTGTGAAGAGCTGCCTTGTTATGGACTCAACATGTATAGTTGATACGCTTCGTATGTAGTAGATAGATAGTCTGGAGCATCCATGTCTGTAAAGAGATTCCCCTTGCTCTCCGTGGCGGACTTGGGACCATAACCAACAAATAATTGTCTTCTGGTCTCAGGATAAACCAGTCACATGCTTCCGTGTTGTCACTTTGTTCTTTTTTGTTCAACTGGACCAGGTGGTGAAGTCTACAAGGTGTGGACTGCGCCTGGCCCTGCAGCCAGCAGACTTAGGATCGGCTAGGAGGGACGAAAAGTGAAAACTAGTAGCTTGTTGATAACCCGCAGACTACACAACTCAACCCCACCTCCCCGCGGTGTAGACTGGGAAACCATGACCGCGAGGTCATGGGCCAAAGGGACTCTGGCTCGCCAGGGGGGGGGGGGGGGGCGGACTCCCTTTTGGTCAGATTTTTGTCCTAAACCTGAGACTGGCCTAGCAAGCCGGCAGGGGATTTTCATATTACTCGTAGAAAAACTAGGAAGTATAAATGGACTGACCCAAATGGCAGCGTTTGATTTTATTAGAAGGCAGCAAATCAAATGGTTTGGCCATGTGACTAGGTTACCAGTTAACAGTATACCACAACAATCACGGATGTACAGATCGGATAGAAGCTGGGGAAGTGGCCGACCATGTAAACGATGAACAGAGGGAATAGCTAACTCCATAGGTATATCGCCCATAAGTGGGCATTCTCCCGCTGTTTATACTTCACCTCTACATCGCAAGGTACAAGAGGAACAAGATGAGATGAGATGGTGGGAGTGAAGCGAGAGTAGGTTGTTAAATGCGTACCCAACCTTGCCCTCGGGTGTTCCGTAGACTAGGGAAGGTAAGCAAACGTAAAGGACCGTTGCGCTCGCCTAAAGACGCTTGAGACATATGGTGCCAGAATTATATTTGAAGCAATCAGTCGGCACTCCGTGGGGGATTTCATCAGTGTAAACACCGACCGCATTTACTTCTCCAGACACTTCCTGGTACTCAGTTTAGGCTGGGTCGAGCTGTGAGCTCAGGTCACATGTACATTTCTGCATCGGGGAGGATTCGAACCCATGAGTACCGAGCCGTCAGCCGAGCAACTATCCACCAGGCTAACGCTGGTCCTCAGATGAGTAAGGTGGTATACTATACAAAGCACAGAATCGCTGGTGAATGTCAGGGACCCTTGAAGATATCAGTCAATCAATCAGATGCCGTCTCCACAAAGAAGGTTGGCTGCAATGGATCTCCAACACTGTATGTCTCTTGCCTTGGCTGTACATTATGTCATTCTGTCAGAATGATGTTTGTCAATCTCTTGATGTTATCTTCCCACTTGTATCGCTGTCTACCTCTTGCTCGCTTGCCCTCAACCTTACCTTCAGCATGCTTTTTATAAGAGTATTATGACTTTTAACGTGGCTGAAATATTTCTCTTGCCTCTTTTCTATTTCTTTCATCAACTCTCTTTTCATTCCCAGTTTTTCTTGTAGAAATAAGAGAAATTGTTTCAGAGGTATTGATAAGCACTCATAGAAATAAGTATAATAGTGTAGATCACATACCACACAAGAAAGTATCATCATCATTACGTGAAATGCCGATAAGCGTATACGGTCATGTTTCACCATCTTATACGATCATCAGTGTTGTGGATGGGCTCAATCAAGCCTCGATCAAGCCACATGTCCAAGCCATCCAGATATTTACTTCTATGCCTTTCATTATACCTCATAGCATCGGGTTATGTTCTTTAAATAATTAACCTTAAACAAGAGAGAATTCAGAAGTCGGCATCGCTGAGAGTTTTAACATGTTTACACATTTTATCTTCTGACCGCGGTGTAGTGGGTCCGTCCCAGTTGCCGGTCAGTTGGACTTAAATATTTACTCATCGTTTTGAGACTTCAGTTAGTGGCACATCATTTACAGGATGTAGCAGTCAACCCAAGTATTCTTTGGCTGTTTGTG
Source organism: Cepaea hortensis (assembly GCA_963921405.1). Classification (NCBI taxonomy): domain Eukaryota; kingdom Metazoa; phylum Mollusca; class Gastropoda; order Stylommatophora; family Helicidae; genus Cepaea; species Cepaea hortensis. The sequence continues at coordinate 116,836,216 of OY992881.1, forward strand.
ATTTCTTGGCACGGTTTGCCATTGGTTTCAAAAGACCAACTCTCATATCATTGTATGAAAACCAATGCAAGGCAATCTGCTGCCAAATCACCCGAAGCTGTGTTTCGAACGCGGTATGCAGGATTACGAATTGCGCCCATATCCCCTTCACAACAGAGCTGGCAAGAGTTCTAGACTTGTGGACGTAAATTACAAGTATCTCAGAATTCGGAGTGGGTTCGCCTGATGGCGAGGGACACTGGTGATAGGGAAAGCTAACCCTCCCACAAAATCATTCCGGTGCACTCACTAGTATTTGCACCTGGTAGTAGTAGTAATACTGCAGAGTTATATATCATCTGAGGTGAATACATGAATAATAGTTAAACAGAAACAATTAAAATACATCTATGTCAAGCAATATACTCGTGAAAAATATATAAATCGTGTCAGGTATTAGATACTTCTACACCGTGTAACTTGAATTCTCTTCTGCTTTTCTCCGTTCCTCCATGCCAAGCAATAACATGTCGTGTTTCTTTAGCGGGCTTTGTCAACTGATTCAATGCCAAGTAGGTTTCGACCAGATATGGTACATAACCAAATGAACAAGTCTTATAAAGAACATTTCCGTTCATTGAAATCGCGGGAACGCAGAGGTGTTTCCAAGGCACCAGGGCCGGGTTATATACTGGGCAAGACCTACTGACGCGTCCTTGTCGAGCGTCCTGGGCAACAGGTCCCTTCGGGGTCCTGGCCAAAGTCAGTAGGATCGCCGATTTCTCCGAAGTCGGAGAGTGTCTGCCTGTACGGCGAGGAACCACCAGTCTGCACACCAATAAGCCAGACTTGGGACAACGGATACTCACGCAAACCTCAGGTCCTGTACGACATCACACTGATGTTGGACAACAGGATGCCTTTATCCGACATACAGGACTTCACGTTGGAGCTCAAGCCAACGAACACAAGCAAGCAAGCAAGCAAGCAAGCAAGCAAGCATTGAAATCGCAGACCGTCTCGCGTTGATATTTTCAAGCAATGGTATGAGTGCCGGTCGTTTAGGAAGCAATGGCAAACGTAAATTTGCCAGGAAATCACAAACAGCAAAAAAATAAAATAAATAAAATGATGAGGCTGATTGCGACGTCCTGTAAATATTATCCAGCTAACTAACTAAACGAGAAACAAAATAAATAACACGATGACCCTGGTATGGCGATATATCATTCTTCTGTCTAAATGGGAGGTCATATTTGACGGTACATTATCCTTCGGCACTTTATCATTTAAACACACACGGAAAAACAGCCAGCGGGTGTCGAAAGCAGCAGGGCGAGGTCTGAGTGCTGAACAAGGCTAGCCCTCGAGCAACGACAGAATATCAACAACCACTGTCAACAAGTGATTGCGCAGTTGACCTTTGTAATGCTATGTTTGTACGTTTTCGACTCCGTCCCTGTTGAAGCGGAAGTGACCCTCACGACCCTGACTACTCTTGCAGATGTTTAACTTGTTTGTTGTCGAATAAATACATACATATTACGCACACCTTGTTGTACTTAACATGTCATTACTCATAGCCTATCGTCTACTACACTTGCCTTTTGTGGTTGAGGGTGCTTGTATTGTTTTCCTACTACGCAGAGGGTTTATTATAATGCTTTATAACCCAAAATAGAGCGCAAGGCTTTGGCTAGCTCACGACAAGCCACTTTATAATTTGCTGTCTCTTGTAGCTTCTGAACAGCGCTTAAATACCTTTTAATATAAATGATATATACGAGTTCAAAGAATATCTTGGGTAAAGAAAAGAACAAATGCATTCATACTTCAAGAGCTGAATATTGAAGAGGGTTGGCTATTAGTATTAAAGACGATAAAACAAAGAACATTGATATATTTTGGTAATTTGAAACGTCATGAAAGTTTGGTGATCGAGTGAAATGGCGAATCATGACCGCCCACGCTTTCCGGCATGGCACATGATTGATTGATTGAAAGTTTGGAGAGAACAATAATGCAGGGGTATATGCCTGAGAAATGAGGAAGAGGAAGACCAAAGAGACAAGATGGGTGTAGGATGTAGCGGATGATCTCTAGATGGGTGTATCGGACGCGGGACATCTTGCTTGTGATCGAGAAGTTTTCCGTAAGGTTGTTATGGGGGAGAGGTTCTGCAAAGGACATGCTACTGAATGAATGAATGAATGAATGTAGCTTTTGCCATATCTTTACAATTTTGCTATGTGGCTTAGAGGATAATGAGACGCGTAGTTTCATAACTTTCCGTCACACCGAGTCGAGGGTTTGATATCAGCTAAGGGCGATGTGAAAGCAGACCCATTTTACGTTGATTTTGAGGTTGTTCTAAAAGCTATGGCAGATTTGAAAACCTAGCTATGGGACGGTTGAAAAGAAATAGTTTTATCCACCAGGCCAAACGACTCTGCAGAGAAACCACCGATCTGCCCACAGTTGGTATCCCCCTAACAACTATTCCAGAGCGAACTCCATGGAAAGATGAGCATAGACTATCATTACAAATCCAGACACGTGGGTCGTCGCTAAAAGCTACGCAGTTCGTGCTTTGTGCGACGCTTTCCGCGCTGCGGAAAGGGACCGAGCCATATGGGATAAAACCCGGTGCGATGAAGTCGACCCTGTCGACTTTTAAGCGACTTTTTAAATCCAGACAAAAGTGAGAGGAATATTTGACAAGGAAGAACAGAACAGTGTGCAGCGCGGAACAGCCACTCTCAGCTTCCTTGATGAAGAATACCCACAGGACCTCTGGATCCGAGTCTACACAGATGGGTCAGCAAAAAATGCTGTTCGAAATGGAGGAGCGGGAGTGTACATAGAATACCCAAATAATAGTATGGACACAGCTAGAGTACTAGGGACACAGCTAGAGTACCGACAGGAAAGTACTGCCATAACTACGATGCTGAAATTGAGGCAATCAAGATAGCAAAAGAGAAATTACTAAATACCAGCAATGGTACACAACCTGTGGTGCTATTGACAGATGCAAAATCAGTACTCTAGGCAGTCCTGTCTGGGAAATTGCCAGTACTAAGGACACTACTTTCTGAACTTAGCAGTCAGCATAAGGTCACCATACAGTGGATACCATCTCACTGTGGAGTACCCGAAAACGACAGAGCTGATCAATTGGCTAAGGAAGGAGCCAAAGAAGAACAGCCTGATGTGCCCGTTACATACCACCAACAGAAAAGAATGATCAAATCAGTCAGAAAGCCACCAAAACCTGCTCAAGATGACTACCACGTTATGGATAGACCAGAACAAGTCATTATTCTGCAACCACATGTATACAAAATTCAAGATTGGTGAAACAGCCATGTGCACATGTGGATTGGCGTCGCAGAAAGCAGAGCACATACTCCAAGACTGCCCAAAATATAACATATCTAGGCTAACCTTCTGGCCTAGAGAGACGACAGTGGAAGATAAACTCTATGGACCGCTGTGTGAACTGAAAAAGACAGTTCAATTCATACAAGAGACAGCATTGCAGTTATAGACATATTTCAAGCGAACGAAAGAAGAAGAAGAAGAAAAGCTATGGCAAACTACTGAAATAAAATTGTTTAATAAATCACAAACATTCAATAAATGCTGAGATTGATTGAGACGTCCTGAAAAATTGTTTGTAACCTAATTTTGTAACTGTTTGTAGCCTACCATTGGTATCTAATCGGCCAACGCTGATGGCATCGAATTCAATCGCTAAGTTATCTGCTCCCAGATCACCTACTGCTTGATTTCATTCAATCGATCCGGTATATAGGGGGATTTTGAGACTACGTTCACTAATCCCTCAGCTACAGGCACCGACCATCTCATAAAGTACTACGGAATAAAGAACGTAGTTCGAAGCTTGGGCGATGCCGTTGGGAGCCTACTTTGTTTCCTAGTGTCGTGTCCTCCTTTACAGTGTCGTCCCTGGAGTGAAGAGAGTCGACACCCACATTATAATATTTTTTTCCTCTCAATATTCTGGAGAATCCACCAGCTTCCGTCCAACACACTCCATCAGCCTATGGACACCTTTTCCTATCACTCTCTCACTGTCGTACTATGCCCCCTTCTCATACTTCCCCAACTCAACATACTCAACAACTCTTGCTTCTAAAAATTAATAAAGATTAATTTATTAAAAGAAAAGTGTAACGTATATGAGACGTGTATGTGAAGAAAATGTGTGACGTGTTCTATAAAGTGTGTAGAATCGGACTCTCAGACAACAACCCAGTCAGCTGATCCCAGCAAGGATAGACCACAGCACGTTACGTCAGAACATGTACATCTCACCCCGTTCCGAAACCATCTTGCCGGATACGGACTTGCCTCTGTAGACCTCTGGTAATCCCATTTCATGAACATCCGAAATAGACACCGGTGGTATTAACAGTTAATCATGGACCGGTTGCACTCTACACAATGTCCGTTCCTATCGTTCATTTAAAAAAAATGCACCAGTCCTTTGTAGTGTGTACACAGATTAATGTTAATTGTTACTGTACTGGATCCTCCCTCGTGTCTATCTAGCCTCAAGTATCAAGTCTTGTGTTCTATTACACGAGATTATATCCCACTATGTAATTATTAGACTTAATGTTTTCAGTTCGTTACTACTGTCTGATGCTGTGTGGTGCATCAGTACGCATCACTCTCTTTGGTGAATCAACTTCCTTCTAGCTTTAGTTACGTTCTGTATGCAACTTTATTGATTGTTGAACTGGTGTTCTTCCGAATGGGATTGGATTCTTTCCCAAAACTTTGTTGAGTTTCCTTGGATCTGGTAGGGAACCTAGGATAGAAACAACACATCTGGTGATAGTACTAGTCACTGATCCTTTCGGCTGAGTGTAAGCCTATCACCTTGCTTAATGATCTTTAGCTAACTAGACTTAGTCATGGAGCAGATTAGCTACCCACCTAGAGCCGAATCAGGCTATGACAAAGAAAAAATCAGCAAACAGAATGCGGAACCCCGCCCACCAGGGACACCTACGGGAAGATCCCAATTATCCCTCATTACTCAATTCTCAACTAGTAAAGCTTATCAACACTTCACTAATCTATTCTTAACTAGCAGAGTTAATATCACTATTCTACTCTAACTAGTTTCCACTAACAGTGCTAATCATCACACTATAGTTTAACAAGGCCACAGTCTATATTAATTAGAACTAATATTATAATAGGTTATACCTTAAATGGCACTACTGCAGTCCTATCAATCATATCTACATCTGCCATTATAGGCACGTGTAAAATTAAGTCACTAATTAACACACGGTAGATATTATTTCCACTAAGCACTGCAGTGCCCTGGCACTCCGACTAGAGCATTTTCAAGTCCCCCTAGTTGGTCCCAACTCGGGTTTATATGGCAAACTACCAAAGTTGGCCACGTGACGTTATCCTTTATGCCCCACACAGGTGGCACATTGGCAGATCATCCCCTGTCAGGGATCCATCCCCCCTCTGGCTCCCTCCATGTTAGATTTGTCATCACTGGTTCTGACATCCAAAACAATCTAGAGAGTTACTGTCGAGTTCCAACAAAGAGTTTCGATACCAAGCTGCCAATCATGGTTTTCCAAACACGCTTACATTGTGCACGTGACGTTGTTCATGTCCGGCAGGTGTTCCACTGTTTTCAATAACACCCTCAACTTTCTGTCATGTGCTGACAGTCAAACCTCCATTCCGTCTGATGTCCGGAACTATAGATGACAAACGGAACCATTCCATATCCTGCGCGGCCAATTATATGTGATTTTAACTGTTATGAACTGCCAACGCGTTTTATCCCTTCCTTCTCACTCACCGCCAAATGTGTATATGGGCTGACCCGATGTAACCCGTGCAGCTGTGTTTACTCTGTTAGTACGACTGTTGTGGCCTAGAAAATATACGCCAAGCAAACGTCGGTATTATTATCTGGTTAACTCATGGCGAGCTTGTGACACCTAGCTTACATTACAAATGTTCCAAATATGAAGAATCCGGATCATTATCTCGTACAATCACGTAATCAGTAAATTACAAGTACCTCAGAAGTAGGAATGGGTTCGTCTGATGGCGAGGGACACTGTTAATAGAGAGATCTAATCCACACGCAAAATGAGTCCAGTGTACTAAACGGAGTCGCACAAAGACGGACCACACTTGAGATGAAATACAAACCATACTGGAGGGTAAGGTTGAAGTAATGCGAGCAACAGGTAGACAACGATACAAGGGGGACGTTAACATCAAGAGATCAATGAATAGTAATCTGACAGATTGTATGGTCAGGAAGAGGTACAGACAATGTTGGGGATCCATTGCAGCGAATAATCATTGTGGAGACAGCGCCTGTTTGATTGATGATTGAAGGAAACCGCACAGTGCAAATATGATGATGTTAACATTGTACAACAAACACGCTCGGTCAACTTCACTGTACACATCTCTCGCCGCTCGACAGTAAGAAAGTCTGATGTGTCGGCTATATGACGCAATATCGCACCTCCGCAGTACTCAGACACGGCTCATCTTTAAAAAAAAACAAAAAAAACATTAGTTACATATCCCTTACAGGACGTCGCAGTCAACCCTAGCATTTTTTTGGCTGTTTATAATTTCTTTGCAAATTTACGTTCAGTAGTTTGCTATTGCCGGTCTCTCTGGCTGAGGGGTTACAACACTTTCACCGTAATCCCGTTTATCATGCAGAGTCTCGTAGCGGGCGAGAGCTGGGAGCGGTTCGACCCCCGCTGGTGACTTGCGGGATAACTGAGCCGGCCGCTCAGAAAGCAATGGCAAACTGCTGAGGGTAATCTTGCCAAGAAATCAACAATCAGCTGAAAGATGCTGATGTTGACAGTTATGTCCTGTAAAGGATATGCGAACACCAAAAAAAAAAGTTTGCTATTGCTGTCTGAACGACCGACACTCATACCATTGTATGAAATCCAATGCAAAGCGGCCTGCTTTAAAATCGCCTGCACCTGTTCTTCGAACGTGGTATGTGGGACTACCAAATGTGCCCGTAACGCCTTTGCCACAGAGCCGGCTCAGCTAACAGCCTGAAGAAGATTCGAACTTCACTTTTAGAGTAAGAGGTGGACAAGACATCTCTAAGCCACTGTGACTATGTGAAACAGAGGTAATCTTATGGCGATACCGCAGAGCCATTACCCACTTTGGACAAAAATCACCTTCAAATTAATATCATGTGTGGGTGAAACCGAAGTCAGCCGCTATTTGTGACTGACTCACTCACGGGATTATTAATCTGAGCCAGGGGTGGCCCCTAATATAACTTCTCTTTGAGGTTGAACGGGATAGGGGAAATTGTCAAATGCAATGGAACACGGCAGTGAAGTACAGTTATACATCGGTTTTCGTTGCCTTCAGTTATTGTCGGGTTCGGTATTCGTCGATAATTCCTCGAAAAATGTGTCTCGGTTTTCGTTTGTTGCCTCGGATTTCTTCAGAGTGGCCACATCGCCTCTCTGATAATTTTGCGAAAACAAAGGGACCCATGCGTTTTTCTGCTCAGTGTTTGGCGTTGTTTTTCGTTGTGTGGGCATCACTTGGTAATAATAAAATACGAGAGCGGCATTAAGACTGCTGAAACCGGCCGCATGTACAAGAAGTTCCATTGTGGCGAAAAAGGAAGCAATAAAGGAGGCTAATGTAGCGAAAGGCATGCATGTGCTAATGAAACAGAGATTGCAAACAATTGAAGATGTCGAACAATTATTATTGATGTGGATAAATCAAAATCAGGTAGATGGCGATTCTGTTTCGGAAGCAACCATGTGTGAAAATGCCAGACTGTTATATGCCGACCCCACTAAGAAAATGCCCGGGACGAGTGCTAGTATTTAGTTATTTTAAAGCCAGCAGAAGATGGTTTTAAAAATTCAAGAGGCGCACTGGCATAAACAGTGTTACCAGGATCGGCCAAGGTGCGAGATCGGACAAGTCTGGGGTCGAAAAATAATATTAAACACTATATTTATTCTCTATAAAATGTGTTCTTGGTATACGTTTTAGAGTTTCTACAACAAATTAATTAGATTTACATTCATTCTTATGAAAATAATTGCCTCGGTTTTCATCGGTTTTGGATTTCGCAGAATGTTTTCGGACGAATTATCGACTAAAACCGAGGTATTACTGTATATGTGAAAGACATGGAGGAGCTGCAGGAGATAGCAACAGATAGGACGGCTTGACGTGGTTTGGTTGAGGGTTAAATGTGGAACACAGGAAGAAGAAGAAGTCTCGTGGCAGGTCCTGCAGTTGGAGTATGAAGTACAGGGTGTAATTTTAATGACTGCAGTGTTTGAAAATATTGCCGGTCCAAGTTTTGTATTTACATATTATGTTGCATGAACTTTAAAGAAGGAGAATACAAAACTTTGACCGGCAATATTTTCAAACACGGCACAGTCATTAAAAATACACCTTATATTAGTCCTTCACGCATTCAAAGCCAGGATATATGAGGCGAGTTAGTCAGTTCCTTTCCTCGTAGTTTTTTTTAAGGCCAGACAGATACAAAGCCGTACAAGTCTGGAAAACAAAATAATTCTGTCTTTGCCGAGAATGGGTCCGGCGTCTCTGGCCAGGGTAAAGCCAACGCGATTTGCAATCCCGCACCCAGCATTCGAAATCAAACTGCAGGAGATCTTTTATTTTTATTTATTTATTTATTTATTTATTTGTGTTAACCACGCATAGAAAGAACAGATGGTTCAATCAAAAATGTGAAGAAGCAGTCATTAGGAAAAAGAATGCCAGACATTTATGGTTAAATGATATCAACAACATCCAAAAGGAAGAGCATTATAGAAATGAATGTAAAGAGGCTACAATAATAGCCCGACAGCAGAAGCGAGAATATATGAGTAATATAATCAAAGATATGGAAACTAATCACCAGAAAAATGAATCCAGAAAATTTTTTAAAGAACTGAAGTCAATGAAACGAGGGCACCAACAAAACACATATGGTTTAAAAGACAAAAATGGGAATATGATAAATACCAATGAGGAAATGTGCAACACATGGAAAGAATATTTTGTTGAATTACTAAATTGTGAAGCTCCAAGTAACATTTTCCCACAGGAAGAGGTTCTAACATGCGAACCACAAATTGAAGAACCTACATTTGAAGAAATCCTATATGTAATCACACGACTTAAAAACAATAAGGCAACTGGGACTGATGGAATTGCTGCTGAATTTATAAAGGCAGGTGGCCATGCATTACATCTAAAGCTATACGAACTAATAATAAAAATCTGGAGAACAGAAGAATTACCCCATGACTGGAAAGAGTCATTATTGATACCTATCTTTAAGAAAGGAGACAAGTTCCAATGTGGAAATTATAGAGGAATATCACTACTGTCCACACGCTATAAGATACTATCCGCAATATTACTAAATAGACTAAAACCATATTCAGAAGACATATTAGGTGACTACCAGGCGGGTTTTATACAAAACAGATCAACAATAGATCAGATATTTATCTTACGACAAATAGCCGAGAAAAATTTGGAATAAAAAAAAGAGATCTCCATAACATTTTTGTGGATTTTAAAAAGGCTTATGATAGTGTCCATAGGAATAGTCTATGGAGTGCTATGCAGGAATTTGGAATACCAAGGAAGTTAATCAACATGACCAGACTATGCATGGAAGATACTTATAATATAGTAACATATAAAGGCAGGAAATCAGACCCCTTCCAAATAACATCTGGCTTGAAACAAGGTTATGCACTATCACCGCTACTCTTCAATCTGGCTCTAGAGAAAGTTGTAAGGAAGGTAAAGGAGGAATGTGATATTGGAGGAACATCCAAGCTGCTTGGTTATGCAGATGATATAGATATTATAGGGCAAAGTGAACAAAAGACATTGGAAATATTGACTCACTTAAAGGAAAAAGCCCGACAGATGGGGCTGGTTATCAACCAAGATAAGACAGAATATATGGTAATTTCAAGAGACGGAATGGCTAAAAACTCTGGCCACATACAAATAGATAATATGACCATTAAAAGAACGGAAACATACAAATACCTGAGTACAATCTTCAACTGCTCCAACATCATAAGGGAAGAAATACAAACTAGAATCAACTCTGGAAATAAGATATACTATGCACTACAACATCTACTAAAATCAAATGCGCTATCTCGTAACACCAAAATCACGATATACAAAATACTGATCAGACCAGTTGTGCTGTACGGCTCTGAAACCTGGAGTACAACGAAAGGAGACGAAGCCTTGTTACAAACCTTTGAGAACAAAGTTTTAAGACGCATCTTTGGACCCATTAGGGATACACAAAGTGGAGAGTGGAAAAGAAGAAGTAACAAAGACATTTATGATCTGTTTAAGTCCCCGCTAATCACTGGTATCATGAAGGCTAATAGACTACAATGGCTGGGGCATATAGAAAGAATGGAAGATAATAGGGAAACAAAACTCGCTTACACTCAGGAAATAAATGACCGTAGACCCCGAGGTAGACCAAGAAGGCGGTGGAGAGATAATATATATACAGACCTACAAGCACTTGGAATCAACGACTGGCAAGAGAAGGTCAACCAGAGAGACGAATGGAGACGGATTGTATCTGCAGCAAAGAACCTCAATGGCTCGGAACGCTGAAGAAGAAGAAGAAGATTTATTTATTTATTTATTTTTGCGCTCGTTCGCTTTAAACTCATGGATAGTCCATACACACTACTTATAGTAATGATGGACTGAATGTTGCATGTGGTTAGCTTTCCCTATTAACAGTGTCGTCGCCATCAGGCGAACCCACTCCGACTTCAGAGGTTGCAGGAGATCTGATAATAGACAGCTTTGTGTTGATCTTTAGCAATGGAATGGCTGTCAGTCGTTCAGAAAGCAATGGTATACTACCGAACGTAAACCTGGATAGTAAATTAAAAATAGCCGAAGAAGAAAAATCCCCAATGATTTTGATTGCGACGTTCTGTAGATAGGGTTGCCAGATACTTGAGCACAGAAAGGAGGAGATAATAAGACAAAAAAGAGGACAAAAGAGGACATAATAAGACATACAGGAGGACAAAGGAGGACATGTTGAATGTTTCTTTAAATCGTTCCAGAATAAACCCACAATCCGTACAATTTTATTACAATAGCTGCCAATAAATTTTTTATCATAGCAGGTGGTTGGTTTATAGAAAGAAAACATTCTTTCAAAGCTGTAAACAGCCTCGACAGCCCCTCAACAGCTGGAAACAAACTGAGCCATCTAGTTTTAGAGTGATAGAGTAGGTGCTGATATTTAATGTTGACAAAGTTACAAAAATCCTTTAACGTTTCTGTTCTGACAGTGTATATATAAAAATAATTGAATATCTTCAAGACAATAGATTCAACGTCAATCTGCATTAAATCTGTGCCGTGTTGGATGCAGTTGTGCAGAACATGAGCAGAACATCCAACGCCTACTAATGGCTTGCTCAATGTTTCATTCAAATGCGAGAACACATTTCTAACTTCTCTTCTGTTTATACCTAAAAAATTCACATTGGCATTGTCACCAGCAAAAGCAACACATTCGGAGTACAAATCATGCTTTTGGAGTGTTCTCAAAATATACTGTGATATAGTTTCTGAGGTTTCATTTGGTGTGTTGTCTAACTCCAGAATCTTAGTTTAGATTCCAACTGCTTTCCAGTCAAAGGGCTGAACAACGATCGGAAATAATTTCTGCGAACCGTGATTGCTAGCATCTGTCGAAAGATCACAACATGAAATACCACTTAAAGATTGATCAAATTCATCAACAGTGTGGGGAGCCAATCACCTGGGTTATTATTGCTTTAGTCTTTGTTTTTGCTCAAGCAATATTTTTAGCAATTTCTGAATCTTCAAATAATGTGTGCATAAAACCAGCTGTGCAGGTCATCTAGTTGTAAGACTGATGATGACAAACTGTATGAAATGCCAAAGTTGTTTCAGTCGCGTACGCTCTCAGCAACACATTTGAGTACTTAGGCTGAAAAAAAGACGTCAATGTGCTAAATGACGCAGACACTTTGATTAGGTTTCTATGTCTCTCACTGTTATCATGGCGCTCCAAGTCAGTAGTTCCTTTGTTGGCAACGGACAAGCAACTGTCGCAAATCGTACACTTTGCCTCATTCTCGTTGCGTCCTTCAACGAAACATGGAAACTTATTTTTCAGTGTTCGAGAATTTACATTTTCTCTTTGTAGAAGCCATTTTCATAAACATAAGACGGCAAAAATTACAAATTTTATTTTAAAAAACAAAAAACAATTTTATGTGGCGTCCCTGCCACCGAAACCGGAAATAACATTAACATTTTGACCATAGAGACTACAGCATTGTTATTGTTGCCGAATAGAGCAACAGTTAGATTCAAATTATGCAAATAATTGGTTTTTCACATTTGGAATAAATGGGAAAATTAAATAAATATTATTAAGTAATGGTGACACCAAAATGTGACATAGAAATTTTTTTTTTTTTTTTTTTTTTCCGCGTTTCCATCCTGTTTCAGGATATTGCGGTCAACACCAGCATCTTTCAGCTGTATGTTGATTCCTAGGCTAGATTACGCTCATCAGCACGCCACGACTTTCTGAGCGACCGGCTCCATACTCTCATAAGTCACTTTTGCGATTCGAACCACTGCTAATTCTCGTCGCGTCACGTGACGAGAGTATTCGGGGTTAGCGGAGAAAGCTGCTAACTCCTCGGCCACGGAGCCGGTATGTGACATAGAAATAGAAGGGAAAATTCTTAACCAAGTGGATAATTTTAAATATCTAGGGGCATTTATAACATCAGATGGAAAATGTAAAACAGAGATTAAGAGCAGAATAGGGCATTCAAATGCCACATTTTAGAAAATGAAGAGTATCTTATGCAATAAATCACTATCAGTGAATGTAAGACAGAGAGTGCTGAAATGCTATGTAGAACCAGTTTTGCTGTATGGCAGTGAATCTTGGAATGTAAATGAGCAAATTAAGAATTAATTAGAAGCAACAGAGATGTGGTTCCTGAGGCGAATGTTGCGAATTCCTTGGACTGCCAGAGTAACTAACAACGACTGCCTGTTATAGGCTAATGAAACTAGAACACTATATACAACAATAAAAAAGAGACAAACATCTTTCTTCGGTCATGTAATGAGAAGAGAGACATTGGAAAACATCGTGACAATTGGAAAGATCGAGTGTAAGAGAGGCAGAGGCAGACCAAGAGAAATGATGCTGGATGGATTGAGACGATGGCATGGAGGAATATCATCAGCAGCGGAGTTGATCCAGAAAACCAAAGACCGAGATCTGTGGAGAGCCATGAACGCCTACGCTAGCTGGCAGGGCACTTAATGATGATGATGAATGGGTTTTAATAAAGAATGTAAACACACGGTAGAGTGTAGATGCATTGTAAGTTGTAACAACAATACATAAATAATGATAACATAAAATATTCTAAAAAGCCGGACATTTTAAAGCTTTTTAGCTTTGCCTGCCGGACGGAGGACATTAGGCTAAAAAGAAGGATAAGTCCTCTCTTTGCCGGACATCTGGCAACCCTATCTGTAGAGGACGCGTGACTAACCTTTAATACTGTCTTGTAACCATATACCTGAGTAAATCAGGACCTTCAAGCACTTAAACTCTCAAGATCAAGGGAAAAAAGGTTATTTATTTATTTATGTTTCTTTCAATGTTCGATGGCGAGAGGACGACACGGGAAGAACCGAGTAGATGAATAAAAGACACGTTGAAGAAGTCACATATGACATTAGCACAAGCAATAAACCAAGCTAAACACAGAAAATTACATCTAAAACAAACGTCGAAGAAGTCTCATATGACATTAGCACAAGCAACAAATCAAGCTAAACAGAAAATTACATCTAAAACAAACGTCGAAGAAGTCTCATATAACATTAGCACAAGCAACAAACCAAGCTAAACACAGAAAATTACATCTAAAACAAACGTCGAAGAAGTCTCATATGACATTAGCACAATCAACAAACCAAGCTAAACACAGAAAATTACATCTAAAACAAACGTTGAAGAAGTCTCATATGACATTAGCACAATTAACAAACCAAGCTAAACACAGAAAATTACATCTAAAACAAACGTTGAAGAAGTCTCATATGACATTAGCACAATCAACAAACCAAGCTAAACACAGAAAATTACATCAAAAACAAACGTCGAAGAAGTCTCATATGACATTAGCACAATCAACAAACCAAGCTAAACACAGAAAATTACATCTAAAACAAACGTTGAAGAAGTCTCATATGACATTAGCACAATCAACAAACCAAGCTAAACACAGAAAATTACATCTCTAAAAACGTTGAAGATGTCACAAAATGATATTAGCACAAGCAACAAACCAAGCGAAACACAGAAAAAATACATCTGCCTCCTATCTGCGACGCTTACTGTAAAAGCAGTAGGATATAAGAAGTAGAAGTCTCGTTCTGGAAACCACTGATGCATCGTTCAACGGTTTTTGAGCTGAGATCACATTTCTCGTGCAGTTAGGAATCGGTTGCAGGTTTTGAGGCATGATTAATTAGGTGAGCAGACAGATTTGTTTCACAACGGAGAAGCTAAAGCTCGTAGGCAGCGGGGATTTTGCATTTTGCGAGAGAGTGGCAGTTTAAGAGTCCTTGACATTTTTTTTTTTGGCGACTGCATTACACCCAAAGCTGTTTAGATGAGAAAAAGGGGGACTTCCTGTCTTTCAGGATCGCACCGAAAGACGACAAGCTAGGATAGTGGCGCATTCTGTTGGCAAATTCTTCTTCTTTTATTTAATGGATGAATAAACAAAAAGGAGAAGTAAAGTCTGCAAGCTTTACTAGAAAACGATCACAACTGATAGAATGGACGTGGCGGATAAAGCCTTCGTCAGAACATAGACAACAAACATACACAGATACAACTACATGAAACACTCTACACAAAATACATATATAAAAGTTACTCATATATTTCCTTGTTATAAACTTAACAAATGTGTAGCTCAACACCACTCTATTACATTCTTTTAATCTAAGCTGTTTGCCGTTTGGTGACCCGTCCTGTAAAGGATATGCAAGTAACCTTTTTAAAGGGTACCGTCCAAAATGATGGACCTGTTGCCCTGCATCTGAGTTTGCCTATAATGTTTTTGAAGGTGCCCAGAACTCGTGCCCAGAAACATACACTGCAGCTATCGACTTAAAGGGTATTTGTGACCTTCTTGATAGTTCGACTTGTTTGAAAAGATCTTTTTACACGACTAAAAGCTATTTAGATCTATGGTGCTAGAGAGAGATTTGTATAGACCAGCCGACGCTGGGTGGGTAATGAGGGCAGTATCGTACTGGTTGCGTTTTTTCTGAAGATATTTCTTTGTCCCATTTTAGAATGGGCCGTCTTAAGCGCCAGGTCGATTTTAAAAGTCTGAATCCACCCCGATGTGGATGGAACTCACAACCACCGGGCCGACAGGCGAGTGTCTAGCCACACCGCCACCGCGGCTCTGAAAGAAACAAGCCATTAGCAGTTTCTTGCTAGGGGTCAGTGATGTGATTGGGTCATCACAATTTGTAAGCCTGGAGGCATTGAGGATTAAGTGGCCCATTTTTTCCTCCGTTCGTTGACACAGTTCGCAGGCGTCGAAACCTCGTCCGACCGCGCTGATGACCTTAGCGTGGCATCCTATCAACTACACCTAAAGCGATAATTGGACGGGAGGAACTTCAATTATCCTTCTATCTTGATTTCTTCCCTACTTTTTTTTCCAAAGTAAAGTTGTATTTTAGTTTGTTGCTGCGCTTCAGAAATGGCAACCAGTGAAGGAGTGGCCTTGGTAACATCCTGTCCTATGACAAGTAGGCCCTGTGAGGATCTGATTAAGTGGGTCCCCTTAGACATTAGACAAGATTTTGAATAACGAAGACACAAACAATAGATTGCACGATATATTGCCCGGCTTAATTCGCCACATCTAGTCAGGTTCATACGGCAGAATTCAAAGGAAAATAGCTAGATAAATCCTTCAAGCTGAAATATAGACATGTTCGCACAGTAATGTCAATTGTCTACCACTGTAATTTTAAACTGACTAACATGTCTTTCTGTTTGCACAAAACTGGCCTTTGTAGATTGATCATTAAGGCTTCTGCAAACTTTAACAAGCGATTATTTTGTGTCTTAAACAACACGCGAAAGGCACTGTCTCTATCAATCACATGGCCGCTTTCCAATACATGCCTAGCAATTGATGAAGCGAAAAGTTGCCGGTGTTCCGGCCTCTATAGGCTGCCATCGCCTGTGTGTAGTATCTTGTCAATCCAATTAGGTATGTGTTCAGCAACTCTGTTGTTCAACTGCCGCTCTGTTCTGCCGATGTAGGTAGACTGGCACCTACATATGAATTCGTAAATACAATTGGATTTGGCGTACAGAGGAACAAGTTCTTTTTCTGCTGGAGTAGGAATAGGTGTGATTCTGTACCTAATAACTGGAGTTGCAGCAAAGAATGTTCGGCTGACTGCTGTAATGAGCCGGTCCTGTAGACGTTGCATCACGTCATCCCCTCGAAAGGTTAGCTGGATGAATACCTTGAGTTCTGTAGTTTCGTTAAAGGATTATCTAGGTATTTTACTTTATGTTTGTCACCGTCCTAGATACCTAGGGGAATGAAACCTGGGTTCATACAGGCAACAAACTCCGTTCTGATACTATCTGATAGGATTATCAAGAGGATAGAGGAGGGGTCGATCCGAAGAGAATGGTTGCTGCCTCTGAAGCGGTCTCGGCTGGCAAAGATTAGTTTCATCTTTGTGCCAGGGCATGCGGGAGTACAAGGAAATGAGCGGGCTGACAAGCTCGCAGGTGAGGCTACTGTGGAGGGCGGACGCGCCATGGACCAGGCTGACATTCTGAATGCTCTACGAGAAGTGAGACTTTTGCGAGAACCAAGTGATGACTGTGAATCTACAACAATGGCCAGACTGCGAGAACAGCAAATTAAAAGAGGGGTGGCCAAACAAGAACACTACGCAGGAAGCCAAAGAAGATTGATAAACCAACACAGAACTGGCGTCGTTAGCCGCTACACGCTGCGGGATTTGCTGAGGAGGGGATCCGAGCACTTATGGACTGAATGGTTCGATGTGCAACGAGGATGATCTGTCGACTAACTAACTAACTAACTAACTATCTGATATCATTTATTTATAGTAAGCTGGCGAAGAATGGTTTTCGCAGCCAGCTACGTTCGAGTTGCATATCACAGGAGTTTATAACAAAGCAATCATACATGATCATTACAACAAACTCTATCATCTATCTATCTAGTGAGTAACACTCCTAAATACACTTGTGTTCAATCTAACACGTCCCCCTTAAGTTAAGCCCTGTTGCTTGTTCGATGTCCAGTCGGCGTCTGCCCTCTAACGTGTCTCGATCGGACACGGGCTGTAACTCTCCTTGAGCTTCTCGTGGAACAAGTCCTGGCAGGCGGTCAGTGTGTCCACGGAGCTGTAGGCGAACTGACCTATGCTTCTCGAAGGCTCTAGATTGTTCGAGCATTCGAGTGTGTCTCCCTTGTATTGGGGTTATGCCCCTTATCTAATTCCCTTCTATCTTTGTGTTTCTACCGACTCCATGTGAGATTCTGGCAGGGGTCCCCCTCCCCCGCTTCTATGGGTTAGTATATGGTAATTAGTTTGCACTAATTCTGTCATAGGATCACATGAAGTTGGTGTTTGGTAGTTTCGTGGATGGGAACCTTGCCATCTATATATTTGCACTATTAACTCATGTATTTTCCCGTACAACAATCCAGGGTGATTGCTGAAGAGCCCCTAACTCTTCCATATTCTTAAACATGCTTATCCGACCGAAGTACCCTGACGCTTCTAGTTGTATTTGCAACCCCGCCCTTCTCAAGTATCCATTTGATACCCAGATATTAAACTCTGTGTTAGAGAGGTGTAACAAGACAAATTATCTTGGCTTATTTAAGAACATGCAGTCAGGTCTTAGTCAGATATGACTGAGCTACCGTATAACAGTAGACGGTACTACCTGGTTTCTGTTAGCGCCGAACGTTGGGCGGCGCTTACCAAACCCGACACCCCACATTGTGCCAACGGCTTCGGGCGGAAGAGCGCAATTGGGAGGGTACAAGCCTTACCCTGGTGCGAGGAAATGCAAGCTAAAGTCAAAATTGTCATGGCAGGGCAGACCAGGCCCTAAGCCTTGGTTGGCGACTGGTCTAGGATCGAAGCTCCGACAGGCGGACAGTTAGAGCATTGCTTTGCTGATCCGGCAGCTTCTGCAGCTTGTCTTGTTCCAGATGTAGGGGTGTTACCTTTCCTCTGGAGTGAACTAGGCAGGCCGAGAGAGGGATCATGCTGCATGGGCAACACATGATCTCTATATTTTAGCCCAGGCTTTGTGCTATGGAGAGGCAATAACTCCATCCCTGGTCTTAACTGGTCTCGGAATCAAAGCGAGAGGCAACTGTTACGGGTTATAAGTCCTTGTCAGTTGGCGTAGACATGGGGCGCCACGCGTTGCCTCTGACGGTGGGAGACACCTATAGGTGTCACTGATCAGCTACCGCCCGCCTCAAGCTGGGCAGCCCCCAGCCAATTGGGTGCTGATCCGCCACAGCCTGCCTGCTTCAATGGGTGCTTGGGGCTAGGACAAAATCTGAATCGCAGGCTGTAAAATCAATGCACCAGGTACAAACAAAAATATAAATAGAAACCTCAAGCTACGGCTTGCAACCTGGAACGTGAGAACCATGTGTCCAGGATTTTCCACTGACTTGACCAATATTGACGATGTGAGAAAAACGGCTGTGATTGATGCCGAACTCAATCGTCTTAACATTGATATTGCTGGCCTGTAGGAGACTCGCCTCGCTGAGGAAGGGTCACTCAGGGAAAACAACTACACCTTTTTCTGGAAGGGTAAAGGGCAGGCAGAAAAAAGGTAACACGGTGTGGGCTTTGCAGTGAAGAATTCGCTACTGGGAATGATTGAAATTCCAGCAGGAGGAAATGAAAGACTATTATCCCTGCGCTTGGCAACCTCTTGTGGGTTTGCCACCATTATTACTGCATATGCACCGACACTCGATTCCTCTGATGATGTGAAGGATTTGTTCTATGAGGAGTTAGACTCTGTGATCAAGGCAGTTCCAAAATCCGACTACATTTATATGCTCGGTGATTTCAATGCTCGTGTGGGCAAGGACTCGAGTTCATGGCCAGTGTGCCTTGGAAAATACAACATCGGTCGCATGAATGAAAATGGGCAAAGGCTGCTGGAGCATTGCACCAGTAATGACCTATGTATTACAAACTCTTTTTTTAAAACAAAAGAGATGCATAAGGTCACATGGAAACATCCAAGATCCGGCCATTGGCACCAGCTGGACTTCATCATCACACGGAGACAACATCTGAACCATATATCATTGACTCGTAGTTACCACAGTGCTGACTGTGATACGGATCATTCTTTGGTTGTTGCAAGGGTTAGACTGAGACCAAAGAGAATCTACACAGCTAAACACAAATCTAGCCCCAGGATTAATATTATTAACACTCATGATCCTGAAAAGTGCTTTCAGTTTCAACAGCAACTTGAAGACGCTTTCACTGATACACCAGAAAATTGTACAGTAAATGATAAATGGAATAAACTTAAGGAAACTCTTTGTAAAACTGCCGTAAAGGTTTACGGCACTGTGGATCATAAGAGGCAGGACTGGTTTGCGGCCAACAGCGAGACTCTGCAGCCCTTGATTGATAAGAAGAAGAAAGCTCTCTTAAGAAACAAGGAAAGACCAACGCGTAACACTCTGAGTGAGCTAAGGCAAGCTAGGAAGGATGTGCAAAAGGCTGCCAGGCAGTGTGCAAATGATTATTGGATCAAGTTATGTGAGTCCATTCAAATCGCAAGTGATAAGGGAGACATAAGAAGCATGTATGAAGGAATAAAGAAAGCCTGTAGTCCAGTGATCAAAAGAAGTGCACCATTGAAAACCTTGACTGGAGAAGTCATCACTGATAAGAAACAGCAGATGGACAGATGGGTAGAGCACTATTTGGAGCTTTACTCAAGTGAGACCAAACTAGCGGATAATGCCCTCAACGCCATAGAGGCTCTACCAACTCTTGACCACCTGGACACACTTCCCACCATAACAGAAGTTAAGTGTGCTATAAATGAACTTGCATCTGGCAAGGCTCCAGGTAAGGATGGGATTCCAATAGAGGTTATCAGGAGTGGGCAAGACACACTCACTATACAGATCCACCAGCTAATAGAGCTATGCTGGCGTGAAGGACAAGTCCCACAGGATTTCAAAGATTCAAGCATCATAACACTGTACAAGAACAAGGGCGATCGGAGCGACTGCAACAACTATAGGGGTATCTCACTTCTGTGTATTGTTGGAAAAGTATTTGCCAGAATTGTTCTGCGCAGACTTCAAGTCCTAGGAGATCAAGTCTACCCCGAATCACAGTGTGGCTTTCGACAGAACCGGTCTACCACTGATATGATATTCTCATTGCGACAAATGCAAGAAAAATGCCGTGAACAGAATCAACCACTGTTTATTGCCTTCATCGACCTCACAAAGGCATTTGATTTGGTCAGTCGTGAGGGTCTGTTCAAGGCACTAAAGAAGATTGGCTGCCCACCAACTCTTCTGTCCATTGTGGAATCGTTCCACACAGGCATGAAGGGTATAATCAAGTTTGATGGTGCAACTTCTGAAGAATTTGAAATCAAGAGTGGAGTTAAGCAAGGTTGTGTACTAGCTCCCACCCTCTTTGGAATATACTTTTCACTTCTACTGAAATATGCATTTCGTGATCAGGATGGTGGTATATACATTCACTCACGCTCAGATGGCGGCCTCTACAATGCTCAGAGATTGAAGGCTAAGACCAAAATTAGGAGGGTACTGATCAGAGAGTTGCTTTTTGCAGATGATGCTGCAGTTACGACCCACTCTGAGGAAGAATTGCAATGTCTACTATCTGCATTCTCCAATGCTTGTTCTGAATTTGGTTTAACAATTAGCAAAAAGAAGACACAGATTATGTCACAAGGTGCACATGGGGTACCATCAATCTTTATTGACGACGCCGAACTAGAGATAGTAGACCATTTTACATATCTAGGATCAGTGGTAAATAGCAAATTATCCCTAGATCAGGAAATCAACATCCGGATTGGTAAGGCAGCAACAACAATGAACAGGTTAAGAAAAAGAGTCTGGGAGAACAGGAAGCTTACTGCCAAAACAAAAGTCCTTGTCTATCAAGCCTGTGTCATTAGTACTCTTCTCTATGGCAGTGAAACCTGGACAACTTACTCACACCAAGAGAACAATTTAAACAGCTTTCATATGCGGTGTCTGCGAAGAATTCTTGGTATTAAGTGGCAAGACAAAATCACAAATACTGAAGTATTGGAAAGATCAGGTTGTGTGACAGTTTATTCCATGCTCAGTCTTCGTAGACTTAGATGGATAGGACATCTTAGGCGGATGGATGATGGTAGAATACCAAAGGATATCCTTTTTGGTGAATTACAGATGGGTAAGAGATCTCAGGGCCGGCCTCTACTACGATACAAAGATGTGTGTAAGCGGGACATGATTGATACAGGCATTGATAATGCACATTGGGAGCAAGTCGCCGCTGAACGTGTTGCATGGAGGGCAAATATCAGAAATGGAATAAAGTCAAAGGAGAAAATTATTGCAGAAAAGTCACACACCAAGCGTTTGAGACGTAAGATGGTGCATGATGGTGGAAATGACCACGTGTTCACATGCACCCACTGTGACACATTTACAGCGCAAATTGGCCTTATCAGTCACACTCGCTACCGCCATAGTTAAAAGTTATTATGCCTTTTTAAAGCACAAACTATCGTCTGTCAAGACGGCAAGGTGCCAATGTGTCATGTCATTTAAGAACACTTGCAATTCTTGTCCTGAATGTGTATTGTGATACACTTTTACTTCCGTATGTTTTATAGTGCTTAGTATATATATGCACTTTTGTTTTCTCCCCCGTAACTACTAATGTTCATGTTTGCTTGTTAGTGTGTTTACTGCTTTGTTACTTGCTCTAATAAAAATGTGTGTGATTTAATTGTTAGTGTTTAGTTTTATGAGTATGTCCTATCTAATGTCTGAAGTGTGTGCTACCTGTGTGTATGTGGTGTGTAATACATCTCTAAGTGTCACGAGCTGGAATATCCCTTGCCATGAATTACGTCTATTTGTGTAACGCATGTACAGGGTATTCAAACAGTGATTCTTAGAGTGAACCTATTTTATCTAACACTAAACATGTATACACAATTTTAGACAAGTGTTACATTTTACACTCAAAACGCAGGCAAATTAAAATAAATAATTTTTGCGTACAATTTGTCCGCTCAGTATATCGCTCTCTCATTTAATTCATTCACTCTCTGATTCGCACACCTTTCATTCAATATGATAATTTGTTAAAATATACAAATTAAGGTGAGGTAATTGTTGTCGCCCTTAGAAAAAGGAAAATGGCGATATGCAATATTCAAAGCGCCAAGTACTATTTGTACTGGTGATAGGAAATGGTTTATAAGTTAAATTGCAACCATTATATTGAAAGGAAATTTTAACTATAAATGAAAATGTTTGTGACATATTATGATAGAAAATGTATAATTTACATGTTCACATATTTTCTGTATACAACAAAGCACAAATGTAATACATATTTAACTAATAACATTAAATTAATTAACTCCAACGACGATCCGTGTGTTGTCGTTCTTTCGTCCGTGTGCTGTTCCAATAATGTTTTACAGTTCGTAGGTAACGTTTTGGTGTCACATTCCTGTGTTATCTCTCATATGTCGTCATAGTCATAGTATATCGCTGCTTGTATGTGCGATGTTCTATTCCGTTAGTTTGCGAGTCAATTGAAATCACTCGTATGCACAGTTATTAATATTCGCATGGTACCTTTCAGTTCTGTGATTGATGAAATAACTTCACAAATGTTAATATCCACAGTTCGGAATGTTTTTGATGTACTGCTAATTGTCAATGTGGCTCAATATAGTTAACGGTTCTCAAAGTTTCATGTCTGTGATAGCTATAAGTAGAGTATTATATTAGCTGTCGACACTTCCAAATTAAAGTTCTACAGTAAGTGTAGAGGTACACTTTTTTATGCAACAGACTAAAATATCACAGCTTATCATATGGCCACTAATTAATGTAAATAGTGTTAATCTGCTGGTGCATTGGTTAGCCGTGATAATACGTCAGGTATTATATTATCCGTACCTTTACTGTGACGGATCTCAAAGTCGAAATCCTGACGCAGAAGACACCATCTTGCTAATCGATGGTTCTTGGGGTTGCCTTCTTTAATCACCAGCAGTGGCGAATTATCCGTCAGAACAACGAAATGGGAACCTAAGAGGAACTTAGATAAACAAGTAACACAAAAAATCAAACTTAGTGCCTCCAATTCAGCTGTCGAATACTTGGTTTCCGCTGCTTTCAGTTTACGGCTGACATACAGGATCGGGTATCTCACGTGTTCGTATTCCTGCATCGGACATCCTCCAATGGCGATCGCACTTGCATCTGTAGTTAATATAAATGGTAAATCTATGTTTGGTAATTTCAATATGGGTGGATTCGAAAAAATGGTTTTCAATTTGCAAATTGCATCCTCTAAACGGATACTCTTACAATTACACATCCTATATAATTGTATAGGTATCGATGTAAAAATGAGTCTAAATAATGTAAGAGTGAAAATAAATTTACTATAGGCATATCTCAAAGTTATATGAAAAACCTTGCACCAACAGGAGTTAATGAACTGTAGCATGGTTTTTGCTCTGCTCTTTCAATTTGGCGCAAAGTTGATTGATATATGAATGAGTTGGTAAATATGATGGACAATTTGTTTGTTATCCGGATAGTGGTGAAAGATACATTTTGAAAAGTAGGTAATGTTGTTTGAAGTTGGTTTAACAGCAAAAGTAGCAAGAGTGTCAGTAATTTGTCTTTGTTCATTCCACTGCTTGGTGAATGTGATTGTTTAGTCTTGTTAATTAAGATGTGTGTTTCACAGACCTTGTTGTATTTGTCTGCTAAAGTGGTAGATGGTGAGTTGACAATGGTAGTCTTTGTGCTTGCCAAAACCGGCTTGGCCCCCAAATAGCCTGTCACCGTCCTAGATACCTAGGGGAATGAAACCTGGGTTCATACAGGCAACAAACTCCGTTCTGATACTATCTGATATCATTTATTTACAGTAAGCTGGCGAAGAATGGTTTTCGCAGCCAGCTACGTTCGAGTTGCATATCACAGGAGTTTATAACAAAGCAATCATACATGATCATTACAACAAACTCTATCATCTATCTATCTAGTGAGTAACACTCCTAAATACACTTGTGTTCAATCTAACACGTCCCCCTTAAGTTAAGCCCTGTTGCTTGTTCGATGTCCAGTCGGCGTCTGCCCTCTAACGTGTCTCGATCGGACACGGGTTGTAACTCTCCTTGAGCTTCTCGTGGAACAAGTCCTGGCAGGCGGTCAGCGTGTCCACGGAGCTGTAGGCGAACTGACCTATGCTTCTCGAAGGCTCTAGATTGTTCGAGCATTCGAGTGTGTCTCCCTTGTATTGGGGTTATGCCCCTTATCTAATTCCCTTCTATCTTTATGTTTCTACCGACTCCATGTGAGACTCTGACAATGTTGTGTGAATTTTGCAGTATGTACCTGACGAGATGCAGCGAAATATACCAGGCAATAAATAGTGCAATCTATTGTTTGTGTCTTCGTTATTCATTCACTTCGGGAAAACATTGTTATGATTAGACAAGATGTTAAGAATGTTCATAACCGCAGATTTGTCGCCTGGCAACCAATAATTTTAGACCCATTGCTAACAACAACACGTCATGGCTTTCCTTGTCCCCAGTGCTGTTCAACGCCAAACATATCAATTAGGGAACCCTTTGAGGCCACTAAGACAGTTCCGAAATAAATACGCACGTATTGTTGGGCGTTCATATTCTATCAGCGCCAAACAATACGTGCGTATTTTTTTTATGAACTGCTCAGCGCACACGCGTCATGTATTTCTGGTGGGCAGCTTACAGCCAGCTTCAGGCCTTTGTTGTTTCTTGGATGTCGTGCTGTGTACATCGACAGAGAACGAATTGCGAGTAGCGTCCAGGGGTGACGTGTTGTGTCCAACAGCGTTGAATGTCCGACCATATTGATGACTCATGTGGTGAATTAAGGGCACTCATCATTCCGATGATTACAAAATAAAAAGAACTAATGTGTCCCGAAGCAGCTTCGTGGGTTTGTGATGTAAATGCGCTATCACATTTCGTAGGCGTGAATGTAGGAGGACATGATGGCTAATCTTACTCCACTTTTTCAGGCAACGAGGCCTGGCTTCGAACCCACTTTTAAGCATGTTCATGACATTGTCAGCGCAATTCGCTGTCAGTATCGCTACCGCGCCCTCTAATCTGACGATGTTGCAATATCATGGTTCTCTTCGAACAACCACATCATCCACACACCAATACCGTCCTTGGTATTGACTAATCCGACGGTTGCAGCATTGTCATGGCTCTCTCTGAACAACCACAACGTCCACACACCAGTACCGTTTTTGGTACTGACCAGTCTGACGATTACTGTAATCCCACTGTTATCTCCGAACAACCACACAGTCCACACACCAATTCCGTCTTTAGTACTCACTAATCCGACAATGCTGCAATATCATGGATCTTTCCGAACAACCACATCGTCCACACAACAATACCGTCTATGGTACTGACTAATACGATCATTACTGCTTTGCCATGGTTCTCTCTGAACAACCACATTGTCCACACACCAACATCTGCTTGATATTGATCTATAAAATGATTGCTGCAATACCATGGTGATCGCCGAACAATTACATCACCCACACAGCAATACCGTCTTTAGTTCCCACTAATCCGACTATGCTGGAATATCATGGTTCTGTCCGTAAACAACCACATGGTCCACAAACCAACAACGTCTGTCAGTTTGCACGTGGCGACAGTATAAAAATCCAACATCCTGGAAACATAGGGCGCCGTGGTAGCGTGGCGGCTATAACAATCCAACACCCTGGAAACAGGGCGCCGTGGTAGCGTGGCGGCTATAACAACCCAACAGCCTGGAAACACAGGGAGCCGTTGTAGCGTGGTGGCTAGATTCTCGCTTGCCGTGACGGTGATCATAGGTACGATCCACACCATGAGGGTTTCGAATTTTATTAATGAACATGGGCTTCCAGGCAGATGAAGCCTAAAATAAGTACCAGGAAATATCGTGGGAAATAAAAGTGGAGAGCGTGACACCGATCTGATCCATTTATTGCCACTTGGTCTACAAAAACAGATGCCTAGCTCCATACGCTCAATGCTCCTGAGGTTGGGAACAGGGACTTTAAATTTCCTGTGTGCTGATGCCGAGGTAGCGGGTTCAACCCCTACACCGGTCAGTTGGATTAAAATGTTCTCGTCCTTGACTTGGGAACGTAAATTACAAGTACCTCAGAAGTCGGAGTGGGTTCGCCTGATGGAGAGGGACACTGGTAATATGGAAAGCTAATCCACATACAGAATTCTGTACTGTTCATTAGAAATAGTTGCACGTGTGTGGACTACTTTGAGTTCAAAGCTAGCCAACCCTAAACAAACAAAACTTGCCCTACAATAACATCTACAAGACATTTTGACATGAACTTTAGTGTTAAGAAACACGCCGATTGCACCATTATTGAAGCCCGGACAGACTTCTACACACTGCAAACATCGTGAGTTCATTTGATTCTCCAGGTCGACTTTTAACCTAAAACTAAAATGGCTATCTTCTTAATTTGCTGATCCTGGAAGATAATATTTGGGTTGATCAACACCACAATGGACAAGAGACGGAGAAAGAAGAGTAATGGAAGATACACTTCCTGGAAGATAACATTTGGGCTGATCATCACCACAATGGACAAGAGACGGAGAAAGAAGAGTAATGGAAGATACACTTCCTGGAAGATCGGATTTGGGCTGATCAATACCACAATGGACAGGAGTGAGAGAAAGAACAGTAAAGGAATGCATACATCCCGGAAGGTATGTCATGAGATCATCATCACCAAGATGCACAAGAGTGAGAGCAAGAAGAGTATTGCAAGACACATCCTGGCGGATCAATATTTTTTTTCTCCATGAGCCATGCCTTCCATCACTGTTCTTTTCAAGAATCATGTCAGCAACCTAAGACTAAGCAGTTTCGTATACGCGGATTTCATGAAAGACGTGTCCAGTCCACAACAAGGATACAGATGAATAACTTTTATATTTATGTCTTAATGTACTGTTTGTCATGTAGTTTTAACGACGTATTTGTTGTTTCTGTGCTGAGGAAGGCTTTAGCCGCAACGCCATCATCATCATCATCATCATCATCATCATCATCATCATCATCATCATCATCATCATCATCATCATCATCAAGTGCCCTGTCAGCTGCGTAGGAATTCATGGCTCTCAACAGATGTTGGTCTTTGGTATTAAGGATCAACTCTGCTCTTAATATCTTATATATATATATATATATATATATATATATATATATATATATATATATATATATATATATATATATATATAGAGAGAGAGAGAGAGAGAGAGAGAGAGAGAAAGAAAGAGAGAAAGAGAGAGAGAGAAAGAGAGAGAGAGAGGAAAGGTGGAAAGCAGTGATGAAATCGGACATATAGACGAATAAGGTAGGAATATAGACAGGGAAACAAACAGACAGTATACGTATGAACGGATATATGGCTGGGCGGATGGATGAATGGATATATGAAAGGATGAGGAGAGTGACTCAAGAACTAGAAGACTCTAAGTCAGACAAATAGACAGTCATACATACAGACAAAATGGCATGCAAACAGACAAGCAGGCAGGCAGACAGGTACTTAGGCAGACTGGAAGAGATACAGACAGGCTGGCAGACAGGCAGGCACAGGCAGGCAGGTTTATATGTTGGCAGACAGGTAAGCCGACAAGTAGACAGACGGGTAGAAAAACAGGTAGACAGACAGACTGACTGGCTGGCAGGCAGATAGACAGAAAGGCAGACAGACAGGCAAGTAGACAGGTAGGCAGACTGGTGGACAAGCAGGCAGCCAGACAGACTTGTTGACAGGCAGATAGGCAGGCAAGCAGATAGGCAGGCAAACATGTAGGCAGACAGGTAGGCAAGTAAACAGGTAGGCAGGCAGACAGACATGCATGCATACAGACAGGCAGACAGGTAGGCAGACAGACAGGCAGAGGGAGAAAAGGAGGGATGGAGGAACGATAGTAGCGACAGACGAACGTATGGACAGACATACAACAGAAAGTTGAACAGACAGACAGACGAACGGATGGACTGTTGAAGAAAGGAAGGGACCGAAGGACAGACAGACAGGCCATCAGATAGGCTGTCAGGCAGACAGGCAGCTAGATGGAGGGAGTAAGGGAGGGACAAAGGTCAAATTAACAGACAGACAGACATATCTGTCAGTGTAAAGACAAACAATACACTGGCAATACAAACTACTCTAATGTGACCAGTTATCTCTTATCTTCGGTTTGTACAGACATGAGTTCAACAGAGTATGACACCTTTCAGACAGAAACGAGTTGTTTGCATAGCTAGTTTCACAACCAGATGCTAAAATGACCTGGATTTGAGCAAATATATATGTTTACGTTACATTGAAATAATAAATCGGCGGCATAGAACGGTACATGACGGATAATGGGTCTCTTTCCGCGTCTTGGGGCTTATTATGTACATAGTGCTCTCACCGTATTCTTAGAGACGAAACGGCGTTCGATGAGCCATGTGGTGAATATCACTGCTCCATTCTTTTTTTCCAGAATAATTCCTAGTAGCCATATTATGCTGAATAGACCTCGAAGTTTGAGTAAATTGCGGTTAGACAGACGATATTTTGTTACATTGTGCTTAAAAAAGACATACTGACTACAACCCATGTGCCAGGGACATGAAATATGTTTATTGTATGGCTAGCAGTAATATTTGTTTGAATGTGGGCCGAGTTGTAGTTTTGATGTTATACAGGCTTGTGGCTTAAGGTTCTAATTACGGCGCTCTTACATATATATATGTATATATATGTATATATATATGTATATATATATATATATATATATATATATATATATATATATATATATATATATATATATATATATATATATATATATATATATTTCATTGGTGCATCATGGAAGTTCTCTGAGCGCTGGTACTGCAGAATTCACAACAGCTAACTTTTTACGCCAACTCAACGCAACCCAATCAAACAGGACACGTTTAAATTAGATCTTCTTTTAGACTCCAGGTAGATAACACCACATAATGTTATTTACGCCACATATCGGTTACGTTCACACAATACCTAGAGTCGACAATAACTTCACAATAACTACACCCTAACCACAGATGAGTGGCACATTTTGTGGCCGTGCTACGGAGCTACGAACCACGTCTCAACTCGACGGTGGCTAAACCCAACTGATTGCCTGCTGGAGACGTTGCCTCGTGCTCAGCAACGTTTTTTTTTGTTGTTGTTTTGTTTTAATTCGCATATCCTTTACATGCCATCGCTGTCAACAGCAGCATCTTTCAGCTGTCTGTTGATTTCTTGGAAAGATTACGCTCAGTAGTTTGCCATTGCTTTCTGAGCGGCCGGCTCAGTTATCCCGCAAGTCACCGGGGGGGGGGGGGGAGGGGGGTTGTCCGAACCGCTCCCAGTTCTCGCCCGCTACGAGACTCTGCGTGATAAACGGGATTACGGAGAAAGTGTTGTAACCCGTCGGCCAGAGAGACCTGCGCTCAGCAACTAGCCTCGCTATTTTCCTGCAATACATGATTCTAAATCTTCTGATCTTCAAGCTAAGCTGCGCGAAGCTGTAGGCTATCTGTACCTAATGGCCCATGACCTAACCTTGGTCCATGGCACCATGGCGGTAGTGAATGTGACTGAGCAGACCCATTCACGAGGTAAATGTTCGTGCACAATGAATGCATGTCAACACATGGTCATTTCCACTATCACGCACCATCTGATCTATCTGCAGTCATGTTGTCCTTTCCATTCTTGATCTTTTCCCTCCATACAACATGGTCAACGGCGATTTGCTCCCAAGGTGATAAAGTCATGATATCTCGAAAATTAGCTAATACACAGTATCATGTCACTGAAATTGACAAACTGTGATCATAATTAAACGTCGCAGTGGCTTGACAAGATCACTGGAATTATAATTAGTTAATCACCAAACATGAGAGGTAGGCGGTAAACTTTACTAGAACACGATCGCAATTAACAAAATGGATGTTGCGGCCAAAGCCTTCGTCAGCACAGAAACACTAAGCTTCTACTCAGAATTATAATGAGAAGAACCAGAAAGAAACAAAATGGAAATTAGTGAAGAACAGTATGGATTTGTGGAAGGAAAGGGTAGAAACAATGCAGTATATACATTACGGACAGTAATAGAAAGGTCAATAGAGATACAGACAGACATATATTTGTGCTTCATAGATTATACTAAGGCGTTTGATAAAGTAAAACATGATGTACTTATTAAAATGTTGGAAGATATCAACATTGATGGGGAAGATTTAACAATAATAAAGAATATTTACTGTAACCAAGTAGCAGCAATTAAAATGGGAAATAAAGAGGGTAGTTACGAACAGATACGGCTAGGAGTACGACAGGGATGTGTCTTGTCACCGGATCTCTTTTCTCTGTATAGCGAAGTAATAATGCGAGAGATCAAAGAGACGCCAGGAATACTAATAGGAGGTTATACTATAAATAATATACACTATGCAGATGACAGTATTGGTGGCGGATAATTCAACAGACCTACAACAATTGTTCGACAGTGTAGTAACAGAGAGTGCAAAGAAATTACTCTCCTTGAATATCAAGAATATGGTAACAATGGTGATATAAAAGAAAATGATGACACCAAAATGTGGCATAGAAATAGAAGGGACAATTCTTAACCAAGTGGATAATTTTAAATACCTAGGGGCATTTATAACATCAGATAGAGGATGCACAAAAGAGATTAAGAGCAGAATAGAGCAAGCAAAAGCCGCATTTAAGAAAATGAAGAGTATCTTATGCAATGCCGGTCTCCCTGGCCGAGGTGTTAGCAGCTTTCTCCATAACGCTTAATACTCTCGTGGTTGATGTGAGCGCATGAGAATTGGAAGCGGTTCGAGTCGCGCCAGTAACTTATGAGAGTATGGAGCCGGTCGCTCAGAAAGCAATGGCAAACTACTGAGCGTAATCTTGCCAAGAAATCAACAATCAGCTGAAAGATGTTGATGTTGACAGCGATGTCCTGTAAAGGATATGCAAAACATTCATCTTATGCAATAATTCACTACCACTAAATGTAAGAGAGTGCTAAAGTGCTATATATAATCTGTTTTACTGTATGGCAGTGAATCTTGGAATTTAAATGAACAAATTAAGAAGAAATTAGAAGCAACAGAGATGTGATTCCTGAGACGAATGTTGCGAATTCCTTGGACTGCCAGAGTAACTAACAACGATTGTATGAAAGAGGCTAATGAAACTAGAACAATATATACAACAATCAGAAAGAGACAAACAGCTTTCTTTGGTCATGTGATGAGAAGAGAGGCATTGGAAAACATCGTGACAACTGGAAAGATCGAGGGGAAGAGAGGCAGAGGCAGACCAAGAGAAATGATGCTGGACGGATTGAGACGGTGTCATGGAGGAATATCATCAGCAGAGTTGATCCATAACACCAAAGACCAACATCTATTGAGAGCCATGAATGCCTACGCATCTGGCGGGCACTTGATGATGATGATGGCGTTGCGGCTAAAGCCTTCGTCAGCACAGAAACAAAAAATACGCCATTACAACTACATGACAAACAGTACATGAACAAATAAATATAAAAGTTATTCATCTGTATTCTTGTTGTGGACAGGACACGTCTAATACTCTCACTCTTGTCCATTGTTTTGTTGATCAGCCCAAATCCGATCTTCCAGGATGTGTATCTTCCATTACTCTTCTTTCTCCCTCTCTTGTCCAGTGTGGTGTTGATCAGCCCAAATCCGATCTTCCGGATGTATATTTTCCATTACTCTTCTTTCTCCCTCTCTTGTCCAGTTTGGTGTTGATCAGCCCAAATCCGATCTTCCGCATGTATATCTTCCATTACTCTTCTTTCTCCCTCTCTTGTCCATTGTGATGTTGATCAAACCAGGCCTTATCTTCTTTCTAATCCTTTCTGACTCAGTTAAATTAGTAATAGTGAAGCAAAGCAAAGGTCCCTGTCATACACCTATGAGTTTTTGGCACACGGTGCTAGTCCATATCTTTATACATCAAACGGCACCGATCGGTTGATTTGGTAGGTGTTAAACCGGCCGCCTTTACGCCCCAAACTAGTTCTTGGTACCAGTTTCAGGTTTGATCACCTGGGAGCCCAGTTCGATTTATGAAAAATGCTTAACCATCGAGATGCGGATCGAACCCAAGACCTCCTCTAAGGCAGGCGAGTGTCTAGCCACTACACCACAGCCGCTCCCTGTTAAAATTAGCAGGGAATCTCCGTGGCGAAGTGGTCACGCCGCCTGTCTTGCGCTCGGAAAGTTGTGAATTGGATGTTTGGCTAGCTCGTTCGGTTTACCAGTGCAATTTTCTCGTAGATTCCTGGGTGTTGTCGCTGGAGCTACGGAGTTCGTGCTTTGTGCGACTCTTTCGGCAGGCGGCCTGCGGAAAGAGAACTAGCCATATGGGATTAAAAAAAACCGTGCAATAAAGTTTACCCTCTTACCTGTTGAACCTGTAAATCTTTTGAGTTGTGTTGAGTTGAGCTAAGAAACGACATCACTGCACTCAGGACATTCCCATACGTGCTCCGTCCCCTGGTTCAACAGCCATCGAAGAGTCATACTACTAATAGTTCCCACCGCTATCTAATTGAAAATCCTCCTTCCCTCTCAGTTGTGAGATTCTGCCAGAACCCCTGTCAAATCCCACCTCCCCTCCCCCAATCTCATTCTTTCTACTACATGTTCTCAGTCTGGTCCTCCACCTTCTCCACCTAGTCCCACAGGCGCTCGACCACCTCTCCCTTGTCAATAGGTAATCGCCCACCAAGAGGTGCAGTCTCTGCCAGCCTACCAGCCTTTTCATTCCCCTGCACTCCCGCATGACCAGGACAAAATATCCATACAATTCTCACAATCTGTGACTTATGACTAGAGGATAGCCATTCCACACGAAACGTTCCTTTCACCACTTTACTAAGTATACTCCTTGAAACCATAATTTATGCAATGTTTATTGCAGTGTTCTCCTCTAACCAACTGAATACCGCTGTAACTGCTTCAACCTCCATTCTCATGTTTGAGGTCGTAGTACCTGTAAACCTGTTAAATTAACTACCATTAAATGCATTTATATGTGTTTTGGTATTCACACACGGAACGCCCGTGCATTTGCAAACTCTCGGTTGTCCTTAACTAAAAACATGGAGGATATGCACAAGTCGGTCTGAGTCTCATGTTCCTTGCTTTACATAATCACGCTGGCTTCTTGTACAATATCCCCTTGCATCTGTGGGTAGCTAGCCATTTTTATGCCTATTTATCTGAATCACCCGTTCGTGTCCTTGCAGGATGTTCTTGGCTGCATACCTCGTAATTTACAATGACATAAATCCGTTCCGCCAAGATGGGCTTATGTCGTATTAACAACGGGAGCTGGCTAATGGGGGTATATAAGAATACCTAGGACGTTCTTGCTGTTGTTAAGGTATTATGTATCTCTCAACGTGCCCAGGGTCTAACTGCATACCTACCTGTTGATCTAGACACCTGCATATCTACTAACCTGGGTACGTGCATACCTACCTACCTACCTACCTACCTACCTACCTACCTATATGCATGCCTACTTGCCTAGCTACCATCATATCTACCTACCCACGTGTCTGTCTGTCTGTCTGTCTGTCTGTCTGTCTGCATGTTTGTCTACCTGCTTGTCTGTCTGCTTGTCTGTCCATCTGCTTGTCTGTCCATCTGCTTGTCTGTCTATCTGCTTGTCTATCAGCATGTCTGTCTGCTTCTCTGTCTGTCCGTCTGTCCATTACTTGAACCATATCGACCATGCTGTTTGTTGAGCGGATCAAGGAATTCTAAATTTACTTCTTCGCAATTCCTCTTTGTAGAGGATTACGCCACATCCAATTATGCGCCTCACAGGTCAGGTTGTCCGACTTCAGCATGCATGTGTGCCATTTTGCTTCCTCTAGACAGATTCCATCCAATGTAACGGGTGTCTTCCTCTTAACATTATTTGCTAGGGTGATGGCCTTACTGCTACTGTTTGCTGTTGCTATGTGCCATGTGATTTGTAATGTGAACAACTTTCTCACGAGATCTCCTGTCTGTTACCTCTAACTGAGGCAGCTATGTGTCCATCTCACTACCAAAGGGATCAGGGGGCCGTGTGATATCATTAAATACAATTGCGTCTTGAAAGGATTCACAGTTCTATGCTAAGAACGAGCATTGATTAACAGGCCACACGACCAGCCAACATTCTACTCGAGATCGTGAGATACCACCATTACACTTGACCTGGCTTTTCACTAACTGGACACGAAATAATATCTCGCCCCAAAACAAAACTGAGGAAGTATTCCAAGATAAGAACCTGGTGCTTCCTACATACGAGATATATCTAAGGAAGTCTTTAATAAATAAAGTTTAGAATAACAGGTGTGATGAAAACTCGGAGGAACCTAAAGTCAACTGAAGAATGCACGAATGGTTAATTGCTTATTTGCATTGCAGAAGAGCCCGAGTATAGACATACGACCTGACTAACAAAAAAGTTATGCCTCTTCGTGCCCCCCCTCCCCCCCCCCCCCCCGCAATGTGGTATGGAGTCCCCCAAGGTGATATATGGTCCTCAAGGTGATATGGCTACCTATGTGATATGGCGTCCCCCCCAAGGTGATATGGCATCCCCAAAGGTGATATGGTGTCTCCCAAGGTGATATGGCTTCTCCCAAGGTGATATGGTACCCCCACGATGATATCTTATCCCCCACAATTTTCATAATCTGCATAAACGACCTAGATGCCGATCCACTACATGGAATTAAACTGGTAATGTACGCTGATGACTTGGTCCTATGGAGCACAAATGAACATGCACCAGTGACAAGTAGACTCTTTTAGTGAGGTATTGATGCAGAGACTGCAGGGGCAAACAGTTGGTGTGTCAACATTGACACAATGTCCTCCTCTCATTATTCGCTGTTTATGTCTTGTTTGCCAGACATGGAGCGTCTTTCATTGCATTCTTTATCACTGATATTTAGAGCGTGAAGAAAACTGGAGACATTGTAGAAATGTGAATGGGAGGTATGCACGTATGAAATCTTGTTTCTCATGCTTCAACAAAGTCAGCCTAACAAACATCGCAAAACATGAAGTAATGGTTGTTTATTTAGAATATTCAACGACCTGTACTGTCATCATTGTTGTCTTAGAGCATTTAGCCACCAGTAATAAGATGATTGTTGTTTCAGACTATTCAGCGAAATGTAATGTAATGATTGCAATTTTATGTTAACAATGTTAACAATGTTTATGTTAACGTTGATGTTTTCTTGTATGTTAATGAAGACTTTCGTTGAAACGTTCGCCTGTAGCTGTGTGTTTATTTTAACGTTTCTGTTTTTAAAAAAAAATTGGCAACCTGTAATGTTTGAACTGACTGGTTGATTGGGCGATTATTCTCTACAGGACGTTGCAATCAACATCAGCATTTATTGGCTGTTTGCGATTATCTAAGCAATTGTAAGTCCAGTAGTTCCCATTGCTACCTTAACGGTCCTATCCTTAGTTACCCCATGCAATCCTTTGCTACCCCATGCACCCCCGTATATCCCTGTATATTATTCATTTATATCTCTATTCTTCTTATCTATGTGCTTTATGTCTCTCTTTCCCTCTCTCCCCTCTCTTCCTCTTTCTCTCCACCCTCTCTCCCCCTCTCTCTCCCTCTCTCTCTCTCTCCCCCTCTCTCTCCCCTCTCTCTCCCCCTCTCTCTTTATATTGTCTTGTGGGTTCCAGACAAAGTCATTTCTAATTACCCTGAGCTCAGTTTTGTTTCAATGTATGTCTTA
This sequence comes from Cepaea hortensis, assembly GCA_963921405.1. NCBI lineage: Eukaryota > Metazoa > Mollusca > Gastropoda > Stylommatophora > Helicidae > Cepaea > Cepaea hortensis. The sequence goes on from OY992881.1 coordinate 116,872,697, forward strand.
TGCAGCGCCAGCGTATTTTCTTCCACTCTTGGTTCACTAGTATCTGTCTAATTCTCCCCATTACCTCCACATTAGTGATTGTGTCATATCATTTTAGTTGTTCTATATTTCACCGACTCCAATTAACGAGCCTTTTGCAAGATGGAAAATATAATTTTAAAAAAAGCACTATCTTATTTGCAACGAGAAAAAGAATGTTGAAGTGCTACATAGAATCTGCACATGGTTGTGAAGCGTAAACAATGAGCAGACAAGCTGAAAAACATCTAATGACACTTAAAATGTGGTTTCTTGGGAAAACGCAAAGAATACCATAGACAGACAGAAAAACCAATGACCAAGTTGTACAAGAAAGAGATGAAAACAGTAAACTGATTAGAGAAACGAGACGTTATGTGAAGAATAAAGTAGAGAATTTGGTCAAATTGGTGACAACTGTAGAAAACAAAAGTGACCTTCTGGGAATACCTGCTTAAGGAGTTTACATGTAGAAAACAACATGATATTATAGGCAGACGTGTGTAAAGTATGTACTCGGAAAGCGATATTTCAGCAACAGGAAGAATTGCTTAATGATGTTAATGGGAAAGGGAATGTGACAGCCCTGCTGAGACGGCTTGCTTAAATTATGTTCATTAGAAAGCAATAACGCCGCTACGGAAAAAATTTGTTAAATACAGGTAATTACAGAGGCACAAAGTAATGATATGATCTCTTGACATTATCGCGGAGGGCATTTAACAAGAGAAAAGACAAAGAGAACTCTGGGTCAAGATTCTAACTGAGAGGGAAATACACCCTAGTGCTGGGTGCAGCAATTGTGAATAATGAGGCAATAGTATGAGACAATTGTAACACACACACACACGCGCTCGCGAGCGCGCTCGCTCGCTCACGCACGCACACACACACGACAGCGCACCTCTTATATTTCCACACACAGATATACACACATATACACACACACACACACACACACATACACATACCAACACTGGTACACATATTACCAGTTTATCATTCAATGACATATCTGTCAGTACACATCCACGCCTAGCCACTAGTGTTAAATTATACATGCAATGCCAGGCCACGGGTGACCTCTTTTTTATACTTTTTGCATGTCCCCAACGGATTCGTGGCCAGTGGAGTCATGCATTAATCTAATTCATATTATCACTATGCTGAATATTGGTGAAACAGCCGTTGGTGTTGGATGAGTCCGTGTGTGTGAACTGTATCACTTGTATGTGTGTTGTAGAGTTGAATGTGGGATGCTTAGTTCTATTAAAAGTGTCACATTTAAAGTCAGAAAGGGAAAATTATAGGTGGACATGCTTACAGACTGTTCAGCCAGAGAATACAAGAGACTTTATGGGAAAACGTACTTACAGAATATTCAAATAGAAAGCAAAAATGACGTTCTTGGAAGACTTGCTTAAAGAATATTAATTACAAAACGGAAAACCGTGAAATGGGAAAGCTTGCTTAAAACATGTTCATGAAGAAAGCGAACGTGACATTCTGGAAAGACGTGCGTACAATGTGTTAATTAAAAAGCAAAAATCCACAAAGGGAAGACTTACGGAAAGAATGGTCATTATAAATCAATCGTAATGAAGCTTCTGAGAAGATTGATTACATTATGTTCATAGGAAAACAATAAGTCAGCCATGGGCGGACTTGTTAACAGATTGTTTATTAGAAAACAAAATTTGAAGACTTGCTTAAATAATGTTTACTAGAAAACAATACCTCTGGCATGGGAAGACTTGTTTAAAGAATGTTCCTGTAGAAAACATAAAATGACGCCATGGGACGACTTACTTAGCGAATGTTCATTAGAAAACAAAACTTCGGGCTTGAGAAGACTAGCCTAGCGAATGTTCATTAAAAAACAAACTTCGCCCACGGGAAGATTTGCATAGCGAATGTTCATTAAAAAACAAAACTTCGGCCACGGGAAGATTTGCATAGCGAATGTACTTCGGGCTTGTGAAGATTTGCTTAGCGAATGTTCGTTAGAAAGCACAAATTCGCCCACCGAAAGATTTGCATGGCGAATGTTGATTAGAAAACAAAACTTCGACTATAGGAAGACTTACGTAAAGCATGTTCCTGTAGAAAAGATAAAAATGACGCCCTTGGAAGATCTGCTTGACGAAAAAAACAAAAAACAAACAGACAATATGGAAGGCTTGCTCACGCATTTAGAAACTAATATTAACGATATAGGAAGACATACCTTAAAATATGCTAATACAGAAAACAAAATGGGCGGGCGACATGTGAAGTCTGCATATACTTCATACAAAATACACACCTGACACGAAAACCACAGCTCAGCGTCGATGGACTCGGCAGTCACCAGAAAGACCTCATTGACCCGGGTTTTCTCACATGGCTCGGTCTCTTACTGCAGGGCGACCCGCCGATAGCATCGCATTAAGCACGAACTCCGTAGCTTCAGCGCCGACTCCCAGGAGTCTCCTGAAAAATGCACTCGTGAACCGAAAAGGCAAATCAGTCAATTCAGCAACAGCCGGTAGCCATTGTTCCGAACATGCAGGTCACTGTACAGGACAGATGTAAAAGCATTCCACGCGAATTTCACAGCTCACAGTGTCGCCCACGCACTCACCAAGTAGCAAGGCGACGGAACCATGTACTACCAGTCTAACATGAGGAAAATGCGATTGCAAACGGTAGCTAATAGCATAAACACGCCACAGGTCTTAACGGTTCAACGCCTAACCGCCTTGTTGGCTACCGGAAGTCATTATTTTTAAAATGGACATGTTTGCCACGTAGTCTAAGCTTAAAACAGATGCCAGGAAATATCTTGGGAGATAAATGCTGCCGCCGTGATACTGATAATAGCATCCACCGAGTTTTGATTGGGTTATACAAATACGGGTCTAGCGTTATATGCTTATGGAGCCTTAAGGACTAGCTATCGTGAACAACATGGAAGAAGAAGACAGTTAGTTAGTTAGTGCACAGATCATCCTCATTGCACATCGAACCATTCATGGAAGAAGAAGACAGTTAGTTAGTTAGTCGAAATATCATCCTCATTGCACATCGAACCATTCATGGAAGAAGAAGACAGTTAGTTAGTCGAAATATCATCCTCATTGCACATCGAACCATTCATGGAAGAAGAAGACAGTTAGTTAGTTAGTCGAAATATCATCCTCATTGCACATCGAACCATTCATGGAAGAAGAAGACAGTTAGTTAGTCGAAATATCATCCTCATTGCACATCGAACCATTAATGGAAGAAGAAGACAGTTAGTTAGTCGAAATATCATCCTCATTGCACATCGAACCATTAATGGAAGAAGAAGACAGTTAGTTAGTCGAAATATCATCCTCATTGCACATCGAACCTTTCATGGAAGAAGAAGACAGTTAGTTAGTCGAAATATCATCCTCATTGCACATCGAACCATTCATGGAAGAAGAAGACAGTTAGTTAGTCGAAATATCATCCTCATTGCACATCGAACCATTAATGGAAGAAGAAGACAGTTAGTTAGTCGAAATATCATCCTCATTGCACATCGAACCATTCATGGAAGAAGAAGACAGTTAGTTAGTCGAAATATCATCCTCATTGCACATCGAACCTTTCATGGAAGAAGAAGACAGTTAGTTAGTTAGTTAATTAGCCGACAGATCATCCTCATTGCACATCGAACCATTCATGGGAGAAGAAGACAGTTAGTTAGTCGAAATATCATCCTCATTGCACATCGAACCATTCATGGAAGAAGAAGACAGTTAGTTAGTCGAAATATCATCCTCATTGCACATCGAACCATTCATGGAAGAAGAAGACAGTTAGTTAGTCGAAATATCATCCTCATTGCACATCATCAAACCATTCATGGAAGAAGAAGACAGTTAGTTAGTCGAAATATCATCCTCATTGCACATCGAACCATTCATGGAAGAAGAAGACAGTTAGTTAGTCGAAATATCATCCTCATTGCACGTCGAACCTTTCATGGAAGAAGAAGACAGTTAGTTAGTTAGTTAATTAGCCGACAGATCATCCTCATTGCACATCGAACCATTCATGGGAGAAGAAGACAGTTAGCTAGTTAATCGACAGATCATCCTCATTGCATAACGAACCATTCATGCAAGAAGAAGACAGTTAGTTAGTTAGTCGACAGATCATCCTCATTGCACATCAAACCATTCATGGAAGAATAAGACAGTTAGTTAGCTAGTCGATAGATCATCTTCATTGCACATCGAGCTATTCATGGAAGAATAAGACAGTTAATCTACAGATCATCCTCATTGCACATTAAGCCATTCTTGGAAAAAGAAGGCAGTTAGTCAGTCAGTTAGTTAGTTAGTTAGATAGTTAGTTAGTTAGTTAGTTAGTTAGTTAGATAGATAGTTAGTTAGTTAGTTAGTTAGTTAGTTAGATAGTTAGTTAGTTAGTTCGTTTGATCGTTAGTTCGTTAGTTCATTAGTTCGTTAGTTAGTTAGTTAGTTAGTTAGTTAGTTAGATAGTTAGTTAGTTAGTTCGTTTGATCGTTAGTTCGTTAGTTCGTTTGATCGTTAGTTAGTTAGTTCGTTAGTTCGTTAGTTCGTTAGTTAGTTAGTTAGTTAGTTAGTTAGATAGTTAGTTAGTTAGTTAGTTAGTTAGATAGTTAGTTAGTTAGTTCGTTTGATCGTTAGTTCGTTAGTTCGTTAGTTCGTTAGTTAGTTAGTTAGGTAGGTAGGTAGGTAGATAGGTAGTTAGGTAGGTAGGTAGTGAGTGAGTGAGTGAGTGAGTGAGGGAGGGAGGGAGGGAGGGAGTGAGTGAGTGAGTGAGTGAGTGAGTTAGTTAGTTAGGTAGATAGGTAGTTAGTTAGTTAGTTAGTTAGTTAGTTAGTTAGTTAGTTAGTTAATTAGTTAGTTAGTTAGTTAGTCGACAGATCATCCTCATTGTACATCGAACCATTCATTGAAAAAGAAGAAATAATCTGAGAGGCCGAAGCACAGTCTATTATGGTTCAAGATTTAAGGTTAGAAGGGGAAGTAAATCTTGGGGGGGGGGGGGGTGTAAAATGCAACAGGATAGACTTCATTACACCGGGTGTTATCCCATATGGCTCGGTCTCTTTCTGTAGGGCGGCCTGCCAAAGTGCCGTACTGAGTAGGTAACTCCAGCGACGACCCCCGGGCGTGTCCAAGAAAATTGCCCTCTTGAACCAAACGACGTGGCCCTGAATCAAACCTACAACTTTGGGAAGGCGAGGCGAGCGGCGTAACCACCTCGCCACTGAGACTCTTGCGCATCATGAAACCAAAAAAAAAAACAAAAAAACTCAAACATGTTTTTGATAAAAGCAGCCGACGCTCCTGTCAGTTTAGCCACACTACAGCGATAACATCAGCAGATTTTGGGTGGAACTTGCTTGTCGAACTAGAGCTAAGCTTCCTGGTAATCTACGCTGACAAACACAATTACACTTGACAGCGATTAGAAATCTAGAACACGCTAGTTGAAGATACGATGACATGTGTTTCTGAGTCCTTTCTGAGAAAAGAAGACAGATAAACAAAACTGAATAGCTCTTAGCGGATTCTTGTAGTTGCTCAAAAAGTTACTCACATGTCAGCAAACTCTGTTTAGTGTGGTTTTAAAAGTTGAAATTACCGCTACGGGCTGTATCCGTCTTTATAGACGATAGTTTCTTACATTGTGCTAAAAAACATTAAAGGCCACGGCGGTATCGAATGTGACTGAACAGAACAATTCGCGAGGTAAATGTTCGTCAACAATGTATGCATGTGAACACATTGTCATTTCCACCATCACGCACCAGCATTTTTATGTTGTTGTTGATTGTTTGTGATTCCTTGGCAGGTTTACGTTTAGTAGTTTGCCATTGCTGTCTGAATGACTGACACTAATGCCATTGTATGAAAACTAACGCAAGGTGGTCTGCTGCCAAATCGCCAGCAGCTGTATTTCGAACGCGGTATGCGCGACTATGAATTGCGTTCGTGAGCCCTTCACCACAGCGGCAGAAATGTTTTAATAATCTTCTGTAAAAGTAGTATTTAGTGGCACATACGAATGTTAGTCAAGTGTATTACCTTTGAAATAAAGAATTCACATAATGTAAGTCCCCTGGTTTTGACATCTTGGCTCGTTGCTTGCCAAAGAAGCAATGAGCTCTAGTGTGCTAACAAATCATGCCCAAAAATCATTCTAATAGTTTACCAAGACTCTGATATTTCTATTACATATGTAAAATTTAAAAAAAAAAATAATTCTCTATACAGTGACACCAAGCGAGTCAAAGAAGCGATGTTTCAACACCTTTCCATCTCTTGTCCTCAGGGTCGTGATTCTAAGAGCCTGAAGATGTTAATAGGAAAGCTCTCGAAATATTTCATTATTGAAATTCATAGTTAGTTTTTCTGGTTCCAGTTTTATTTTTTGTTTTTGTTCTTCTTCTTCCTCTTTTTTCTCTTCTCCGTAATCTCCCTCGCCCTCTTCGTCTTTCTCTTCTTCCTATTCCTTTTCTTCTTCCTCTTCGTTTCCACCGTATCCACTATGAGTGCAATTTATCCCATCCAGTCATGCACCTCAAAGGTATTTTCTCATGGGTAGGGTTTCATACCAATTAATTTTGCCATAATAGAGGCCTTCTGGCCTACTCCTATGGATTTGCAACTGCAACGGGAATTTAACACGCACATCTATCACTCGGGATCGCCCGTTTTTACTCTCTCAGTCGGGAAAACCGGGAATCTGACATCACTACCCAAGAGATCAAGAGGGATGTGTGATATTATTGGACATCAAATGGTTCTTGTAAAAATTTCCAACTCTATACTGAGATTTGACCCCTTAACATCTGAGTTTAATGCGAACACCGTCACCCCTCAACCCTTTTAATCCTATAATATTAGAATATTGTTACTTGTTCTATAATTTCTTGTTCTGTGATTTGTTGTTCTAATATTTCGTGTTCTATGATTTCTTTTTCTACAATTTTTGGTTCTATGATTTCTTGTTCTATGATTTCTTGTTCTATTATTTCTATTGTTCTAGGTTTTCGTGTTCCATTATTTTTTGTTTTATTATTTCTTGTATTGTATTTCATGTTCTATGATTTCCTGTTTTAGTATTCAATTTTATATTATTACTTGTCTTAGTATGTAATGTGTCGGTCTCCCTGGTCGAGGGGTTTGTAGCTTTCTCTGTAACCCCGAATACTCTCGTGGTTAACGTGAGCGCACGAGAATTGGAAGCGGTTCGAGTCGCGCCAGTGACTTATGAGAGTATGGAGCCGGTCGCTCAGAAAGCAACGGCAAACTACTGAGCGTAATCTTGCCAAGAAATCAACAATCAGCTGAAAGATGCTGATATTGGCAGCGATGTCCTGTAAAGGATATGCAAAAAAAAAAAAAAAAAACAGTATGTAATGTTCTATGATGTTTTGTTCTATGATTTCTTGTTCTATAATTTCTTGTTCTATGATTTCTTGTTCTAGTATTTCTTGTTCTAGTATTTTTGGTTCTAGTATTTCTGCTTTTTGTCCGATGTTCGTTGTGTAAATTTGTGGATAAAAAGATAATTTCAACAAATGCTACATCAAATCAGTGTACCATTTACACAAAGAGTACATCAAATCATAGTCCGTTGTTTGCGTAGCATACCCATCAAATGCCGCAGTGACATAGAGATTAGTACACCTGCCAGTCAGGACAGTGGTCAGTGTTCATCCACTGACACATGCAAAATTCCTTCTTTTGCAATCAGAAGGGAAGAAAAAACGAATCATATTTGAGAACTGGGCTCGCAAGTCCATTTGATATTCTTCCCGTCTCCTCTCATACATTATCTCATTCATATAATCATATATCACTTATGAATGGAAGATACTGAGGGAATTTGAGGTCGGCCCAACTTCGTAAAGTAGCCTGACTATGAAAGTCATGGCAGTAAATAAAGCGATAACATGGCTCGAGACACAGACATTCAATAGGGCATGTTTCCTTAGAGACTCAATGAACATGCTCAAGAGGATAGAGACGGGGTGGATCCCAAGAGAGTGGCTGCTGTGTCTAGAGCGGTCTCGGCTGGCAAAGATTAGTTTCTTCTTCGTGCCAGGGCATGCAGGAGTACAAGGAAATGAGCGGGCTGACAAGCTCGCAGTAAAGGCTACTGTGGAGGGCGGGCGCGCCATGGACAAGGCTGACATTCTGAATGCTCTACAAGAAGTAAGACTTATGCGAGAAGCAAGTGATGACTGCGAATCTACAACAATGGTCAGACTGCGAGAACAGCAATTTAAAAGAGGTGTGGCCAAACAACAACACTACGCAGGAAGCCAAAGAAGATTTATAAACCAACACAGAACTGGCGTCGTTAGCCGCTACACGCTGTGGGATTTGCTGAGGGGGGGGGGGGGATCCGAGCACTTATGGACTGAATGGTTCGATGTGCAATGAGGATGATCTGTCGACTAACTAACTAACTAACTAACTAACTAACTAACTAACTAACTAACTAACTAACTAACTAACTAACTAACTAACTACCTAACTGACTGACTGACTGACTAACTAACTAACTAACTAACTAACTAGCTGACTAACTGACTGACTGACTGACTGACTGACTGACTGACTAACTAACTAACTAACTAACTAACTAACTAACTGACTAGCTAGCTAGCTAGCTAGCTAACTAACTAACTAACTAACTATTTAACTATTTAACTAACTAACTAACTAACTAACTAACTTACTAGCTAGCTAGCTAACTAACTAACTAACTAACTAGCTAGCTGGCTGGCTGGCTAGCTAGCTAGCTAGCTAGCTAACTGACAACTTTATAAAATGGTAACAGATAATTTCCAGAAGTTTCTAGGAGTTAAGGAATATTGACAGAAAGGGAACTGGGAACCTCATAATAAAGTGGCCTTGAATATGTGCTTGCCTAGCTCCTTCACACTCCAAAAGCAGAATCTGTATGGAGTGACCTTTAACCTATATTTTTATTTATAATAGCCAGTAAAGAACGAGTCATCAGCTTAACACTTTACCGAACGAACCCTGATAATACATCGCTGTCGTTATCTGTGTTAAAATTCCTCCCAGAATGATCACGTCATCACCAAAACGTAGCACTGTGGGATCTAAACTGTAGTCAGGCCGATCCATTGAGATACGTGTTGTGAAAATATGTTGATACCGTAGAGAAATAGCGTTATATTTTACGTTTATAGTATTTAACGTAGTTTAGATTTGATCTGGTATTTCACAAAGGAGATATCAACGTTATGGAATGAAGATCAGTAATTCTATTAGGTAGGGTAAATACACACAACAGGAGAATTGCACTTGTGGGTCTTATACGGCTCTGGAATGTTAGATAAAGAAGTCGGCAACACGTCTATGAAAGAATGTTTCTGATAATCACCTGCTGGGAATGGAGATCAGTAACTCTGGTTTGCGCTTGTTCGTCTGGTAGAGTTATTCATTCTTGCGCGAGTTAGGATGAGTACAGGTAGGCCCCGCTATAAGTCGCTTCGGTGTACGTCGTTTCGCTATAACGTCGTTGTCATATTGGGGACTAACTTCACTTTACGTCGTTACGTTTCGCCATAACGTCGTTTTGAGGCTGGCAATCGGGCTGTTGATATCGGTAAAGTCCATGGTTTACCTCCAATGACGGTAAGGACAATTCATGCAGGTGCTGACAAAATCAAAGAGGGTGTTAAAATCATAACCCCTTTTGAGTGCTTCCAAGATCATTTGTACCATAAGTATTCTTATGGAGAACATGGAAGATCAGTTAGCCGTCTGGATTGAAGACCAGAACCAACGGAATATGCCTTTGAGCAAGATGGTTATCCAAGAGAAAGCAAAGTCTCTCTATGAAGATCTTGGTAAGAAAGCGGGTGAAAGCAGTACTAGTAGTGCCGATGATAGTTTTAGAGCGAGTCGTGATTGGTTTGAGCGCTCTAAGAAGCGGTCACACCTGCACAACATTCAGACAACAAGTGAAGTGGCGAGTGCTGATACTGAGGAGGGTGGTTACTGTGCAGCAAACATTGGACATATTTTTTGTTCAAGCAGAGAAGATCCAGGAAAAGAGGCAGGAAGAGGTTACAGTTTCATCCTCAGATAAAGAGGCAGAATTTATTGCCTCTACGTCCCAATAACTCTACCACTCGCCCTCCAACCCATATCTATTTAACCGATAAATATCAACAACCATCAAAATAAGCATTATTGTGGGACACAATACAATGTATTTCATTTAATTATATGGGAAATAGTGTTTCCTTATACATCGTTTCACTTAACGTCACGTTTTCCAAGAACCTAACCCCGACGTTAACCGGGGCCTAACTGTAGATCAACCAATAGATGTCAGCGTGGTCCAGAGGTTATGAGCTTACACTAATCTGCTCTCCGCTGGTCATGGGTTCGATCCTCACTGGGACGGATCCGGATGTCTAAAACTGACCGGGATTTCCAGGTCGACCCATGTATTAACGGGTAACAGGACACGTCTTGGGAAGTAAACTCAGCTGGCTTGATACTGATCATATTACCCGCCAACTGCTACTACCCTAAACAAGTATGAGTCTAACACCATGTAACCATTACACGTAAGTTTATTGAAGAATGGTGAGAATACCGGGGACAGATAGAAATAGTAGTAAAAATATCTTTAAAGGAGTTAAAATATGTTCTTCACTTCGTTTGATTTTTTACAGGCAACACAGGGACGCCAAAATACAGAGCCACTCGAACAGATCTTTTCACCATCTCCAAAGTTAGCAACCTTGTCCCAGCGCTAACAAATCTGCACTGAGTATTATGTAAACCGTCTACGTTCTGACACAAAGCCAGGCAGTTATTGGGCGTGAAATTAGGTCACAAAACTGCAATCTTAAGTAAGCCAAATTCTGACAGGAGACAAGTTAGGTCTGTCACAGTCTTGACAAATTCTGTGTTAGAGCCCAGGCCATTCTGTTGGAGAAGAAGAAGAGGGAAACTATTCTATTACAAACAGTAAGAACTCTCTGTCTTTTGTTAATATCTGAAGATGTAAAGCGACTATAAAACGTAGATAATGATATTGATATTATGTAATAGCTGTTTAATAGGTCGGTTCTGTGATGAAGGAGTTACCGAAGAAATTCGTGTATCCCGCACACCGCGTTCGAAACACAGCTGCGGGAGATTTTCCAGCAGACCGCCTTGCGTTGATTTTCATACAATGGCATGAGTTCCGGTCGTTCAGAAAGCAATATCAAACTACTGAATGTAAACTTGCCAAGGAATCACAAACTGTCCAAAAATTGCCGGGGTTGACTGCGTAGTCATGTAAACGATTATGGAACTAATGTTTTTAAATAGTTGTTTATCTAACTATATTGTTTTCGATGAACCCATGAAGGACATTATGGTTTTCTCTTTGCGCTTTAATTTTCTGTTAAAGATTAACGGTAAATACGGCCATGGTTTTCTCTCTGCGCTGTAGTGTAATGTTAAAGAATAACGGTAAATATGTCAATGGTTTTCTCTCTGCGCTTTAATGTACTGTTTAAGAATAACGGTAACTGTATCCACGTTTTTCTCTCTGGGCTTTAATGTACTGTTAAAGAATAACGGTAAATGTGTCCATGATTTTCTCTCTGGGCTTTAATGTACTGTTAAAGATTACCGGTAAATGTGTCCATGGCTTTCTCTCTGCGCTTTAATGTACTGCTAAAAAATAACGGTAATTCTGTTCAGCTTCGTGGCTTAGAGATTAGCGACTTTTCTCCGTAATCTGGTATACTCTCGTAGGTAACGTGATGACGGTGAGTTCGAATCGCATCGGTAACTTACGGGGTATGTGAGCCGGCTGCTCAGAAAGCAATGGCAAACTACTGAGCGTAATCTTGCCAAGAAATCAACAATCAGCTGAAAGATGCTGGTGTTGACAGCGATGTCCTGTAAAGGATATGCAAAAAAAAAAAAAAAAAATTCTGTCCATGGATTACTAAACTATATTCACATTACTTAATCTGAAAATTACTTATCCTTTGCAGGGCGTTGCGATCACACCAAGTTGATTTTCAAGGCAATTTTACGTTCAGTAATTTGCCAATGCTTTCTGAACGAGAAGTCAAAGTAGAGGTTTAATCGCGTGCACAATGCACATTTAGGCCAATGTATATATTTTGTTACAAAATAATGTTAATTGACATCTTTTTGTATTAATTTGCTGTCAGTGTATTTCATGTCAGTCACGCTGTCTTTTCTACCATATCATTTTATGCAATTATGCAACTGTTATGAAGTTGTTAATGAATTTATAATAAGACACATCTCATTTTTATATTCTTATATACATTATCATCATACTCCTTTTATTTTAATCATTATGTTGTTTTAATCATTATGTTGTTTAATCATTTTGTTGTTTCAATCATTATGTTGTTTAATCATTAGGTTGATTTAATCATTACATTGTTTTAATCACTATGTTGTTTAATCATTTTGTAGTTTTAATCATTTTGTTGTTTTAATCATTATGTTGTTTTAATCATTATGTTGTTTTAATAATTATGTTGTTTAATCATTATGTTGTTTTAATCATTATGTTCTTCAATCATTATGTTGTTTTAATCGTTATGTTGTTTTAATCATTATGTTGTTTTAATCATTATTTTGTTTTAATCATTGCGTTGTTTTAATCATTATGTTGATTTAATCATATGTTGTTTTAATTATTACGTCTGTTTGAGTTTCTCATGCATGAGCAGTAGAAGCAACGGTGTTAGTTAATTATAATAAACGTGCAAAGCTACGAGGCTCTCGGGTACATGGTGCTAACTCCTTAGTACGTGATCGAATGGTTAGGAGCGCTCGCTCTAAACGTCTAGTGCGCTAACCTCCGGTTTAATCCATGTACCATCAATAAAACAAATTGTACCTTAGTAATCTCCAGATATGGGTCTGAATGTGATAGCGCCATCCCATTTTGTAGGCGTGAGAGCATGTAAGTTTGTTTATTGTTTAATTCACATATCCTTTACAGGACATCGCTGTCAACAGCAGCATCTTTCAGCTGTCTGTTGATTTCTTGACAAGATTACGCTCAGTAGTTTGCTATTGCTTTCTGAGCGGCCGGCTCAGTTATCCAGCAAGTCACCAGCGGGAGTCGAACCGCTTTCAATTCTCGCCCGCTACGAGACTCTGCGTGATAAACGGGATTACGGAGAAAGTGGTGTAACCCCTCGGCCTGAGAGACCGGCGAGCATGTAAGTAGAGGCGGCAATTATTTCCCTCATTGTGATCAGCGATGAGCCCAGGTGTGGAACCCTAAGAAGAAGAGGAAGAAGAAGAAGAAGAAGAAGAAGAAGAAGAAGAAGAAGAAGAAGAAGAAGAAGAAGAAGAAGAAGAAGAAGAAGAAGAAGAAGAAGAAGAAGAAGAAGAAGAAGAGGAAGAAGAAGAAGAAGAAGAAGAAGAAGAAGAAGAAGAAGAAGAAGAAGAAGAAGAAGAAGAAGAAGGAGGAGGAGGAGGATGAGAAGAAGGAGGAGAAAAAGGAGGAGGAGAAGAAGCAGCGGGAGAAGAAGAGGCGGGATAAGAAGAGGCAGGAGCGGTAGGAGCGGAAGGAGCGGCGGGAGAGGGAGAAGGGGAGGAGCGAGATGAGGAGAGGAGGAGGAGTGGGAGAAGGGGGAAGACTAATATTTACTCCAAACCGCAAATAATGTCACTTGAAGATCCGGATCTTACTTACGCAATGAAAGCACGTAGATGTACAGGTGCACACACTTCAACTGCAAATATGGACGTTCGCTGAAGTATTACGACATAAGCAGTTATCCAGATCGTAATACTCCACATGCCCCTAATCATTCGACTCCATGACACACTTCAGGCGCGCATTAAGGCTTAAAGACTGTTGGATTACCTCGTAGTCGGTACAGGGCTGTTCTGGCTCATTGAGATTCTATACATAGTTACAGTTTAATGTGAGTTATTTCCATAACTGTATTTCAATTCTGTACTGGTATAATCGTCTATAATAGCCAACCGTTTTCAATATTCAGCTCTTGAAGTATGGATGCATTTGTTCTTTTCTTTATCCAAGATATTCATAGAACTCGTCTATAACATTTATATTCAAAGGAATTTATGCGCTGTTCAGCTTGTTTAGTAAGTGTCCAGGTTTCACAAGCGTATGTTGCAATGGGAAAGAAGCATGCTCTTAATAATCTAATTTTTTTAGTTCTATCTGTCCAACCCCACAATTTATTCAGTTGTTTTAGTCTTTAAAGAGCAATAGATATTCGTCTTTTAATTTCGTTCACTGTGTCACCATTGTTGGCACTCAATGACTCAAATTTCCAATGTGGCATCCAGGATAACAATTATCATTCGTCGATTAACCAGTAAAGTAACAATTCTCAAGAAGCAATTCTTTCTTTTGATTTCAGTAACGAATTACATTCATGTGACCTTTCCTTTCGTTAGCATTTCATGACATGACTGAAAGACTTGTGTCTAGCGTAGTGGATAGGATTTAGTAGACGCGGTTGTTGCACACAGTGAACAACTAGGGTTAGAATTAAACTGTAAGAAGACACTGATTATGATTGCCACTAGGACGAAGGACATGCCACAATATAGTAAATGGAAGTATTCTTCAACAAGCGAATTGGTACAATTATCTCAGAACAGTCATAACATCTGATGGGAGGTGCCGTGAAGAGATTAGAACAAGAATTGCCATGGTGAAGGTGGCCTTTTGCAAGATGAAAAACATACTGACTAAAGTAAAAGAAATAAAAAAGATGTCAATTGCAACGAGACAAAAGAGTGTTGAGGTGATACATAGAACCTATACTTTTGTATGGATGTGAAGCGTGGACAATGAGGAAACAAGCTGAAAAACATCTGAAAGTTGTGGAAATGTGGTTTCTGAGGAAAATGCATAGAATACCGTGGACAGATAGAAAAACCAATGACCAAGTACAACAAGAAACAAATGAAAATCGTAAATTGATTAGATAAAATAGACGTAGACAGTCAAAACTTTTTGGGCATGTAATGAGAAGTTTAACTCCTTCGAAAAAATGAGAGCTGATATATTAAACACAGACATAGTATAAGCACTTTACAACGAACTTCACTACAGCAAACGTAAATCACGGGAGAAAATGGGAGGGGTGGGTGGGGGGGGGAGGGGGAGAGAGAGAGAGAGAGAGAGAGAGAGAAAGAGAGAAATCAAGTATATAATATATATATATATATATATATATATATATATATATATATATATATATATATATATATATTTTTTTTTTAATCTAAAAAATAAAGTATGCTGCGACACAACGAATTGACGTTTCGATTATAATAATCTTCCTCAGGAATAACACAAACTGATAAAAAAAAAAGACAAATATGAAATTAGAAAATTTGATGATATTAACTTGTTAAAAGTCTTTTTCTGTTTTGTTTTAATGTTAATATTGTTTTGTTGTTGCATATCCATTTTTTTAAAAGGACATCGCTGTCAATACCAGCATTATACTGTTGTTGTTGATGTCTTGACAAGTTTATGTTCAGTAGTTTGCCTTGCTTTTTGAATGACCGGCTCCCACACGAATTCGTTAAAAACCGACACAACGCGGTCTGCTGTCAAATTGCGCGCAGCTGTGTTTCGAACGCGGGAAAGCGGGATTGCAAATCGAGTCCATAACACCTTCGCCACGGAGACGGCTTTAATGTTATTACATTTTCTAATTTCATGTTTTTCTTTAGATCTGTTTGTTTTGCTCCTGAAGGAGATTATTACAATCCAAACGTCGATTCGTTGCGCCATTGTATACATATTTTTATTTTATTATTTTCCTTTCAATATCGTCATTGATTTTATCCCATGTGATTTACGTTTGCCGTAGTGGAGTCCATTGTAAGGTATTGCACCGTGTCTATATCTCTCACTTTTTCGCAGGAATCACACGCACCTAACAATTTTATGTTCCAGTGTAGTGGTTTTAATGTGCCCGTTTGCAGTACTCGGTCTTTCCGTGGTCTGCGGATCGGCAGAACGCGAAGTCATTGATGTGGACATTTTAGGGAAGGTTCGAACAGTGCAACACAAAATACAGGCTATACATATATATTCTAAGACATTGAGGCCTGTCTCTTGGTGGGAACCGTCTTGATTGTAAGGTGGGTAATAGAGATTTTCACAAATTGAGACGGGGGTATTTGTGCATGTTAGGTGAGGTGTGCCGGTCTCTCTGGCCGAGGGGTTACACCACTTTCTCCGTAATCCCGTTTATCACGCAGAGTCTCGTAGCGGGCGAGAACTAGAAGCGGTTCGACCCCCGCTGGTGACTTGCGGGTTAACTGAGCCGGCCGCTCAGAAAGCAATGGCAAACTACTGAGCGTAATCTTGCCAAGAAATCAACATACAGCTGAAAGATGCTGCTGTTGACAGCGATGTCCTGTAAAGGATATGCGAATAAAAGGTGTAGATATATGTGAAACGCGAATCTTAGGGGGAAATGGTGACTTGCTTGTAAGTTTGGGCCTAGATATTGTTACATACTTGGAGTGTGTCCCCGTGTTAAAATAGAGGCTTGCTTGTAAGTTGGAACATAGATATTGTTACATACTAGGAATGTGTCCCTGCGTTAAAATAGAGGCTTGCTTGTAAGTTGGAACATAGATATTGTTACATACTAGGAGTGTGTCCCTGCGTTAAAATAGAGGCTTGCTTGTAAGTTGGGACTTAGATATTAAGGACTGTCTTCTTTAACAATCCACTACGTCTACGCTGAGATTCCTATCTGGTTTGCTCCAGTTGTATGCGGACGAAAAGAACCTAATCCACGAAGTTTCCCGGAAGGATTATAATAATCATTACCAGCATGTGCCCTGTCAACTGGCGAAGGCGGTCGTGTCTTTCCCCAGATCTCGGTTCTTGGATTTGTGGATCAGCTCTGTTGAAGGTATCCGACCATGTCACTGTCTCAGTCCATCCAGTATCATCTCTGTGGGCTAGCCTGGGCCTCATCTTTCACTGATCTTTCCAGTAGCTTATCCAATGTCTCTGTTCTCACTACAGGTCCAACAAATAATGTTTTGTCTCTTGCTATTAATCGCATGGAACCTGTCCCATGGGATTCCCATGTTAATCTGACAGTACAAGGAAGATACCGGTCTCTGTAACTAAGGACTTGCGAACGCGGTTTGTGAGCCCGTATACCCGGGTTCGAAACACAGCGGTGCTGGATTTTTCGAAAAAGGTATAGGGGCCGGTCGTTCAGAAAGCAATGGTAAACTACTGAACGTAAAGTTTGCCCCGGAATCATAAACAGCGAAAATGCTGGGGTTGACTGCTACGTCATATGAAGAACATGCAACTTAATTTTTTTATTTAAAATTAGTCGTATATAATGATCCACTTTCACTAGCCTCTTCCAGGCAATCGATATTAGCAGGCTTGTCCATGGGACATATTTTTCTGTCCCATCCCATGGTAATTTATGCTTGCCCCATTCCATCCCGTCCCATGGGACGTTTTCCATGGGATTCTTATGTTAATCTGACAGTACAAGGAATTAGCAACATTCGTCTCAGAAACCACATCTCTTTTGCTTCCAAACTCTTCCTAATTAGTTCATTCATGGCTCACTGATATAGAGAAGAAATGGCATTTAGCATCATATATATCATAAAATGCATGTAGAAATGCGTGCTTGGATGTGAAACGTGGACAATGAGCAGACAAGCTGGAAAAAAAAAACATCCAATGGCAGTAGAAATGTGGTTTCTGAGCAAAAAGCAAAGAATACCATGGAGACACAGAAAAGCCAATGAGCAAGTCCTACAAGAAGCAAATGAAAACCGTAAACTGATTAGAGAAATTAGACGTAGACAGTGAACATTTTGTGAAGAAATAAATTAGAGAACTTGGTGACAACTGACAAGATTGAGGGAAAAGGAACAAGGGGACGGCAGAGAAGTAAATTCCTGCATGGCTTGGCCAAGAGGCATGGTCGAGACAAGGTGGCATGGTTGAGACCATAACACGGAGCTGATCCTCGACTTTTGTAATCATGTAAGATAGCGAAACATGACCTCCCACTCTTGTCGGCATGACACATAATGATGATAACAGATGTGAAGACTGAAGAAGGAAATTGCTCTAGGGTGTAAATCCCAACTCGTATATCATCAGCTCTCCCATGTAAACTTGTGAGAACTAGGCAATATGTGCTGAGTTAGCCAATCGACATCACAGCAATAAGGAAATTTCCATAGGTGCTCTGTCCTCATATTCAATAACCAGCGAAGAGTCCCAATACTGAATGTACTAGTTGCAGTCTGATTATCTGTTAGCCTGACCTATGAATGATGATTGTCAGCGAGATCCACAGGCCACGCACTCCGGCTGCTCCATTCTCTCAATGCTATGATGATTTATATGTTCATCTACGCTCAACTCTCTCAAGGCTTTGATGATTTATATGTTCATCTATGCTCCATTCTCTCACGACCATGATGATTTATATGTTCATCTACGCTTAACAAATGATCCCAAGGGGCCTTAATCACATCTGCCTATTCCTGCACGAGTACATCACATAACGGTGCGGACCAAGCCAATTTGTCCGCCTGATCGTTTCCCATCACACCAGCATGTCCCGGGTAAAAATTCAACAGATGTTCCAATTTTTTTTTATTTCTGCATTAAAGCACGCCACTCGGTGTGATGCATGCTTCACATTTCTCGGCATTCTCTCAAAGTCCCGTACAATCACAAGAGGTGTGTATTTGTCCTTCAGTCAGCAAACCCCAGCAGTTACTGCCTCCACCTCCATTCTCTGGACAGATACCACGGTATCAAATGTCAGGCTCTCCTGCACAAAACAGTCCATTAAACTTCGCTTCAGAATGTAGTTGGGTCACTTTGGAATCGGTGTATAGTGCAGAAACATAGTTAGCTCATGACGGCTTGGAGGGAATGGCGCTGCAATGAGTGACTAGAGGAACTGGTCTCACTCGGAACTCTGAACTCGGAACTCAACTCAACTCATTTCTACTCAACTCTACTCATCTCTACTCAACTCTACTCCACTCAGCTCAACTCATTTCTACTCAACTCTACTCAGCTCAACTCATTTCTACTCAACTCTACTCAACTCAACTCAACTCAACTCAGTTCTACTCAACTCTACTCAACTGAACTCCACTCGCTTAAAGAGAACGTACACCACACGTTTACTATGTTTGGGTTAGTCCTGGTTATATTAATTATTATAGTGGCACAGCTTGACCAAGATGGGAGAGTTCATATCCACTGTTCAAATGCGCACCCCGCCGAACGGCACAGAATACACTGCTGTTCCATGCATTTAATGACCTGTAAAATTCTTGTTTCTATCTTTATGAGTCTCATCAATACTTACGAAATTGTTTATACTTGACTGAAAGGATAAAAGCGCTCTCTCTTAAACTTCCTGTGCCCTGATGGCGGGGTAAAGGGTTCAATAAAAGCTAGTTCTGTGGTGAAGTTGTTACGGACGCAATTCGTAATTCCGTATACCGCATTAGAAACTCAGCTGCAGGCGATCTGGCAGCAGACCTCTTTGCGTTGGTATTCATACAATGGTATGAATTCATATTGTTAAGTAAGCAATCGCAAACTACTGAACTTAAACTTGCCAAGAAATCACAAACAGCCAAACAAATACTAGTGTTGACAGCACATCCTGTGCTTGCTTGCTTGCTTGTGTTCGTTGGCTTGAGCTCCAACGCAAAGTCCTGTATGTCGGATGAAGGCATCCTGTTGTCCAACATCAGTGTGATGTCATATAGGACCTGAGGTTTGCGTGAGTATCCGTTGTCCCATGTCTGGCTTATTGGTGTGCAGACTGGTGGTTCCTCGCCATACAGGCAGACACTCTCCGACTTCGGAGGAATCGGCGATCCTATTGACTTCAGCCAGGACCCCGAAGGGACCTGTTGCCCAGGACGCTCGGCGAGGACGCGTCAATAGGTCTTGGCCAGTATATAACCCGGCTCTGGTGCCTTGGAAACACCTCTGCGTCCCAGCACATCCTGTAAAACCGTAAACAACCAACAGTCATTAATTTCCATTTAAACATTGAGGTCTCGTTCAGAAAGGAAAGCCAAACTACTGAACGTAAAATAACCTAAAAATGGGGTTAAGGTTGATCACAAAGTCTTGCACATGACATCATCATCATCATCATCATCATCATCATCATCATCATCATCATCATCATCATCATCATCATCATCATCATCATCATCATCATCATCATCATCATCATCATCATCATCATCAAGTGCCATGCCGGCTGGCGTAGACATTCATTTTGTTTTTGTTTTTTTTTGCATATCCTTTACAGGACATCGCTGTCAATACCAGCATCTTTCAGCTGTATGTTGATTTCTTGGCAAGATTACGCTCAGTAGTTTGCCATTGCTTTCTGAGCGGCCGGCTCACATACCCCGTAAGTTACCGATACGATTCGAACCACTGCTGATTCTCACCGTCATCACGTTACCGACGAGAGTATACGAGATTACGGAGAAAAGTCATAACCTCTAAGCCACGAAGCCGGCAGACATTCATTACTCTCCATAAATCTCGGTCTTTGGTTTTCTGGATCAACTCCGCAGTTGATATTCCTCCATGCCACAGTCGCACATGCTTGCTTGCTTGTGTTCGTTGGCTTGAGCTTCAACGCGAAGTCCTGTATGTCGGATGAAGGCATCCTATTGTCCAACATCAGTGTGATGTCATACAGGACTTGAGGTTTGCGTGAGTATCCGTTGTCCCATGTTTGGCTTATTGGTGTGCAGACTGGTGGTTCCTCGCCGTACAGGCAGACACTCTCCGACTTCGGAGGAATCCTACTGACTTTAGCCAGGACCCCGAAGGGACTTGTTGCCCAGGACCTTCGACGAGGACGCGTCAATAGGTCTTGGCCAGTATATAACCCAGCCCTGGTGCCTTGGAAACATCTCTGCGTCCCACAGTCGCACATGACATGCAGCTTTAAAAATCAAACAATGATAACCATATATTCTTCACGTGCATGTATAAGTATATATTTTCATATTTAATGTTGTCTTGCTGTCTTATATATTCTTAATTCCTTGTACAACTTCATAACCCAACCTAAATAGTGATAAAAACTCCACCGCGGAGCAAGGAGGGTTTCTAATCCTCAGAAGATGTCCCCCTTCTACGAATGTTTTTGGCTGTTTTACCTTCTCTACACTCTCTGGGGGAGGCCCCCGCGGGTTACGACTCCGGACGTCTTTCCCCTTGCGAGACGTTTGGTATATAAATTTAAAGAATATAGTCAGTCTCCGTGGCGAAGTGGTCAAGACGTTTGACTCGGGCTCCGAAGGTTGGGAGTTCGATTCCGGGCCGCGTCCTTAGATTCACGAGTGAAATTTTTCGGAGACTTCTGTGAGTCGTCGCTAGAGCTATGGAGTTCGTGCTTAGAGCGACGCTTTACGCGCTGCGGAAAGAGACCGAGCCATACGGGATAAAACCCGGTGCAATGAACTCGACCCTGTAGACTTTTCCGTGACTTTTTTTTTTTAAGTTAAAGAAAACAACAGTCGACTTGAGCTGTTGACACTCCATTGAGATGTTTCCAAACTGAGCGGATATAGGTCAAAAATTGTCTCTATTCTACACATGTTGAATAATCTTGCAACAAATGTTGTGCTGTCATTTCATCAGTTCCACAGTTACATTCAACATTATCCCTGATCTTTTTGCAATTCTTAAATGTACGCCTTTTAAAAATGTTTCGTGGACTCGCATTGAACTCATGCGTATGCCATACAAGTAGTACTTCTTCTAGTGCACTGGGCTTATTTTTGCGTGTGGATTAGTGTCGCGAGATAAATAAACTTGTTTGTTGCGATCGATGACAACCAAGCCCGACATTAGTCTGCAAACACAATAGACCCTTTGATGTTGAACTGACTGAGAAAAATATGTCGTTAAAACTGTCTGCACCTGGTCGGCATTTGTGTATGAGATCAAAGTGAGTCACGTCGCGATGTCTGCACACGGTCGACAATTTGTTGACAGGTTGTTGTTCGAGAGACGTGCACTGGCGTCATATCTGTCTGCAGGGCGGGAATCGGCCGTTGAAAGTGATGGACAGAATGTCTGCCAGAGTTCGGAAGGATTCTGTGATGTGGGGGGGGGAGGGGGGGGGGGGAGGTCTCTGGCTCACAGACAGCCAGGATCTTTGTTGTATGAGACAAAAAATTTCCCAGATGAAAGTGAACTTGACAGCGAATTGACTCCGGTTAGTCTAGAAACAGGGGGACAGATCCAGATTCTGGACTGATTGGCGTCTGGACTTTTTGGTGACGACACTCAAGCACCCATATAAAACCCAGTTGCGGTAAACAGGTGGAGGGAGTCGAGAAAAACATTCTGAGGTGTTAGGATCGGTGCATTATTCCGAGTTGCGTTACATAAGAGAGACTATAATGTCCAAGTGGTGATAGTTATCCGCGGACATAGATCCAGTCTGATTGCATAGTTTCTCGAGTAGCAACCGAAATAGGCATATGGTAGGCTATTAATAATATCTAACTTAAGAGTATGATTTGGAATAGAGTACAGTACTGTGCGGTGATATAATGTATTATAGGTGCGGTGATATAATGTATTAGGATTAGTGATAGAGTGTTCTATAAGTGCGGTGCTAGAAAGTATCATAGGAGCGTCGGCACTAGTATCCTATTGTGTGGCTTCAACTGGCTTGTGTGATATATCATTTTACTCAGGGAGTTTAGGACAATGTGGTGGAATAATAATTAGAGAGATTAAAGATGGTTGAGAGGGGGAAGAGGTATGTGAAATGGTAGGATCTTCCAGTAGGGCATCTGCTGGGTTTCTACCCGTTCCTTTATTCTTTCCTGGTGTTGCCATGTCTCAGATCATATGATGGAGTTATTTGGCCGTATGACAGAGATCGGATCTCTGTTATAGATCTGAGTGCTGCTATTGGCCTACACTTACCTAATTCCGGCCAGGACTGAGTTGCCCTCACCATAGTATTCTCTATTCTACAGGTTCCAGTTACAGGTCCACGTATGTGTTCTATGATTTTCAAGAGTGAAGCTAACACATTTTAGAAGATGATGGCTCAGAATTTGAAGACAGAAGTTGCTGAGAGGCCGCTACATTGGGCTTATACTCAAGTTGGTTTGCGGGAACCTGGCTTCTACTGAGCAGGACATGCTGATGAGATTATCAAGTAACAATTGTATCACTGAACAGTCAGATCATTGTAGAGATACACTATTGATACCAGGAACATTCACACCAAATTTATACTGATACAGAGAACATTTAGATTGTGGTGTTAATATGGGGAATCTTTACCACCAGTGACACTAGATCCAGTGAGATTTCCCCAATAACAGTGACAATAGGGTTAGAATTTTTTGATTAACAATCCTTTAAATAACAGAGGAAATTCATAGTGTGAATCAGAGTGAAGACTCTCATTAGACAGTGTTTGTCATGGGTGACCAGGCATCCTAGTGGTTCCAGAGACAACGGAGGAAGTCTTCGCGTGACCGGAGGAGCATCACCTGGGTGAGGCTACTTGTATGGGATACATGGTGCTGGTGTGTTTTCAGCACAGGGATGAGAATGACTATACTCCTGAACACTGATCTGAGTCTATAGACACTTTAGAGTACACGTCACACATTCTACACCTTATACACACACACACACACACACACACACACACACACACACACACACACACACTTCTCCTACATATACTCTTTGCTTTAATAAATTTCTTGTTTTTATTTGTTGAGGCTAGAGTTGTCAAGTATGTTATGTTGGGGAAGAATGAGATGGGGCATGATCCAGGGGTGAGTAAGAGTGAGAAGAAGGTGTCTTCAGATTGAAGGAGTGTGTGGACGGAGTCTGCTGGATATCTCCAGGATAGAGATATTGAATTAAAACAAATGTGGGTGTTGATTCCCCTCACTCCAGGGACGACATTAAAGTGGTAAAGAAGAACAAATAACTATTACGACATTCATTCTTTACACACGCGACAATTAGCTTTCCCTATTACCAGTGTCCCTCGCCATCAGACAAACCCATTCCGACTACTGGGGTACTTGTAATTCACGTCCCCAAGTCAAGGACGACAAGTCAACATGTTATTACAACTGACCGGTGTAGGGGTTGAACCCGCTACCTCGGCAATATCACACCGGCAGTTCAAGAGCAGGCTCTCTTATCCATTCGGCCGTACTGACCTCCAATCAACAGTTTTATTAAGTGACTATAAATTAGTAGTATTGTATGGCACGTCTGTGATCTTCTAGGTTCGGAGTTATGTGCGTGTTGTATATTGTTATATAATTGGAGAACTTGCTGACAACTGGCAAGATCGAGGGGGAAAGAGAACAAGCGTAAGGCGGAGAAGTAAAAACCTGGATGGCTTGACCACGTGGCATGGTAGAGACAAGAACAATGAGCTGATCCACGACTCTGATTATCGAGTGAGATGGCGAATACTGACCGCTCACGCTTGTCGGCATGGCACATAATGATGATGATATATTGCTTGCAGGTCTTTTAAACTGTAGTTAGACCGGCTCTGTGGTGAAGGGGTTAAGTCTGCAATTCGTAATTCTACATACCCCGTTCGAAACACAGCTGGAGGCGTTTTGGTAGCAGACAGCCTTGTGTTGGTTTTCATACAATAGTTTGAGTGACGGTCGTTCAGACAGCAATGACAAACTACTGAACGTAAATTTGCCAAGAAATAACAAATAGCCCCAAATTGTGGAGGTAGACTGCGATGTCCTGTATAGGATATGCAACAAGATTTGTACCCTCCCAATTGCGCTCCTCCCTCCAAACCCGTTGGTACAATGTGGGGTGTCGGGTTTGGTGAGCGCCGCCCAATATTCGGAGCTAACAGAAAGCAGGTAGTACCGTCTACTGTCATACGGTAGCTCAGTCATATCTGACTAAGAGACAGACTTACAGCTGCCTAAAACAACAGAAGTAAACACATTCCAAACAAGACAAAAATAGACCAGACGCAAAGAAAACAAAGATAAAGCAAACGATACAGGAAAAACAAAGACCCCCCCCCCCCCCCCCCCCCCCCCCCCAAAAAAAAAAAAAAAAAAAATTATGAAAAAGACACAAAGATACAGGGGTAGTAAGAGAGACAAACATAAATAAAGTTAATAAAGATAGAATAACCGACATATATGCATACGGAGATTACAACTATTATGTTTCTTTGTTCCTGCCGTTTTTCTTGGTCGGGCATGGAGATCAGTTGAATTATCATGGAGATTATTTACAGCCTGTTCTGGCCCGTTGTGTTACAGAAATATGTAAATAAATATCTACATATCCCGAATGGATGACAGATATAGATAGCTATGGAGGAACAAAAGCCGGGGAAGCGAACAAGAAGGGGAACGAAAAACGCAGATAGATTCAAA
>OY992881.1:116898458-117006985 GCA_963921405.1 Cepaea hortensis
ATTCCAGTGCAGCCCACTGTCATAGTTTTTTTTTCTTCTTCCTCCTCCTCCCTCCTCCCCCTCCCAAAATACGTACGTCCAGGAAATGGTCTTCTACATAGACAGTTCTCTCTGAGGTCCGCGATAACATATTAACCTGGTGGGATGGCAATCAATCATCCTACTACCTCCTCCCTCCTCCTCCCTCCTCCTCCTCTCCCCTCCTCCTCCTCCTCCCTCCTTCTCCCTCCTCCTTCTACCTCTCCCTCCTCTCCTCCTCCAACCTCCACCTCCCACTCCTCCACCCCACCCTCCCACCACCACCCACCACCTCCCACCTCCACCACCTCCCACAACCACCCTCCCACACCCACCACCCACCACACCCCACCCACCACCACCACCCTCCACCACCACCCACACCACCCCCACCACCCACCACCCCAACCACCACCTCCCCTCCTCCTCCTCCCCTCTTCCCTCCTCCTCCTCCTACCTCCACCTCCACCACCACACTCCTCCCCCACTCCTCTCCACCCTCCCAACCTCCTCCCTCATCCTCCGTCCTCCACAACCCTCCTCATCCCACTCCTCCTCCACCCTCCTCCTCCATCCTCCTCCTCTCCTCCACCTCTTCCATCCTCCTCCTCCCTCCTCCTCCTCTTCCTTCTCCACCCCCTCCTCCCTTTCCTCCCTCCTCCTCCTCCCTCTACCTCCACACTCCTCCTCCCTCCTCCTCCTCCTCCCTCACCTCCTCCTCCTCCTCTCCTTCTCCTCCCTCCTCCTCCTTTCCTCCCTCCTCCTCCTCCCTCTACCTCCTCACTCTCCTCCTCCCTCCTCCTCCCTCTCCTCCTCCTCCTCCTCCCTCCATCCTCCTCCCTCTACCTCCTCCTCCTCCCTCTCCTCCTCCTTCTTCCATCCTCCTCCTCCCTCTTCCTCCTCTTCCTTCTCCTCCCTCCTCCTCCCTTTTCCTCCCTCCTCCTCCCCCTCCTCCTCCCTCCTCCTCCTCCCTCCTCCTCCCTCTACCTCCTCCTCCCTTCACATTCCTCCTCTCCCTCTTTCTCCTCCTCCCTCTCCTCCTCCTGCTCCCTCCTCCTCCTCTTCCTCCTCTTCCTCCTCCCTCTTCCTCCTCCTCCTCCCTCTCCCTCCTCCCTCTTCCTGCTCCCTCTTCCTCCCTCCTCCTCCTTCCTCCTTCTCCCTCTGCCTCCTCCCTCCTCCTCCTTCTTCCTTCTCCTCCCTCCTCCTCCCTTTTCCTCCCTCCTCCTCCTCCCTCTACCTCCTCACTCCTCCTCCTCCCTCTTCCTCCTCCTTCCTCCTCCTCCCTCTTCCCTCCTCCTCCCTCTACCTCCTTTTCCCTCCTCCTCCTCCCCTCCTCCTCCCTCCTCCTCCTCCCTCCTCCTCCCTCTACCTCCTCCTCCCTTCACATTCCTCCTCCTCCCTCTTTCTCCTCCTCCCTCTCCTCCTCCTGCTCCCTCCTCCTCCCTCATCCTCCCTCCTCCTCCTCCCTCCTCCTCCCCCTCCTCCTCCTAATCCCTCCTCCTCCCTCCTATTCCTCCCTACTCCTCCTGTCTCCGCCCTCCTCCTCCCTCCTCCACCTCCCTCTTCCTCCTCCCTCTCCCTCCTCCCTCTTCCTGCTCCCTCTTCCTCCCTCCTCCTCCTTCCTCCTTCTCCCTCTGCCTCCTCCCTCCTCCTCCTTCTTCCTTCTCCTCCCTCCTCCTCCCTTTTCCTCCCTCCTCCTCCTCCCTCTACCTCCTCACTCCTCCTCCTCCCTCTTCCTCCTCCTTCCTCCTCCTCCCTCTTCCCTCCTCCTCCCTCTACCTCCTCTTCCCTCCTCCTCCCCCTCCTCCTCCCTCCTCCTCCTCCCTCCTCCTCCCTCTACCTCCTCCTCCCTTCACATTCCTCCTCCTCCCTCTTTCTCCTCCTCCCTCTCCTCCTCCTGCTCCCTCCTCCTCCCTCATCCTCCCTCCTTCTCCTCCCTCCTCCCTCCTCCTCCCCCTCCTCCTCCTAATCCCTCCTCCTCCCTCCTATTCCTCCCTACTCCTCCTGTCTCCGCCCTCCTCCTCCCTCCTCCACCTCCCTCTTCCTCCTCCCTCCTCCATTTACCCAAGACAGACAGACAGTCAGACAGATAGTCGGGAACGGGATCTTATATGACTACTTATATGATTTAAATGAGATGCTCTCCACCATGGGCTGGACTGGGTCAGACACTGTCATAGTTTTTTTTTCTTCTTCCTCCTCCTCCTTCCTCCCATTCCCAAAATACGTACGTAAATATATGATGATGATGATGATGATGAAAGAATCCCCGAACTAAAACGCTAGGGAAAGGGAAGAAAATGACGTGACTACACAGAATCGTCACACGGCAATCATCATCATCATCAAGTGCCGTGCCGGCTGGCGTAGGCGTTCAACTCTGCTGCTGATATATATGCCTCCATGCCACGGCAATATCAATAACAATTCATCTTTTTATGTGTAAGGAAGTTATCTACAGTCGTGTAGAAGGGAAGAACAATCAATGGAAGGACCGAAATCACAGAACCTAGACGAGTATGAATTCGGAATGGCGAACTCCCTCCTCCTCCCTCTACCTCCTCCCTCCACCCTCCTCCTCTTCCTCCTCCCTCTCCCTCCTCCTTCTCCCCCTCCCTTCTCCCTCCTCCTCATCCCTCCTCCTCCCTTCTCCTCCTCCCTCCTCCCTTTTCCTCCCTCTACCTCCTCTATCCTCCTCCTTCCTCCACATCCCTCTTCCTCCTCCTCCCTCCTCATCATTCCTCCTCCTCCTCACCCTCCTCCTTCTCCCTCCTCCTTCTACCTCTTCCTCCCTCCTCCTTCTCCCTCCACCTCCTCCCTCCTCCTCCTCCCCCACCTGCGTTCTCCTCCTCCCTCCTTCTCCCTCCTCCTCCCCCTCCTTCACCCTCCCTCCTCCTCCTCCTTCCTCCTCCTCCTCCCTCCTCATCCCTCTTCCTCCTCCTCCTCCCCTTTCCCCCTCCTTCTCTTAATCCCTCCTCCTCCCTCCTATTCATCCCTACTCCTCCTCCTCCTCTCTCCGCCTATCTCTTCCTCCCTCCTCCTCCTCCTCCCTCCTCCTCGCCCTCCTCTTCCTTCCTCCTTCGCCCTCCTCCTCCCTTCTCCTCCTCCCCCTCCCCCTCATCCCTCCTCCTTCTTCCTCCCCCTCCTCCTTCCTCCTCCTCCCTCTCCTCCTCATCCCTCCTCCTCCATTCTCCTCCTCCCTCCTCCTCCTCCCTCTACCTCCTCCCTCCTCCTCCCTTCACATTCCTCCTCCTCCATCTTCCTCCTCATCCCTCCTCCTCCTCTCTCCTCCTCCCTCCTCCTCCTCCTCCCTCTACTTCCTCCCTCCTCCTCCCTTCACATTCCTCCTCCTCCCCCTCATCCTCTTCCCTCCTTCTCCTCCCTCTTCCTCCCTCCTCCCACTCTCTCCTCCTCCTTCCTCCTCCCTCTCCTCTCTCCTCCTTCTCCCTCTTCCTCCTCCCTCTTCCTGCTCCCTCCGCCTCCTCCCTCCACCTACTCTCTCCTCCTCCTCCCTCCTCCTCCCTCTCCTCCTCCTCCCTCCTCCTCCTGCGTTCTCCTCCTCCCTCCTTCTCCCTCCTCCTCCACCCTACTCCTCCCTCCTCTTCCTAATCCCTCCTCCTCCCTCCTATTCCTCCTCCCTCCTCTTCCCTCCTCCACCTCCCTCTTCCTCCTCCCTCCTCCATTTACCCAAGACAGACAGACAGACAGATAGTCGGGAACGGGATCTTATATGACTACTTATATGATTTAAATGAGATGCTCTCCACCATGGGCTGGGCCGGGTCAGACAGACAGACAGACAGACAGACAGATAGACAGACAGACAGACAGTCGGGAACGGGAACTTATATGACTACTTATATGAATTAAATGAGATGCTCCCCACCAGGTATTGGGCGATGCCGGGCCGGGTCAGACAGACAGACAGACAGATAGTCGGGAACGGGAACTTATATGACTACTTATATGAATTAAATGAGATGCTCCCCATCAGGGTCTGGGCGAAGCCGGGCCGGGTCAGACAGACAGACAGACAGATAGACAGACAGACAGACAGATTGTCGGTAACGGGAACGAGAACTTATATGACTACTTATATGAATTAAATGAGATGCTCCCCACCAGGGTCTGGGCGAAGCCGGGCCGGGTCAGCTAGTATATATATATATATATATATATATATATATATATTTTAATCTAAAAAATAAAGTATGCTGCGACACAACGAATTGACGTTTCGATTATAATAATCTTCCTCAGGAATAACACAAACTGATAAAAAAAAAAAGACAAATATGAAATTAGAAAATTTAATGATATTAACTTGTTAAAAGTCTTTTTCTGTTTTGTTTTAATGTTAATATTGTTTTGTTGTTGCATATCCATTTTTTTAAAAGGACATCGCTGTCAATACCAGCATTATACTGTTGTTGTTGATGTCTTGACAAGTTTATGTTCAGTAGTTTGCCTTGCTTTTTGAATGACCGGCTCCCACACGAATTCGTTAAAAACCGACACAACGCGGTCTGCTGTCAAATTGCGCGCAGCTGTGTTTCGAACGCGGGAAAGCGGGATTGCAAATCGCGTCCATAACACCTTCGCCACTGAGACGGCTTTAATGTTATTACATTTTCTAATTTCATGTTTTTCTTTAGATCTGTTTGTTTTGCTCCTGAAGGAGATTATTACAATCCAAACGTCGATTCGTTGCGCCATTGTATACATATTTTTATTTTATTATTTTCCTTTCAATATCGTCATTGATTTTATCCCATGTGATTTACGTTTGCCGTAGTGGAGTCCATTGCAAGGTATTGCACTGTGTCTATATCTCTCACTTTTTCGCAGGAATCACACGCACCTAACAATTTTATGTTCCAGTGTAGTGGTTTTAATGTGCCCGTTTGCAGTACTCGGTCTTTCCGTGGTCTGCGGATCGGCAGAACGCGAAGTCATTGATGTGGACATTTTAGGGAAGGTTCGAACAGTGCAACACAAAATACAGGCTATACATATATATTCTAAGACATTGAGGCCTGTCTCTTGGTGGGAACCGTCTTGATTGTAAGGTGGGTAATAGAGATTTTCACAAATTGAGACGGGGGGTATTTGTGCATGTTAGGTGAGGTGTGCCGGTCTCTCTGGCCGAGGGGTTACACCACTTTCTCCGTAATCCCGTTTATCACGCAGAGTCTCGTAGCGGGCGAGAACTAGAAGCGGTTCGACCCCCGCTGGTGACTTGCGGGTTAACTGAGCCGGCCGCTCAGAAAGCAATGGCAAACTACTGAGCGTAATCTTGCCAAGAAATCAACATACAGCTGAAAGATGCTGCTGTTGACAGCGATGTCCTGTAAAGGATATGCGAATAAAAGGTGTAGATATATGTGAAACGCGAATCTTAGCGGGAAATGGTGACTTGCTTGTAAGTTTGGGCCTAGATATTGTTACATACTTGGAGTGTGTCCCCGTGTTAAAATAGAGGCTTGCTTGTAAGTTGGAACATAGATATTGTTACATACTAGGAATGTGTCCCTGCGTTAAAATAGAGGCTTGCTTGTAAGTTGGAACATAGATATTGTTACATACTAGGAGTGTGTCCCTGCGTTAAAATAGAGGCTTGCTTGTAAGTTGGAACATAGATATTGTTACATACTAGGAATGTGTCCCTGCGTTAAAATAGAGGCTTGCTTGTAAGTTGGAACATAGATATTGTTACATACTAGGAATGTGTCCCTGCGTTAAAATAGAGGCTTGCTTGTAAGTTGGAACATAGATATTGTTACATACTAGGAATGTGTCCCTGCGTTAAAATAGAGGCTTGCTTGTAAGTTGGAACATAGATATTGTTACATACTAGGAGTGTGTCCCTGCGTTAAAATAGAGGCTTGCTTGTAAGTTGGGACTTAGATATTGTTACATACTAGGAGTGTGTCCCTGCGTTAAAATAGAGGCTTGCTTGTAAGTTGGGACTTAGATATTGTTACATACTAGGAGTGTGTCCCTGCGTTAAAATAGAGACTTGCTTGTAAGTTGGGACTTAGATATTGTTACATACTAGGAGTGTGTCCCTGCGTTAAAATAGAGACTTGCTTGTAAGTTGGGACTTAGATATTGTTACATACTAGGAGTGTGTCCCTGCGTTAAAATAGAGACTTGCTTGTAAGTTGGGACTTAGATATTGTTACATACTAGGAGTGTGTCCCTGCGTTAAAATAGAGACTTGCTTGTAAGTTGGGACTTAGATATTGTTACATACTAGGAGTGTGTCCCTGCGTTAAAATAGAGGCTTGCTTGTAAGTTGGGACTTAGATATTGTTACATACTAGGAGTGTGTCCCTGCGTTAAAATAGAGACTTGCTTGTAAGTTGGGACTTAGATATTGTTACATACTAGGAGTGTGTCCCTGCGTTAAAATAGAGACTTGCTTGTAAGTTGGGACTTAGATATTGTTACATACTAGGAGTGTGTCCCTGCGTTAAAATAGAGGCTTGCTTGTAAGTTGGGACTTAGATATTGTTACATACTAGGAGTGTGTCCCTGCGTTAAAATAGAGACTTGCTTGTAAGTTGGGACTTAGATATTGTTACATACTAGGAGTGTGTCCCTGCGTTAAAATAGAGGCTTGCTTGTAAGTTGGGACTTAGATATTGTTACATACTAGGAGTGTGTCCCTGCGTTAAAATAGAGGCTTGCTTGTAAGTTGGGACTTAGATATTAAGGACTGTCTTCTTTAACAATCCACTACGTCTACGCTGAGACTCCTATCTGGTTTGCTCCAGTTGTATGCGGACGAAGAGAACCTAATCCACCAAGTTTCCAGGAAGGATTATAATAATCATTACCAGCATGTGCCCTGTCAACTGGCGAAGGCGGTCGTGTCTTTCCCCAGATCTCGGCTCTTGGATTTGTGGATCAGCTCTGTTGAAGGTATCCGACCATGTCACTGTCTCAGTCCATCCAGTATCATCTCTGTGGGCTAGCCTGGGCCTCATCTTTCACTGATCTTTCCAGTAGCTTATCCAATGTCTCTGTTCTCACTACAGGTCCAAAAAATAATGTTTTGTCTCTTGCTATTAATCGCATGGAACCTGTCCCATGGGATTCCCATGTTAATCTGACAGTACAAGGAAGATACCGGTCTCTGTAACTAAGGGCTTGCGAACGCGGTTTGTGAGCCCGTATACCCGGGTTCGAAACACAGTGGTGCTGGTTTTTTCGAAAAAGGTATAAGAGCCGGTCGTTCAGAAAGCAATGGTAAACTACTGAACGTAAAGTTTGCCCCGGAATCACGAAAAGCGAAAATGCTGGGGTTGACTGCTACGTCATGTGAAGAACATGCAACAAATTAAGTTGCATGTCGCACTTTTAAGCGACATGCAACTTAATTTTTTGTTTTAAATTAGTCGTATATTATTATCCACTTTCACTAGCCTCTTCCAGGCAATCGATATTAGCAGGCTTGTCCGTGGGACATATTTTTCTGTCCCATCCCATGGTAATTTATGCTTGCCCCATTCCATCCCGTCCCATGGAACGTTTCCCATGGGATTCTTATGTTAATCTGACAGTACAAGGAATTAGCAGCATTCGTCTCAGAAACCACATCTCTTTTGCTTCCAAACTCTTCCTAATTAGTTCATTCATGGCTCACTGATATAGAGAAGAAATGACATTTAGTATCATATATATCATAAAATACGTGTAGAAATGCATGCTGTGATGTGAAACGTGGACAATGAGCAGACATGCTGAAAAAAAAAAAAAACATCCAATGGCAGTAGAAATGTGGTTTCTGAGCAAAAAGCAAAGAATACCATGGACACACAGAAAAGCCAATGAGCAAGTCCTACAAGAAGCAAATGAAAACCGTAAACTGATTAGAGAAATTAGACATAGACAGTGAACATTTTGTGAAGAAATAAATTAGAGAACTTGGTGACAACTGACAAGATTGAGGGAAAAGGAACAAGGGGACGGCAGAGAAGTTAATTCCTGCATGGCTTGGCCAAGAGGCATGGTCGAGACAAGGTGGCATGTTCGAGGCGATAACACGGAGCTGATCTTCAACTTTTGTGATCATGTAAGAAAGCGAAACATGACCACCCACGCTTGTCGGGATGACACA
The DNA here is from genome assembly GCA_963921405.1 of Cepaea hortensis. Taxonomy (NCBI): domain Eukaryota; kingdom Metazoa; phylum Mollusca; class Gastropoda; order Stylommatophora; family Helicidae; genus Cepaea; species Cepaea hortensis. The sequence continues at coordinate 116,906,602 of OY992881.1, forward strand.
AAATGATGATAACAGATGTGAAGACTGAAGAAGGAAATTGCTCTAGGGTGTAAATCCCAACTCGTATATCATCAGCTCTCCCATGTAAACTTGTGAGAACTAGGCAATATGTGCTGAGTTAGCCAATCGACATCACAGCAATAAGGACATTTCCATAGGTGCTCTGTCCTCATATTCAATAACCAGCGAAGAGTCCCAATACTGAATGTACTAGTTGCAGTCTGATTATCTGTCAGTCTGACCTATGAATGATGATTGTCAGCGAGATCCTCAGGCCACGCACTCCGGCTGCTCCATTCTCTCAATGCTATGATGATTTATATGTTCATCTACGCTCAACTCTCTCAAGGCTTTGATGATTTATATGTTCATCTACGCTCAACTCTCTCAATGCTATGATGATTTATTTGTTCATCTATGCTCAACTCTCTCACGGCTATGATGATTTATATGTTCATCTACGCTCAACTCTCTCACGGCTATGATGATTTATATGTTCATCTACGCTCAACTCTCTCAATGCTATGATGATTTATTTGTTCATCTATGCTCAACTCTCTCACGGCTATGATGATTTATATGTTCATCTACGCTCAACTCTCTCGCGGCCATGATGATTTATTTGTTCATCTATGCTCAACTCTCTCACGGCTATGATGATTTATATGTTCATCTATGCTCCATTCTCTCACGGCCATGATGATTTATATGTTCATCTATGCTCCATTCTCTCACGGCCATGATGATTTATATGTTCATCTATGCTCAACTCTCTCACGGCTATGATGATTTATATGTTCATCTATGCTCCATTCTCTCACGGCTATGATGATTTATATGTTCATCTATGCTCCATTCTCTCACGGCCATGATGATTTATATGTTCATCTATGCTCAACTCTCTCACGGCTATGATGATTTATATGTTCATCTATGCTCAACTCTCTCACGGCTATGATGATTTATATGTTCATCTATGCTCCATTCTCTCACGGCCATGATGATTTATATGTTCATCTATGCTCAACTCTCTCACGGCCATAATGATTTATATGTTCATCTATGCTCAACTCTCTCACGGCCATGATGATTTATATGTTCATCTATGCTCCATTCTCTCACGGCCATGATGATTTATATGTTCATCTATGCTCAACTCTCTCACGGCTATGATGATTTATATGTTCATCTACGCTCAACTCTCTCACGGCTATGATGATTTATATGTTCATCTATACTCAACTCTCTCACGGCTATGATGATTTATATGTTCATCTATGCTCAACTCTCTCAAGGCTTTGATGATTTATATGTTCATCTATGCTCTATTCTCTCAATGCTATGATGATTTATATGTTCATCTACGCTCCATTCTCTCAATGCTATGATGATTTATATGTTCATCTATGCTCTATTCTCTCACGGCCATGATGATTTATATGTTCATCTACGCTTAACAAATGATCCCAAGGGGCCTTAATCACATCTGCCTTTTCCTGCACGAGTACATCACATAACGGTGCGGACGCAGCCAATCTGTCCGCCTGATCGTTTCCCATCACACCAGCATCTCCCGGGTGAAAAATTCAACAGATGTTCCAATTTCTTTTAAATTTCTGAATTAAAGCACGCCACTCGGTGTGATGCATGCTTCACATTTCTCGGCATTCTCTCAAAGTCCCGTACAATCACAACAGGTGTGTATTTGCCCTTCAGCCAGCAAACCCCAGCAGTTACTGCCTCCACCTCCATTCTCTGGACAGATACCACGGTATCATATGTCAGGCTCCCCTGCACAAAACAGTCCATTAAACTTCGCTACAAGATGCAGTTGGGTCCCTTTGGAATCGCGTGTATAATGCAGAAACACAGTTACATCATGACGGCTTGGAGAGAATGGCGCTGCAATGAGTGACTAGATGATCTGGTCTCACTCGGAACTCTGAGAAGAGGCCAGACGGACACATAATCACATGGCTATTACCATCAGTATTGGAACTCTTCGCTGTCTGTTGCAGGTGAGGATGACGCACATATGGGAACGTTCAGAGTGTTGTAATATCGGTTCTTGACTCAGCCCAACACAACTCAGCTCAGCTCATTTCTACTCAACTCTACTCATCTCTACTCAACTCAACTCAGCTAATTTCTACTCAACTCTACTCAACTCAGCTCAACTCATTTCTACTCAACTCTACTCAACTCAGCTCATTTCTACTAAACTCTACTCAACTCAACTCAACTCAACTCAGTTCTACTCAACTCTACTCAACTGAACTCAACTCGCTTAAAGAGAACGTATACCACACGTTTACTATGTTTGGGTTAGTCTTGGTTATATTAATTATTATAGTGGCACAGCTTGACCAAGATGGGAGAGTTCATATCCACTGTTCAAATGCGCACTCCGCCGAACGGCACAGAATATACTGCTGTTCCATGCATTTAATGACCTGTAAAATTCTTGTTTCTATCTTTATGAGTCTCATCAATACTTACGAAATTGTTTATACTTGACTGAAAGGATAAAAGCGCTCTCTCACTTAAACTTCCTGTGCCCTGATGAGCACTGAAAGGGTTCAATAAAAGCTAGTTCTGTGGCGAAGTTGTTACGGACGCAATTCGTAATTCCTTATACCGCATTAGAAACTCAGCTGCAAGCGATCTGGCAGCAGATCTCTTTGCGTTGGTATTCATACAATGGTATGAATTCATATTGTTAAGTAAGCAATGACAAACTACTGAACGTAAACTTGCCAAGAAATCACAAACAGCCAAACAAATACTAGTGTTGACAGTACATCCTGTAAAACCATAAACAACCAACAGTCATTAATTTCAATTTAAACATTGAGGTCTCGTTGAGAAAGGAAAGCCAAACTACTGAACGTAAAATAACCTAAAAATGGGCTTAAGGTTGATCACAAAGTCTTGCACATGACATCATCATCATCATCATCATCATCATCATCATCATCATCATCATCATCATCATCATCATCATCATCATCATCATCATCATCATCATGTGCCATGCCGGCTGGCGTAGACATTCATTTTGTTATTGTTTTTTTTTTTTGCATATCCTTTACAGGACATCGCTGTCAACACCAGCATCTTTCAGCTGTATGTTGATTTCTTGGCAAGATTACGCTCAGTAGTTTACCATTGCTTTCTGAGCGGCCGGCTCACATACCCCATAAGTTACCGATGCGATTCGAACCACTGCTGATTCTCACCGTCATCACGTTACCGACGAGAGTATACGAGATTACGGAGAAAAGTCATAACCTCTAAGCCACGAAGCCGGCAGACATTCATTACTCTCCATAAATCTCGGTCTTTGGTTGTCTGGATCAACTCCGCAGTTGATATTCCTCCATACCACAGTCGCACATGCTTGCTTGCTTGTGTTCGTTGGCTTGAGCTCCAACGCGAAGTCCTGTATGTCGGATGAAGGCATCCTGTTGTCTAACATCAGTGTGATGTCATACAGGATCTGAGGTTTGCGTGAGTATCCGTTGTCCCATGTCTGGCTTATTGGTGTGCAGACTGGTGGTTCCTCGCCGTACAGGCAGACACTCTCCGACTTCGGAGGAATCCTACTGACTTTAGCCAGGACCCCGAAGGGACCTGTTGCCCAGGACGCTCGACGAGGACCAGTCAATAGGTCTTGGCAAGTATATAACCCGGCCCTGGTGCCTTGGAAACACCTCTGCGCCCCACAGTCACACATGATATGCGGCTTTAAAAATCAAACAATGATAACCATATATTCTTCACGTACACGTACAAGTTTATATTTTCCTATTTAATGTTGTCTAGCTGTCTTATATATTCTTACGTCCTTGTATAACTTCATAACCCAACCTAAATAGTGATAAAAACTCCACCGCGGAGCAAGGAGGGCTTCTAATCGTCAGAAGGTGTCCCCCTTCTACGAATGTTTCGGCTGTTTTACCTTCTCTACACTCTCTGGGGGAGGACCCGCGCGGGTTACGACTCCGGACGTCTTTCCCCTTGCGAGGCGTTCGGTATATAAATTTAAAGAATATAGTCAGTCTCCGTGGCGAAGTGGTCAAGACGTTTGACTCGGGCTCCGAAGGTTGTGGGTTCGATTCCGGGCCGCGTCCTTAGATTCACGAGTGAAATTTTTCGGAGACTCCTGTGAGTCGTCGCTAGAGCTATGGAGTTCGTGCTTAGAGCGACTCTTTACGCGCTGCGGAAAGAGACCGAGCCGTATGGGATAAAACCCGATGCAATGAACTCGACCCTGTAGACTTTTCCGTGACTTTTTTTCTTTAAGTTAAAGAAAACAACAGTCGACTTGAGCTGTTGACACTCCATTGAGATGTTTCCAAACTGAGCGGATATAGGTCAAAAATTGTCTCTATTCTACACATGTTAAATAATCTTGCAACAAATGTTGTGCTGTCATTTTATCAGTTCCACAGTTACATTCAACATTATCCCTTATCTTTTTGCAATTCTTAAATGTACGCCTTTTTAAAATGTTTCGTTGACTCGCATTGAACTCATGCGTATGCCATACAAGTAGTACTTCTTCTAGTGCACTGGGCTTATTTTTGCGTGTGGATTAGCTTTCCCTATTACCAGTGTCCCTCGCCATCAGGCAAACCCATTCGTACTACTGGGGTACTTGTAATTCACGTCCCCAAGTCAAGGACGACAAGTCAACATGTTATTACAACTGACCGGTGTAGGGGTTGAACCCGTTACCTAGGCAATATCACACCGGCAGTTCAAGAGCAGGCTCTCTTATCCATTCGGTCGTACTGACCTCCGATCAACAGTTTTATTAAGTGACTATAAATTAGTAGTATTGTATGGCACGTCTGTGATCTTTTAGGTAGGGAGTTATGTGCTTGTTATATATTGTTATATAATCGGAGAACTTGCTGAAAACTGGCAAGATCGAGGGGGAAAGACAACAAGGAAAAGACAGAGAAGTAAACACCTGGATGGCTTGACCACGTGGCATGGTAGAGACAAGAACACTGAGCTGATCTGGTGATCAAGTGAGATGACGAAACATGACCGCCCACGTTTATCGGCATGGCACATGATGATGATGATTTATTGTTTGCCTCTCCCGTGTGTTGCTGGGGCCCTTAAGGGAAGCAAAGAATAGCAACACTGTAGCCTACCACGCATGTCGTAAGAGGTGACTAAGGAGGTTTGATGGTTCCGTCGCCCTGCTACTGAGTGAGTGCGTGGCGCGACACTGTGAGCTGTGAGTTTTGTGTGAGATGCTTTTGAATCTGCCCGAATGTTTTTAGAACGTGACAGAGTTTACCGATTTTTGCCTTATGCAGAAATGCGTGGCTGCTGGGCTTCTGGTTGACTGCCACTACCATCGACGATGAACTGTATTTTCGTGGACTGTGTGGGTGAACATCTAGGAAACATCCAGATAGGAAAATGACTGCCGATTCCATCAGAGATAAACTGGATGTTTCGTGGGGGACTATTGTGTTGACATTCTGGCGGCGGCATTATGCACAGTGTATCTGTGCGGACTGTTGTTTGTCGAGACTCCTGTCTTTTCCACTTTTCACCTTCGGCAGTGGAGAGCGTTTTGTGTGATATTCACTGGCACAGGAACGGAGCATAATGGGGATAACCCGTTGCTGTGAAGTTGGAACTGCGACTAACTAACTATTGTTTGCCTGTATTTCTTTATTGTAGTTAGACCGGCTCTGTGGCGAAGGGGTTAAGGGCGCAATTCGTAATTCCGCACACCCCGTTCGAAACACAGCTGCCGGCGTTTAGGTAGCAGACAGCCTTGTGTTGGTTTTCATACAATAGTTTGAGTGGCGGTCGTTCAGACAGCAATGACAAACTACTGAACGTAAATTTGCCAAGAAATAACAAATAGCCCCAAATTGTGGAGGTAGGCTGCAATGTCCTGTTTGGATATGCAACTATTTTTTTTTAAATTTAGAGCATTACTTTGCTGATCCGGCAGCTTCTGCAACTTGTCTTGTTCCATATTTATTGGTGTTACCTTTCCTCTGGAAAATTTACACTATTTTACACTAGTCAGGCGGAGAGAGGGATCATGCTGCATGGGCAACACATGGTCTCTACAATTCAGCCTAAGCTTTGTACTGTATAGAGGTATAACCCCGTTTTCAATCTATCGTATGTCAAGACGGCAAGGTGCCAGTAGTAGTATTTGTTGTCTACATCCACTCACCTGTCTTAGTTGCTTTCCAGGGTTTCATACGAATGCTATGTCATGCCGCTGTGGCATATTGGTTTGTTCGCTTGCCTACCTAGACAGTTGTCCAGGTTCAATCATCAGCAGTAGCAAGGTTAATTTGTGTCCGATTATTAAGTCTCATTAATACGTATCTTTATGGGAAGCGATAAGTAATGTCCAGCAGCTTTAATAAATTCATTGTTTCGTTTTCCCCCTAGTAATACTTTTCTAAATGTTTCCTTTCCGTGTAGACAGAGCCCGTTGGACAAAAATATGTTGCTTCAGAGGAAAGGTACCACCAATCCATCTGTAACAAGGCAAGCTGCAGAAGCTGCCAGGTCAGCAATGCAACGCTCTAATTGTCCGCATGCTGGAGCTTTCATCTTAGAACCGTTGCCCACCAATGTTTAGGGCCTGGTCTGCCTTACTATGATATTTAGTCTTCAGACTGTAATTTATCGCACTAGGATAAGATTTGTACCCTCCCAATTGCGCTCCTCCCTCCAAACCCGTTGGTACAATGTGGGGTGTCGGGTTTGGTGAGCGCCTCCCAATATTCGGAGCTAACAGAAAGCAGATAGTACCGTCTACTGTCATACGGTAGCTCAGTCATATCTGACTAAGAGACAGACTTACAGCTGTCTAAAACAACAGAAGTAAACACATTCCAAACAAGACAAAAATAGACCAGACGCAAAGAAAACAAAGATAAAGCAAACGATACAGGAAAAACAACCCCCCCCCCCCCCCCCACAAAAAAAAATAATTATGAAAAAGTCACAAAGATACAGGGGTAGTAAGAGAGACATACATAAATAAAGTTAATAAAGATAGAATAACCGACATATATGCATACGGAGATTACAACTATTATGTTTCTTTGTTCCTGCCGTTTTTCTTGGTCGGGCATGGAGATCAGTTGAATTATCATGGAGATTATTTACAGCCTGTTCTGGCCCGTTGTGTTACAGAAATATGTAAATAATATCTACATATCCCGAATGGATGACAGATATAGATAGCTATGGAGGAACAAAAGCCGGGGAAGCGAACAAGAAGGGGAACGAAAACGCAGATAGATTCAAATGTGATAGATAAATTGCACAAGGCAATAACAGAGGCAGAACATCTGGCTTATTATCGTCACAATGTGCCACGCCGATAAGAATGGCGGTCAGATTTCGCCATCTCACACGATCAACAGATCAACAGTTGTTGATCCCTACTTGGCGAGACTATTCCAATTGAGCACCCATTTACATCTTTTCTCTCATTCTCTATAAGTTGACGAAACCTGGTTTTCTGGACATTTGTAAAGAAGCTAGTTTGCCATTGCTTTCCTTCTTAATAGTGACTATACTGATCGATGACCGTAGCCATTGTCTCCAAAAAGAGATCCTCTGCCTACCGCCGTGAAATTGGAGACCATAAAAAAACAACTATCTGTCGACTGCTCTTCAACTCCACCCACCATCTGCATCCATGGCTTCACGTTACTCTGACTGTGTGTGTGTGTGTGTGTGAGAGAGAGAGAGAGAGAGAGAGAGAGAGAGAGAGAGAGAGAGAGAGAGAGAGAGAGAGAGAGAGAGAGGAATAAACAGGTACACCACTCTGCCCAAAGGTGTCCCAAAGGCTAGCAGATTCTTATGATGAAGAGACATTTTGAAAGGATGTTTTAGAGGAACAGTTCTGCAACGGAAAGTCCGGTCGATGTAGATGATGATGATTATGATGATGATGATGACGATGATGATGATGATGATGATGATGATGATGATGATGATGATGGTGATGCTTGCTTGCTTGTGTTCGTTGGCTTGAGCTCCAACGTGAAGTCCTGTATGTCGGATGAAGGCATCCTGTTGTCCAACATCAGTGTGATGTCATACAGGACCTGAGTTTTGCGTGAGTATCCGTTGTCCCATGTCTGGCTTATTGGTGTGCAGACTGGTGGTTCCTCGCCGTACAGGCAGACACTCTCCGACTTCGGAGGAATCGGCGATCCTACTGACTTTAGTCAGGACCCCGAAGGGACCTGTTGCCCAGGACGCTCGACGAGGACGCGTCAATAGGTCTTGGCAAGTATATAACCCGGCCCTGATGCCTTGGAAACACCTCTGCGTCCCATGATGATGATGATGATGATGATAGGCGCAGTAAAAAATAGCAGCAAATATAAGAAACATGGCGATGTCATATGATATGCAGGTAACACGAAACGGACGTCGGCAGGGAATTGTATAAACAGAGCAACTAAACACCGAGATACTATCTAAATAGGAATTTTTTTTTCTCGTGCATTTGACAAACAATACAACCCAACTCTTGATTCAGATTCGGGTGGATGATAGGTATGCACGGGTTGTCACATCAGTGGGACATGACAATATGAAGTAGGGAGTTGCAAAACATGAATTTAAATGCGACCTTGAGAAGACTGTCTTCTGGGTGTTATTTAAGTTGGGGATAATGAAGGTGGGGGAAAATAAGGGGGGGGGGGTGGCGGTGGGATTCATCCTATGTAATATAAACAATTTACGTTGTGCAGATGATACAGTAAATATCTGGATGGCTTGGCCACGTGACATGGTCCAGACACGAATACGAAGCTGATCAGGATTCTGGTGATTTTGTAAGATGGCGAAACATAACCGTCCACGCTTATCGGCATGTCACATGATGATGATGATGATGATGATGATGATGATGATGATGAGATGACACAGCGATGACAGATGGGCACGCTAGAGATCTACAACAGCTTTTGAAGATTGTAGTACAAGAGAGTACCATAGTGCGTTCACAAATGTTTGCCCTTATTCATGTTCCATTTAGTTTTATTGAAAAGTATCTCTTGCATCGCTAGGAAATTTTTCTTGTCGTCTTATATTTACCCCCACCCGAGGATTATATCTTTGACAGGTCCAAAGGAAACTGAAATCATGGAAAGCGGCGAAATTTCTTTGCTGTTTTGGCGAAAGTGTATTAAATTTACGCTAACAAACTTGTGTTACTGCAATGTACGTCAATACGGGTATAGTCTGTTTACTTTTGTCTTCCCCCAATATACAATTCCATATCTCAGTAACCAACTGAGGGAAAATGATGAGATTTAGCATTTAACCTTATCATTATGTTCACCCAACAAAAAAGTTTTGTTCTGGAGATTGTAAAGCAGATTTCAAAGTTTGTTTATATGCGGTATATAATTTACTGGACAGAGATGAAGTCCATGTTATTAAATGTATTACCTCTTCACACGGAAACATTAGCGCTGAATATTTAATTTTCTCGTGGGACATAGGATTGTCCTTATGACACGTGACTCGCGTAGAGCCATGTGACGTCATCCGAACTGGCGGAAAATTACTGTAAAACAAGTTTGTTAGCGAGAAATCACTAGTTGTTCACCAAAACATCAAAGAAATGTCGCCGCTTTCCATGATTTAAGTTGCTTTTGGACCTATCATAGACATATTCCTTGGGTGGGGGTAAATATAAGACGGCAGGAAAATTTTCATAACGATACAACAGACAGTTTTCAAAATAATTGATCGTGAATGAAGACATTCATTTCTGGACAGACTATACCACTTCCGTTTCCTTATGTGACGTGCTTTTCATAAGGAGAATATTCTTTATTAAGTACTGATGTTTTCATGTGAAGATGTAATACATTTCATAATATGAACTTCATCTCTGACATGTAAATCACATACCACAAATAAACAAATATTGAGATCGACTGTACATTTTCCATAACAAATTTAAAAAAAAATGATTTGTTGGGTGTACACAATGATAAAGTTATATGTTAACAACTCACCATTTTCCCTCAGTTGGTCATTAAGTTATGGATTTGTATACAAACACTTGTGAACTCACCATAGAGGAGACTTTTCTTATTATCAAGAAAGTAAAAGAAATGTTTATATCAATGACAAAGATAACACCATCATCTTCTACTTTTGCCGTCAAGCGGCGTGAGAAAGAATAATTGGCGATCCAACACCCGATGGTCGGCACTGGATAGTATCAGTCCGTGAGATTTTACAATGTCTTTGATGTCTTCAATCCATTTTGTTCTCGTGTGTCTCCTTGCTCTCGTAGCAGATGTTCTTTGAAGTAGGGCCAGTTATGGTAGTTGATGGCGTTGTATTCTAACAAGATGGCCAAACCATTTGAACTTCCGTTGTTCATTAAATGTGGCACAATGTGATGATCCCATTGTCTGTCTGATAACAGCATTTTTATTCGGTCTCGGATGGTTAAGTTATCAGCTCTCCTCAAGCATCTCATCTCACAGGTATTGATTTTACGTTAAGTGTCATTTAGATAATGTCCAAGTTTGAGATTGGCAGCATGTGGTTGGTGTGAATGTGTTATTTATTATCTCTCGTTTTGCGTATATGGGTACATTTGGATATTTCAGTATGGGTGACAGTTGATATATAGGAGCATTAGCTTTTTGACATATGATTTCGATTTCTGTATCTATTCCGCGTGATAACACCAACATGTGATATTACAATATAAGGGAAAATGCATAACCAAATCGATGAATTCAAATATTTGGGGAAAGTCATGACATCAGATGGTAGATGTGCGATAGAGATTAAGAGTAGAATAAGACAAGCAAAAGCTACATTTCAGAAGATGTAAAGTATCTTGTGGAATAAATGAATTTCAATGAAATGTCGGAGAGTACTTTACAGTTATATAGAACTTCTTCTGCTGGATGGCAGTGCATCATGTAGATAGCAGGAGTGAGGCATCAGAGACGAATGTTCCGAATAGCTCGGGTGGCCAGAATAAGTAACAATGATTGCCTGGAAGAGGCGAATGTGCGTGAAGCAGGCTAGTGATCGGGTAAGAGGCTCACGAACGTGACGGAGGCTAAAGAATGTAACATATGCTAATGAACGTGGCACAGACCAGTGAGCGTTACAGGGGTTAATGAACGTGGCTGAGGCTAGGCTAATGAGTGTGACGGAGGCTAATGGACGTGACGGAGGCTAATGAACGTGGCGGAGACAAATGAACGTGACGGAGGCTAATTAACGTGGCGTAGGCTAATGAACGTGACAGAGGCTAATGAACGTGACGGAGGCTAATGAACGTGACGGGGGCTAATGAACGTGACATAGGCTAATGAACGTGACATAGGCTAATGAACGTGACATAGGCTAATGAAAGTGATAGAGGCTAATGAACGTGGCGGAGGCTAATGAACGTGACGGAGGCTAATGAACGTGACGGAGGCTAATGGACGTAACAGAGGCTAATCAACATGACGGAGGATAATGAACGTAACAGAGGCTAATCAACGTGACGGAGGCTAATGAACGTGGTAGAGGCTAATGAACGTGACAGAGGCTAATGAACGTGGCGGAGGCAAATGAACATGACGGAGGCTAATTAACGTGGCGTAGGCTAATGAACGTGACAGAGGCTAATGAACGTGACGGAGGCTAATGAACGTGACGGAGACTAATGAACGTGACAGAGGCTAATGAACGTGGCGGAGGCAAATGAACATGACGGAGGCTAATTAACGTGGTGTAGGCTAATGAACGTGACAGAGGCTAATGAACGTGACGGAGGCTAATGAACGTGACGGAGGCTAATGAACGTGACAGAGGCTAATGAACGTGACAGAGGCTAATGAACGTGACTGAGGCTAATGAACGTGATAGAGGCTAATGAACGTGACGGAGGCTAATGAACGTGACGGAGGCTAATGAACGTGACGGAGGCTAATGGACGTAACAGAGGCTAATCAACATGACGGAGGATAATGAACGTAACAGAGGCTAATCAACATGACGGAGGCTAATGAACGTGGTAGAGGCTAATGAACGTGACAGAGGCTAATGAACGTGACGGAGGCTAATGAACGTGACAGAGGCTAATGAACGTGACGGAGGCTAATGAACGTGACGGAGGCTAATGAACGTGATAGAGGCTAATGAACGTGATAGAGGCTAATGAACGTGACGGAGGCTAATGAACGTGACGGAGGCTAATGATTTGACGGAGGCTAATGAACTTGACGGAGGCTAATGAACGTGGTAGAGGCTAATGAACGTGACGGAGGCTAATGGACGTAACAGAGGCTAATCAACATGGCGGAGGATAATGAACGTAACAGAGGCTAATCAACGTGACGGAGGCTAATGAACGTGACGGAGGCTAATGAACGTGATAGAGGCTAATGAACGTGACGGAGGCTAATGAACGTTACAGAGGCTTATGGACGTGACGGAGGCTAATGAACGTTACAGAGGCTTATGGACGTGACGGAGGCTAATGAACGTTACAGAGGCTTATGGACGTGACGGAGGCTAATGAACGTTACAGAGGCTAATGAACGTTACAGAGGCTTATTGACGTGACGGAGGCTAACGAACGTGACGGAGGCTAATGAACGTGACGGAGGCTAATGAACGTGACGGAGGCTAATGAACGTGACGGAGGCTAATGAACGTTACAGAGGCTTATGGACGTGACTGAAGCTAATGAACGTGACGGAGGCTAACGAACGTGACGTAGGCTAATGAACGTGACGGATGCTAATGAACGCGACGAAGGCTAATGAACGTGACGGAGGCTAATGAACGTGACGGAGGCTAATGAACGTGACAGAGGCTAATGAACGTGGTAGAGGCTAATGAACGTTACAGAGGCTAATGAACGTTACAGAGGCTAATGAACGTTACAGAGGCTAATGAACGTTACAGAGGCTAATGAACGTTACAGCGGCTTATGGACGTGACGGAGGCTAATGAACGTGACGGAGGCTAATGAACTTGACGGAGGCTATGAACGTGACGGAGGCTAATGAACGTGACGGAGGCTTATGGACGTGACGGAGGCTAAGGAACGTGACGGAGGCTAATGAACGTTACAGAGGCTAATGAACGTGACGGAGGATAATGAACGTGACGGAGGCTAATGAACGTTACAGAGGCTTATGGACGTGACGGAGGCTAATGAACGTGACGGAGGCTAATGGACGTTACAGAGACTTATGGAAGTGACGGAGGCTAATGAACGTGACGGAGGCTAATGAACTTGACGGAGGCTATGAACGTGACGGAGGCTAATGAACGTGACGGAGGCTTATGGACGTGACGGAGGCTAAGGAACGTGACGGAGGCTAATGAACGTGACAGAGGCTAATGAACGTGACGGAGGCTAATGAACGTTACAGAGGCTAATGAACGTTACAGAGGCTAATGAACGTTACAGAGGCTTATGGACGTGACAGAGGCTAATGAACGTGACGGATGCTAATGGACGTTACAGAGGCTAATTAACATACTGGGCCATACTGGGCCTTCACTCGCCGATGAATGTCTATTAGTTTTACCCCTCCACTGATAAAAAAACGGATGGTGCATGTCAAAAGTGGGGTGGCCATCTTTACTCTGTCCTTATGACGTCACCGTGTTCGTCTGCACCGTGATGCCACGTGCTTACCACTCTTGATGACCTTAGCAAGAATATTAACAGGTTACAAGACAATGGCATGGTTATTGTCATTTCCATCACACTTTTGAAGTTTTCATTTGTTGCCCATTCGCATGTAAGACTACGTCACTTTGGAAGGCACGTGATGATGATGATGTAATGCTCGTCCTCTAGAATACGTCACTGGGCGAGTTCAGCTGAATCAAGAACCGACACAACAGCACTCATGACATTCCCATACATATGCCGTCCTCGTCTGCAACATCTGGGCATGACGAGGGCAATGATTTATCAGCTCGTGGTAAACACCATTGAAAGCCAAGTCACAAACTGGCTTCTGTGCACCAAGTATAACACGCACAAGTCTCAGATGACATAGTCCAGTGTTTATTGACATGTCCCTAGATAGAACCGAGGCCCACATTTGCTCAAGAAGGAACTGCACACAGTGTGTTAGTATCATCCATGTCATGGTTCTGTAAATTGGTGAGTATGATGATGATGGATTGTCTGTTTACCTTAGACCAGCAATGAATACGTCGGCAGGCAGCGTGAATGCTAAAAATATGAAACGTGACAATTTTTTTTTTTTTTTAAATTTAAAGTTGCATATCCTTTAGAGGACAGACATTGCAGTCAACACCAGCATTTTACTGCCGTTGTTGGTGTCATGGCAAGTTTTACGTTCAGTAGTTTGTCATTGCTTTCTGAACGACCGGCTCCCATACCAACAAGTTAAAATCAGCGCGACACGGTCTACTGCTAAATCAGTCGCCGCTGTGTTTCGAACGCGGGTTAGCGGCATCACGGATGTTTGTTCACGTGGGTACTTAAACTTGTGTCCAGGTTGAGAAATTGGTTGTCTGCAGTTATGATGCTGCAAACATGCCGAGTGTCTGTACCAGTGGTTCTCAACCTTTTTTTTTGGCCATGCCTCCCTTTACCATATGTTCAGAATGTTATTCCCCCCTTTCGTATTTCCTCCCTATAAATTCCCCCGCCCTCTTTTTTTCCGCCCCTACACAGTATATGTAAAAATGGAAGCTAAATTTAATAACGCATACTAGAACAAGTCTAGACATCTACATAAAACGTGATTTGCGGGTCTACTTACGTTATAAAACTAATTTCAGAAGGGCGAGAAGAACAGAACCATAAAGTATGGAGGGAAAATCAATATCAAGTAATCGGTTCTTGTATTAACTTGATCTTGAAATAATCTTAATTCCTCCCAAGGAAACCCTCAAATCCCCTTCCCCACCCAGGGGGGAATTCCCCACCGGTTGAGAACCACTGCTCTATACCCTTCTTTGAAGAGCTGTTACATGGATTCATGAGAATGTATCCAATAGTCATATATATATATGAAAAACTGGAAACAGATTTTGTGCTTTACTAGTAACAAAATAGACGTTGCGGCCAAAGCCTTCGTCAGTACAGAATAATCAAACACAAACTGATAAAACTACATGAACAATACTACATGAAAATATAAATATAACAGTTACTTATCTGGATCCTTATTAAGGGCTGGATATGTATTCCAAACGCTAAGCGCGTATCATGACTTGTAATGAAGTGAATATATGTAGAGTAGCACTGGCAATAAACTACTGAGCGTAATCTTGCCAAGAGATCAACATACAGCTGAAAGATGCTGGTGTTGACAGCTAAGTCCTGTAAAGGATATGCTAAAAAAAAAAAAAAAAAAAAAAAGCACTGGCAATATTTAACCTTCTAAGCAATATCTATATCTCCATACTACGCCAGTTGTTGGTTTTGACTAAACTGTCACTCTGAATAGTTTGCGACCAGGTGTAAGGCCAGATGGTGACGTACAAGCTGTAGCGAACGTAGAAAATAATTTAAATATATCATCTGCCACTCATATTGCACAATTTAACAGAATTAGTTACCAGGAGACGCACTAGACAGCAGAACAATTGATATGACACCATGGGTGTATTTCTACAGCGAGTACATATTTTTTTCTAGATAGGTTGAAATCATAAGCTCCCGAACATTCATAATTTTCTTGTATTTGGTGCTTCCTCTTTTGCATACTTCTCGCCATTTATCTTTAATGCAAGCCGCCCTTGTCAGAATATGTGTTTCAACTTGTTTACTTCGATGGTGTCTGACATTCCTCAGTGTTGTTTACTTCCGTCGGTAATAACAACATATGCCAAACTTTTCGTTTAAAGCAGTTTGCTAAACTCGTGTGATCTTTCATGTTTTTCTTCTCATAGTCTTCGATGTTGGGCGTTGGTTTTCATGTATTTCATTTTTTCATTGATCTAGAAAAAAGTAATTACAACAACGGAAATGAGACGCTGAGAAGAATGCTCAATGTATCAAGAAGAGAGAAAATCAGAAATGAAGAAATCAGGACTAAAGTGTCGGTTATATCAGCATTAGATTTTATTAGAAAACAGCAAGTTAAGCTACAAGCTAACAGTATACTCCAATAAGCAATGATGTACAGACCACATGGAGGCCGACCATGTAAACGATGGACAGGGGGAATAACAGAGTCCATGGGAATCTCGACATATCAAGCTCATAAACGGGCACTCTCCCGCTGTGTATGCCTTCAGATTTATGTTTCACTTCTTTGTCTCTACAGAGTTATGTTAGTTGTGATCTATGGCTACAATTTTCTTTCTTACAATTTCTAGTCTACGGACTATTTCGTTGGTAGTCTAATCCCTTCTGTGTGATGTCGTTGTGATGTTTTGCCACAGATTACTGTCCCTCTTCTTCGTCGACCTCGTTGGCCATGTACATTTACAACAAAATAATAATCTGCCAAGATGGAGATTCGAACACATGACCACCAGATCGACAGGCAGGCCTGATGGCCACTACTCTACTGAGACTCCCAGAACATTATGAGTTAACTCCTAAAGACCAGATATGCAGAATGTGGGGCCGATAGTGGGGAGCTAACAATCGCGATTACAGGCAAGTCCTTTTTCATTCGCTTTTTCCATTGGTTAATACTTTAGTTTCCCGTGTAGCTGTATTATCATGATCATAATGTACCATGCCGATAAGCATGGGCGGACATAATTCGCCATCTCACACGAACACCAGAATCTTGGATCAGGTGTGTGTTCTTGACTCGCTAATGTCATGTGGCCAAACCCTCCAGATGTGTACCTCTCTGCTCTTTTCCCATCAATGTTGCTAGTTGTCACTAACTTTTCTAATTTATTTTCTCCACATAACGTACCCAAAGAATATGGACTTGTGGGTTGCGGGGTATGCCCTATCAAAGAGAAGCAAGGCGCTATTTTCAATCCGTTAATCTACAGGGCGCCGTTGGGCAAGATGGGGGGGGGGGGCCTTACTTAAAACCATGGAAGCAGGTATTAGACTGAGCTTCAGAGCCATCCACGTATAATTCGGGGTTGTGGTCCCAAGTTCACTGCGGCAGACAAAGTATCTCTTTATGGAGATCATGCGTTCGGTCATAACCAGTGTGGTCAATATCAAGGAGAGATGCAGTGGCTGAATGCCCTCTGTACAGACAAACAAAACTTCACGATTCATCGATTCACAGAACAACAGATACACGATATAGATAGGTGCTCTATGGAAGATGTCACGGCAGGTAGGGAATGTCACATGGAGTTCAACCAAAAGTGACCAACAATCAGATTCCAAATGAACATGTAACAGCAGTGTTTGTAATTGTATTATTATTATTATTATTATTATTATTATTATTATTATTATTATTATTATTATTATTATTAAATACAGAGGCAGTCTCTGTGTCAAAGTAGTTAGGCCGCATGCCTCACGATTCGAAAGTTGTATGTTCTATTCCGGCTTACGTTTTTCGGTTTATGAGTCCAATGTTCTCGGAGACTCCTGGGCGTTGTCCTTGGAGCTACGGAGTTCGTGCTTTCTGCGACGCTTTCGGCAGGCCGCCTTGCGAAAAGGGACCGAGCCATATGGGGGTAAAACACGGTGCAGTGAAGTCGATCTTCTTTAAGCTATATATTTCATGAACATTGTTTTGACAGCAACATTGTGATAACATTGCAGTATTTATATAGCTTCATAAGACATGCATGACAGCTGGTTGATCAACTCCAAGATCAGGAAACCGCCAGCGGTACAGAATGTCATTCCGCTCCCCGTGTTCTTTTCTCTTCTGATTGTTTAAGTCATCTCGTGTCACTGACTTCAAGATGATTTCTTACGGTGCATCCCCCCCCCCCCCTTGTTACAACCAGAAGCAGTTTCCCCCCAGGTTATGCTGTCTACTTTCAACATATTTCTGTTTCGCTTGCATGAATCTTTTGAATTGTCCATGTTATGTTATCGTTTGCCAGCTACCCATGTAAAATACTATTTAGAATGTGTCTATTTGGCTTGGACAAGACCACGCATCGCATTCTATGGTATCTAAGAATCGCCGGGGAGGTCTATTGTCGGTAGAGTCACCTTCATGTTGGTTCCGGGACATGCGGCAGTTGAGGGAAATGAACTACCACCCCTGCAGATGGCCGGTTAAATCCACTAGAGAGATGCCGAGAGCTGAGGACTTTGACGCCAGTTAATCCACATTGTTGTCTAGAATGATAGACTCGGGAGTAAGAATTGATTGGGCCAAACACGAGAGACACATCGGGAGAACGAGGGGCCTCGTCAACCAACACAGAACTGGCACTATTAGCCGCCGGACGCTGATGTATATGTTGGGGCAGTATACTAATGAGGAATCAGATTCGCTGGGCTGGTCACTTGACTCGCATGCCAGATCACAAGCTCCCTAAACGATTTTTTTTTTTTACAATGAGCTGTTCTGTGGTAAACGCTCCCAAGGCAGCCAGAGAAAAAGCTCAAAGACACTCTGAAGATCTCATTAATAGCTTTTGGAATTCATCACGACACTTAGGAGACTGTTGCCGAAGGCCGAAATTCGTGGCGAACATCATTACGCAAGGGTAGAGTCATTTGTGAAGCAAACAGGACTGCAAGAGCTGTGGGGTAAAAAGGCCGGACAAAAAAAAACCTCTGCATGAGATCCTCATCCTAGAGCGTCAAGCATTCGTTGTCCACAATGTCAAAGAACATTTCGAGCCAAAATAGGCCTTATCAGCCATCTTAGAACTCATGGCTCCATACTTTCAACCCCACTAGATGAAATGAATGGTCACCAGTTGACTAGTCTGTGAGAACACTTTAACACTAGTTACCCTATACACCCAGGAGGTGGCCAGAATAAAACTCAGCCATCCGAAGTGAAATGTGACTTAACACCTTACTGGATTGCTTGTCGAAATCATATACTCTGACCTTTGTGTGCATAATTCGTCCCAAAAAAACGAAGAAGAAGAAGAAGAAGAAGAAGAAGAAGAAGAAGAAGAAGAAGAAGAAGAAGAAGAAGAAGAAGAAGAAGAAGAAGAAAAAGAAGAAGTGAAGACTATTCGCTTTCTGAACTAAGTGGTCTGGGCTTCACTGCCGTGGAAGAGAGAACTCATGATTCAGGCTGCAGTCTTTTTGCGCTAAGAAGACATCCATCCGTACCATGCATTCCTGAATAGATGTCGCAATGATATAATACTGATTATCCCCGTAGCGCAATAGATTTGGAAACAGCAACATTTCTCCCATATGTAACCACACCTGCTACTGCCATAACTTGTGTCAAATGTAAAAAAGTCTTTGTAGCTGATTTATGAACCTCTCCGTCAGCACGTCATATACGACGGGTTTCTTTCTGATAGACAGCGTCTTGGGAAATACCCAGTTGTATTGTTCCATTTATATAAAGTTAAACCTCGGTTTTCGTTGATAGTCCGTTCAAAGGCAATCGGCGAAATCCGAAACCGATAAATACCGAGGCAAATATTCCCATATAAATCACTTTAAATCCAATTAATTCGTTCTAGACACTCACAAATGACACTGGCAGTCTTACCAGTATCAACCCCGGCAAGGAATGGGTGCCGGTGCCTCCAGCTTTTAAGTGTACCTTCTCCTGCATTATCACACTCGACAGACGGTGCAGAGAGCAGAATCCTGCCGCTGTCAATGCAGAGGTTAACGCGCTCATCTATGATCACTCAGATAGCCCCGAAGTGCTCATCTATACAGATGGATCTGTTGTAAAGCAGCAGAGAAGTGCGTGGGCATTTACAGCCCGTTCAGCGGGCCGAACCGTTCAAGAATCCAGTGGTGCCCACTCTATGACCACGAGCAGCATGACGATGGAGGTGATGGCAGTTACACAGGCTTTCATATGGCTGGAATCACAGCTTTATACCAACGTGTGTGTACTAAGTGATTCAATGAGCATGATTCAGAAGGTCGAAGCTGGATCTGTACGTAGACAGTGGACTGAGTCGCTGCGGAAGTCCGTTGTCCGCAAAGTCACCTTCATCTTCGTCCCGGGACATGCGGGAGTCGAGGGAAATGAACGAGCTGATAAATTGGCTGGCTCTGCACCCCCTGTAGATGGCCAGCCCATGGATCGTGCCGATGTTATTAACGCCCTTAAAGATATGGCGAGAACAGAGGATTTTGACGCCAGTGATTCCACATCGCTTTCCAGGATGAAAGACCTGGGAGTAAGAATCGGCACAGCCAGACGCGAGAGGTACATCGGGAAAACAAAGCGCCTCGTCAACCAACACAGAACTGGCACTATTAGCCACCGGACGCTGATGCATATGCTGGGGGGAGGATCTGAGCACCTATGGACATGAGTGCAACGAAGATACCCCAACTGATAACTAACTAACTAACTCACAATTTTTATTGTTGTTGTTGTTATTGTTGTTGTTGTTGTTGTTATTGTTGTTGTTGTTGTTCTTATTGGTGTTGTTGTTGTTGTTGTTTTGTTCGCATATCCTTTACAGGACATCGCTGTCAACAGCATCTGCGTGTGTTGCCGGGGCCCATACGAGGGAGCAAAGAATAGTAACATTGTTGCCTACCATGCATGTCGTAAGAGGCGACTAAGGAGGCTATGGTTCCGTCACCCTGCTACTGAATGAGTGCGTGGCGCGACACTGTGAGCTGTGAATTTCGCGTGGAATGCTTTTGCATCTGTCCGCGGTTGTTTTTCGCGTGAACTGCATGTTCGGAACGATGACGGCCGGCTGTTGCTGGATTGACTGGTTAGCTGTAGCTACGGAGTTCGTGCTTTGTGCGGCGCTTTCGGTGGGTCGCCCTGCAGAAAGAGACCGAGCAATATAGGATAAAACCCCGGTCAATGAAGTCTTTCTGGTGACTGCCGTTTTCATCGACGATGAACTGTATTTTTCGTGGAGGACTTTTGTGTTGGCATTCTGGCGGCGGCATTATGCACAGTGTACCTGTGCGGGCTGTTGGATTGCCGAGACTCCTGCCTATTCCATTGTTCACATGGGGCTGTGAGGAGCATTTTGTGATATTCACTGGCACAGGAACGGAGCAATATGGGGACGACCCGTTACCGTGAAGTTGGAACCGCGACTAACTAACTAACTAACTAACTAACTAACTAGCACCTTTCAGCTGATTGTTGATTTCTTGGCAAGATTACGCTCAGTAGTTTGCCATTGCTTTCTGAGCGACCTACTCGCATACCCCGTATGTTACCGACGCGGCGAGAACCGCCATCAATTCTCACGCACGTCACGATACTCACGAGAGTATACGGGATTACGGAGAAAGTCGCTCACACCCAGGCCAGGGAGCGCTCCAAAATACAACCAAAACCATATTTTATGAAGATTAGAAGTGTTTAATACTATTGTTTGACCCCAAACTTGTCCAAACTCGCTCCTTCGTCGTGCCTAGTAACACTGTGTATGCCAGTGCGCTCTTTAATTTTTCAAACCATCCTCTGCTGGCCTTAAAATCACTTAGTACGCTAGCACTCGTCCTTAGCATTTTCTCAATGAGATCGGCATACAACAGCCTGGTCTTTTCACATATGATTGCCTCCGAAACAGAATCGCCATCTGATTGGTTTTGATTTATCCAAATCAATAATATCTGTTAGTCATTTTTATTGTTTGCAATCTCTCTTTCGTTATCACATTCATGGCTTTTGCTACATAGCCTCATGTATTGCTTCCTTTGTCGCCACAATGGAACTTATCGTGGATGATGACTTCCCGTACAAGCGGCAGATGTCAGCAATCTTAATATCGCTCTCGTATTTTATTATTTGCAAATGATGCTCATACAACGAAAAACAACGCCAAAATGAGTAGAAGAATGCGTGGGTAACTTTGTTTTCTCAAAATTAGCAACGAGGTCATGTGGGATTGCCAACGAAATCAGAGGCAACCGACAAAAACCGAGACAAGGTTTTCGAAGAAATAATCGACTAATGGACGAAAAACTGAAACCGACGAAAACCGAAGGAACAAAAACCAAGATTTTACTCTCTCTCTCTCTCTCTATATATATATATATGGCTTTGAACTCAATCGTAGTCCATACACACTACTTCTAGTAGTGATAGTAGTAGTAGTAGTAGTAGTAGTAGTAGTAGTAGTAGTAGTAGTAGTAGTAGTAGTAGTAGTAGTAGTAGTAGTAGTAGTAGTAGTAGTAGTAGTAGTAGTAGTAGAAGTAGTAGTAGTAGTAGTAGTAGTAGTAGTAGTAGTAGTAGTAGTAGTAGTAGTAGTAGTAGTAGTAGGCCTCTTTCAGTCCTGAAGGACTATAGAGTTGTGCCACTTGGGAGGTGCCTAGCAGCACCGCTGGTGACTGTATAGTCCAATGCGAGAGTGACAATCCCTGTCACAGTTTCCGCATCTGTAAGACGATGCAAGTCCCGCAGTAAGTGACTGCGCTTTGAGCCTGTGCCGCCTATCCTCAGTTTGTTGGATCAGATTGCGCTCAAAGAGCACCAGTCCGTTTCGTACATCTCTTCTCCAGGAGCATCTGTCTGTTGCAACTCTCTCCCACGTGTCTGGATCTATTCCAATGGTTTTCATATCTTGTTTACACACATCCCTATATCGCATTTGGGGTCTTCCGGTTGGCCTCTTTCCTGTGGCTAGTTCTCCGTAAAGGAGATCTTTGGGAATACGTTCATCCTCCATTCGAGATACATGGCCCAGCCACCGGAGGCGTCTCTGCTTGAGGAGGGTGTGCACTGTTGTAATATCTGCTCGTTCAAGCACCTGTTTGTTTGTTATGTGGTCTTTCCATGCTATGCCCAGGATACGTCTCAGACATCTCATGTGGAAGGAATTCAACTTCCTTTCCTGTCTTGAGTACAAGGTCCAGGATTCAGACCCATAGAGTAGTGTGCTAACAACACAAGCTTTATATACTTGAGCTTTTGTACGCTCTGTTAGTCTATTATTCTCCCAAACTCATTTAGCTAGCCTGGAAAATGTTGTGGCTGCCTTTCCAATGCGTCTGTCGATTTCTGTCTCTAATGAAAGATTATCTGATATTGTCGACCACAAGTACACAAAATCGTGGACGACCTTCAATTCGTAATTAGCAATTTTGATTGACGGGGGCGCACCAGCGTCTAGTAGTGCTAGGCTGAATTTTGCTCGTGTGGATTAGCTTTCCCTATTAGCAATGTCCCTCGCCATCAGGCGATCCCACTCCGACTTCAGAGGTACTTATAATTTACGTCCCCAAGTCAAGAATGACGGATCAACATTTTAGTCCAACAGTCTGGTGTGGGGGTTTAACCTCTTACCTCGGTATCAACACACTTGATGTTGAAGAACACACGTTCTTATCTATTCCGCCATGCTGACCTACTTATATATGTTAATTGTTGTGTTATTGTTGTTCCGTTGACACAGATTTAAGACGAAACATTCGGCCGTTTCGGTTTGTGTGTGTGTGTGTGTGTGTGTGTGTGTGTGTGTGTGTGTGTGTGTGTGTGTGTGTGTGTTTTATTTTCATCAGTCGAATATATTTGACGTATTTGTTTTTTGCATTTTCTGATAGATTGGAATTGTGAATAACGAAGACACAGCGAAGAAGAAGAAGAAGAAGAAGAAGAAGAAGAAGAAGAAGAAGAAGAAGAAGAAGAAGAAGAAGAAGAAGAAGAAGATTGCACGATTTATTGCCTGGCATATTTCGCTTCATCTCATCAGGCAAATACTTCAGAAATCACATAACATAAAGTAAAGTAACTGGATAAATCCTTCAAGCTGAAATATATTCATGTTCGCACAGTAATTTCAATTGTCTATCACGGTAATTTTAAAATGACTATCATGTCTTTCTGAATTGGCCTATGGAAGTTAATCATGATGGCTTCTGTGAACTTTAAGAAGCGACTTTTTTGGATGTTAAAATGACCGTGGTGGAAAATTGAAATTTGTATATTTCAGCTTGAAGAATTTATGTAGTTATTTTACTGTATGTTGTGTGAATTCTGCAGTATGTACCTGATGAGATACAGTGAACTATGCCAAGCAATAAATTGTGCAAACTATATTTTGTGTCTTCGTTATTCAAATTCACTATGGAAAAACATTGTTTTGAGATTGTGATTGCTTGATTCAATCATCGATATCATATCAGATGGGGCAAGTGCATATATGCTCTATTTCCTTTAGCAAATGTCGTTGGTGAAGATGCTAATGATCCAACTGACACACTGGTTGTCAACAAGTCTATTACGTTCTCTCATACGCATATTAATGTTCAAGGATGTTTACATGCAAAACAACAAGTACACGCACTTTAATAAGTGGCATATATTGACCTAAACTGCCCCCTCCAGCTGTGTCAATGAACTCAAAGATACGGGAAATACACACCACCAAACCAGGCACATTCGCACATCATTTAAGAGTTAAAAACAATAACATCCCTATAAGTCCAAAGAAGGTAACAACAATAACAGATGTAACCGAGCTCAGAAAACCGACATAGGAATACATACGCAAGTATTTATCATTTCCTTGCAAGTTGGCATTGTCCTCGGGCAGGTATTTATTCTCGTCGTGGTCTCGGCGCCTGGCTTTTGTGACACAGCCGTTCTTGCATGTTTTACTATCAGGTAGGAACTTCTATCTTAACGCTTGGCTAAAGGTAAATGTAAAGGTTGGAGATCCTGGCATTAGGGTTTGAAGTTTAAGCATTTTACATATTTTAGATCATAATATATGAAGTAAGGTGTTCAGTTCCTTTTCTCGTCACCTTTTCTTCCAAATAAAAATTTGAAAATTGTCTAGGTCCAAGTTTTATGAGGCAGGGTTGACAATGGCCAGAAAAAAAAAATTTAATTGTGCTAGGATTGAACTTTCTAGATAGTCGCAGTGACCACTGTGTCCGGCGTAATACTGACCATACAACTCACTGAGTGATCGTTCGTCTATAAAATGTGTTATAGCACCAATTACCAGGCAGCTCCGGTAGCCTAGTGGTAGATTATTGTCTGGCGGATAGGTGATCAAGGATTTGAACTCGCATTGCTACAGATTTTGAAAATAGACCTGAGCTCTCAGATAGACCCAATTTTATATTTATGTAAGTAAGTAAGTGATTAAGTAAGTGAGTTAGTTAGTAAGTAGGTAAGTAGGTAAGTGAGTAGGTAAGTAAGTAAGTAGATAAGTAAGTAAGTAAGTAAGCAAGGGATTTAGTACGTGAGTTAGTTAGTAAGTAGGTAAGAAGGTAAGTAAGTTACTAAGTAAGTAAGTTAGTAAGTAAGTTAATAAGTAAACTAGTAAACTAGCAAGCAAGTGTGTAAAAGAAAAACGTAGTCGCTTTTTAAAGATCGCAGAAGCCATCATGCTTAATCTACTGATAGTTTAGTTTAGTTTAGTCGATGGATCAACATCACGGCACACGGGTGTAACCCATAAGTGCTCCGTTCCCCTCCTAACTCAAACCTGAGTCTGGAGAAACTCAGCTCAGTGCATGAACTCCGTAGCACCGGCGAGGATCCTGAAATACTATGGGTAGATTATTAACTCGAAATTTTGCCCGGGCAGCGCCGCTAGGCTACTCTTTTTCGATTTCAAACTGCCAAGGGATTTGTTACTTGCCGAACAATACACAAGGGCGTCAGATCTCGCTAGCCAGAGACCAGGGGAAATTTTATTACTAGAAGTCCACGTGAAAAAGTCCTGGTCCTCACCGGGGCTTGAACCGGGAACTCCAGCACTCGAGGTAGAGACAATACCTCGAGACTACGCATTTTCTGTGATCATATTTCCAAGATATTTAATTCTTTAAATTATCTTAGAGATGTGATAATTATCAGTATACTTAGTGGACCAGGATATATATATATATATATATATATATATATATATATATATATATATATATATATATAAATATATATATGTGTGTGTGTGTGTGTGTGTGTGTGTGTGTGTGTTAAGAGCTGTATTGGTCCAATCCTGATGTACGGAAGAGAATCATGGCAATTAGCAGGTCAATGATGACCAATGTAGAAGCTGGGGAGGTGTGGTTTTATAGAAGGATGACAAAATCATTGTGGACGGATAGACAGACCAATGAATATATTTCGAAAGAAATGAACTCACAAAGAGTATAGGTTACTCACATGAGAAGACAGTTACATCTTTGGGCATGTCGTGGTACGGGGAAAGCTGAGATATATGGTCACAAAGGGAGGTTGGAGAAAGACAAACATGGGGTGCTTTGGACACACCACAATTTCAGCAGCAGCAACAATAGCAACAACAACAATAAAAGCAAGTTAGTCAGTTAGTCGACAGATCATCCTCATTGCACATCGAACCATTCAGTCAATAAGTACTCTGATCCCCTCCTCAGTAAATCCCCCAGCGTGTAGCGGCTCACGACACCAGTTTTTTTTTCGTTTATTAATCTTCTCTGGCATCCTGGACAGTATTCTTGTTTGGACATACGTCTTTTTACTTACTTTTCTCCCAGTCTGACCATTGTTGTAGATTAACAGTCACCACTTGGTTCTCACAAAGGTCTTACTTCTCGTAGGGCATTCAGTATATCAGCTTGTCTATCACTCGTCTTCCCTCCACAGTAGCCTTAACTGCGAGCCTGTTATATCTTGCCTATTATATCTTGCAACAAAAATACAACAACAACAATAAAAACAATATCTTTATTTCTAAGTGAACGTTGGCCTGTGTAGCTATGAGAAGTAAACTCAGTTTCACAAGTCCGACATACTGGGTAGATCGTTTTACATCGATTTTCATAATGATATCAGCGTCTGTACATAAAGGACTGCAAACTATTTATGAAAAGCATATGATGGCTGTGGAAATGTGGTTTCTGAAGAAAATGCAAAGAATACCATGGGCAGACCAAAAAAAAAAAAAAAAACAATGACCAAGTTCTACAAGAAATAAACGAAAACCTTAAACGTATTTGAGAAATTAGACGTAGACAGGCACAGTTTGTGTGTGTGTGTGTGTGTGTGTGTGTGTGTGTGTGTGTGTGTGTGTGTGTGTGTGTGTGTGTGTGTGTGCTTAGGACACGTTATGAGAAAAAAAGAAATTGGAGAACGTGGTGACAACTGGCAAGATTGAGGTGAAGAGAACAAAGGGAAGGCTGAGAAGCAAATACCTGGATGGCTTGGCCACGTGGTATGGTCGAGACAAGAACAATGAGCTGATCCATGACTCTGGTGATCGAGTGAGATGGCGAATCATGACCGCTTACCTTTATTGACATAGCACATGATGATGATGATGATGTTGATGATGATGATGATGATGATGATGATGATGATGATGATGAAACTACTGATCGTAACATTCCCTATAAATTCACAAAACATCCAATAAATGGTGGTTTGATCTATCATTCAACTTGTAGCTTCTAACTGAACAACCTCACTGTTACACCTGATGTCCTTTATTCCCGTTTAGGTGTTACAACAGTAACAATGAACAGCTATAAGATGACCCGACTGGCCACGTCCTGGCTGACCCGCCTCTCAATCATCTGCGCCCTCACATCGTCCATTGCTGCCGCCCCGGCCACAGATGTCCAGCCTAATGCTACTCAAGTGAACTTCGGTGTGCTGTTGGATGCCGGGAGTACCAGCACCAAGTTGAAAGTCTACAGGTATGCTTGCTGTTATGCCTTGTTGTTTGTTCATTTCTTTTGATTGTCTTGTCAAATCAGTTTATTCATTCCTGGCACTGTTATATCTTGTTTGTTAAATTCTTTTCATAGTCTTAACTCAATTTATTCATTCCCGGTAATGTTAATGTTGTCGTTTGTTCACTTCTTTTCATTGTCTTATCTTGTTAATTTATTAATTCTTGGTACTGTTATATCGTATTGTTTGTTCACTATATTTCATTGTCTTAAGTCAATTCATTCATTCTTGATACTGTTATATCTTGTTTTTTTTTTCACTGTATTTCATTTCTTTGTCTTTCAAATCTGTTTATTTCATTCCTGGTGCTTTTATATTTTGTTGTTTGTTCACTTAATTTCTTTGTCTTGTTTAGCCAGTTTATTCATTCTGGTTTTGTGATATTTTGTTGTTTGTTCGTTTCTTTTCATTGTCTTGTCAATTTACACCATTCATTCTTAGCACTGTTATATCTTGTTGCTTGGTGACTTTCTTTTTATCGTTGTGTCAAGTCAGTTTATTTATTCAGTACAAGTGTTAACTTCTTTTCATTATCTTGTCAAGTTAGTTTATTTATCCCTCATACTATTATATCTTAATGTTTGTTCATGTCTTTTCATTCTTTTGTCAAGCGATTATAGAGCCGCAATTCAGCGGGTACAGTTCCATCGACTGATAGATTGACGTTGGATTGAAAACTTTTAGGTATTGCTTGATTGATTTGTTAATGGGATGGTTAGTTGATACATTAGTTCGTTGGATGGTTCATTGCCGGCTGCCTGGCCGAGGGGTTAGCAGATTTTCTCCGTTAATCCTGAATACTCTCGTAGTCAACGTGAGCGGACGAGAATTAGAAGTGGTTTGAGTCACGCAAGTGACTTATGAGAGAATGAAGCCGGTCGCTCAGAAAGTTGTGGCGTGCTGATGAGCGTAATCTAGCCTAGGAATCAACATACAGCCGAAAGATGCTGGTGTTGACCGCATCCTGAAACAGGATGGAAACGCTGAAAAAAGAAATGGTTCATTGATCAGTTGATTTATTGGTTGATTTGTTCATTGGCTGGTTGATTCATTGGTTGTTTAGTTCATTGGTTGTTTGGTTCATTGGTTGGTTTGTTCAGTGGTTGTTTGGTTCATTGATTGTTTGGTTCATTGGTTGGTTTGGTCATTAGTTGTTTGGTTCATTGGTTATTTGGTTCATTGGTTGTTTGGTTCGTTGGTTATTTGGTTCATTGGTTGGTTTGGTCATTGGTTGTTTGGTTCATTGGTTATTTGGTTCATTGGTTGTTTGTTTCGTTGGCTGTTTAGTTCATTGTTTTTTTTTGTTCGTCTGTTGCTTGGTTCATTGGTTGGTTTGTTCATTAGAAAGTTAGTTGGCTTATTGGCTGGATGGTTTGTGCATTGGATGGTTGATTCTTTGGTTGATTTATTCATCGGTTGGTTGATTCATTTGTTTGTTGATTCATTGGTTGATTGATTCATTGACTGGATGTTTCATTGATTTGTTTGTTCATTTGTTGGTTGATTAAATGGTTGGTTGATTTATTGGTCAGGTGGTTCATTGCTTGATTGGTTCGTTGTTTGGTTGGTTTATTGGTCGGGTAATTTATTGGTTAGTTGATTCGTTGGCTGGTTGGATTATTGGTTGGTTGATCGATTTATTGGTCGGTTAATTGGTTTGTTGATTCATTGTTTGGTTTGTTCATTTTGTGGTTGATTTATTGGTCGATTGATTCATTCGTTGCTTGATTCATTGGTGAGTTGATTCATTGGTTTGTTAGTTGGTTCATTGATTGGTTGATTCTTTGGTCGGTTGATTCATTGGTTAGTTGTTTCATTAGTTGGTTGATTCATTGATCGGTTAGTTGGTTTATTTATCGATTGATTCATTTGGTTGTTTGATTTATTGGTTAGTGGATTCATTGGTTGGTTGGTTGATTTATTGGTCGGTTGATTGAATTATTGGTTGGTTGATTCATTGGCTAGTTTATTCATTGGTTAATTAGTTCATTGGATGGTTTATTGATTCATTTGTTTGTTGGTTCATTGGTTGTTTGGTTCATTGGTTGGTTGGTGGATTATTTGGTTTATTGGTTCTTTGATTCATTGGTTGGTTGTGTTATTCGATAGTTTATTGGTTCATTTGTTGGTTGGGTCAATGTTGTTATGATCATTGTGTGGTTGGTTAATTGGTTGGTTGATTCATTGGTAGTTGATTCATTGGTTAGTTGATTCATTGACTGGTTGGTTGATTTATTTGTCGGTTGATTCATTGGTTGGTTGATTCATTATTAGTTGATTCATTGGCTGCCTGGCTGATTTATTTGTCGGTTGATTCACTGATTAGTTTATTCATTGATTTGTTGGTTCATTGGTTGGTTGGTTGATGTATTGGTCGGTTGATTTATTGGTTGTTTGATTCATTGGCTGGTTGGTTCATTGATTGGTTGGTCCATTGGTTGGTTGGTCCATTGGTTGGTTGGTCCATTGATTGGTTGGTCCATTGGTTGGCTGTTTCTAAGCTCCCCCGGCACTCTTACAAATATGACAGTCTAGACTATCTTACTGCAGGTTTTTCTAACCTAGTTCTAAACAACACTAACTAAAGCAAGATAACTAGATCCACATTAATACAAACAATACTTAGTACACCCCGCAATCACCGATCAGATGGAGTCCCTACAATGAAAGTTGGCTGCAATGGATCTTCAACCATGTCTGTTGCTTGATTGTACGTTCTGTTGGTTGCAATGGATCTACAACCCTGTGAGTCTCTCGCCTTGATTGTACACTCTGTCAGACTGCTTAATGTTCGTCCATCTCTTGATGTTATCTTCCCACTTGTATTGTTGTCTACCTCTTGCTTTTAACCTTACCATCCGGTATGCTTTTTATATGAGAGTGTTATGTCTTTTAACGTGGCCGAAGTTTATCACGTTCGTCTATTTATATTTCTTTCAACTCTTTTTCCATACCCAGTTATTCTAGAATGCCTGTATTTGAATGTTTTTTGTTTTTTTTCCCCATGAAATACGACATATTCTTCTGTATATTCACATCTCGAGGGCCTCTATTCGACTTTCTAATTGCTTGTTCATTGTCCAGGCTTCTGTGCCATATTGCTGTTTTGAATACATGTAACATTTTGCAGTTCTTATTTTTTACTAGTATATTGGTTATATAACATGCAGAAACTCGTGGAAGTTAGAAAAAGAGTTCCTGTATGATAAATAGAATCAATTTTAACATACGACTGTAAATCATAGACAATTAGCTAGCAAATATGCGTAAAATCAATGGAAGCCTTGGAGATGTGGTTGTATAGAAGAATGCTGAAAATTAATTGGACAGCCAAAATCTGGACGTTTTGAGGGAAGCTGATTCGCAAAGACAACTTATCACAAACATCAGAAAACAGCAATGATCATCGTTTGGCCACATTATGAGAAGACAAAAAAACTGGAAAATGTCGTGACAACCGAACAGATTTGCGGAAAGAGAGATAGAGGAAGGCAAAGTGAGAAGATTCTGCACAGTCTTGTGTCATGCCATGGAAGGGAGTCAACGCACGAATTAATCCATGTTGTCGGAGATCGCAATTTGTGGAGAGGCATGATCGCCCACGTCAGCCGGCAAGGCACTGGGTGAATGAATAATTATATGCTGCTTTCATCAGGCCAACTCTGCAAAACGAGACTGGGTCATATGGGATCACACCTGGTGCAATTAAATCAGTCTTCTCGCGGTTAAACAATTTAAAAACACTTGTTACCATTTAGTACATTTGGAACAACACACTAAAGAAATGACAACTAGCAAAATGTTCGTTAGTCAGTTCGTTATTTCTTTCGTTTGTTCGTTCCTTTGTCCGTTCCTTTGTTCGTTTGTTCGTTCTTTTGTTTGTTCGTCTTTCGTTTCTTTCTTTAGTTCGTTCTTTCCTTCGTTCGTTCGTTCATTCGTACGTTCTTTAGTTCGTTCTTTCGTTCGTTCATTGGTTCGTTCTTTAGATCGTGTGTTCATTCTTTCATTCATTTGTTCATTGGTTCGTTCTTTTGTTCGTGTGTTCATTCTTTCATTCATTCGTTCATTCGTTCGTTCTTTTTTTCGTGTGTTCATTCTTTCATTGATTCGTTCATTCGTTTCTTCTTTCGTTTGTGTGTTCGTTTTATCGTTCGTGTGTTCATTTTATCGTTCGTGTGTTCATTCTTTCGTTTGTATGTTCATTCTTTCGTTCGTGTGCTCGTTCGTTCTTTCATTCGTTTCTTAGTTCGTTCTTTCATTCGTTCGTTCATTCTTTTATTCTATCTTTCGTTCGTTCGTTCATTCATTTGTTCGATCTTTCGTCGGATCGTTCGTTTCTTCATTCGTTCGTTTGTTTGTTCGATCTTTCGTTCGTTCCTTCATTTGTCTGTTCGTTTGTTTGTTCAATAGTTACTCGTTGTAAAACACACTTAACTTCAACGTTAATTGTGTATTGATGTATGAGAGAGAGAGAGAGAGAGGTGTATATATATATGTGTGTGTGTGTGTGTGTGCGTGCGTGCGTGCGTGCGTGCGTGCTTTCATTCGCATTGGTGTGTTGCTATGTCAACTAACAGTGCCAGCGTGGAAAATGCATTCGAAAATAGAATGCAATTAGCAATCTTGTCGTCTTGATTTAGAAACCAGGAATAACTGGAATTGCAATATATAACCCAGTGGGGCATTTTGTGGGTAGGTGACGTTACAACTGAGCGAGTGTGAAATGAACTGTTGTGTTAGAGAAAATTGTCACTGTTTCTGTGAGTGCATGCGTGTGTCTGTGTGTCTGTGTGAGTGAGTGTGTGTCTGTGAGTGTGCGTGTCTGAATGCGTGCGCGAGTGAGTGCGTGAGTAGGTGAGTGAGTGTTTGGGGAATTCTATGGCTAGGTGAAGTTACAACTGAAGCGAATGTGACATGAATTGTTGTTAGAGAAAATTGTCACTGTTTCTGTGAGTGAATGCGTGCATCTCTGTGTATAACTGAGTGAGTGAGTGCGCGTGAGTGAGTGAGTGTTTGGACGTGTATGTGTGTGTGTGCATAATTGTATGTGTGTGTGTGCATAAGTGTAAATGTGTGTGTGTTTGTGAGAATGGGTTAGTGTGTGTGAGTACGTCAGTGTGGGTGGGAGTATGAGAATATATGTATGTGAGAATGTGAGTATGAGTGTGTGTGTGATTGTTTGCCTGAATATGTATGAGAGTGTGTGTGTGTGTGTGTGTTAGTCTGTGTATCTCTGAATGTGTGTGAGTGTGTCTGAATGTGTGTGTGTGTGTGTGTGTGTGTGTGTGAATTTGTCTGAGTACTGCGTGTGAGTATGAATATGAGCATGTGTGTGAGTTTGCATGTGGATGTATATGTGTGTGAGTGCTTTATTAATGAATGTGTGAGTGTGTGTGTGCGAGTGTGCGTTTGTGAGAAATTGTGCGAATGTGTGAGTACGTGCTTGTATGTACGCACGCGCATAATAGTACACCAGCCTAGCCCGTACTCAGTCCTCTACATTAACATATGTAATGAAAGCCATGGCTAGTTTCAGGCTCACTGCGTCCCCGCCCAAGTGTTGGTGTCATGACAATGACTCACTCCGTGTTTGTTTGGGTTCATCATTGTCAGTTGAGCCGGGAGGTGGAAGATGGCTGGTCACATGAGGCTATCGCCACTCACAGACACGCCAGTGCGCGCGAGCGCGCGCGCGCACACACACACACACTCACACACACGTACATAAAAACACATGCACAGACATGCACACATGCACATACATGCACACATGCACACACAAACACGCACACACACATATATACACACGCGCACACACATATATACAAGTATTCACATACACACATAATACACACATACATACATACACACAAACAGACACACACACACACACGCACACACACACACACACACACAGATTCAATAAACCTAACTTAAACACGTGATTATGAGTAAATATGTCAACAAAATGTCAAAATTTTCGGGCTCGTTATGAGAAGAAATAAACAGGAGAACTTGGTGACAACTGACAAGACTGCGGGAGAAAAGAACAAAGGGAAGACAGAGAAGTACATATATGGGTGGCTAGCCAGTGGGCGTAAACGAGACAAAATCACAGAGCTGATTTACGGCTCTGGAGATGGTGTGAGATGGCGAAACGTGACCACTAACGCTTATCGTCATGGCACATGATAATGATGTAAATGGCAATTGTACCCTGTTAAGTCTTTTGGGCATAATGTGCCTGATCCAGTCTTAGAGACCCTTTGTCACTCCAGGGGTGATATGGTCAGTGTCACACCGCCCATTTTTGCTCCCCAGGTCAATCCCCATCGAGGGGGGATTTTTATGTGGAACTGACATGGACTTCGAGGTCTAAAAAGCCAAAAATGGGCACGTGGAAATTTTCTGGGTAGTTAAGGGTGCCGGTTTTATATTGACTCGTCCCACATAGAGAGCCGATTATTTTAATATGTACCGAGTACCAAATACACAACAAGTCGCTTGACATGCAAATGGGTACATCAGATTTACTTTACCGTGCGGACGATAAGCAGATGATTTCATTAGTAGAAACAATGGCTATGGCCACGGACTAGTACAGTCACTGGCCAGAAGGAAAGCAGCGGCAAACTACCCTCTGGAAAACTTGCCAAGAAACCCTAATAACCATGCAAGTTTGGAGAGAGCAATAGTGGAGGGGTATATGCCTGGAAGTGAGGAAGGGGAAGGCCAAAGGGAAGATGGGTGCAGGATGTGGCGGATGATCTCCAGATGGGTGTATCGGACGCGGGACATTTTGCTTATGACCGAGACCTTTTAAGGAAGGTTGTTATGGGAGCGAGGTTCTACAAAGGACATGCTACTGAATGAATGAATGAATGAATGAATGAATGAATGAATGTCAGAAGAAGCGACGAGAAAGAGAACACGTCACAGCTACCCCAGCTCGCCGTTGTAATAGAATGTAAAAAGCCCTTACAAGTCACATCACCTTGATCTTTAATGGGAGTATCCGCCATTGCAGTTACCTTGACCTTCTTTTCATTTTCACCTGAACAGGTGGAACCAGACGTCTGGAAACGCCTTGGTGCCCCAGATTGATCTCCTGGCCGACGTGAGATTCGAAAAGAGCCTGGACACCTTCGAGGATGATAATGCTGGGCTGGTCAAGTACATAGAGAGCATCGTGTCCAGAGCCAAACAAAACGTTTCCGCCGACAAACAGTCGTCCACTCCGATATACATCATGGCCACGGCGGGTAATGTCCTAGGGCACATGTGAAACTCAGCTTCACAAAGCTTAATAATTAATATCATCATCATCATCATCATCATCATCATCATCATCATCATGAGCTTCATCATCACCATTACCATTATCATCATCATCCTTATCGTTCACATCATCATCATTAAGATCATAATGATTATCATCTTCATCATTATTGTCAATATAATCATCATTATGATTATCATAATTGCTATCAGCGCCGGGGTCACGGTGACTAAGAGGTTGCGGACGCAGTTCATGATCCGCGTTGGAAACACAGCTGCGGGTAATTTGGCAACAGACCGTCTTGCGTTGGGTTTTTTATAAAAATGTATGCGGCCGGTTGTTCAGAAAGCAATGGCAAACTACTGAACGTGATCTTGCCCAGGAATCACAATAAGCAACAAAAAAATGCTAGAGTTGACTGCGACGTCCAGTAAAGGATATGCAACTAACTTGTTCATCATCAGCATCATCATCATCATCATCATCATCATCATCATCATGGGGACTGACTATTTACCTAGGAATTCATTATCTCCACAAATCTCCACCCATGGTGTTCTGGATGAATTCTCTTGATGGTATTCCACCGTGCCACTATCCATCCATCATCACTTCTATCGGTCTGCCTCAGTCTCTTCTATCTCCAGTCATTCCGGTCATCTCGATCTTATCCAATGCCTGCCTTATAATTATGTAAACAAAAAGCATTGTCTCTTTCGTATTGTTATAAATAATATTCGACGTACCTCAACCTCTATAGGGGACTTAGTTCCTCTTGAAGTCCATGGTATTTGCAACATAAGTCCTAGATACCACAATCATTGTATCTTTCGTATAATCATCAAGTGCTCTGCCAGCTGGCTTAGGCGTTCATGGCTCTCCAAAGATATTGGTCTTTGGTGTTCGAAATGAAAGCTGCTGAGGAGCAAATGGATTACCATGGTCTGGCAAGAATGAGACAACGAGGAGTGACGAAGGGATTTGGCCGACGCTCAACGCTCAAAGGAAAGGCGAGACGGACTTATAATCGGATTGCTACTGGTACTATTAGTGTTGGAACTCTTCGCTGGCTGCTGAGGATGGGGACGGAGCACTTATGGGAATGCCCCGAATGCTGTGATGTCGATTCCTAAATGAATGAATCAATCAATCAATCAATGAAATCTGCTGATGATATTCCTCCATGCCACCGTCGCAATTCATCCAGCATAATTTCTCTTGGTCTGCCTTTGCCTCTCCTCCCCTCGATCTTTCCAGTTGTCACTATGTTCTCCAATACCCCTCTTCTCATCTCATAAGCTGTTTGTCTCTTTCTTATTTTTGAATATAATGTCCTAGTTTCATTAGCCTCTTTCGGGCAATCGATGTTAGTTACTCTGTCAGTACAAGGAATTCGCAACATTCGCCTCAGGAACAACATCTCTGTTGTATTCCAAGTTCTTCCTAACTTGTTCATTTACATTCCACGATTCACTGCCGTAGAGCAAAACATGTTGTATATAGCACTTCAACACTCTCTTTCTTACATTCAGTTAATTTCATTCATTCATTCATTCATTCATTCATTCATTCATTCATTCATTCATTCATTCATTCATTCATTCAATAGCGTGTCCTTTGCAGAACCTCGCTCCCATAACAACCTTCCGGAAAACTTTTCGATCATAAACAAGATGTCCCGCGTCTGATACACCCATCTGGTGATCATCCGCCACATAATGCACCCATCTTCTCTTTGGTCTTCCTCTTCCTCTCTTCCCAGGCATATACCCCTCCATTATTGTTCTCTCCAAACTTTCGTGACGTTCATGTGACCAAAATATTTCAATTTTCTTTGTTTTATCGTCTTTAATAGCCAACCTTCTTCAATATTCAGCTCTTGAAGTATGGATGTATTTGTTCTTTTCTTTACCCAAGACATTCTTAGAACTCGTCTATAACATTTATATTCAAAGGCATTTATGGGCTGTTCAGCTTGTTTAGGAAGTATTCAGGTCTCACAGGCGTATGTTGCAATGGGAAAGATGCATGCTCTTAAAATTCTAATGTTTTGTAGTTCTGTCTGTCCCATTCCATAATTTATTCAGTTGTTTTAGTCTTTGAAGAGCAATTGATAGTCGTCGTTTAATTTCTTTCATTGTGTCACCATTGTTGGTAATCAATGACCCAAGATATTCAAAATTTTCCACTACCTCCAACCTTTCCTCATTAACATATATTTCTGTCTCCATAGTGGTTTTATCTGTATGTTTAATTTTTGTTTTTGCTATGTTGAGATTTTCACTATTCAATTGGGTTGAGGCTATTAGGTTTTCTATACCAGTCTGTGTTGTGGATAGCAATACTGTATCATCAGCATACCGAATCTCTGGTATGTCATGACCACCGATATTTAGGGCATCATATAGCTCCCTGTTTATATCATCTCTTACATTTCTCACTATATTTTTGGCGTACAGGTTTTTAAAAAATAGGGACAGCACACATCGCTGACGGACTCCTTGCTTGATGTCATATATATATATATATATTAAATTCGCATATTCTTTACAGGACATCGCTGTCAACAACAGAATCTTTTAGCTGTCTGTTAATTTCTTGGCAAGATTACGCTCAGTAGTTTGCCAATGCTTTCTGAGCGGTCGGCTCAGTTATCCCGCAAGTCACCAGCGGGGTTCGAACCGCCTCCAGCTCTCGCCCGCTACGAGACTCTGCGTGATAAACG
Organism: Cepaea hortensis; assembly: GCA_963921405.1. NCBI lineage: Eukaryota > Metazoa > Mollusca > Gastropoda > Stylommatophora > Helicidae > Cepaea > Cepaea hortensis. The sequence goes on from OY992881.1 coordinate 116,944,364, forward strand.
GGATTACGGAGAAAGTGTTGTAACTCCTCGGCCAGAGAGACCGGCATATATATATATATATATATATATATATATATATATATATATATATATATATATATATATATATATATATATATACCTACTACCTAGGTACTACCTGGTTTCTGTTAGCGCCGAACGTTGGGCGGCGCTTCCCAAACCCGACACCCCACATTGTGCCAACGGCTTCGGGCGGAAGAGCGCAATTGGGAGGGTACAAGCCTTACCCTGGTGCAAGGAAATGCAAGCTAAAGACAAAATTGTCATGGCAGGGCAGACCAGGCCCTAAGCCTTGGTTGGCGACTGGTCTAGGATCGAAGCTCCGACAGGCGGACAGTTAGAGCATTGCTTTGCTGATCCGGCAGCTTCTGCAGCTTGTCTTGTTCCAGATGTAGGGGTGTTACCTTTCCTCTGGAGTGAACTAGGCAGGCCGAGAGAGGGATCATGCTGCATGGGCAACACATGATCTCTATATTTTAGCCCAGGCTTTGTGCTATGGAGAGGCAATAACTCCATCCCTGGTCTTAACTGGTCTCGGAATCAAAGCGAGAGGCAACTGTTACGGGTTATAAGTCCTTGTCAGTTGGCGTAGACATGGGGCGCCACGCGTTGCCTCTGACGGTGGGAGACACCTATAGGTGTCACTGATCAGCTACCGCCCGCCTCAAGCTGGGCAGCCCCCAGCCAATTGGGTGCTGATCCGCCACAGCCTGCCTGCTTCAATGGGTGCTTGGGGCTAGGACAAAATCTGAATCGCAGGCTGTAAAACCAATGCACCAGGTACAAACAAAAATAAAAATAGAAACCTCAAGCTACGGCTTGCAACCTGGAACGTGAGAACCATGTGTCCAGGATTTTCCACTGACTTGACCAATATTGACGATGTGAGAAAAACGGCTGTGATTGATGCCGAACTCAATCGTCTTAACATTGATATTGCTGGCCTGCAGGAGACTCGCCTCGCTGAGGAAGGGTCACTCAGGGAAAACAACTACACCTTTTTCTGGAAGGGTAGAGGGCAGGCAGAAAAAAGGCAACACGGTGTGGGCTTTGCAGTGAAGAATTCGCTACTGGGAATGATTGAAATTCCAGCAGGAGGAAATGAAAGACTATTATCCCTGCGCTTGGCAACCTCTTGTGGGTTTGCCACCATTATTACTGCATATGCACCGACACTCGATTCCTCTGATGATGTGAAGGATTTGTTCTATGAGGAGTTAGACTCCGTGATCAAGGCAGTTCCAAAATCTGACTACATTTATATGCTCGGTGATTTCAATGCTCGTGTGGGCAAGGACTCGAGTTCATGGCCAGTGTCCCTTGGAAAATACAACATCGGTCGCATGAATGAAAATGGGCAAAGGCTGCTGGAGCATTGCACCAGTAATGACCTATGTATTACAAACTCTTTTTTTAAAACAAAAGAGATGCATAAGGTCACATGGAAACATCCAAGATCCGGCCATTGGCACCAGCTGGACTTCATCATCACACGGAGACAACATCTGAACCATATATCATTGACTCGTAGTTACCACAGTGCTGACTGTGATACAGATCATTCTTTGGTTGTTGCAAGAGTTAGACTGAGACCAAAGAGAATCTACACAGCTAAACACAAATCTAGCCCCAGGATTAATATTATTAACACTCATGATCCTGAAAAGTGCTTTCAGTTTCAACAGCAACTTGAAGACGCTTTCACTGATACACCAGAAAATTGTACAGTAAATGAAAAGTGGGGTCAAATTAAGGAAACTCTTTATAAAACTGCCGTAGGGGTTTACGGCACTGTGGATCATAAGAGGCAGGACTGGTTTGCGGCCAACAGCGAGACTCTGCAGCTCTTGATTGATAAGAAGAAGAAAGCTCTCTTAAGAAACAAGGAAAGACCAACGCGTAACACACTGAGTGAGCTAAGGCAAGCTAGGAAGGATGTGCAAAAGGCTGCCAGGCAGTGTGCAAATGATTATTGGATCAAGTTATGTGAGTCCATTCAAATCGCAAGTGATAAGGGAGACATAAGAAGCATGTATGAAGGAATAAAGAAAGCCTGTGGTCCAGTGATCAAAAGAAGTGCACCGCTGAAAACCTTGACTGGAGAAGTCATCACTGATAAGAAACAGCAGATGGACAGATGAGTAGAGCACTATTTGGAGCTTTACTCAAGTGAGACCAAACTAGCGGATGATGCCCTTAACGCCATAGAGGCTCTACCAACTCTTGACCACCTGGACACACTTCCCACCATAACAGAAGTTAAGTGTGCTATAAATGAACTTGCATCTGGCAAGGCTCCAGGTAAGGATGGGATTCCAATAGAGGTTATCAGGAGTGGGCAAGACACACTCACTCTACAGATCCACCAGCTAATAGAGCTATGCTGGCGTTTAGGACAAGTCCCACAGGATTTCAAAGATTCAAACATCATAACGCTGTACAAGAACAAGGGCGATCGGAGCGACTGTGACAACTATAGGGGTATCTCACTTCTGTGTATTGTTGGAAAAGTATTTGCCAGAATTGTTCTGCGCAGACTTCAAGTCCTAGGAGATCAAGTCTACCCCGAATCACAGTGTGGCTTTCGACAGAACCGGTCTACCACTTATATGATATTCTCATTGCGACAAATGCAAGAAAAATGCCGTGAACAGAATCAACCACTGTTTATTGCCTTCATCGACCTCACAAAGGCATTTGATTTGGTCAGTCGTGAGGGTCTGTTCAAGGCACTAAAGAAGATTGGCTGCCCACCAACTCTTCTGTCCATTGTGGAATCGTTCCACACAGGCATGAAGGGTATAATCAAGTTTGATGGTGCAACTTCTGAAGAATTTGAAATCAAGAGTGGAGTTAAGCAAGGTTGTGTACTAGCTCCCACCCTCTTTGGAATATACTTTTCACTTCTACTGAAATATGCATTTCGTGATCAGGATGGTGGTATATACATTCACTCATGCTCAGATGGCGGCCTCTACAATGCTCAGAGATTGAAGGCTAAGACCAAAATTAGGAGGGTACTGATCAGAGAGTTGCTTTTTGCAGATGATGCTGCAGTTACGACCCACTCTGAGGAAGAATTGCAATGTCTACTATCTGCATTCTCCAATGCTTGTTCTGAATTTGGTTTAACAATTAGCAAAAAGAAGACACAGATTATGTCACAAGGTGCACATGGGGTACCATCAATCTTTATTGACGACGCCGAACTAGAGATAGTAGACCATTTTACATATCTAGGATCAGTGGTAAATAGCAAATTATCCCTAGATCAGGAAATCAACATCCGGATTGGTAAGGCAGCAACAACAATGAACAGGTTAAGAAAAAGAGTCTGGGAGAACAGGAAGCTTACTGCCAAAACAAAAGTCCTTGTCTATCAAGCCTGTGTCCTTAGTACTCTTCTCTATGGCAGTGAAACCTGGACAACTTACTCACACCAAGAGAACAATTTAAACAGCTTTCATATGCGGTGTCTGCGAAGAATTCTTGGTATTAAGTGGCAAGACAAAATCACAAATACTGAAGTATTGGAAAGATCAGGTTGTGTGACAGTTTATTCCATGCTCAGTCTTCGTAGACTTAGATGGATAGGACATCTTAGGAGGATGGATGATGGTAGAATACCAAAGGATATCTTTTTTGGTGAATTACAGATGGGTAAGAGATCTCAGGGTCGGCCTCTACTACGATACAAAGATGTGTGTAAGCGGGACATGATTGATACAGGCATTGATAATGCACATTGGGAGCAAGTCGCCGCTGAACGTGTTGCATGGAGGGCAAATATCAGAAATGGAATAAAGTCAAAGGAGAAAATTATTGCAGAAAAGTCACACACCAAGCGTTTGAGACGTAAGATGGTGCATGATGGTGGAAATGACCACGTGTTCACATGCACCCACTGTGAACGGACATTTACAGCGCAAATTGGCCTTATCAGTCACACTCGCTACCGCCATAGTTAAAAGTTATTATGCCTTTTTAGAGCACAAACTATCGTCTGTCAAGACGGCAAGGTGCCAATGATTGATATATATATATATATATATATATATATATATATATATATATATATATATATATATATATATTTGTGAGTGTGTGGTTTTGTTTGTGGTTGTGTGTGTTGTTTTATGTGTGTGTGTGTGTGTGGATTTGGTTGTGGTTGTGTGTTTCAGTGTTTGTGGGTCTGTGGGGCTGTGGATGCGTGGGATTGTGTGCTTGCGTGGTTGTGGTTGTGGGTGTGTGGTTGTGTGTGTGTTGGTGTGTGTGTGTGTGTGTTCGTGTTTCTGTGTGTGTGTTTGCCTGTTTGTGTGTGTGTGTGTGTGTGTGTGTGTGTTTGTATGCGTGTATGTTTGTGTGGTTTACTTTGTATGTGTTTGTGAGTCTGTGAAGAGAAATGTGATATAAATATAAAAAGAGACGTCATGGGGGAATAGGGAGGTGAAAGAGAGAGAGAGAGAGAAAGAGAGAGAGAGAGAGAGAGAGAGAGAGAGAGAGAGAGAGAGAGAGAGAGAGAGAGAAATAGCAGGCGTCAAGGCATGTGTGAGAGAAAGAGATTGAGAGAAAGATCGGTAGGCAAGGGACATAAGAGAGAGATCGAGCGAAAGAGAGAGCGAGAGCGAGAGAGCGAGCGAGAGAGCGAGCGAAAGAGAGAGAGAGAGTGGGCGAGAGAGCCAACAAGTGAGAGAATGAGCGAGAGAGAGAGAGAGAGAGTGAGGAAGAGGCAAGGGGAATGAGAGAAAATGAGAGGGAAAAAAATGAACGAGAGAGAGAGAGAGAGTGAGAGATAGAACGAGAGAGAGAGAGGGAGAGAGAGAGAGAGAGGAAGAGGAAGAAGATGCGAGAGAGAACGGGTGAAAGAGAAAATGAGAGAGAGAGAGAGAGAAAGAGAGAGAGGGAGAGAGACAGAAAGAGAGAGAAAGAGGGAGAGGGAGAGGGACAGTGAGAGACAGAAGAGAGAGAGGAAGAGAGAGAGCAAGAGGAAGAAGATACGAGAGAGAACGGGTGAAATAGAAAATGAGAGAGAGAGAAATAGAGAGAGAGGGAGAGATAGAACAAGAGAGAGAGAGGGAGAGAGAGAAGGGAGAGAGTGAGAGATAGAACGAGAGAGAGAGGGGGAGAGAGAGTGAGAGATAGAATGAGAAAGAGATGGAGAGAGAGGGAGAGAGTGAGAGATAGAACGAGAGAGAGAGAGGGAGAGAGAGAGTGAGAGATAGAACGAGAGAGAGCGAGAGAGGGAGAGAGAGAGCAAGAGGAAGAATATGCGAGAGAGAACGGGTGAAAGAGAAAATGAGAGAGAGAGAAAGAGAGAGGAAGAGAGAGAGAAAGAGAGAGAAAGAGAGAGAGAGGGAGAGAGAGAGAGAGAGAGACAGAGTGACAGAGAGACAGAGAGACAGAGAGACAGAGAGAAATGAAGTAAGGAACAGACATAACTTAAATAAATACAATATTCCAAGACTATATCGCAAAGAATGATTGTGAAACATGGAATCAACTTGTCCCCTCCTTTCCCAGGTCTGCGTTATCTCTCAGAGAAGGAAGCCGAAGTGTACCTGCAGAAAATCCGCGTCGTCATGGCCAACGCCACGATCAATCCCTTTGTGTTTCAGTCTTCCAGGATCACTATTTTGTCTGGAGAGGAGGAAGGAGTCTACTCCTGGATCGCCGCCAATTACCTGAGTGGGTTCTTTGATAAGTACAGGTGGGGCGAATTTTGTTTTCTGTTCAAGGCGTGGTTATTTTGATTGATTGGTTTCATTTTATTGCGATTGATTTGTTGGGTTTATTGATTGAATGGTTGATTTATTTGGTTCAAAAATTTATTTATTATATTGTTTGATTGAATATTTGTGTTCATGGAGGCTTTATTTATTGATTTGTTGGGTTAGTTAATTAATTGATTGATAGGTGTTGTTCATTAATTCATTTATTGAGTTCATTAATTGATTGACTAATTGGTTTTGTTCATCGATTGAGTTATTATTTTCATTCATTGATTTATTGGATTCATTGATTGATTCATTGGGTTCACTGATGGTGTGACGTCTTACAAGCCAGAACCATATAAATGTTTTAAAAAAAAGTGCGCTATGTAGAGCAACCAAAGAAGAACACTCCCCCAACACAGAACTGGTGTTGTCAACCACTACACGCTGAGAGAGATGTTTAGAAGGGTATCTGAACCCTTATGGTCTGAATTGTATGCGCAGTGGGCATGATCTGTCGACTAACTAACTAACTAACTAACTAACTAACTAACTAACTAACTAACTAACAACTGATTAGATTATTTTCTTCATTGATTAATTTACTTAATCATTTATTGATTAATCTACTGAATATTTATTGATTAATTTACTGAATCATTTATTGAGTAATTTACTGAATCATTTATTGATTAATTTACTGAATTAATTATTGATTAATTTACTGAATCCTTTATTGATTATTTTACTGAATCATTTATTGATTAGTTTACTGAATCATTCATTGATATAAATTATTGAATCATTCACGGGGTGATTTTTGAATCATTTATTGATTGATTTAATGATCATTTATTGATTAATTTACTGAATAATTTATTGATTAATTGCTGAATCATTTATTGATAATCTACTAAATCATTTATTGATTAGTTTACTAAATCATTCATTGTTTAATGTACTGAATCACTTATTGACTAATTTACTGAATTATTTATTTATTAATTTACTCAATCATTTATCATTCATTGATTCATTAATTGATTGATTGAATGGGTTGATTGATTGATGATTACTTGTGTTTTGTGATTGAAGTTATGAGTTCATTGATTGATTTGGTTCATTGAGTGATTGATTTGGTTCATCGAGTGATTGATTAGGTTCATTAAATGATTGATTGGGTTCATTGAGAAATTGATTTGGTTCATTAAGTGATTGATTGAGTTCATTAACTGACTGATTGGGTTCATTGGGTGATTGATTGAGTTTACTGAGTGATAGATTTGGTTCATTGAATGTTTTGGTTCATTGAGTGATTTATTTGGTTCATTGATTGATTTGGTTCATTCTCATCTCATCTCATCATGTTCCTCTTGTACCTTGCGGTGTCGAAGTGAAGTACAAACATCGTGAGAGTGCCCGATTATGTGCTTCATGTATGGATATTCCCATGGACTCTACTATTCCCTGCGTCCACCGTTTACGTGGTCGGCCTCTTCCTCTGTTTCCATCTGGTCTGTACATCATTGCTTGTTGTGGTATGCTGTTGACTGGTAACCTACTTGCATGGCCAAACCATTTGACTTCATTTTGTGATTGATTTGATTAATTAATTGATTTGGTTCTTTGATTGATTGATTGAGTTAACTGGGTGACTGATTCGGTTCAATGGTAAGTTAGCCGGCTGATTTATTCCACTTACAGATTGTATAATTGATTCATTGATTGGGTTCATGAACAGTCTTCATTGCACTTTAAATTATCTAAATCTCTTCTTTCTTGTCACACTATGGATATCTAAGTTCAGTGCTTGAACCCTGTACACACCAACATTGATCTCCTCCTGATATGTAAGCCTAAATCATACACGTTTTAACGTGCTTTTTAGAGTGAGTTTTCTGACTTTGAAAATCAGATAGCTTATTGACCAATGTACACTTTTGTTTCACGATTTCCAATTGCCAAGCAAATTTTGGATCTGCAATGTGAACTTGTGACCTTCTAAAGTTTCGCCCTTGTCCGAGAAAGTTGGGGTTCCAATCTATTACTAAGATGTCCGGGAAGGTTTAGGGAGGGGATATGGGGAGGTGAGTAGTGGAATAGGGAGGAGGGATTGGGGAGACGATGAGAGTGAATTTGATAAGAGGAGTCGAGGAGAGACTTCCGGAGGATCTTCGCTGGAGCTACGTAGTTTGTGCTTTGTGGGACGCTTTAGACAGACCTCCCTGATGAAAGAGACCTAATCATGTGGGATAAAACCTGGTGCAATCAAGTTGATCTTCTCGCCTCTAAATCCCCATTCTTTGGCTGGTTGTGAATCGTCTGTGAGACTGAGTTTTAACTCTTAAATCCGAAGTTTGACATTCAGATGTTCTCATCATCAGCGTCATGTGTTATGCCGATGAGTGTGGGTACTGTTTTCAGCGATCATCAATCTTGTACCAGGTTCCTGTCCCGATCATGCCATGTGGCCACGCTATCCAGATTATTTTCTCTCTGCATTTCCCTGGCTCTTTTTGCATCAGATTTGCCAATTGTTAAGTCTAAATGTCGAAAAGCTCTAAAAAGACTTGCACCTATGGGAATGATGTTTTTGTAAAGATGTTTCTTCCTATTGTATCATCTCAACGGTGACTATCGGAGTGACTTTTTTGTAAAGATGTTGCTCCCCCTTGTATCATCTCAACTGTGACTGTCGGAGTGATGTTTTTGTAAAGATGTTTCTCCCTATTGTATAATCAAAACGGTGACTGTGATGTTTTAGTAAAGATGTTTCTCCCTATTCTATTATCTCAACGGCGACTGTGATGTTTTGTAAAGATGTTTCTCCTATTGTATCATCTCAGGATGTTTTTGTAAAGATTTTCTCCCTATTGTATCATCTCAACGGTGACTATCGGAGTGATGGTTTTGTAAAGATGCTTCTCCCTATTGCACCATCTCCTTCCTCTTCCAAATTCACAACCAGCGGGTGATGCAAGAGCGGGGACTGGAACTTTACACCTGCAGAGAGGCATATAAATATATAGCCTTGTCATGATGCAGCACATTATATAAGGAATGGCTGGGATACTGCTTCTACCAGGAATCTAGTTAGTCATACGTCCAAGTACACTTGTTCCTGCAGCGAGGATATGTCGGAATTTGGAAGTGACAGGTTCGAATCTTGGTCGGCAACTATAGCTTTTAATTCTTATGTTGTCTACTGCGTCTAGTCTCTAATTCTTTCCCCTAAATCTATGTGCGCCAAACAATATACGTGTGTACTTATTTGTATTTCAAAACTTGTTATTGCGGAACACTTTTTGTTGAACCTGGTTCTGATGACCGCAAAGAATATCACGAACAGATTATATATTGTATTGTCCAAATTACATTGACGCAAAACCAATTCTTGCAAAGCGAGATGCTTGAGGAGAGCTGCCAAATTAACTATCCGAGACCAAGTAAGAAATGCTGTTATCAGACAGACAGTGGGATCAAAACCTTGTGCCACATTTATTAAAAGACAGAAGATCAAATGGTTCTGCATTTTGTTAGAATGCAACACTATCAACAACCAGCCCTGGCGCTATATCAAAGAAATTCTGATACGAAAGCAAGAGAACGCCCGAGAAGAAAATGGGTTGACGACATCAAAGACACTGTACAATACATGGAATAATGCTATCCAGTGCCACTCTTCGGGCGATGGAACGTCATCTAATTCTCCCCACGACACTTGAATATCAAAGAGCAAGATGATGTTGATAATATGATTGTCTAGAGACTTCCCACTGCACAGAAGGAGCATGGCTTGACAACTAAATGTATCTTTTCTCTATTTTGTTTGCATCCAGGCCTGAGAATGAATCTATAGGAATTATGGAGATGGGAGGTGGATCCACACAAATCGCATTCATACCACGTGGACCCCTCTTCAGCGAGGAATATCAGGTAAGAGAATATCAGGTATGGGAATATCACGTAAAGGAATATCAGGTACGGGAATATCAGGAAAGGAATTCAGGGAAAGGAATATCTGGTTAAGGAATATCAGGAAAGGGAATATCAGATAATGGAATATCAGGTAAGTAAATATCAGGTAAGTGAATATCAAATGAGTGAATATCAGAGATGGGAATATCAGGTAAGGGAATATCATATTCTCTGCCTCCCCTTGTTCTTTTCCCCCAATCATGCCAGTTATCACTAAGCCCCCTCCCCCCACCCCTAGTTTATTCCTTCTCATAGCGTGCCCGCCACAAAAATGTGACTGTCTACGTCTAATTTCTCTAAACCGTTTACGGTTTTCATATATATATATGATGTAACGTAATTGCATACGTTGGACATGTTTATGTCATAGTCATGTGATAAGTACTGACTAATTAATAAAAGAGCACGTGCTTTTCGTTCCATGATGCATAGATTCTGTTTCTGACCGTTGAGAAAATGGCCGGGTTGATCCAAAAATCCGTCCAAAGAAGCTCAAAGAGCTGTGATTCAGTTTCTTTCATTTGAAGGATGTCGACCAGTGGACATTCATCGTAAAATGCAGGCAGCGTACGGTAACAAACGTGTGTCAAAAACAACAGTGACAGACTGGGCACGAATGTTTCGATAAGGACGTCAGTTCACGACAGATCTTCGACGGCAGGGTCAAGCGCATATTGTTGCAACCGAAAAAACCATCGCCAAAATTGATGCAGCAGTACAGATGAACCGTTGTCCAAGCAAACGTTCGCTAGCGAAAGAATTTGGTGTGTCAATTTGGACAATTCAAAAGGTCGTTCGTAAAAAAACTGCAATATTGGAAGGTGTGTTCACAGTGGTTCCCACGGATGTTGACCGATCATCAAAATAAGGAACGCATGGGATGGTGTTTGAACCACTTGCTGCGTTACGGAGTGGAGGATGATGCATTTCCAATCCACTTAGTGGCAGGCGATGAATCATGGTGTCACCACTTTGAGCCGAGCAGCAAAAGAGAGAGCGTGCAATGGAAGCATGCTGGATCACCAAAAGACAAAAAATGCAAACTACAGGTTTCCGCCGGTAAGATTATGCTAAGCGCATTATTTTACCTTGAATGTCTATTGTTGGCCGACTTTAAAAAACCTGGTGTCAACACCAACTCTACCCACTACTAGGAAACACTAGACAAGGTGCAAACAGCCATCAAGAATAAACGACCCAGCATGCTTTCTCGCAGTGTGATTTTGTTGCACAATAATGCTCGTCCGCATGTTGGAAAAATTGTGCAGGAAGCATTAGCTTGGAAGAAGTGGGAAATTATGCAACTTCCAACCTATAGTCCTGATTTGTCACCACGTGATTTTCATTTGTTCGGACCTCTAAAAACATTTCTGAAGGTGCAACAATTTCACACAGATGCAGACGTAATGAACGCTGTAAACACTTGGTTCAGTGAGCAACGACAATCCTTTTTTGCGGACGACATTCGCCGCCTACCTAAGCAATGGGATGCTTACCTCAATGCCTATGGCAACTTCTTCTGACAAACCCATGGTGTTAATTCTACCACACCAGTTAATGTTTCTTTCATGCTTTTGTAATAAAGCCATTGGAACGGGTTTCAAATTAACGACCCTTATATATATATACACACACCTAATGACTGACGATTGATCTATACAAACATGGGTCTACCACAATATACCGAAATCACTTTACAGTATAAAAGAGTCTTTTACTTTACTAGCATGCCAATGACTTCCACTTCTGGGAATCCCCCTGCCATTATCAACAGCCGCTATCTTCGGCAACACGCCATTTAGTAGAATCTGTGTAGACGTCAGCATGGCAGAATGGATAAGAGCTCACGCTCTTAAACTTCCGGTGTGTGCTGTTGCTGAGTTAGAGGGTTCAGCTCCTACATGAGTCAGCTGGACTAAACAATTTGATATTTTGTCCTTGACTTCGGGACGTAAATTACAAGTATCTCAGTTGTCAGAGTGGGTTGGTCTGATGACGAGGGACACTGGTAATAAAGAAAGCTAATCTACACGCAACAATCAGTCCAGAACGCTAGACGTAGTAGAAGCAACACGTGTATGGACGACGCTTGTGTTCAAAGCGAGCGAAAGAAAAAAAATAATCTGGACATTTTGCAGTAGAAGACAATTTCAGTGTAACTTTTCACTAAAGTTAGTTGCATATCCTTTACAGGGCGTTGCAGTCAACCTCGAAAATTATTTTTGGGGCTATTTCGTGATTTCTTGGTAAATTTACGTTCAGTAGTTTGCCATTGATTTCTGAACGACCAGATATCATACCTATGTATGGGAAACCAACCTCAACGCGGTCTGCTTCCAAATCGCCCGCAGCTGTGTTTCGAACATGGTATGCGGGATTACGAATTGCTTCCGTAAGACCATTACCACAGAGCGAACTTTTCACTACTTATATAGCTAACAGTTCATAAGATATTCCGAGGCGTCTACTATTCACACAGGCATACCACAATTATGTAAGCAGAAAGACTTGATAGTCTCTTTACAACTATCGAGGTGATGTTTACATAATTGACAGTGTTTTTGTGTGTGTTTTTTTCGTTTGAAAAAAGTCATAACGTTACTTTTTTAGATGTCTGTTCCGTGGCGAAGGATTTACAGACAGAGTTCGTAATCCCGCATACCGCGTTCGAAACACAGCTGTGGGCTATTTGGCAGCAGACCACCTTGCGTTGGTTTGTTTTTTAATAAAATGGTATGGGTGCTGGTAGTTCAGAAAGCAATGGCAAAGTAGTGAACGTAAACTTGTCAAGAGATCACAAACAGCCAAAGAAGGATAGGGTTGACTGCGACGCCCTGTAAAGGATATGCAACTAACTTTTTAAAAACTGTCTTATATGTTGAACTTTTTCTTTCTGTAATAAACTAATATGCACCCGACGATATAAGCAAAAGATATCAAGCAATAAATTGAGCAACATAGTTTTGTCTTTATTATTTAAATTACGTCATTCTCGTATGACACAGAAACTGGGAGTTTCCGTAGGGGAAGTGCGCGGTGTCCGTGCCAGAATTGAATGACGCAACTTGAATAATGAAAACATAAACAATATATTACATAATTTATTGACTGGCATCATTTTATTGCATGGCTAAGCCGACAGTCTGGCGCTTCGAAGGTTGTGAGTTCGATCCCCGGCTACTTCGTTCGGTTCAAAAGTGCAGTTTTCTCGGAGACTCTTGGGGGGTCGCCGCTGGAGCTATGGAATTCGTGCTTTGTTTGAAGCTTTCGGCAGACCGCCCTGAGGAGAAAGACCATCCTATGTGTGGATAAAACTCGGTGCAATGAAGCTAACCTTCTTGTCTTTGAAACCCCTTTTTGGGGACATAGAAACTTTACGAATTCTCCTTCCTATTTCAGGCGATTGTGGCGGGGCGAGCCTACCAGCTGTACGTCCAGAGCTACCTTCAGTTCGGAGCTAATGGCATCAGTGAAAGAGTTGTCTACGACTTGCTCCAGGGATCTCAAAATCAAAGCGAAGTGCAGAATCCGTGCATGCTTGGAGGTATGGACAACAGAAGTCGAACCTTTCGCTCTTTCCCCCACCCATATTTGACAATATGATAAATGATAACAACAACATTTAGTCAGGTTTTAGTCAGATATGACTGACCTACCGTACGACAGTATACAATACAACCTGCTTTTTGTTAGCGCCGAATTTCGGGTGGCGCTGAACAAACCGGACACTTCACATTGTGCCAAAGGCTTCAGGCGTATAAGAGTCTTGGCTGCAACATGTCTTTGAAAATTCATTTTCTGGATTCTCATGAGGATTTCTTTACGTAAAACTGTGGAGCTTTCAGTGATGAGTATACGATTTCATCAGGACTTGCTGCTGTGGAGACAAGGTATCAAGGCAACTGGAGCCCTTCAATACTTGCTGGTTACTGCTGGACTGTGACAAGAGACACCTCATCGATTGACTACAAGAAGCAAGCATAGAGAGCTCGAACAGCGACTGGATAATGACGGAATGAGCTCAAATGTGCCGTTTTAAAACATTATATGTAAAGTTTAAATAATCTTTTTAGTTTTCTATATTTGTATGTTGAATTATCAATTAATTGAGTACGTAACCATAATTCGTATAATTATTTAATTATTTTCTTAATTTTCGTATTAATTCGTATAATGCTAAATTAGAAAGACTAACTGTTCACCCCAGAGAATTAAACACGCATACATTATTTAGTTTAGTTTAGTTTAGTTTCCCGGTCTCCCTGGTCGAGGTGTTAGCAGCTTTCTCCGTAACCCCGAATACTCTCGTGGTTGACGTGAGCGCACAAGAATTGGAAGCGGTTCGAGTCCCGCCAGTGACTTTTAAGAGTATGGAGCCGGTCGCCCAGAAAGCAATGGCAAACTACAGAGCGTAATCTTGCCAAGAAATCAACAATCAGATGAAAGATGCTGATGTTGACAGCGATGTCCTGTAAAGGATATGCAAAATCTTAGTTTAGTTTAGTTTAATTTAGTTTAGTTTAGTCGACGGATCAACATCACGCCACACGGGTGTAACCCATAAGTGCTCCATTCTACTCCTAACTGAAGCCTGAGTCCTGAGAAGCTAAGCTCAGTGCACTAACTCCATAGCACCGACAAAGATCCTGAAATACTTTGGGTAGATTTTTAACTCGAAATTTTGCCCGAGCAGCGCCGTTAGACTCTTCTTTTTCGATTTCCAACTGCCAAGGGATTTTTTACGTGCGCAACAATACACACGGGCGTCCGATCTCACTAGCCAGAGACCAGGGGAAATTTTATTACTAGAAGTCCACGTGAAAAAATCCCGGCCCTCACCGGGGCTTGAACCCGGGACCTCCAGCACTCGAGGCGGACACCATACCTCCAGACCACTCAGCCTCCCCACTCTCTTACAGATGACCACGCAGAAGACACAGACTCAGCCCTTACAGTAGCGATAACAAACGCTGACATTCCAACAGTGTCGGTGACTTTGTGTGATATGTGTTTTAGTTAAACTATGAGTCACAAATTCACTTCATATGATATATAACTCTGCAGTATGCACCTGATGAGATGCAGTATAATATGCCAGGCAATAAATTGTGCAGCCTATTGCGTGTGGTTTCTGTGTTTACATTCACTAACTAATACATTGTTATAAAGAGGTGATTGAATAGGGTGGGACAGACATGGACCAAAGTACAAGATATGTCGGCGACGACGAAGAAGAGGCAAACAAAAGAAGAGGAAGAAGCACTATACAAATGTTTAAGACATAAATTCCATTTTCTAAAAAGCGAAATGTTATATATATATATATATATATATATATATATATATATATATATATATATATATATATATATATATATATATATATATATATATATATATGAGGGCGAGGTAATAAGTAAGTCACACAGTTCTGTGAGATGGCAGGTAAATGTAATTGGTGTTTTCTACAGGTGTCACAGGGTGACAGAATCCTCGAACTTTGTATTCCCTTTCGTCAGGAGACACTAGGTGTCTCATGCTCAAGCGCAGCGCATAAACAAAATGGCGACTGTACTCACGGAGTGTGCCACCAAAGAGTAACGTGCCGTTGTGCGTTGTTTGTGGGCAAAAGGACTGCCTGCAAAGGACATTCATAAGGAAATGCTTCTTGTTTATGCTGACAAATGTTTGTCCCGTAAAGCGGTGCATAGCTGGGTAGAAACATTTTCTCAGTGACGCTCTAAAATTGTTGATGAAATTCGATCTGGTCGTTCTGATGAGATTGCAACAGAAGCACCCGTGCAGCGAGTGGAGGAGATAATTAGAGGCGACAGGCGAGTAACATTGGACTCTGTAGCATCTGCAATAGGGTGCTCAAATGGTTCAGCATACAGCATAACGCATGATCGATTGAAATTTAAGAAAGTGCGTTCAAGGTGGGTACCCAGACAAATGAAGGGGGAACACAAAATGAACCGATTTGGCCTGGCCTTACATCATCTCTGTCGATGCGAAGATGAAGAAGCCATGCTTAACAGGATTGTTACTGGGGACGAATCATGGGTGCACCACTACCAGCCCGAACCAAATCGTGCTTCAATGCAATGGGAACATCCTTCTTTGCCTTGTGTCCAAAAATTCAAGGTTACGCCATCAGCAGGGAAGGTTATGTTGACAGTGTTCTGGGATTGTCAAGGAGTGCTTTTAACCAATTTCAAGAAGAAAGGTGACAATGTGAATCCTGAATCGCAATGTGAAGTTCTATCGATGCTTCATGATGCAATTCGAAGCAAACGTCTAGGACTGCCGATAGAGGAGTGTTGCTTCTTAATGACAATGCCAGACCACATACGACTTGATTAACTCAGAAGAAAATTAAATAGCTAAGGTGGGAAGTTCTGGAACATCCACCTTATAGCCCCGACTTGGCCCCCTAGCGATTTCCACCTGTTTGGTCAATTGAAAACCCACCTTGGCGGGAGACATTTCGCGAATGACGCCGTAGTTTAATGTGAAGTGAAAACGTGGTTTAGAAAACATAGCATGCAGTTCTATGCAACCTGTTTGGGAAGACTAATAAAACGATGGGATAAGTGCATCAATGTTGGTGGAAATTATGTTGAGAAATAAAGGGGCAATGCATGTATAAAAATCAATCATTTGAACTAGCTACAGGCAAAGCAGAAAAACAAACGAGAAATGTTCAGTGATCTTCGCTAGAACACGATCACAAGAAACAAAATTGACGTTGCGGCTAAAGCCTTCGTCAGCACATACAAAAAAAAACTAACACAAAACGATACAACTACATGTAAAACTACACGAAAATATAAATATAAAATTTACTTATCTGCATCTTTGTTGTGCACTGGACACGTCTTTCAAAGGATCTGATAAACCTGTGGTGTTAAATTATCCAAGTAATCTTAATAACGGTTTTGTAACGGCTCTTAAAACATTTTCTGTCCCCAGAGGACAGTAGAAACACAACATTGGAGGACGGAAGGCTTATTCTCGAGACTGGTACAGGCTCCCCAATTGAATGTCTGGAGATTCTACGGAAGATTCTCAAACCTAACACAGGCTTGGAGTGTTCGCCCAAGCCATGTGCCATCGGTGAGTGCATGTGTTCCATCCTTTATTTGTTTGTATGCACAGAGATTGAGTTGTAGGGTGAAGAGGGATTCCGGCTCCCTTCGTAATGGCAATCATTTTTGTTGTTGTTGTTGTTACTGTAGTTAGTATTGCTAATGTTGTTTTTCCTACTATTGTTGTTGCAACTGTTGTTGTTGTTGTTGGTGGTGCTGCTGCTGTTGGTGTTGCTACTGTTGTAGTTGTTGTTACTATTGTAGTTGTTGTTACTGTTGTAGTTGTTGTTACTGTTGTTATTGTTGGTGCTGTTGTTGTTGTTACTGTTACTGTTATTGTTGCTGCTACTGTTGTTTTTTGTTGCTGCTACAGTTGTTGTTGCTCCTGTTGTTTTCGTTGTTGATACTGTTGTTGTTGTTACTGCTGCTGTTGTTGTTGCTACTGTTTTTGTTGTTACTGTTGTTATTGCTGCTACTGTTTTTTGTTGTTGATACTGTTCTTGATACTGTTGGTGTTGTTGCTGTTGTTGTTGTTGCTACTATTGTTGTTGCCACTGATTTTGTTGCTAATGTTGTTGTTCCTGCTGTTGTTGTTGCTATGTTTGTTGTTGTTACTGTTGTTGCTGATACTAATGTTGTTGTTGCTACTGTTGTTGGTGTTGCTAAAGTTGTTATTGTTTTTGATACTGTTGTTGTTGCTATTGTTACTGTTGTCGTTGTTGTATTACTACTGTAGTTGTTGTTACTGTTGTTGCTGCTACTGATGTTGTTGATGCTAATGTTTGTATTGCTAATAGTGTTGTTGCTACTATTGTTGTTGTTGCTACTATTTTGTTGTTTCTACTGTTGTTATTGTTGTTGCTACTGTTGTTGTTTCTACTGTTGTTGTTGATGCTAATGCTGTTGGCGCTAATGTTGGTGCTAATACTGTTGTTGTTGTTGTTGTTGTTGCTGCTGCTGCTGCTGCTGCTGCTGCTGCTGCTACTCTTGCTCTTTCAAGGATCACTTTCGATACACAAGTATGTTTCCATAAGTCCCCATAGTTCACACAATACATAAACTCCGCATCATCGCCGAAGACCCATTGTGTGTATACCAGAATCACCATCATCATGTGTCATGCCAATAAACGTAGGCGGTCGTGTTTCGCCATCTCACACGATCACTAGAGTTGTGGATCAGCTCTGTGTTCTTGTCTCGACCATGACACGTGGCCAAGCCATCCAAATATTTACTTCCCCTTGTTCTTTTCCTCTCAATCTTGCCAGTTTTCACCAGGTTCTCTAGTTTTTTTTGTTTTGTTTTTTTCACAACGTGTCCAAAAAATGTTGACTGTCTACGTCTAATTTCTATAATCAGTTTACGGTTTTCATTTGTTTCTTGTAGGACTTGCTCGTTGGTTTTTCTGTCTGTCCAATGTATTCTTTGCATTTTCCCCAGAAACCAAATTTACACTGCAATTAGATGTTTTCCTGCTCCTTTAACCTTTGTCCACGCTTCACATCCTTACAAAGGTAGAGGTTCTATGTAGCACTTAAACACTCTTTTTCTCGTTGCAGTTGACATCTTTTGTTGGGAAATGACTTTGTAATGCAATATGAGGAATAAATTAATAGATATTGATTGCCACTTATAGAAGTAAAAGACAAAGCACAGATAAGAGAGGAGACAGCAGACAAAATAACCCCCCCCCCCCCCCCCCCCCCCAGAAAAAAAAAAAAAAAACAATAGTAATAAACACATATGACTTTCGTTTCTTGTTACTGTGGTCTTATAAAGCTGAGCTCTTGCATCGTTATCATATACCCTGCGAAGTTGTTCATCTCATCTCATCTCATCTTATCTCATCTTATCTCATCTCATCTCATCTTATCTTATCTTAATTTATCTTATCTCATCTCATCTCATCTCACCCCAGCTCATCTCATCGCATCTCATCTTTTTCCTCTTGTACCTTGCGGTGTGGAGATGAAGCATAAACAGTGGGTGAGTGCCCGTTTATGGGCTTCATATTTCGAGATTCCCATTTACTCTCCTGTCTACTAAGTGTAGACTTCACCTGACCCTGCAACCAATAGGGTCTGGATCGGCTAGTCTCTCTCAGGAGGGGTGAAAAGTCAAAATTAGTAGCCTGCCGATGACCTGCAGACTACTCAAGTCAGCCTCACCTACCCGTGGGGTAGACCGGGAAATCATGACTGCGAGGTCACGGGCCAACGGGCTCAGTCTCCCTTTGATCATATTTTTCTGGCATAAAGAAACCTGCGACTGGCCTAGCAAGCCGGCAGGGGATTTGTCATACTGCTCATAGAAAAAGAAAGAAGCAAAGTTGTTCATGCGTCCACATATCTCCACAGTTCCCCGTGTTTGGTATATTCGAACAATTCTGCTGATGGCATTCTCCCATGTCGTCGTCTTTGGTCGTCAAAGATCACCTCTCTCTCTCTCTCTCTCTCTCTCTCTCTCTCTCTCTCTCTCTCTCTCTCTCTCTCTCTCTCTCTCTCTCTCTCTCCCTCCCCCCCCCCCCTCACCTTCTTTCGTCTCTGATTTGTTTCAGTCGTCATGGTGTCCTTCAATTGAACTTTCAGATATTGTTGCTCTGTCTAAGAAATATCAACATCTTTACAACAGTTCATACAATGCATATTTTGTTTTTAATTTCAAAACATGATTTAGTATTTACCCAGTACATTCTATCATTAAAAAGTTACATGCATATCATATACAGGAGGTCGCAATCAACCATCATGTTTTGGAGGTTTGTGATTTTTACAGACAATGTTACGTTCGGGAGTTTTTAACGACCGACGCTCATATCTTTGTTAAAAATTAACGCAAGGCAGTCTGATTTCAAATATCCTGTCGCTGATATTGAACCCGGTATACGAGATTGTGAAATATGACCGCTTACCCTTAGCCACAGACGTCAGATCTGCCTTTCATAGTTGTTATCATTATACCAGATGTTTGTAAAGTCCCACTACACTTTGTATGTAGAGGAAGTTTGAACAATGAAGTAGATGATGTCATCAAAAAATGTGCTCCACAGTCCACCGTGAAACAATATGCAGCGAACGGCTGTCGTCTGCTGAAGTAATTCTTCGCACTCCATACCATGAATACTTCATAGGTACTCTCAGGTACCATTTGGCTTGAAAGACCACGTGCCAGTCTGCAGTTGTCGGCAGAACAAGGATATGCCATATATATGTAATTAGCGAACGAACGAACGAACGAACGAACAGACTTTATTTAGCGTGTCTTTTGAGCACCCCAGGATCATCCGCAAGGCTGCATTCTGATGCGCTCCAACCCTGTTTACTGCCGACTACAAGTAATGCTGAAGAAACCACGAAGCAGAGCAAATAATACGATGGCCCTAGTATAGCGATATATAGTCCCTCCGTCCAAATGACAGCTCGCATTTGGCGATATATTATCCTCCGACACGGAATCAGTTAAACATATAAATGAAACAATTAGATTTGTTTATCCTACCCTGCACTATCTCTAACACTTTGCATGAATTAATTGCTATTGATCACGTGTGTCTATCGTCCAGGTTCCGTGTACCAGCCGAGCGTTGAGGACATAAAATTTGTGGTCACCCAGGCTTTCACCTACTCTCCGGAGACCCTGAAAGTGGTGGGGGACGACAAGATCCTGCACATAGATCAGCTGGAGGAGGCTGCCATTCAGCACTGTAACCGGGTAAGTCCATATAACATTGACATTCCGAGAGGGTAGGTACATGGAAAATTGACATTGTGAAAGTGTAAGTCCATGTAAAATTGACATTGTAAGAGGGTAAGTACATGTAAAATTGACATTCTGAGAGGGTAAGTACATGTAAAATTGACATTGTGAGAGGGTAAGTACATGTAAAATTGACATTCTGAGAGGGTAAGTACATGTAAAATTGACATTGTGAGAGGGGTAAGTACATGTAAAATTGACATTTTAGCAGGGTACGTTTTTTTTTATTTTTTTTTTAGCATATCCTTTACAGGACTTAGCTGTCAACACCAGCATCTTTCAGCTGTCTGTTGATCTCTTGGCAAGATTACGCTCAGTAGTTTGCCATTGCTTTCTGAGCGGCCGGCTCAGTATCCCGCAAGTCACGAGCGGGGGTCGAACCGCCTCAGTTCTCGCTCCGCTACGAGACTCTGCGTGATAAACGGGATTACAGAGAGAAAGTGTTGTAACCCCACAGCCAGAGAGACCGGCAGCAGGGTAAGTACATGTATAATTTACATTGTAACAAAGTAAGTGTGCGTACAATTAACATTGTAACGGGGTAATTACAGTATAAGTAAAATAAAAGTTACAGGGTAAATACTAGCAAAATTGACATTGTAACAGAGTGTCGGATGTTTTGGGAAAATCTCAAAGAGATAGAGGACACTAGAGTTCCTCTTTCCCAATGTGATCCTGACGCGTTATAATTTTTATAGCCTTCCCTAGCTCAATTGCTTGAATCCATACATAGAGTCCAGGAGAGCCAAGGAAGTCCTCAAGGTGAACAAAGAAAAGATTTCCTTGAACAATAATAAAAAGAACGGAAACATACAAATACCTGGGTACAATCTTCAACTGCTCCAACATCATAAGGGAAGAAATACAAACTAGAATCAATTCTGGAAAGAAGATATACTATGCACTACAACATCTACTAAAATCAAAGGCGCTATCTCGTAACACCAAAATCACAATATACAAAACACTGATCAGACCAGTTGTGCTGTATGGCTCTGAAACCTGGAGTACAACGAAAGGAGACGAAGCCTTGCTACAAACCTTTGAGAACAAAGTTATAAGACGCATCTTTGGACCCATTAGGGATACACAAAGTGGAGAGTGGAAAAGAAGAAGTAACAAAGACATTTATGATCTGTTTAAGTCCCCGCTAATCACTGGTATCATGAAGGCTAATAGACTACAATGACTGGGGCATATAGAAAGAATGGAAGATAATAGGGAAACATAACTAGCTTACACTCAAATAAATTACCGTAGACCCCGAGGTAGACCAAGAAGACGGTGGAGAGATAATATATATATACAGACCTACAAGCACTTGGAATCAACGACTGGCAAGAGAAGGTCAACCAGAGAGACGAATGGAGGCGGTTTGTATCTGCAGCAAAGAACCTCAATGGCTCGGAACGCTGAAGAAGAAGAAGATAATAATATTCTTGTGGAGTTTCCTTGCCCCTCCACTCTCAGCTAAATAATTAATATCTAGGGTGTATTAATTAATAACAACAATAACGTAAACGCTCAAGGAATTCTTGTAACACTCAAGAGGGGAAATGAAATCTCTTTTATATTTAATAAACACAACAAACTGGGGTATTGATGATGCTGTTAAGAAAACATGATAATCCATTCCAAACGCATGATGTATAAAAACTTTAATGCCCCAAACATTAACTTTAAAACAAACACCAACATAAACCTCAGGTCCACAGTGGGTTAAATAGTATAAATCCCAATTGAGTTATATTAAGTATAAAGACTTGCCGTAAACTCAAGTCCATCCACTCCAGAGTCTATGGAACCCATTTGTACACACACACAAATTTAATTGAAAATAAATATAGTGAGTTCTCAAAGTGGGTGTTGGTCTGGTCCAGGTAGGTTGATAGTCGATTAACCTCTCAAATCACAGGTTCAAGTAAAAATCCCCTGTGTTATCTATGGAGATACAGGTTTCCCTGTCATAAATGGTTAGATGAAATCTCTAGCTGGTACTTTCTTTCAGAATAGTCTTCTTCATCCCTCCAGCCAGGTTACCCCACCAAGAGTCATATCTGGATCTGAATGAATCTAACCACTACCTGAAATTCATATATCAAAACATATATCTACTGATATCATCAACACATCTATATGATCATTAGAAATGGAAGAAGATAAAACCCCCAAAGAAAAAAAGAAAATAAACAAAGAAAATTTTGACCTCAGGGAAAATTAAACAAAGAGGGAAGAGGGTCTTAGTGTTTCCCAACAGTTATCAACCCCATATTTGGTTCCACTTCACCCAATCCTCCACTACGGGGTGCTCAAGCTTTAGAGTACCAGATAAGCAGTGTCACCTTCGCCCATGCCTGTCACCCATGGTCTCCAGGTTAAGTCATAACTTGATCGATTCGGGATTTGATAACCATGTTCACCATTCCCCTTTGTACATAATTATTTTCCCTAGTTATCATTCCATTTAAAAGAAAAGGCCTCACACATTAAGTGTCTTAATTCCTTCACTACATGCAATGAGTATTTACTTATAAACAATATAAGTACATTATGGCATCATCTCCTGTATAACATTCAGGTGGGTTCCTCCCAATCAAATGCTTTGAGGAAGAGCATCTTCACTCCTCTTCAACATGTGGGTATATGCGTGTACATTAAGCATCTATAAGATTCATTATCATCATACATCAACACAATTCAGGAAACAAAACCATGCGTAGATCACAGTAGATTATCAATTAGTGCATGGGTACCACTATGGTCTTCTCCTGTGAGACACGGCAGTATGCATCAAATTACCTACTGTCAGGTGATAGTTTGATTTATCATACTCATCCTCGGTATGCCACTTCTCCTCACCCAACCCACAATCATTCATCATAAAGCAGAAACATACTTGCATGATAATGAATAGGCATAATTATGTGACTCACAATCAATAAGTTAAAAGATAAATTCATATATTTAACACCGATGAAGTCACAATTGAATCACCACATGAATGCTTCCATAGAACACACAGGATTTTACGATAACACATAGGGAACTATTTAACATTTAATGTGCCCATGTACTGGTTCTAGGGTGAATTACACTAATTCCTCCTAACTAGTGAATACACATTTAAGATAGTTCCTTACTACTGAACTATGGATTCTAATCTCCTAAATCTTATGTTAATCACTAACTCCTAAATCACTACTGACTTATCTTAACTGCTCGAGGAATAAAAATGCACAATCTAGGCCTAATGCCTATGCTTACATAGAAGCTGCATAACTAGAGGGGAAAAACCCTCACAATTGGTTAACATGGTGCACACATTATCTATGAACTACGACATCTGAATATAGGGCTTAGTCTCTCCCGAAATAAGTTGTTAAGGACTAACTACATTTTTACAACACACCATCTTACCATTTTCTAGGAAAGGAGCATAACTAACTTAATATTATAGTGGGCTTACCTTTAACATCGTTGAATGTCTTCTTCAAGCAAAGCCGATATTCTTATGTCAGGTTCCATGCTAGGTTTTTGCTTTCCTAGTTTCGATGGCTGCTTAATAGGCCGGCACTTTACACACACACACACTCTCTCTCTTTCTATATTGGAGTTGGCTAAACTTCAGATGGATTGTTGAGTAGAGGACACCAAGCCGTAAGTTCCAGTGGACCTTCTCCCTTTGAGCAATTGCTGAAGGTTTTTTTTTTTTTTCGTTTTTCACACACTGCCCGTCTGCCGGTCTTCACTCCATTTTTAAAGACTCTCGTTTGTTATTTAC
This sequence comes from Cepaea hortensis, assembly GCA_963921405.1. Taxonomy (NCBI): domain Eukaryota; kingdom Metazoa; phylum Mollusca; class Gastropoda; order Stylommatophora; family Helicidae; genus Cepaea; species Cepaea hortensis. The sequence goes on from OY992881.1 coordinate 116,968,699, forward strand.
TCCTTCCCTTCCTCGACTGGGCTCTGGCGTCATTCTCGGTCGTGACCAATGGCTGAGCTCCTTTTCGGCTATAATTAGAATATTGTCGTTCCCTTTTCGAATCAGCGCTCTTTTTCAAATTAAGATTATGTAAATTTAATCTTTCTTCTTAAACTAAAGGCGCTAATTCCTTCATTTTTAAATTTGAATTTAATTCTAATGGTGATGGTTGTTAGCGTTGTTGCTAACTGGAGGGTAGTGCGGGGATATTCAAACAGCGATGTGGCAGCTTGCAAGATGTTTACGACACAGAGTAAGAATAAGTAAAATTGACAACGTCTTGGGGTAAATACATGTAAAAATTGAAATTGTAACGGCATATGTATAAATAAAATTGATATTGTAACTGAGTAAATAAATGTAAACTTGACATTGTAACGGTGTAAGTATAAATACAATCAATACTGTAACGGGATAAATACATGTAAAATGTAAATTGTGGCGGCGTAGGTATAAGTAAATTTGGCATTGTAACGGGGTATGTATAAGTAAAATTGATATTGTAGCAGAGTACTTTTAAGTCAAATTGACAGTGTTACAGCATTGGAATGTGATAAACATCGAACAATTAGTATAATTAGACACATCAAGAAGGCTTTGCTAAGAATCATCATGCAAAGAGTTGGGGAAAAATAAAATCCAAAAGAGGAAAAAGAACAATATGGGTACATAGAAGGTAAGAGTACAGTAAATGCTGTGATATGCTGAGAACATTAATTGAACGTTCTATAGAAGTAAACAAAGACCTACATCTTTGCTTATTGACTACACAAAGGCTTTCGATAAAGTAAGACACATCAATATGATGAAGATGCTTGCAGATATACAAATTGATGTGAACGACTTTAGACTTGTAAAACGCATATATTGGAAACAACAAGCTGCCATCTGCCATAAGGATTGATGATGAAGTAGGTCAATATTAGTCTATTAACAGAGGAGTGCGACAGGAATGTATTGTGTCTCCAGGCTTTTTCTCCCCTGAAAATATTTTCAGAAATGTAAAGGATATGAAAGGAATCATAATTGGGGGACGCAACATCAATAAATTTAGATATGCAGATGATACATTATTGGTTGCAGACAATGAGCAGGATCTGCAACATTTAGTAGATGCGGTGGTTGCACACAGTGAACAACTAGGGTTATAATTGAATTGTAAGAAGACACAGATTATGGTCGTCACTAGGAAAATTGATATTGTAACTGAGTAAATACATGTAAACTTGACATTGTAACGGTGTAAGTATAAATACAATTAATACTTAAATGTATAGGAGGTAAGATTGACGTAAAGTTATAGGAGTAAGATTAAATCATTGATTTAATTTGACTACAATTGATGATTGATAGGTGTAAGATTACATCATTGCTTGTTGTGGTATACTGTTAGTTGGTAGCATACTTGCATGGCCAAACCATTTGACTTGCTGCCTTCTAATAAAATCTAGCGCAGCTATAACCCCCACTTTAGTCCCGATTTCTTCATTTCTGGTCTTATCTCTTCATGATACATTGAGTATGCTTCTCAGGTATATCATTTCCTTTGTTGTGATATTTCTTTACTCTTTTTCTGCCATTGTCCAGGTTTGGCATTGGTAACTTAGAGTTATTAGGAAGGTTGTGTTGTAAAGTGCTTTCTTAGTAGTTATTGATACATGTTAGTTCTTTAGTACTGGCGCCATTTGTCCAATGAGTTGGTTTGCCCTATTACATCTATTTTCGATCTCGTCTTCTGAATTGCCAATTGATGATATTATACTTCCTAAGCACTTGAAGCCGACCTCCCTGGCCTAGGTGTTTAACGTCTTTCTCCGTTATCCCGTATACTCTCGTAGTAACGTAATGTGCGCGAGAATTGGTAGCGGTTCTCGCCGCGTCGGTAACTTACGGAGGTATATGAGCCGGTCTCTCAGAAAGCAATGGCAAACTACTGAGCGTAATCTTGCCAAGAAATCAACAGTCAGCTGAAAGATGAACTGTCTTTTCTTGCTGAGGTATAGTCATTACCTCTTAATTGTGCTAATTTTCATGTCATGTTTCCTACACATTTCGTTTAGACTTTTCATGTGGTCTTGCAATTCAGCTTCTGATTTTGCTGTTTGTGCTTGGTCGTCTGCAAACAGGAGTTCTCTAATGGTGCAATTTTCAGATGGTTCTTCTTCTGTGTTCTCGTCATGCGGTGGTCTTGCGGTCTCTGCTTGGCTGGTTTCTTTACATATGTTGTCTATATATGTTATGGACAAGAGAGATAGGGGGGTTATGATTGATGTAAAGTTATATTGGACTAAGATGGCTTTAAGGTATGAGGGTACAAGACTTTAATACGTAGGTGATAAAATTGACAAAACGTTATAGGCGGTAAGACTGACTGAAATGTATTGGAAGTCGACTAACTTAAAGTTATAGGGTGTAAGATTGACTTAAATGTATAGGAGGTAAGATTGACGTAATGTTATAGGGGTAAGATTACATTTAAGTCAATCTTACTCCCTATAAATTTAAGTTAGTCTTACCCCCTATAATTTTAAGTCAATCTTATCCCAATAACTTAAAGTCAGTCTTACCGTCTATAACTTTAAGTCAATCATACGCCCTATAATAATGTAAATTTTACTTGTACTCGCCCAGTTAAAATGTCAATTTTACATGCACTTGCCCTGTTACAGCGTCAATTTTACTTGTGGTTACCTTGTTACAATGTCAATTTTTCTTGTGTTTACCCCGTTCATCATCATGTGCCATGCTGATAAGCGTTGGCGGTCATGTTTCACCATCTCGTGCGATCACAAGAGTTGAGAATCAGCTCAGTGTTCTTGTCTCGACCAAGCCACGTAGCCAAGCCATCCAGGTATTTACTTCTCTGCCTTTCCCTTGTTCTTTTCCCCTCAGTCATGCCAGTTGTCACCAAGTTCTCCAATTTATTTCTTCTGAAAAGGTGACTGAGACTCAAAAGGCCACAAAGAGTGACTGTCTCCGTCTAATTATTTCTAGTCAGTTTACGGTTTTCATTTGGTAGGACTGCTTCATTAGTTTTTCTGTGTGTCCATGGTATTGTTTGTGGTTTCCTCAGAAACCACATTTCCACAGCCATCAGATGTTTTTCAGCTTGTCTGCTCATTGTCCACGCTTCACATCCATACAAAAGTAGTATATGTAGCTCCTCAGCACTCTTTTTCTCGTTACAAATGACATCATTTTATTGGTCAGTATGTTTTCCATCTTGCAAGGCGATTCTTGTTCTAATATGTTCAATGCATCTCCCATCAGATGTTATGACTGTTCCGAGATAACTGTATCGATTCACCTATTTTAGAATATGCCCATTTATTTGTATATTATATTGTGGTAATTCTTTCTTGATGGAAGCAGGAAAAGAGGCCGACCACGTAAACTATGGACGCGAGGAATAACAGTCCATGGGAATATCGATACATGAAGCCCATAACCAGGCACTCTCCCGCTGTTTATACTTCATCTCGACATCGCAAGGTACAAGAGGAATATGATGAGATGAGATGAGATAACCTTCCCCCCCCCCTCCCATAACTTTAAATCAATCTTATCCCCTATAACCCTTAAGTCATCTTACCCTCAGTAAATTTGCATCAGTATGACAGCCTACACATTAAAGTCACTCATACTCCGTGCGTGTTTGCGCACATGTGTGTTTAATAATTGTTAGTATTTTATGTTGATAATTGTTTTCAGGATGTGTTACAAATGAACCTGGCAAAACTTATATCAAAGCCTGTTATCTGTTGAAGTGTCATCCTTGCACTCCGTCTGTGGGTGCTCAGATCCTTCCCCATTCCCCCAACAAATGCAGCGTTGGGCTGCAATAGCGCCAGTTCTGTGTTGGTTGACCCGGTCTCTCGTTCTCCCGATGTACCTCTCGTGTCTGGTCGTGCCGATTCTTACTCCCGAGTCTCTCATGCTGGACAACGATTTGAGTTCACTAGCATCAAAGTCCTAAGTATATCTAAACCAATGTCATGAAAGTATTAATTAGTTGTTACAGTTAGTAAAATTTTACATGTTTAGTACATTTTATTAACCACTAATTAATACTTTCAATGTGAAATGTGCGGTCTGTGAACACATATGTTCATAATTTGTCTGTTTTTTTTTTTAAATATTTTCTTCTATTCTTTGATGCTGTATAGTTTAACTAGTCAATATCGCCGAGAGCCGAGAGGCACATCTGGTACCGTAATTATAAAGGAAGCGAATACATTTCCTCGGTTAATTTTTTAGCCACTTTGTTTCCAATTATTTATCTTATGATCTTGTGAATAATGTGTGTTTGTGTGTACGTATGTGTATGTGTGTGCGTATATATGTGTGTGTGCATGTTTATATGATTGCATGTGCGACCGTGGACGTGTTCACGTATACATGCATGCACAGATATACGGTTGCACATATGTAGATAAGTATATATATATATATATATATATATATATATATATATATATAATATATATATATATATATATATATCCTGTTTATGCATGTGCATCTGTATATCCTGTGTATGCATGTGCACCTTAGTAAGAGTGTATTTTTGCATGTGCGCTTTTATGTACACAATCATGCATGCCCAATGTATTACAATCAACAACATTCCCATTAACACATGTGTCCTTCCTTCAGACTATAGGTCAAGCCGTCAACGAGTCAGGGATGAACCCAGCCTTCGTGTCCAGCAACTGTCTGATGGGCCTGTACATCCCAACATTACTGACACTGTCATACAAGTTCAGCCCCAACTCCACCAACATCAAGCTGGCGTCGAAGATTGGCAGTGGCAACGTTGGTGAGAGACGCGTTTACATTCTTTTACATTGTAATCTAATCACTAATTAATTGTGTTCTAATATTAGAGTTCTCACACTAGAATTATAATAGTAAAGTTACAGAACTCTCACATTATAAATATAATATTACAGTTACAGTTACAGAGCTCTCACATTATAAATATAAAAGTACAGTCACAGAGCTCTCACATTATAAATATAATACCGCAGTTACAGAGCTCTCACATTATAAATATAATACCGCAGTTACAGAGCTCTCACAATATAAATATAAAAGTACAGTTAAAGTGCTCTCACATTCTAAATATAATAGCGCAGTTACAGAGCTCTCACATTATAAATATAACACTACCGTGACAGAGCTCTCACATTATAAATATAATACTACCGTCATAGAGCTCTCACAATATAAATATATATATATATATATATATAAAGCAGTCAACCCTAGCATTTTTGCTGTTCGTGATTCCTGGACAAATTATACGTTCAGTAGTTTGCCATTGCTTTCTGAACTACCGGCACCTATACCTTTTTCGTAATGAAAATGTAAGTCAGCGTGAGCCCTATAATACCAATCGAACCCGAAGAATATAGAGGAGAAATATAAATATAACCCGTCCTTTCTGGGACTATCTCGAAAGAGAACAAAAACAGGAACGAATTTAAAAATTCACAACGACCCCAAAAAAAAAAACGGACCTCAATTATAACCGACGCTGCAGAAGCAGTTTGAACGAGGCCGAATTTCTTTTTTGTGCTTCGTGAATACTGTTCTTGGGCTATGTTTTACCTTGAGGTCAAATATCTTATTGCTGTACTGTACTCTACTTTATTGCGTTTGTGTTTCGTTGTATCATTATAATTATCGTTTCATTATCAACGGGGGTTATTGTTACAAAGTAAGTGTCCTCTACATGTGTTATTGCTTGCGGATAATGTGAGAAAATAATGTTGTCATTATCATTTGAAACCTTTCTAACAGGGTTATTATATGTGTATGGAGTGCAAACAGGATTTCTCGTTATAATGTGAGAGCACTCTAACTGCCCTGTTATGTGTATGGAGTGGCAAACAAAATGTGAGAGCTCTGTAATTGTTCTATTTATAATGTGAGAGCTCTATAACTGTCCTATTATATTTATAATGTTGAGAGCTCTATAACTATCCTTTTATATTTATAATTTGAGAACTCTTTAACTGTTCTATTATATTTATAATGTGTGAGCTCTATAACTGTACTATTATATTTATAATATGAGCGCCCTATAACTATTCTTTTATATGTATAATGTGAGAGCTCTATCACTGTTCTAATTTATTTATAATGTAAGAGCTGTATAACTGTTCCTTTATATTTGTAATTTGAGAGCCCTATCGCTGTTCTTTTATAGTTATAATCTGAGCGCTCTATAACTGTTCAATTATGCATGTCTGCCGTATCATTACCCACGCCCTGAAACGAACGTCCCATATATTATCTTATTACTACATCAGCGCATACATTTTTATTTACTGTCGCGCATAATTTTAACCCAGCGCACGAGCAGATATATAACATTATAGTAGTTAGACCCCATAGGGAAACGTAGCTTTCCTTACAACTTTAATTCTTGCAGCTAACAACTTAGACATTTTACTCATAACACTATATGTTAAGGCGAGAATTGCTTGTGAGTGCATATTCTGTTAAGTCAAATTTGACGATTTGAAATTTAACAATCATACAGTTAACATTATAATAAACATTTTAATGTAAACTTTCTTCTTTCACCAGATTGGGCACTTGGTGCTATGCTTGTTGAACTCTCCAACAACTTTGGTTCACCAAAATCCAACTACTCCATCCAGTGTAACAACAGAAACTCCGCAGCATTGCTTCATTCAAGCCATTTACAGATCTTTGTATTTTTAATATCATTAGCTATTGTCTTACGTAATTGTATATATTTTGATAATGTCAAAGTTTAAAATTAAGTAAAACAACATAATAAAATGTAATAATGTTTATAATTAATTCTGAACCAAATATGAACTAACTACATGCCAAGGGTATCTCTCATACGTTGATCCTTCCACCGATATTTTATTTTCAGTTCTGCTTGGAAATGTGTATGAACATCACCTAAATCTTGCCAGTTATCACCAAGTTCTCTAATTTATTTCTTCTTATAACGTACCCAAAATATGTTGACTGTCTACGTTTAATTTCTCTAATCAGTTTTCGGTTTTAACTTGTCTCTTGTGGGACTTTCTCATTGGTTTTTCTATCTGTCCATTGTATTCTTTGCATTTTCCTCAGAAACCATACTTTCACTGCCAATGGATGGTATTCAGCTTGCCTGCTCATTGTCCACGTTTCACATCAATGCAAAAGTGTGATAGATGGAGTAATTAATTAAGAGATGGTTCTTGCTCCATCAGGTCATTCAGGCTGAAGTTATAATTCTTTCTAAATACACTCCAAAAATTTAAACCTTTGCTTCAAATCAAATTATTCTTGGGGATAAAATGAGGTAGTTTCCTCTTGACTTCGCCATCCACACAAGTAACTTGCAATAGAATGTATTGGATAATGGAGATTGAGGCTGTTGGTTATGTTCCTTGATCAAAAAAGGTGAAGTGGCTTAGTAAATAATGAGTTAATATCTAGATTTTTCAGAGCTAACAGACAAGAGTGCTCTAAATAATTCTATATCAGCGCAAAGTGTTAAATATACCATGGTTTGAAGGGTACATTTGGGTATTTCAGAAAGGATATCGGCTTTGTAAAGATGTATATCTGAGGAACTTATAACAACAAGATATCATTAAGTCGTTCATATATAAACGCACATGTATTGTTTGACACTCACAGAAGTAGAAGAAAGAAGTAGAGAATAGAGGTCGCACTCCTATATTCTCTATGTCTGTCTTCCACTTCTGTGAGTGTTATATAATACATGTGTATTTATTTACGAGCTGTCTTAGTGGCCTGAAAGCTTTTCCCAGTTATTTTTTTAAAAGTTATTTGGATATCCTTTACATGACGTCGCAATCAACCTCATACTTTTTTTGGCTGTTTGTGATTTCTTGGCAATTTTACGTTCAGTAGTTTGCCATGCTATAAGGATGATACAGTGTTGATTGCAGACAATGAAAAAGATCTGCAGCATTTAGTAGAGGAAAAAACCACAATGTAATATGCAAGTAAATAGGAATATTCTTAAATAAGTGAATCGGTACAATTATCTCGGAACTGTCATAACATCTGATGGGAAATGCCTTGAAGAGATTAGAACAAGAATCTCCATGGCGAATGTAGCCTTTTGCGAGATGGAAAACATACTGACCAACAAAATGATGTCATTTGCAATGAGGAAAAGAGTGTTGAGATGCTACATAGAACATGTACTTTTATATGAATGTGAAGCGACGACAATAAGCAAACAGGCTGAAAAACATCTGATGGCTGTGGAAATGTGGTTTCTGGGGAAAATGCAAAGAATACCATGGACGGACAGAAAAATCAGTGACCAATTCCTTCAAGAAACAAATTAAAATCATAAATTGGTTAGAGAAATTAGACGTAGACAGTCAAAATAAATTTTTGGACATGTTATGAGAAGAAATAAATTGGGAAACTTCTTGACAACTGGCAAGATCAAGGAGAAGAGAACAAAGGGAAGACATAGAAGTAAATACCTGGATGGCGTGGCCACGTGGCATGGTCGAAAAGGAACACTGAGCTGATCCACGACTCTGGTGCTCGAGTGAGATGGTGAATCATGAACTCCCACGCTTACCGGCATGGCACATGATGGATGGATGGAGTTTGCCATTGTATTCTGAATGTCCGGCACTCATACTACTATATGAAAACCAGTGCAAGGCGGTCTGCTTCCAAATCTCCCGCAGCCGTGTTTCCAACGTGGTATGCTGGTTGCGAAATGCATTCATATCCCCTTCACCACAGTGCCGACCAATTGCTATAATAAACAAGAATTGTAGCGGTTGATTTGATTATTCTTGATCAATCAATTCCATAGTTGTGTGTGTGTGTGGGTGTGGAGACTGCCTTTAATTCCATGTATATTTGCAGTGATAGATCCGTGCATGCCTTTGTATACATTGTGTTCTTGTTTAGCACCACGCGTTTCCCCCAGTTTTCTTCCATCTAGTGCTGTCTTTGGTGTGTCTTCGTGTGTTGACAAGTAACTTGTCAATAAGAACCTTTGCTATTTGTTTTTAATTTAAGAAGTTTGCTGTGTTCTGTTATTTTTTATTTCAAGAATTTGTTAATTTTTTTTTAAAAATACAGCTTCTTCTTGTAATGGCCACCGCGGTAGTGCAGTGGTCTGCGCGTGGATTTTGGCCTGGTGGACTTGTATTTGAATCTCCATCCGGACAGATTCTATTTTAAATGTTTATGAACTTCTTACCTAAAATGGGTAACAGGGCGCGCCCTATGAATTAAATATGACTGGAGTGATTCCCGACCACATCACCCATCAATTGCCGATTGGTCTATAAAATATAGGGTATATTTTTAACGACTGTGCAGTGTTTGAAAGTATTGCCGGTCCAAGTCTTGAATTCACTCTCTGTAAAGTTCATGCAACATAATAGGTAAATACAAAACTTGGACCGGCAATATTTTGGAACACTGCACAATCATTAAAAATACACACTGTATAGGACTATGTAGTGTAAGGGACCTATACTTTGCTTTATTTAACACATTTTGTCAGAGAGGGAGTTAGAAAGAATAGTAGTGGAGGGCGTTAAATCAGAGAGGGCGTTAGATAGAAGAGTAGTGAAGGACGTTAAATCTAAGAGACGGAGTTAGAAAGAAGAGTAGTGGAGGGCGTTAAATCAGAGAGGGAGTTAGAAAGAAGAGTAGTGGAGGGCGTTAAATCAGAGAGGGAGTTAGAAAGAAGAGTTGTGAAGGGCGTTAAATCAGAGAAGGAGTTAGAATGAAGAGTAGTGGAAGACATAAAGTAAGAGATAGAAAGAGAGATAGAAGAGTGATAGGAGGCTTAAAATCAGAGATTGAGTTAGAAAGAAGAGTAATGGAAGGCTTAAAATCAGAGATTGAGTTAGAAAGAAGGGTAATGGAAGGTGTAAAATCAGAGAGGGAGTTAAAAAGAAGTGTAAAGAAAGATAAGACGTTGGTCGATCAACACCACCATGGACAAGACTGAGAGAAAGAAAAATAATGGAAGGCATACACCCTGGAAGCTAAGACCTGGGTTGATGGACAAATGACATTACTGACACCCCGAGCTTCAGTATGCTTTAATTTAGCTAACACAGGAACGAGAGTGTCGGTCCTCAAAGGACCTGCTATCTTATCATCTCAATAAGAACAGTTAGTTGTACGTCCTTTACAAGACGTCGCTGTCAACCGCAGTATGTTTTGTTGTTTGAGATTGTTTGCAAGTTTACTTTCAGTAGTTTGCCATTAATTTCTGAAGGTACGGCACTCAGATCTCTTTATCGAAATCAACGCAAGGTGGTATGCTTCCAAATCGTCCGCAGCTGTGTTTCGAACGCAGTATGCGAGATTACGAATTGCATTTGTAACTCCTTCACCACAGATCTAAACGGGACCTGTAATGTACTTGTTTTTGTCGTGTTTTGATAACACCTCGTGTAAACTGCCGCTGTGTATTGTTCAGCACAGTAATATATTGTCCATAACGCTAATACATTATACATTCAGAGCCATATAAATGAAATGGCCAGACTTACACAAGGGTGGCACTTGTTCTTAGAACTTTCTGTTTAGGATTTAATGATCTCTCTATCATTTTTAAAGGCCAGAAGTTAACGTGTGTGCATCTTGGAAACACAACACACACTCTCTTCCAACCCTCTCTCTCTCTCTCTCTCTCTCTCTCTCTCTCTCTCTCTCTCTCTCTCTCTCTCTCTCTCTCTCTTTCCCCCTCTCTTTATCTTTCTCTCTTCCTCCTCTCTCTCTCTTTCTCACTTTCTTCCCTCTATGTCTATCTTTCCTTTTCTCTATACTTCAATCTCTCTTTCCATCTCTATCTCTCACTCTTTCTGTCCCTGTCTTAATCTCTATCTCTCTTCCCCCCTCTCTCCCTCTTTCTTTCTCTCTCTTCCACCCACCCTTCTCTCTATCTCTCTCTTTCTTTATCTCTCTCTTCTTTTTTTCTCTCTCTCTCTTCGTCTCTATTTTTATCTATCTCTCGATCTTTCTCTCTCTGTCTTTATCTCTCTCTCTCTCTCTCTCTCCTTCTCTCTTTCCTTCTCTCTCTCTCTCTCTCTCTCTCTCTCTCTCTCTCTCTCTCTCTCTCCTTCTCTCTTTCCTTGTCTCTCTCTCCCACAAAATCTCTCCTCAATCTCTCTTCCTCTCTCTCCCCCTCTCTTTCTCTCCCTCTTTCTCCCTCTCTCCAAAGAAAGCCAAACTACCTATGAAGTCAACATTAACATTTCTAAGACGTGTGTGTTTTGAAATACATGAGGCTTGTCGCCGAATTGAATGTCTAAGCAGCAGTTGTTATATCGACTCGTGGCAGGCCTTGGAAATCTGAATAATATGCAGCCAGCATACATACAGATTTACCACTTCCCTGATGACCAAAGGAATCGATGACTATAAAAATGTGAATAAGATATTCAGTGCCAAGCAAAAAGTCGGTTTGAACCTAACAAACATGGATGGAGGACTCCCGTGTGTTGCCGGGGCCCATAAGGGAAGTAAAGAATAGCAACACTGTAGCCTACCACGCATGTCGTAAGAGGCGACTAAGGAGGCTTGATGGTTCCGTCGCCCTGCTACTGAGTGAGTGCGTGGCACGACACTGTGAGCTGTGGGTTTCGTGTGAAGTGCTTTTGAATCTGCCCAAGTTTTTTTTTTTTTTTTTTGGAACGTGACTGCATGTTCGGAGCGATGGCAGGTGGCTATGTCCCAGAGTTGACCGGTTTTTGCCTTATGCAGAAATGCGTGGCTGCTGGGCTTCTGGTTGACTGCCACTGCCGTCGGTGATGAACTGTATTTTTGTGGACTGTGTGGGTGAACATCTAGGAAACATCCAGATAGGAAAATGACTGCCGATTCCATCAGAGATGAATTGGGTGTTTCGTGGGGGACTGGTGTGTTGACATTCTGGCGGCGGCATTATGCACAGTATATCTGTGCGGGCTGTTGTTTGTCGAGACTCCTGTCTTTTCCACTTTTCACATTGGACAGTGGGGAGCGTTTTGTGTGATATTCACTGGCACAGGAACGGAGCATAATGGGGACGACCCGTTGCTGTGAAGTTGGAACTGCGACTAACTAACTAACTAATGAATGGAGGAGAATCGGAAGTAGTGATGTGCCACAGTTATGACTTAAAAGTTGTTAATATGGTAACATATATATTGTATTATATATTAAATTAAAGATGGATGTAAAGGGAAAATTACTGTATTATTTTTTAACTATTGCTTGATTTATAAGTCCATGGCAGTTACGAGAAATTTGTATACGACGATTTATCATCCATGGCACTTAACCAGATAATGAAGGCACTAACTATATATATAGCACAATTTATTGCCTGGCATATTTCGCTGTATATCTTTTGGTGCATACTGCAGAAAAAGTTCAACATATAATAAAGTAGCGTAATGAATCTTTTCAACCGAGATAAATAAAACACATTATCGAATGTGTCATTGTCCCCACAGTAGGTTTAAATAGACTACCATGTTTAACTTATTTACGTAAGTGCGGTTTACCCAAGTGTATAGCTGCCTCCTCGGCCACCATCACGTGACAATGTGTTTTGTTTATTTTTTGAAAGGATTTGTTACGCTACTGTATTATTTGTTGGATGTTTTCTGAAGTATGCACCTGGTGAGTTATAGCAAAAAATGCAAAGCAATAAATTGTGAAAGATATTGTTTGTGTCTTCGTTATTTAAATTCACAAAAAGTTTGCTATATAAACCAAAAATGTAGTTGCATAAACTTTAACAGGACGTCGCAGTGAACCCCAGCATTTTTATGCGGTTTGTGATCTCTTGGCAAGTTTACGTTCAGCAGTTTGCCATTGCTTTCGGAACAACCAGCACCCATACTAATGTGTACAAAACCAACGCAAAACGGTCTGTTGCCGAATCGCCCGTAGCTGTCGAACGCGATATATAGGATTACGAACTGATCCTGAACACCTTAGTCACGGAACAGGCTTTTTGCTATATAAATGTCGCAAATAAGTATTTAAAATTCCCTGGGTGAAAGCATGATCGTTTGGATAAGAGCGATCGATCTTACACTTCCGGTGTGCTGATGTCGAGGTAGTGGGTTCAATTCCTACACCGGTCAGTTAGACTAAAATATTGACTTCTCGTCCTTGACTTGGGGACGTATGTTACAAGTACCTCAGGAGTTGGAGTGGGTTCGCCTGATGGGCACTGGTAATAGGGAAAGCTAATCCACACGCACGAGTCAGTCCAGTGCAGTAGAAATTGCAGCACTACGTATGATGTATGGACTACGCTTGAGTTCAAAGAGGGTGAACGCACAAAATACATGGACAGAGTCGATAACATATGGATTTATTTAACGAGATCTAACTATTTAAGCGAACTGATTACCAAGTTAGTAAGTTACATACCCTCTACAAAACGTCACAGTCAACCCCAGCATTTTTTGTGTGTTTGTGATTTCTTGCCAAGTTTACGTTCAGTAGTTTGCCATTGCTTTCTGAACGACCGGCTGTCACCGAGGTGTATGAAATACCAGCCAGACAGTCTGCTTTCAAATTACCCGCAACTGTGTTTTGAAAGAGGTATGCGGGATTACGAATTGCGTCCGCAACTCCTTTGACACAGAGCCGATGAACCAAGACAAACGAAACAACGAGGAGGATCCTAAAATCATGATAGTCTAGAAGAGATATTAATGGAGGTTCTTCTGGATACATTGAGTATTCTTCTCAGGAATCACATTGCCGTTGTTGTAATTCTTCTTTTCTCTTTTCTGTCATTGTCCAGGTTTGGCAATGGTAGCATAAAGATGGTAGTAAGTTTGTGTTGTAAAGTGCTTTCTTAGTATCTAATGATACGTCTTTGTCCTGTGGCATTGGTGCCACTTGTCCAATGAGTTGGTGTGCCTTTTATTGAGTTGGTGTGCATCTATTATAGATCTCGCCTTCTGATTTGCCATTTGATAATATTATATTTCAAATACTTAAACCTCTTTACTTGTTTCAAAGGGTGTTCTTTTACATACATCTTTGTTGTGCTTTCTTCTTTGGCTATAGTCATTTCATTGTTATGCTCCCTGCACACTTCGTTTAGGCTATTTATGTGGAAATGTAATTCTGCTTCTGGTTTTGATATTGAACTGTGAATGAAGTCAAGCCCGCTGACACGGTCGGTGCAACACAGATTAAGTACTAATTTAAAAATGGGTTGGACCAAACAAATTTGCATTCTACCAATACCCCTAACCCGTTCGACTTCAATGAGAAGTTATTTTAGGGTCCATCCCTGGCTCAGATTAATAATCCTGTGACTGAGTCAGCGGCAAATAGCAGATTCTCACTGTTTTACCCTCACAAGCGTATTAATTTGAAGGTGATTGTCGATCATAAGGGATAATGGTGTGCTTCTGACCAGACAAAAATAGATGGCGAAACATGGGAAATAGAGATGTGTCACTGTTATGGCTTAAACGTTGTGAATATAGTAGCGAATATGTTTTATTATAACCCAATGACAACATTTCGGCGAGATATAAGCCTATGTCAGATACGGGAAGTCGTTAAAATGATTTAATCATTCCCATGGAACTTAATCAGTTACAGAAACAATATTTAAAGACACAAGTATATACGAGCTGTTTTGTGAGGGAGAACACGCCCTGATTACATACAAAGTATCCGGACGATGCACTGGTGTCCCTAAAACGACAACGCTACTGCATACACTCTGTACGCCTCATAGGGCGCAAAGTAGCCCTTCAGTTCTTTGTTGTACTGATGAACATGAATTTACATTGCAAAGGGACATCAGAGCAGTAACTTCTACTGCGGTGTTTCGGTCTGACTCGGGCTACGATGGTTGTGGGTTCGATTCCGGGCCGCGTCCTTCGGTTCACGAAAGCATTATTTCGGAGACTCCTGTGGTCGTCGCTGGAGCTACGGAGTTCGTGCTTTGTACGACGCTTTCCATGCTGCGGAAAGAGGCCGAGCCATATGGGATAAAAAAAAAACCTGTGCAGTGAAGACGACTTTTAAGCGAATTTTCCTCTCTCTCTCTCTCTCTCTCTCTCTCTCTCTCTCTCTCTCTCTCTCTCTCTCTCTCTCTCTGTGTGTGTGTGTCTCTCTCTCTCTCTCTCTCTCTCTCTCTCTCTATCTCTAGATCAGTGGTTTTCAACCTTTTTTGGCCCGTGCCCTCCTTCACCATATTTTCAGAACGCCATTTCCCCCCCCCTCCCTATCAAAAATTTGGCCCATCCCCCTTCACCGTATTTTCAGAACGTCATTTCCCCCCCCCCCTTCATATTTCCTATCTAAAAATCCCCCCACCCCTACACAGTATACGTAAAAGTGGAAGGCAAATGTAATAGCATATACTAAAACAAGTCTAGACATCCACATAAAACATGATTTGTAGGTCTACTTACTTTATAAAATAAATTTTAGAAGGATGACACATCCATAACTGTAAAGTATGAAGGAAAAAACAGTATCAAGTAATCGGTTCTTATATTAACACGATCTTGAAATGGTCTTCACCCCCCCCCCCCCCTGGAAACCCTAAAATCCAGGGAGGAATTCCCCACCGGTTGAGAACCACTGCTCTAGATGGTCTGAAGGTTTGGTATTACCGTTCCTCTAGAGTAAACTAGACGGGCCGAGAGAGGGTTCATGCTGCATGGGCAACACATGGTCTCTATATTCAGCCCAGGCTTTGTGTTATGGAGAGGTATAACTCCATTTTACAAACTATCGTCTGTCAAGACGAAAAGGTGCCAGTCAGTCAGTCAATCTATAAGAGTTGAAATGAAAAGGTATGAACAATGCTATAGGGAAATTGATTATACTTACCTAACATTGCCAAGTAAATCACAAGCCAATAACTGCTGAGGTTGACTGCAACATCATGAAAAAGACATGCTACTAACTTTGATGTATCCATCGTTTGATGCAGTCCAAATACTTTCAAATTGTACAACGCTTAATCTAAACACTGTTACAATACGAATGTATTTATGATAGTCATATTATTTCTTATGTGATCAGCCTCTTTAGACAACAATCATCTTCGGCTCTGGATTGCTTCTCGGCCTTCTGGATAAGATCAATGTATAGTATCTTCACTTGATCTTGTCATAGCCACCAGTAGAGGCCGTCATCCGAATGACACACAGGGACTTGGACGGCAATGAGTCTTCATTCCTTCATTCATTCAGTAGCATATCCTTCACAGAACCTCGCTCCCCTAACAACTTTCCTGAAAAAATCTCGATCATAAGCAAGATGGCCCGCATCCGATACACTCATCTGGAGATCATCTGCCACATCCTGCACCGTTAACATGCGGTTTCTGAGGCGAATGTTGCGAAATCATTGGACAGCTAGAAAAAAAATAAAAACGATTGCATTAAAGAGGCTAATGAAAGTAGAATAGTCTGAATAACCATACGAAAGAGACAAGTAGTGTTTTTTGGTTATTTATTTATTTATTTATTTATTTATTTCACTCAATTTCAACTCGGTCGTAGTCCACACACGTTCTACTACCTCTGCTAGTTGGCACTACTAAGGAGTGCACTAGACTGATATTTGCGTGTGGATTAGTCTTCCCTATTACTAGTGTCCCTCGCCATTAGCCGAACCTACTCCGGCTTCTATGGCACTTGTAATTTACGCCAACAAGTCAAGGACGAAAAGTCAACATTTTAGTCCAACTGACCGGTGTAGGGGGTGAACCCGCTACTTCCGCATCAATATATATGTATATATATATACTCATATAATGATACAGTGGCCATTGGATAACATCGTGACAACTGGAAATCTCGGCAGCAACAGTACCAAACATAGGCAGAGAGAAATGAAGCTGCATGGTCTAAGAACATGTCATGGAGGAGTTTAATCTATAGAGTTGACCCAAACCACTAAGATAAGGTCCGAATTCTGTGGAGAGACATACACGGCGATAGCACTTTGCAAGGAATATAATGATCATCTCCCTTCCTCCCCCCCCCTCTCTCTGTCTCTCACACACACACTCACACACACACACACACACACACACACACACACACACACACACATCAGCAGTCTTTCTGGCTTGCACATCTTCCTCAAAAGCAGCAGTTCTCCTAACATGACCACACATTAACCTATATTTGTAAATGAGACTTGACCACATAATGATTATGTACCTATTTCGCCCTCTCTCTCTCTCTCTCTCTCTCTCTCTCTCTCTCTCTCTCTCTCTCTCTCTCTCCTCTCTCTCTCCCTCTCTCTCCCTCTCTCTCTCTCTCCTCTCTCTCTCTCTCTCCTCTCTCTCTCTCTCTCTCACACACACACACATGTCGTGGTTCCTATTATAGTGTCGTCCCTGGAGTGAGGGGAATCAACACTCACATTATGTTTAACCCCATATCATTATTCTGGAGAATCCACCAGATTCCGTCACAACACTCCCTTAGTCAATGGATACCTCTTTCTATCTCACTCACCACTGGATCGTGCCCCCTCTCACACTTCCCCAAAACAACATACTCAACAACTCTAGCTTCTAAAAATTAATAACAAATAATGTAATGAAGCAAGGTGTATGTATGTGAGAAGTGTATGTGAAGAATGTGTGTCGTATACTCTAGTGTATCTGTAGAATCAGACCAGCAGATCAAGAGCCAAACCAGATCATCATAGCAATGGCTACACCACAGCAGGTTAGCTCAGCACACAAAGACCTCACCAAACGATGTGTCTCTCCTGCCAGACGTTGACTTCCTCCGGTAGCTACTTGACAATCCAGATACATGATCATTAGAAATAGATATAGTCTAAAACTGATCATGGATCGGTCCCACACAGTATAACTAAAGGTCCCTATAGTTCTGATATGTACCCATCCCTGTACCGTGAAAATATGTATCACTGTCACTGGTAACACACTTGTTACTATATATTGTTCTAGATTGTCACAATCACAAAGTTACAGAGTACCATTCCACTGGAATCTAATACTCTATGAGAACGCTACGTTCAGTGTTCCTTTTTAATCCCTAGTGTTCATTTGATATGTGGTGTAAAGACCGAACATCACCCAACCTGGGTGAACCCTATCACAAAGGAATCGTTTATATGTTTTTGCTCAACCGACCCAGGTTCTTGTAGACCCTCCTGATTATGGGCCTAGCGTAAACACTGTTGAATAAACTTTCTTCTCTGAATTTATCCATATTCTTAACACATTGACTGTTCATCTTGTGTTCTTCCTAACCGGAGTAGAACTTCATCATAACCGGTGTGGAACTTCCTCATAACTGGCGGGGAACCTGTTAAAGAGAGAACACACCTGGTGAGAGCAACCGGACACTGACTCCTATTAGATGTGTGTAGGCCTACGGCCTCGCTTAGATATTTATCAGCGAACTAAACTCTGTCATGGGCAGAGGAGATCATCACCTCGGTCTGAATTAGGGTCAGACAAGGAAAGACTATTATGTAAAGTGCAGAACCCCAGTAGACCCCCACTGGAAGATCCCACCATTGGACATTTCCCCTATCCCCCAACCATCCTCAATCTCTCCAGATATCACCCCACTACACTATTCTCAACTAGCAGAGCTAATTATCATCTCACCCTAGCTAGTTTTAACAATGCGGCTGCCTACAGTCACCGACACTCTTAACCTACCTAACCACATACTATGTTCAAGTCCTAACTCTAACTATCACCAGCCTATCTTACACTAATTATACCTAAATGATATCTATGGATTACCTTATGTAACACTGGCCCTACTCTTGCATCGAATCTACACCTTGCCATGAAAGGCACATGTTCATTAACTTTAATTAATCCCGAATACGGTATATTCTCTCCGAATTAAACTAGCCAGTTAAACACGTCAGCCTAGGCCCACTCCCTTGTTCACACTAGCTGCAACAAGTTATGTTTATTTTTTCCAACCGTCTTGGATTGTCCAAGTGACGTCCTTGGATGTCGACCCCAGGTGGTCCCAAGGGCACACAATCGGTTTCCAACCTCACAAGAATATTTGTCTCCCTCTTGTTCAACCAACGCAAAAGTCTTCTCCATTTCATCTTGTGAGTTGGGCAATTCAACATGCCGACAATTTTCTGTCTTGTGGGGAACTCTCAAAGACTGGCAATTTTACTTTGATCCGACTTGAGTTTTTCTGTACTGGTAACAAATAATTGCAGCTGTGAAAGCAGACTGTCTCTGTTATTTTTTCATCTTATCGTTAACTCACAGTGATTCCGCGACAACACACACACACACACACACACACACACACACACACACACACAGACACACAGACACACACTCACACACACACACACATATATGCACAGTCGCTCTAGCTGTCACAATGTCCTCCAGGCCTACAGTTCCCATAACATGACCACACATTAACATACATTGTAAGTCAGACTTTAACACCAAGGCTACGAACATGAGAAGTCAGCAGACAACATTCCATGCCATTGCTGTCACAACAGCAGGCCTTTAGTTCAGCATACAATCTGTCCATTAGAACAGTATGTTCCGTGTTCTTTAGAACAGTATCTTACATGCCCATTAGAGCAGTTACATGTCCATTAGAACAGTATGTTCCGTGTCCATTAGAGCAGTTACATGTCCATTAGAGCAGTATATTCCGTGTCCATTAGAGCAGTTACATGTCCATTAGAAAAGTATGGTCTGTGTCCATTAGAGCAGTTACATGTCCATTAGAGCAGGGTGTTACATGTCCATTAGAGCAGGGTGTTACATGTCCATTAGAGCAGTGTGTTACATGTCCATTAGAGCAGGGTGTTCCATGTCCATTAGAGCAGTTACATGTCCATTAGAGCAGGATGTTACATGTCCATTAGAGCAGTGTGTTACATGTCCATTAGAGCTGTTACATGTCCATTAGAGCAGTATGTTCCGTGCCCATTAGAGCAGTTACATGTCCATTAGAGCAGTACGTTCCGTGTCCATTAGAGCAGTTACATGTCCATTAGAACAGTATGTTCCGTGTCCATTAGAGCAGTTACATGTCCATTAGAGCAGGGTGTTACATGTCCAATAGAGCAGGGTGTTACATGTCCATAAGAGCAGTGTGTTACATGTCCATTAGAGCAGGGTGTTCCATGTCCATTAGAGCAGTTACATGTCCATTAGAGCAGGATGTTACATGTCCATTAGAGCAGTGTGTTACATGTCCATTAGAGCTGTTACATGTCCATTAGAGCAGGGTGTTACATTTCCATTAGAGCAGGGTGTTACATGTCTATTAGAGCAGGGTGTTACATGTCCATTAGAGCAGGGTGTTACATGTCCATTAGAGCAGGGTGTTACATGTCCATTAGAGCAGTTACATGCCCATTAAAGCAGGGTGTTACATGTCCATTAGGGCAGGGTGTTACATGTCCATTAGAGCAGGGTGTTACATGTCCATTACAGCAGGGTGTTACATGTCCATTAGAGCAGGGTGTTACATGTCCATTAGAGTAGTGTGTTACATGTCCATTAGAGCAGTGTGCTACATGTCCATTAGAGCAGGGTGTTACATGTCCATTATAGCAGGGTGCTACATTTCCATTAGAGCAGTATGTTACATGCCCATTAGAGCAGTGTTTTACATATCCATTAGAGCAGGGTGTTACATGTCCATTAAAGCAGGGTGTTACATGTCCATTAGAACAGTTACATGTCCATTAGAGCAGGGTGTTACATGTCCAGTAGAACAGTTACATGTCCATTAGAGCGGTTACATATCCATTAGAGCAGTTACATGTCAATTAGAGCTGTTACATGTCCATTAGAGCAGTATGTTCCATGTCCATTAGAGCAGTATGTTCCATGTCCATTAGAGCAGTTACATGTCCATTAGAGCGGTTACATATCCATTAGAGCAGTTACATGTCAATTAGAGCTGTTACATGTCCATTAGAGCAGTATGTTACATGTCAATTAGAGCTGTTACATGTCCATTAGAGCAGTATGTTCCATGTCCATTAGAGCAGTATGTTCCATGTCCATTAGAGCAGTTACATGTACATTAGAGCAGTATATTACATGTCCATTAGAGCAGTTACATGTACATTAGAGCACTATGTTACATATCCATTAGAGCAGTATGTTACATGTCCATTAGTGCAGTTACTTGTTCATTAGAGCAGTATGTTACATGTCCATTAGAGCAGTTACATGTCCATTACAGCAGTATGTTCCATGTCCATTAGAGCAGTTACATGTCCATTAGAGCAGTATGTTACATGTCCATTAGAGCAGTTACATGTACATTAGAGCAGTATGTTACATGTCCATTAGAGCAGTATGTTACATGTCCATTAGAGCAGTATGTTACATGTACATTAGAGCAGTTACATGTCCATTAGAGCAGTATGTTACATGTCCATTAGAGCAGTTACATGTCCATTAGAGCAGTTACATGTCCATTCGAGCAGTATGTTACATGTCCATTAGAGCAGTTACATGTACATTAGAGCAGTTACATGTACATTAGAGCAGGATGTTACATGTCCATTAGAGCAGTATGTTCCATGCTCATTAGAGCAGTTACATGTAATGTAGAGCAGTATGTTACATGTCCATTAGAGCAGTATGTTACATGTCCATTAGAGCAGTATGTTACATGTCCACTAGAGCAGTTACATGTCCATTAGAGCAGTTACATGTCCATTAGAGCAGTATGTTCCATGTCCATTAGAGCAGTTACATATCCATTAGAGCAGTATGTTACATGTCCATTAGAGCAGTATGTTCCATGTCCATTAGAGCAGTTACATGCCCATTAGAGCAGTATGTTCCATGTCCATTAGAGCTGTATGTTACATGTCCATTAGAGCAGTATGTTACATGTCCATTAGAGCAGTATGTTACATGTCCATTAGAGCAGTTACATGTCCATTAGAGCAGTATGTTACATGTCCATTAGAGCAGTATGTTCCAGGTCCATTAGAGCAGTATGTTACATGTCCATTAGAGCAGTTACATATCCATTAGAGCAGTATGTTACATGTCCATTAGAGCAGTTACATGTCCATTAGAGCAGTATGTTATATGTCCATTAGAGCAGTTACATGTCCATTAGAGCAGTATGTTCTATGTCTATTAGAGCAGTTACATGTCCATTAGTGTGGTATGTTCCATGTCCATTAGAAAAGCATGTTACATGTCCATTAGAGCAGTATGTTACATGTCCATTAGAGCAGTATGTTACATGTCCATTAGAGCAGTTACATGTCCATTAGAGCAGTTACATGTCCATTAGAGCAGTTACATGTCCATTAGAGCAGTTACATGTCCATTAGAGCAGTATGTTACATGTCCATTAGAACAGAATATTCCGTTTCCATTAGAACAGTATGTTCCGTGTTTATTAGAGCAGTTACATGTCCATTAGAGCAGTTACATGTCCATTAGAGCAGTTACATGTCCATTAGAGCAGTTACATGTCCATTAGAGAAGTATGTTGCATGTCCATTAGAGCAGGAAGTTACATGTCCATTAGAACAGTATGTTTCATGTCCATAAGAGCAGTTACATGTCCATTAGAGCAGTATGTTCTGTGTCCATTAGAGCAGTTACATGTCCATTAGAACAGTATGTTACATGTCCATTAGAGCAGTTACATGTCCATTAGAGCAGTTACATGTCCATTAGAGCAGTATGTTACATGTCCATTAGAGCAGGATGTTACAAGTCCATTAGAGCAGTATGTTACATGTCCATTAGAGCAGTATGTTACATGTCCATTAGAGCAGTATGTTACATGTCCATTAGAGCAGGATGTTACATGTTCATTAGAACAGTATGTTACATGTCCATTAGAGCAGTATGTTACATCTTCATTAGAGCAGTTCCATGTCCATTAGAGCAGGGTGTTACATGTCCATTAGAACAGTTCCATGTCCATTAGATTTGGGTGATTCATTCATTGCCTTTTTAAGCTTTACTGCAGTTCACCTCATTCTTGTTTACCATGTCCATTAGAGCAGGGTGTTACATGTCCATTAGAGCAGTTCCATGTCCATTAGAACAGGATGTTACATGTCCATTAGAGCAGTGTGTTACATGTCCATTAGAGCTGTTACATGTCCATTAGAGCAGGGTGTTACATGTCCATTAGAGCAGGGTGTTACATGTCTATTAGAGCAGTGTGTTACATGTCCATTAGAGCAGGGTGTTACATGTCCATTACAGCAGGGTGATACATGTCCATTAGAGCAGGGTGTTACATGTCCATTAGAGCAGTTACATGCCCATTAGAGCAGGGTGTTACATGTCCATTAGGGCAGGGTGTTACATGTCCATTAGAGCAGGGTGTTACATGTCCATTAGAGCAGGGTGTTACATGTCCATTAGAGCAGGGTGTTACATGTCCATTAGAGCAGTGTGTTACATGTCCATTAGAGCAGTGTGCTACATGTCCATTAGAGCAGGGTGTTACATGTCCATTATAGCAGGGTGCTACATTTACATTAGAGCAGTATGTTACATGCCCATTAGAGCAGTGTTTTACATATCCATTAGAGCAGGGTGTTACATGTCCATTAAAGCAGGGTGTTACATGTCCATTAGAACAGTTACATGTCCATTAGAGCAGGGTGTTACATGTCCATTAGAACAGTTACATGTCCATTAGAGCAGTTGCATATCCATTAGAGCAGTTACATGTCCATTAGAGCAGTATGTTCCATGTCCATTAGAGCAGTTACATGTCCATTAGAGCGGTATATTACATGTCCATTAGAGCAGTTACATGTACATTAGAGCACTATGTTACATATCCATTAGAGCAGTATGTTACATGTCCATTAGAGCAGTATGTTACATGTCCATTAGAGCAGTTACATGTACATTAGAGCAGTATGTTACATGTCCATTAGGGCAGTATGTTACATGTCCATTAGAGCAGTATGTTACATGTACATTAGAGCAGTTACATGTCCATTAGAGCAGTATGTTACATGTCCATTAGAGCAGTTACATGTCCATTATAGCAGTTACATGTCCATTATAGCAGTATGTTACATGTCCATTAGAGCAGTTACATGTACATTAGAGCAGTTACATGTCCATTATAGCAGTTACATGTCCATTATAGCAGTTACATGTCCATTATAGCAGTTACATGTCCATTAGAGCAGTATGTTCCATGTCCATTAGAGCAGTATGTTACATGTCCATTAGAGCAGTTACATGTCCATTAGAGCAGTTACATGTCCATTATAGCAGTATGTTACATGTCCATTAGAGCAGTTACATGTACATTAGAGCAGTTACATGTCCATTAGAGCAGTATGTTCCATGTCCATTAGAGCAGTATGTTCCATGTCCATTATAGCAGTATGTTACATGTCCATTAGAGCAGTTACATGTACATTAGAGCAGTTACATGTCCATTAGAGCAGTATGTTACATGTCCATTAGAGCAGTATGTTACATGTCCATTAGAGCAGTATGTTACATGTCCATTAGAGCAGTATGTTACATGTCCATTAGAGCAGTATGTTACATGTCCATTAGAGCAGTATGTTACATGTCCATTAGAGCAGTTACATGTCCATTAGAGCAGTATGTTACATGTCCATTAGAGCAGTTACATGTCCATTAGAGCAGTATGTTACATGTCCATTAGAGCAGTATGTTACATGTCCATTAGAGCAGTTACATGTCCATTAGAGCAGTATGTTACATGTCCATTAGAGCAGTTACATATCCATTAGAGCAGTATGTTACATGTCCATTAGAGCAGTTACATGTCCATTAGAGCAGTATGTTATATGTCCATTAGAGCAGTTACATGTCCATTAGAGCAGTATGTTCTATGTCCATTAGAGCAGTTACATGTCCATTAGAGCGGTATGTTCCATGTCCATTAGAACAGCATGTTACATGTCCATTAGAGCAGTATGTTACATGTCCATTAGAGCAGTATGTTACATGTCCATTAGAGCAGTTACATGTCCATTAGAGCAGTTACATGTCCATTAGAGCAGTTACATGTCCATTAGAGCAGTATGTTACATGTCCATTAGAACAGAATATTCCGTTTCCATTAGAACAGTATGTTCCGTGTTTATTAGAGCAGTTACATGTCCATTAGAGCAGTTACATGTCCATTAGAGCAGTTACGTGTCCATTAGAGCAGTTACATGTCCATTAGAGAAGTATTTTGCATGTCCATTAGAGCAGGATGTTACATGTCCATTTGAACAGTATGTTTCATGTCCATAAGAGCAGTTACATGTCCATTAGAGCAGTATGTTCTGTGTCCATTAGAGCAGTTACATGTCCATTAGAACAGTATGTTACATGTCCATTAGAGCAGTTACATGTCCATTAGAGCAGTTACATGTCCATTAGAGCAGTATGTTACATGTCCATTAGAGCAGGATGTTACAAGTCCATTAGAGCAGTATGTTACATGTCCATTAGAGCAGTATGTTACATGTCCATTAGAGCAGTATGTTACATGTCCATTAGAGCAGTATGTTACATGTCCATTAGAGCAGTATGTTACATGTCCATTAGAGCAGGATGTTACATGTCCATTAGAGCAGTATGTTACATGTCCATTAGAGCAGTATGTTACATGTCCATTAGAGCAGTATGTTACATGTCCATTAGAGCAGGATGTTACATGTCATTAGAACAGTATGTTACATGTCCATTAGAGCAGTATGTTACATGTCCATTAGAGCAGGATGTTACATGTCATTAGAACAGTATGTTTCGTGGCCATTAGAACAGTATGTTCCGTGTCCATTAGAGCAGTATGTTACATGTCCATTAGAGCAGTTACATGTCCATTAGAGCAGTTACATGTCCATTAGAGCAGTTACATGTCCATTAGAGCAGTTACATGTCCATTAGAGCAGTTACATGTCCATTAGAGCAGTTACATGTCCATTAGAGCAGTATGTTACATGTACATTAGAGCAGGATGTTACATGTCCATTAGAACAGTATGTTACATGTCCATTAGAGCAGTATGTTACATGTCCATTAGAGCAGTTCCATGTCCATTAGAGCAGTTACATGTCTATTAGAGCAGTTACATGTCCATTAGAGCAGTTACATGTCCATTAGAGCAGTTACATGTCCATTAGAGCAGTTACATGTCCATTAGAGCAGTTACATGTCCATTAGAGCAGTATGTTACATGTCCATTAGAGCAGTTCCATGTCCATTAGAGCAGTTACATGTCTATTAGAGCAGTTACATGTCCATTAGAGCAGTTACATGTCCATTAGAGCAGTTACATGTCCATTAGAGCAGTATGTTACATGTACATTAGAGCAGGATGTTACATGTCCATTAGAACAGTATGTTACATGTCCATTAGAGCAGTATGTTACATGTCCATTAGAGCAGTTCCATGTCCATTAGAGCAGTTACATGTCTATTAGAGCAGTTACATGTCCATTAGAGCAGTTACATGTCCATTAGAGCAGTTACATGTCCATTAGAGCAGTTACATGTCCATTAGAGCAGTTACATGTCCATTAGAGCAGTATGTTACATGTACATTAGAGCAGGATGTTACATGTCCATTAGAACAGTATGTTACATGTCCATTAGAGCAGTATGTTACATGTCCATTAGAGCAGTTCCATGTCCATTAGAGCAGTTACATGTCTATTAGAGCAGTTACATATCCATTACAGTAGTTACATGTCCATTAGAGCAGTTACATGTCCATTGCAGTCTATTAGCCTTCATGATACCAGTGATTAGCGGGGACTTAGATCATAAATGTCCTGATGTCAAAAATTCACCAAACAATGTAACTATAGATTGAGCTATGTCAGTTTGTTAACATTACTTGAGACATGTGTCACTTTGTTTACATTACTCCACAGCATCAGTTGTGTAGAGATGATTTCGTAGGTAACTGGATTTGCGGTAAGAAATTGAATGATTGTAGGTATGTGGGAATCAATGGTTGTAGATATGTTATGTGAATGGTGTAAAAATGTTATGTGAAGGTGAATGGTTGTAAACATAGATGTGAAAATGAATGGCTGGAGACATGTTATGTGAAGATGAATGGTGATGAATTTCACATGGTTCCACTTTTCTCAAGGGACACTGAATAGCATTTTGTGTGGTAATCACTGGTACAGGAACGGAGCATAGTCGGGCGACCCTTTGCCGTAAAGTTGGAACGGTAACTAACTATGTGAAGATGAATGACTGGAGATATGTTATATGAAGATGCATGGCTGAAGACATGTGATGTGAAAGCGAATGATTGGAGACAAATCATGTGAAGGCGAATGATTGGAGACATGCTATGTGCAGTTGAATAAATGAAAACATATGTTGTCAAGTTGCATGATTGTAGATATATATTGCGAAATTGTCTTACTGGAGCCATAAGATTGAAGTTGAATAATTGTAGACATGTTGTGTGAAGTTGAATGATTGGAGAAATATGATGTGAAGTTAAATTATTGGAGATAAATGATGTGAAGTTGAATGATTGGAGACATGAGATTACGAGATATAATTGTAAACAGGTAAAGTGGTGCGGTGTGGCGGGACTAACTCTCGACATTCAATGTGAAGAGGAATGATTGTAGACATTTCATGTCAACTGCAATGCTTACAGTATTGCGTGTGAAGTAGAATTATTTTAGACAGTTCATGTCAATTCACATGATTACAGTATTTGATGTGAACTGGAATTATTGTTGGCAGTCCATGTCAGTCTTTAAGTGAATCATAATGTACTAGGCACTTTCAAAGAGGTAGTTTGCCGTTGCTTTCCTCTATGGCAGTGACCATACTGGCCGGATGACCGAAACCATTGTCTCTCGAAAGAGATCCTCTGCCTGCCGTCGCGAAACGGCAGACCATAACCAACAAATATCTGTCGGCTGCCCTCAAAATTTAACCGATCACCTGTCTTCCGTGGCTTCTTTTGAACACTTCCAATAAACGAACACGAAATAAAATCACAGGAAATCCACAGGACAGAAAAAAACTGAACAGCGTCTCCCCGAAGAACAACGTGTCATCTCGTTGCCATTGTACCGGAAGTACATACAAGTAAATGGGAATATTCTTCAACAAGTGAATCGATACAATTATCTCGGAACAGTCATAATATCGTATGGGAGATGCCTTGAAGAGATTAGAACAAGAATCACCATGGCGAAAGTAGCCTTTAGCAAGATGTAAAAACATTCTGACCAATAAGAAGATGTCAATTGAATCGAGGAAAACAGTGTTGAGGTGGTACATAGAGCCTGTTCTTTTGTATGGATATGAAACTTGGACAATGTGCAGTCAAGTTGAAAAACATTTGATGGCTACAGAAATGTGGCTTCTGAGGAAAATGCAAAGAGTACCATGGACATATAGAAAAACCAATTACCAAGTACTACAGGAGACAAATGACAATCGTAGACTGATTAGAGAAATTAGACGAAGACAGTCAAAATGTTTTGGACATGTTATGAGAAGAAATGGATTGGAGAACTTAGTGACAACTGGCAAAATCGAGGGAAACAGACCAAGAGGAAGACCGACAGGAAAATACCTGGATGGCTTGGCCACGTGGCATGGATGAGACAGGAACACTGAGCTGATCCACGACTCTGGTGATCGAGTGAAATGGCGAGTCATGACCGCCCACGCTTTCCGGCATGGCACATGATTGATTGATTGATGGAGTGCATGTCAACTAAAATTATTACAGTATTTAACGTGAAGTAGATTGTAACTAGCTCAACTAGAAAGATTACAGTATCGCACGTGAAATAGAAGGATTGCGTACATTTCACGCGAAGTAGAATGGATGAAGTGTTTACCGCAAAGAAGAATTATTGTAGGCATGTAGAATCATCTGGTGTGTAGTGGAATAATTGTGTTCATGAAACGTTAAGTGGAATCAATGAAGATATATCATGTGAAATGGGTCGATTGTTGATATAGAATGTGAAGTCAAATTTACACATGTTAAAAACTATCTAGCATAAACCCAAATGCATCTGTACTGCCCAGATACCTTCAACCTCATACGTCAGAGTTGATCATTCACATACTCGCATCTTGCTATCTTAAGAGACGATATGTTTCTTTTTAAATTCTGATTTTTAAAAAGGCATAATAACTTAAAACTATGACGGTAGCGTGTATAACTGATCAGACCAATTCGAGCGGTAAATGTTCGTCGACAATGGATGCATGTGAACGCTTGGTCATTTCCACTATCACGCACAGTCTGAATTATCAATTAAGATGATCATTCTCATACCTAGTGATTAAATATGTATATAGCGAAGATTTATGCATGCTACTATAATTTGTTAAGGTCGTTATATTTTTTTAAACTAACATTATTTTGATTCATTCCTTAGTTGTAACCGCTATAGCCTGTATTTAATTATCTTCATATCCTTACTAATAAACTATTCAAGTCATGGGTATTTTGTTATTCTTAGAATACCGAGTACCAAGATAAACAAAAATACTGAGATTCTAGAAAATAAAATATTGTCTTGGGAAGTATAGGGTGTATTGTTAATGCCTGTGCAGTGTTTGAAAATATCGCCGGTCCAAGTTTTACATTTACCTATCAAGTTGCATGAACTTTGCATAGGGTGAATACAAAACTTGGACCGGCAATATTTTCAAACACTGCACAGTCATTAACAATTCACCTTGTATTATTCCCGCGTAGCGGTGTTCTGCAGGCCGGTTTAAAAAGAGCACACGCTTGTAACCGACATACAGATTATGATGAGAAAGGTGAAGACAGGTATGCTTCGGGCAGAGTGGCAGGCTTCCCATTCAACAATAAAAAAAATAGAGAGCATCAGTTGAATTTCCTCCTCCCCTCATCCCTCCCCCCCCCCCCCCCCCCGGGCATGCTGGCGTGATGGGAAACGAGCAACCAGACGCATTGGCTGGGTCTGCACTGCTCGGTGGAGGGTATTGGTGCATGAAAAAGTAAAAGCAGATGTCGGGACATTTAGGATCGTGTGCAAAATGTAGTAAAATTGATAGATCATGACTGTCTGGAGAGAATGGTGCTGCATGGAGTGACTAGAACAGTGGTTCTCAACCTTTTTTGGCACGTGCCCCCCTTCACCATATTTTCAGAACGTCATCCCCCCCCCCCCCTTCCTATCAAAAATTTGGCCCGTGTCCCCCTTCATCGTATTTTCAGAACGTCATTCCCCCCCCCCCCTTTCATATTTTCTATCTAAAAATCCCCCCACCCCTACACAGTATACGTAAAAATGAAAGGTAAATTTAATAGCATATACTAAAACAAGTCTAGACATCCACATAAAACATGATTTACTTTATAAAATGAATTTTAGAAGGATGAGACATACATTACTGTAAAGTATGAAGGGAAAAACAATATCAAGTAATCGGTTCTTGTATTAACGCGATCTTGAAAATGGTCTTCATTCCCCCCTGGAAACCCTAAAATTCCCCACTGGGGGGGGGGGGAATTTCCCACCGGTTGAGAACCACTGGACTAGAAGATCTGGCCGAAACGCAGAACTCAGAGGAAAGGCTAGACGGACACATAATTAGACTGCTACTGGTATCATTAGTATTGGGACTCTTCTCTACCTGTTGCAGGTGAGGACGGAGAACGTATGAGAATGTCCTGAGTGCTGTGGTGTCGGTTCTTGACTCAACTCAACTCAACTCAACTCAACTCAGTATCGTTCCCGCAAAGTTTACATTTAAAAAATAACGGTAAATGACCAGTTTACATTTAATACGTACCGGTAAATGACGAGTTTACATTTAAAAAGTAATGGTAAATGACCAGTTTACATTTAATACGTACCGGTAAATGACGAGTTTACATTTAAAAAGTAACGGTAAATGACCTTTTGCACACCATGAGACGAATTGGGCGTATGGTGTTAGCCTCATAATTTCCACAGAGCAATCGGTGCTCGACGGGAAGTCTGGTCAACATCACGCGAGCCGAATTTACTTCCCAGAAAATTTTTTGATACCTGTTTGATGCAGGCGCTGTGGTGAATGAGTTACGAACGTGAGCTGCGGCCGATTTGGAAGTAGACTGCTTTGCGCTGGATTGTATTCAATGGTATGGGCGTCGATCGTTCAGAAATCAATGGCAAACTCCTGATCGTAAACCTGCTAAGTAAATCACAAACAGATAAAAATGATGGGTTTGACTGCGATGTCATGTAAAGGTCATGCAAATAACAACCAATCTTAAGCTGGGTTGACCTGGGGGATCGGATGAATTATAAAAATATATCGCCACTTGGAGTGAGCACATGATCAAAGGGCAGCGGGAGACAGTACTACGCACTGCCCTACTATGCATAAAAAGTTGAAGCAAAAGACCCATTTATGTGCTTGATGGCATTTTGGGAAATTTGTGCTGGACTCATTATTTTACACATCAATCGACACTCCGAGGGTAATGGAGGGTAATGGAGTCAGTAACACGCCCGCCGTCATTGCTTTCTCAACATTTTCTGGTTTCCATTTTAGTTTTGGATTTGAACCCATTGGTACCATTAATATTGGGACACGCTGACAGTCTAACTACTACGTTACTGCACTTACTGCTGCTCCTACACTAGTGAAGAAACACAGTTTCGTTGTTATCACCATCAAACGTAGGTACACACATCATTGCTTTTTAACATTCGCCAACCCTTTACTGGCTCCCACTATTGCATTCTACGGACATCCACCGGGCCATTCCTTCTTGGTATTCACTCTCGGACCATCTTCACATCCCATTTCTTCCAGTTTCCCTTGTTACATTTTCCCACTTTTTCATGTACCACTTTCACTATTTTACCTGGGATCTTCACTGAACCGTTACCATTCCCTACCCAGGTCCCCACGACAGCACAGACTCATACGGCTGTCTATACAAGAGTATCAAGGTGAATTTAATGTTAGTATCACAGCCTAGGATTCTGAGATAAGTAACAACATTTTTTGTCTCGTTTCCATTTTCTTTTCACTGATCTCATTTTTTTTTCACCTTTTAATTCTTCCCATCCTGTTCTTATGTTTGAATGTAGTCACTGGAGGGTCTTCTCCGTGATTATGTCTTGTGTTTTGTGTATGTATTTGTTTGCTGATGAAGACTAGTCGCCGCAACTCCCTGTGTTTTCCACAATTCAATTCTGTAAAGCTGCATTTTTGTGGGGGGTGGGGGGTGGGGGGGGGGGGGGGGTTGCATATCCTACTTACAGGAGGACATCGCTGTCAACACTAGCATGTCACTGCTGTTGTTCATGTCTTGGCAAGTTTGCGTTCAGTAGTTTGCCATTGCGTTGTGAACAACCGCCTCCCATACCAACACGTTAAAACCCAGCGTGACGCGGTCTGCTGCCAGATAGGTCGCAGCTGTGTTTAGAACGCAGGTAAGCGGGCTCACAAATCGCGTCCGTATGTCTCCACTGTACTACTACAGCTGTTGTCGAATTATAATCTAAGGGAGACAAAGCTAATAAATACATTCTTCTTCTTCTTCAGCGTTCCGAGCCATTGAGGTTCTTTGCTGCAAATACAATCCGTCTCCATTCGTCTCTCTGGTGGACCTTCTCTTGCCAGTCGTTGATTCCAAGTGCTTGTAGGTCTGTACATGTATTATCTCTCCACCGCCTTCTTGGTCTACCTCGGGGTCTACGGTAATTTATTTCCTGAGTGTAAGCGAGTTTTGTTTCCCTATTATCTTCCATTCTTTCTATATGCCCCAGCCATTGTAGTCTATTAGCCTTCATGATACCAGTGATTAGCGGGGACTTAAACAGATCATAAATGTCTTTGTTACTTCTTCTTTTCCACTCTCCACTTTGTGTATCCCTAATGGGTCCAAAGATGCGTCTTAAAATTTTGTTCTCAAAGGTTTGTAACAAGGCTTCGTCTCCTTTCGTTGTACTCCATGTTTCAGAGCCATATAGCACAACTGGTCTGATCAGTGTTTTGTATATTGTGATTTTGGTGTTACGAGATAGCGCCTTTGATTTTAGTAGATGTTGTAGTGCATAGTATATCTTATTTCCAGAGTTGATTCTAGTTTGTATTTCTTCCCTTATGATGTTGGAGCAGTTGAAGATTGTACCCAGGTATTTGTATGTTTCCGTTCTTTTAATGGTCATATTATCTATTTGTATGTGGCCAGAGTTTCTAGCCATTCCGTCTCTTGAAATTACCATATATTCTGTCTTATCTTGGTTGATAACCAGCCCCATCTGTTGGGCTTTTCCCTTTAAGTGAGTCAATATTTCCAATGTCTTTTGTTCACTTTGCCCTATAATATCTATATCATCTGCATAACCAAGCAGCTTGGATGTTCCTCCAATATCACATTCCTCCTTTACCTTCCTTACAACTTTCTCTAGAGCCAGATTGAAGAGTAGCGGCGATAGTGCATCACCCTGTTTCAAGCCAGATGTTATTTGGAAGGGGTCTGATTTCCTGCCTTTATATGTTACTATATTATAAGTATCTTCCATGCATAGTCTGGTCATGTTGATTAACTTCCTTGGTATTCCAAATTCCTGCATAGCATTCCATAGACTATTCCTATGGACACTATCATAAGCCTTTTTAAAATCCACAAAAATGTTATGGAGATCTCTTTTATATTCCCAATGTTTCTCGGCTATTTGTCGTAAGATAAATATCTGATCTATTGTTGATCTGTTTTGTCTAAAACCCGCCTGGTAGTCACCTAATATGTCTTCTGAATATGGTTTTAGTCTATTTAGTAATACTGCGGATAGTATCTTATAGCTTGTGGACAGTAGTGATATTCCTCTATAATTTCCACATTGGAACTTGTCTCCTTTCTTAAAGATAGGTATCAATAATGACTCTTTCCAGTCATGGGGTAATTCTTCTGTCCTCCAGATTTTTATTATTAGTTCATATAGCTTTAGATGTAATGCATGGCCACCTGCCTTTATAAATTCAGCAGCAATTCCATCAGTCCCAGTTGCCTTATTGTTTTTAAGTCGTGTGATTACATATAGGATTTCTTCAAATGTAGGTTCTTCAATTTGTGGTTCGCATGTTAGAACCTCTTCCTGTGGGAAAATGTGACTTGGAGCTTCACAATTTAGTAATTCAATACAATATTCTTTCCATGTGTTACACATTTCCTCATTGGTATTTATCATATTCCCATTTTTGTCTTTTAAACCATATGTGTTTTGTTGGTGCCCTCGTTTCATTGACTTCAGTTCTTTAAAAAATTTTCTGGATTCATTTTTCTGGTGATTAGTTTCCATATCTTTGATTATATTACTCATATATTCTCGCTTCTGCTGTCTGACTATTTTTGTAGCCTCTTTACATTCATTTCTATAATGCTCTTCCTTTTGGATGTTATTGATGTCATTTAACCATACATGTCTGGCATTCTTCTTCCTAATGACTGCTTCTTCACATTTTTGATTGAACCATTTGTTCTTTCTATGCGTGGTTAACACACCGAGACATTCTTCTGCGGTAGACTGAATTGTATTCTTGATGTTCAACCAAGTTTGGTCAACGCTTTCCTCCAAAGGGTTTTGCAGAGTTTCAAGTTTACATTTTATTTCATCTGTAAATTTCTCTTTGACTGTAATGTCTTGCAGTTTTTCTCTGTTATATGTTGGGTGTAATCTTTGTAATTTAGTATAGAAAGCTCTCTTAAGTTTTATTTTAAATTTTGCTCCAACGAGGAAGTGGTCACTGTGGCACTCAGCTCCTCTATAACTTCTGACTTGCTGTATGTTTGATGCATTTCTGTTGTTAATTAAAATGTGATCTATTTGATTATAGGTTCTCTTGTCACATGATTTCCAAGTTTGTTTGTGCACATCCTTTCTTTGTAGTCTGGTACTGCTAATCTGCAGTCCTTTGGCTTCTGCCAGGTTGATGACTCTCCATCCATTATCATTTGAAGTTGTATGTAGGCTTTCCATACCGGCCACTTTTTTATTAGTTTGCTCTCTACCTATTTTTGCATTGAAGTCTCCCAGCACAATCAGGATGTCCTGTTTGGGGGTTTCTTCTATGACATCTTCCAGATCATTATAAAAGTCTTCTTTAATATCATCTTCTTTCTCTTCAGTAGGTGCATGTACATTAATCATCGTTATATTTTTCCATTTACCTTTTATTCGTAATTTACTAATCCTGTCATTAAAAGCTTTAAAGTTTAAAACGTTCCCCCATAACTCTTTTTTGATGACAAATCCTGTTCCTAATTCATGTTTATTTTGGGTGTTTCCTCCATATATTATAATCATTCCATTTTGCTCTAAAGTACCCTCTCCTGGCCACCTTATTTCTTGAATTGCTGTTATATCCATTTGATATTCACCCAGCTCCCGGGTTAGTTCTTCGGCCGCTCCAGGTCGATATAGTGTCCGTACATTCCATGTTCCAAATCTCAAAAGTCCTTTAACGTTCCAAGGTCGTTGTCCAGATAAGTCAGTCCGATATCGAGGCTCATGTATTTGTTTCGTAACAAAGAAAGGTTTTTACAAAGGTGGGGATGTTAACCCCACGCTTCAACCCCCAACCTGGAGGACCAGGGTGTTTCTCTTTGTCTGTTCTCTACCCTTTGACCTGTCCGGCTTGGGAAGCCCTGCTGGTAGCTACGCTACCACCGGCATAGCTCTCAGGGTCATTGAGAAACTCAAGCTCCCCCACCACGACAAGGTGGAAACACCATCGGGGGAGTAATAAATACATGCAGCAATATATTATAGAGTTATCGAACTTGAAGTTAACAAAGTACTTCACAACATTGTCTATAGCAGTGGTTCTCAACCTTTTTTTGGCCCGTGCCCCCCTTCACCATATTTTCAGAATGTCATCCCCCCCCCCTTCATATCAAAAATTTGGCCCGTGCCCCCCCCCCCTTCACCGTATTTTCAGAACGTCATCCCCCCCCCTTTTCATATTTAATATCTAAAAATCCCCCACCCCTATACAGCATACGTAAAAATGTAGGGTAAATTTAATAGCACATACTAAAACAAGTCTAGACATCCACATAACACATGATTTGTGGGTCTACTGACTTTATCAAATGAATTTTAGAAGGATGAGACGTACATAACTGTAAAGTATGAAGGGACAAACAATATCAAGTAATCGGTTCTTGTATTAAAGCGATCTTGAATTGGTCTTCATCCCCTCCCCCCCCCCCTTCCTGGAAACCCTAAAATTCCCCTCTCCACCGTTTGAGAACCACTGGTCTATAGTTTATCTCCATCTATCATGTGCCATGCCGATAAGCGTGGGCGACATGTTCTGCCATCTCACTCGATCACCAGTTTATCTACAGTATCAAATATTGTCCATAGCCATTATTGCTACCTTAAGGTTATTAAGAATAACTGCAAATATTGGCCACACTCATGATTGCAACTTAAAGTTTATATAGAACCCCTTCACACATTGTTCTTTCCCATGATTGCTCCTTTCTCCTCCCATTAAATCATGTTAATGGGTTTTCATCTCATCTCATTTCATCTCATCAGGTTCCTCTTGTACCTTGCGGTGTCAAGGTGACGTATAAACGCGAATGGGTTTTCAAATTTGTGAATTATCCAATTT
The DNA here is from genome assembly GCA_963921405.1 of Cepaea hortensis. Classification (NCBI taxonomy): domain Eukaryota; kingdom Metazoa; phylum Mollusca; class Gastropoda; order Stylommatophora; family Helicidae; genus Cepaea; species Cepaea hortensis. Next base: position 117,005,375 of record OY992881.1, read on the forward strand.
AAAAACCTGAATTTATCACACAGTCATACAGAACTAGAAACAGCTTGTCTTTACAGAGAATTGAACGAGAACCATTTGCTTTACGATAAAGAGCAGTAACCACTATGGCACTATGGCATACTGTGCTTTATTTATTTTATTTTTTTTCTTCTTTTAGATTGGCTCGCTTTGAACTCAAGCGCAGTCCATACGCGTCCTACGACTTCCAATGCACTGGACTGACCTTTTGCGTGTGGATTAGCTTTCCCTATTAACAGCATCCCTCGCCATCAGGCGAATCAATTCCGACTTCAGAAGTACTCGTAATTTACGTCCCCAAGTTAAGGAGGAGATGTCAACATTTTAGTCCAGCTGACCGAGCAGGGGTTCAAACCACTACCTCGGTACCAGCACATCGTTTGCGAACGAGCGTTCATATCCATTCGGTCATGCAAGCCTCTATGATTTATTTACAGGTAATCTTATATAGAATTAGGAGCCGCAGTTACGTAGTAACTCACATGTCTGCCTACCGGTCTGGTCGTTATGTGTTCGAATCCCTCTTTAGGCGCATATTTAACTATTGATCTGGGCAACCAGAGCCACTCAGTTAAACATAGGTACCAGGAAATATCGTGGGAAATAAAGGTTATCGACTTGATATTGGCCATATCTTAACATACACAGTTCGCGGCGACTGCACTAGTCAGGCGGCCTTAATTCCTCGGGCTCAAAGACCCCCCATTAGAGCAGTTTTTATTAACCATATCAGCCATTGAGTTCCCACTGGTCTATAACAATAGGAGAATAGTACAAACTAGGATGAAAGGCGTTGGTAGTACCTTTGGTAAGGATGGCTGTCACGCCCTTTTCAGAGCCCATTCCACACTGGTCCAAACCTGGCATCTAACTCACGCCTGTGGCTCCTAGTAGCTGTCAGCATGCGACAGTGCTTGCATGCTTGCGTTCGCTGGCTGTGAACTCCAGCGGGAAGTCCTGTATATCGGATGGAGACATCTTGTTGTCCAACATCAGTGTGATGTCATACCTGACTGAGGTTTGCGTGAGTATCCGTTGTCCCATGTCTGGCTTATTGGTGTGCAGACTGGTGGTTCTTCGCAGGGCAAGCAGATACTCTCCGACTTCGGAGGAATCAGCGATACTACTGACGTTAGCCAGGATCCCGAAGGGACCTGTTGCCCAGGACGCACGACTAGGACATGTCAGTAGGTCTTGGCCAGTATAGAACCTGTCCCTGGTGCCTTTGAAACACCTCAAGCCCCGCATGCGACAGTGACCACCCCCCGAATAAAGGCTGTGACAGGCCGGAAAAATCAGGCGATGGTAACCAATTCGGCGTCAAACCAGTCGGTGAACTAGGGTATGCCTACCCAGCATGTGAAGACAGGATTCGGCAGATTGCTAGGAAGAAATCACTGATGATTTAACGGGGAAGACGGCGTTTACCAGCACAGCCATGTGGAAGGTAATGAGCACGGCTAGGCACGTAGAGCGCCCTGTATTCGTCTCCAGTCGTCTTGTCCTGCCACTGGACTCAGATGGGCTCAAGCGAGAGAGTAAGGTCGACTAATTGCGCAACTCTTCCTCACTTTAATCCAGTTCGTCGCACGA
>OY992881.1:117007185-117074685 GCA_963921405.1 Cepaea hortensis
AGAGAGTAAGGTCGACTAATTGCGCAACTCTTCCTCACTTTTAAAATCCAGTTCGTCGCACGAGTCATGACCCCATTGGATTAAATGAATGGTCATCATATTCTTGATGGACAAACACCAAACAAGTCCTGAAATAAAACACCCCATAAAACTAACAAATACCCTATGAACCAAAAATAAACGTAACAAGTTTTTTATGAAGAAACTTCACTTAAACATGAATTCACAGTAATGAACGTAACAAGTTTACCATTGCAAACTACTGAACGTATACTTGCGTCATCATCAAGTGCCATACCGGCTGGCGTAGGCGTTCATGACACACAGATCTCGGGCTTTGGGTTTTCTAGATCAACTCCGCTGTTGATATTCCATCCATGCCACCATCTCAATCCTTCCAGCATTATTTCTCTTGGTCTACCTCTGCCTCTCTTCCCCTCGATCTTTCCATTGTCACAATATTCTCCAATGCGTCTCTTCTCATCATGTGACTAAAAAGATATGTTTGCCTCCTTCTTATTGTTGTATATAATGTTCTTGTTTCATTAGCCTGTTTCAGGCAGTGGTTGTAGTTACTTTGGCAGTCCAAGGAATTCGCAACATCGGTCTCAGGAACCACACCTCTGTTGCTTCCAAGCTCTTCCTAATTTGTTAATTTACATTCCAAGATTCACAGCCATACAGCAAAACAGGTTTTCTATAGCACTTCTGAACCTCTCGTTCTACATTCAATGATAGTGACTTATTGCATAAGATATTCTTCATTTTCTGGAATGCAGCCTTTGCTTGCCATATTCTGCACTTGATCTCTGTTGTGCATCTTCCATCTGATGTAATGAATACCCCTAGGCATTTAAAACTATTCAGTTGGTGAAGAATTTTCCCTTCCATCTTTATTTCACATTTAGGTGTCACCTTTTTTCTTTTATATCACCATCGTTACTGTATTCTTGATATTCAAGGGATAGTCCTTTCTTTGCACTATCTGTTACTACAATGTCTTGCTTAGAGAGTCACAGCTTCTGGTCACGTTATGAAAAGAAACTAGAGAACTTGGTGATTTCTTCTTCTTCTTCTTCTTCTTCTTCTTCTTCTTCTTCCTTCTTCTTCTTCTTCTTCTTCTTCTTCTTCTCTTCTCTTCTTCTTCTTCTTCTTCTTCTTCTTCTTCTTCTTCTTCTTCTTCTTCTTCTTCTTTCTTCTTCTTCTTCTTCTTCTTCTTCTTCTTCTTCTTCTTCTTCTTCTTCTTCTTCTTCTTTTCTTCTTCTTCTTCTTTTCTTCTCTTCTTCTTCTTCTTCTTCTTCTTTCTTCTTCTTCTTTCTTCTTCTTCTTCTTCTTCTTCTTCTTCTTCTTCTTCTTCTTCTCTTCTTCTTCTTCTTCTTCTTCTTCTTCTTCTTCTTCTTCTTCTTCTTCTTCTTCTCTTCTTCTTCTTCTTCTTCTTCTTCTTCTTCTCTTTCTCTTCTTCTTCTTCTTCTTCTTCTTCTTCTTCTTCTTCTTCTTCTTCTTCTCTTCTTCTTCTTCTTCTTCTTCTTCTTCTTCTTCTTCTTCTTCTTCTTCTTCTTCTTCTTCTTTTCTTCTTCTTCTTCTTTTCTTCTTCTTCTTTTCTTCTTCTTCTTCTTCTTCTTCTTCTTCTTCTTCTTCTTCTTTCTCTTCTTCTTCTTCTTCTTCTTCTTCTTCTTCTTCTTCTTCTTCTTCTTCTTCTTCTTCTTCTTCTTCTTCTTCTTCTTTCTTCTTCTTCTTCTTCTTCTTCTTCTTCTTCTTCTTCTTCTTCTTCTTTCCTTCTTCTTCTTCTTCTTCTTCTTTTCTTCTTCTTCTTCTTCTTCTTCTTCTTCTTCTTCTCTTCTTCTTCTTCTTCCTTCTTCTTCTTCTTCTTCTTCTTCTTCTTCTTCTTCTTCTTCTTCTTCTTTCTTCTTCTTCTCTTCTTCTTCTTCTTCTTCTTCTTCTTCTTCTTCTTCTTCTTCTTCTTCTTCTTCTTCTTCTTCTTCTTCTCTTCTTCTTCTTCCTTCTTCTTCTTTCTTCTTCTTCTTCTTTCTTCTTCTTCTTCTTCTTCTTCTTCTTCTTCTTCTTCTTCTTCTTCTTCTTTCGTTTCGCTTGAAATTTGTCTGTAACTGCAATGTTGTCTCTTGTATGAATCTAACAGTCTTTTATAGTTCAATCAGCGGTCCATAGAGTTTATCTTCCACTTTGTCTCTCTAGGTCAGAAGGTTCGCCTGCTGTCTGCGACGCCAAACCACATGTGCACATGGCTGAGTCACCAATCTTGAATATATGTTTGTATACATGTGGTTGCATAATCTATTATGTCATGTTCTAAGGCGCAGAATAATTGACCTGTTCTGGTCTGTCCATAACGTGGTAGTCGTCTTGAGTAGGGTTTAGTGGCCTTCTGACTGATTTGATCATTCTTTTCTTTTGGTGGTATGTAATGGGCACATTAGGCTGTTCCCTCTTTTGCTCCTTCCTTAGCCAATCGATCAGCTCTGTCGTTTCCTGGTATTCCACAGTGGTGACAACTAGCAGATTGAGGGCAAGAGAACTAGGGGAAGACAGAAAAGTAAATATCTGGATGGCTCGACCACATGGCATGATGGAGACCCGAACACAGAGCTGATTAACGACTCTGGCGATGTGTAAGATTACGAAACATGACCACCCACTCTTGCCGACACTGCACATGATGATGATCATGATTGTGTGAAGGGAGAAATATGACCGCTCACGCTTAACAACAGTTACGTGATGACGAATCCGCACTTTATAGCACCTGAACGTGATATTGAACGGAAGCAGTTGAATGCATACGTACATTTCCAAACATCAGTTTATACACAGGTCCACAAGTTGGACGTCTCTCTCACAACATCATGGTAGCCACAAGATACAATGGATGACGCCATTGGCGCCCTCCTGCCAGTACTGCTACTTGCTGGAATACATTGAATTTCAGGTTTGACAAATGTGTGTCCTTTTGCTGTCTGTGTTCTTTTATGAGAATTGTGTTGTCAGGTTTGAGAAATGTGTTTCTTGTTGGTTTTATGTAATTGAAACTCGGTAGAAACAATAAAGACTTTTTTCTGTCGACAGTTTTCCGCTTCTTGTTTCTTTTTCTATTATTAGGCTGTTTGGTCTCTGTATTCTTTTGTTGTTAAATAAAACCTGGTGCAATGAACACTATTTTGTGTGTGTCGACAGGTGTCGCTTGCTGTTTCTTGGTCTGTTATCAGGCTCTACTACTTTCTTCTTCTCTGTTCCTCTAGCTCCTACCTGTTTCTTCTTTTTTCATCTTCTTCTAACATCATGTTTTTCTTACACCATCTCTCTCTCTCTCTCTCTCTCTCTCTCTCTCTCTCTCTCTCTCTCTCTCTCTCTCTCTCTCTCTCTCTCTCTGTGGTGTGTGTGTGTGCTTATAATGTCTCGATGTCTTTGTTTCCCTGAACATGGTTTTAGAAGTTTATAAAAATATGAGAGAAATCCATTGGGGGACGTAACGTCAATACCCATTAGATATGCAGATGATACAGTATCGATTGCAGATGATGAATAGGATCTGCAACATTTAGTAGATGCGGTTGTTGCACACAGTGAACAACTATGGTTATAATTCAATTTTAAGAAGACAACAGATTATGGTCGTCACTGGGAAGAACGAAATGATTGATTGATTGATTTAGGAACCGATATCACAGCATTCGGGGCATTCACATAATCGCTCCGTCCCCATCCTCAGCAGCCAGCGAAGAGTTACAACACCAATAGTTCCAGTAGCAATCTGAATATATGTTCGTCTCGCCCTTTCCACTGAGCGTCGAGCGTCGGCCATATCCCCTCGCGACTCCTCGCTGCCTCATTCTTGCCAGACTATGGTGATCCATTTGCTCCTCCGAGGTGTGCATGTGCTCCCACAAGGCCGCAACAACGTCTGCCTTGTTATGCATCAATACTCCACCAAGTTTTGCCGAGCCAGCCAATCTGTCCGCCTGTTCATTTCCCCAGCACACCAGCATGCCCCGGAGAAAAGATCGAGGTGATGCTTGCCACCCGTGACCTCCGAAGCGAAGCAAGCCAGTCTGCACGAAGCCTGCCTGTCCTCACCCTCCTCAGCATGCTTTCTGAGTCCAGTTACAATCACGTGTGTGTATATATCGTGTTCTCCATCCAGCGGAAAGCTGCACTGACCGCCTCCACCTCCATTCTTAAGCTAGATGTTGTGGTGTCATACGCCAGGCTCTCCTGCACCAAACGTCGACCATTAGCTTTTGCTAAGAATTCTCAGGCACTTCTCCTACCTCTCAACAGCGAACATTTGTGTAGATAATCACATCATCCGGGCGAGCATTATCCTGAATCAGTTGCTGGATATCCACTTCCGTGGCCCCTGCTGGCCACTCCCTGCACCCCGGCTCAATGTGATTATATCTCTGCGCAAGTCTGACTGCTCCCGTTGGCACTCTGACCTACTCCTCTCCTCGCCTAATGTTCTCCAAGATGCACACCTGTCTGATCGTATCCTCCGCCTTAGCCATTCATGATGTCCCTCTTATCATTCTCTGACCCTTAACTGCGTCCAGCGCCTCATGCAACGGGTGATCTGTGTCTGCAGCTACTCTGGGGTATGCCTTCGCCTGCATCACCTTGTGTCTACCAGCAACAGTCGGCAGACCAAGGATGTGGAAGAACAAAATACCACAATGTAGTAATGCGGGTAAATGAAATAAATATTCTTAAACAAGTGAATCGGTACAACTATCTCCGAACAATTATACCAACAGATGGAAGGTGCCTTGGTGACATTAGAACAGGTGAAGGTTGCCTTTTACAAGATGGAAAACATATTGATCAATAAAAAGATTTTAATTGCAATGAGAAAAACAGTGTTAAAGTGCTACATGGAATCTGCATGTTTGTTTGGATGTGAAGCGTGGACAATGAGAAGACAAGCTGAAATACACCTGATGGCTGTGGAAATGTGTTTTCTGAGAAAAATGCAAAGAATACCAGAGACTGATAGAAAAACCTATGACCAAGTCCTACAAGAACCAAATGAAATGCGTAAACTGATTAGAGAAATTAGATGTAGGCAGTGAACGTTTTTCGAACACGTTATGAGGAGAAATAAATTGGAGAAAAGAGTTTGGGTAATTGGATTACCAAGAGAGGGTTGGGTTGGGCGATTTGATTCCAAAGCGAGAGAAGATGATGGCTGATGTGATTCCAAAGCGAGAGAAGAGCGGGAGTGATGCGATTTCAAAGAGATAGAAGAGCGTGACTGATGTGATTCCAAAGCGAGGGTAGAGGGTGGGCGATTTGTTTCCAAAGCGAGAGAAGAGCGTGGTTGCTATGATTCCAAACATAGGGTAGAGGGTGGACGATTTGATTCCAAAGCGAGAGAAGAGCAGGAGTGATATGGTTCTAGAGAGAGAGAGAGAGAGAGAGAGAGAGAGAGAGAGAGAGAGAGAGAGAGAGAGAGAGAGAGAGAGAGATTGGTTGATGTGATTCCAAAGCTAGGGTAGAGTGTGGGGGTTGTGATTCTAAAGTGAGAGAAGAGTGTGGTTGATGTGATTCCAAAGCGAGAGAAAAGTGGTAGTGATGTAATTTCAAGGAGAGAGAAGAGCGTGGGTGATGTGACACCAAAGCGGGGTAGAGGGTAAGCGATGCCATTCTAAAGCGAGATAAGAGCATGACTAATGTGATTCCAAAGCGTGAGAAGAGATTGGTTAATGTGTTACTAAAGCGAGTGCAGTGTGTTGGCGATGTGATTCCATAGCGAAGAAGGCGTATCGTTGACGAGATTCTAAATTGAGGATTTAAATCAAAGTGTTCTTCTGTACGTGGACGTTTTATGCATATTTTGAGCTTGTAAATCGTGTATGTTGATTCTGAGAAGTTCTTTGGCATATCTTGACTCCACCAGAGTTGGCATTCAAGCGGAATACAACAAGGACCTGCACCCAGAAGACATCATCGTAGAACTATGGACCAACTTGTATCACAAAGTAAGGAAAACTACAAATATAAGATTTTGTTTGACAATTTCTTTGATGTTTGTTTCTATCCCCCCCCCCCCCCCCCCCGTTCACTGTCTTTGAACTCAAGCGTAGTCCATACATGTGCTGTTACTTCTAATGCACTAAACTGATGTTTGCATGTGGATTAGTTTTCCCTATTACCAGTGTCCCTCGCCATCAGGTGAACTCACACTAACTTCTGAGTTACATGTAATTTACGTCCCCAAGTCAATGGTGAGAAATCAACATTTTAGTCCAACCGACCTGTAGAAGAGTGTAGGGGTTGAACCCACTACATCGGCATAAGCATATCGGAAGTTTAAGAGCGAGGCTGTCATCCATTCGGCCATGCTGACCTCCAAATTTAAGATTAAGATTGCAGTGTTTTCAGCATTCATCAACAGCATGTGCCGTGCCGGGCGATCACGTTCCCCGCCCACTAACGTCTTTTTTTTTCTGTTTGATGGATGCGATGGACAATTGACTGTCATCCGGGCCACTTTGCCAGTCCATCCAGCCTTTTCTATCTCTTCTCATCTCATCTCATCATATTCCTCTTGTACCTTGCGGTGTCGAGGTGAAGTATAAACATCGTGAGAGTGCCCGCTTATGGGCTTCATATATCGATATCCCCATGGACTCTGCTATTCCCTCCGTCCAACGTTTACGTGGTCGGCCTCTTCCTCTGTTTCCATTTTGTCTGTACATCATTGTGGTATGCTGTTGACTGGTAACCTACTTGCATGGCCGAATCATTTGCCTTGCTGCTTTCTAATAAGATCTAGTGCTGCTTTAACCCCCACTTTAGTCCTGATTTCTTCATTTCTGATCTTATCTCTTCTTGGTACGTTGAGAATTCTTCTCAGGAACCTCATTTCTGTTGTTGTGATTTTTCTTTTCTCTTTTTCTGTCATTGTCCAGGTTTGGCATTGGTAGCATAGAGTTGGTAGGAAGATTGTGTTGTAAAGTGCTTTCTTAGTTGTTATTGATACATGTTTGTTCTTTAGTATTGGTGCCATTTGTCCAATGAGTTGATTTGTCTTATTGCACCTATTTTCGATCTCGTCTTCTGATCTGCCATTTGATGATATTATACTTCCTAGGTACTTGAAACTCTTTACTTGTTTCAAGGGATGTTCGTTTAGGTGAATTGTTGTTGTTTGTTCTTCTTTAGTTATAGTCATTACCTCTGTTTTGCTTGTGCTAATTTTCATGTTATGTTCCCTACACATTTCGTGTAGACTATTCATGTGGTCTTGTAATCCGGCTTCTGGTTTTGCTATTAGTGCTTGGTCGTCCGCAAACAGTATTTCTCTGATGGTTAGATTTGCAGATGGTTCTTCTTCTGTGTTCTCGTCATGCGATATTCTTGCTGTCTATGCTTGGCTGGTTTCTTTACATATGTTGTCTATATATGTTATGAACAAGAGAGGGGATAGGACACAACCTTATCGTACTCCAGATCTTATGGTGAAAGGTTCTGAGTGTCCTCCAGTTGCTCTCACTATGCATTCACTGTTGTTGTATAAACTTATACATAGATTTGTTAGTTGTGTACTCACTCCATATTGTTTAAGGATTTCCCACAGCTTGTTTCTATCTACTCTTTTGATTGCTTTTTCTTGGTCGACAAAGGCTAAGTAGAGTGTTTCATTGAATTCGATTGATTTTTCTATAAGTTGTCCAAGAGAAAAAATGGCATCTGTGCATCCTTTGTTTTTTTTTTTCCTAAATCGAAGTTGTGTTTCGTTTAGCTGGGGTTCTAAAGTAGTTCGTAATCTTTTTTCAAGAATTTTGAAAATATTTTCCCAGTATGACTCAACAGTGAAATGCCTGTGTATTGTGTGCAGTCTCTTTTGCTGCCTTTGTTTTTCCAAATTGGGATAATTATGGTGTTTCCCCAGTCTCGTGGTGTCTGTTGTTCTACCCAAACATGGTTGAACCTCTTCAGAAATTCAAAATAATGTTTTCCCGTAGGGAATTTAAATAACGAGGACACAAACAATAGATTGCACGATATATTGCCTGGCATATTTCGCTGCATCTCGTCGGGTACATACTCCATAATTCACACAGCATAAAGTAAAATAAGTAGATAAATCCTTCAATCTGAAATATACACATCTTCGCACAGAATTGTCAATTGTCTACCACGGTAATTTTAAACCGACTATCATGTCTTTATGTTTGTACAAAACTGGTCTATGTGGATTAATCATGATGGCTTCTGCTAACTTTAATAAGCGACTATTTTGCATATTAAACAACATGCGAAATGCACTGTCTCTATCAATCACATGACCGGTTTCCGAAACGTGTTGTGCAATCGAGGACGCAGGAAGTTTGTGGTATGTCGGCCTTGCAAGGCTCCCATCGTCTATGTGTAGTATCTTGTCAATCCAATTGGGTATGCGTTCACCCACCCTGGTGAGTAACTGCCGCTCTGTCGCTGACGAGATGCAGCGAAATATACCAGGCAATAAATCGTGCAATCTAATGTTTGTGTCTTCCTTATACAATTTCTCTGTGTCTCTCAACCTCTGTCTCTAACACTCTCGATTTTACCGGCTGTTATTGCCTTCTCAAGACATTCTCGTCCCTTAACATGATCAGAAGCGGATGCTTTTCTTGTCCTGATTAGGATAATTAACAGATTCAGGGCTAAACAAGCCGTAGGTTTGGACCAAACAAGATACACGTTCAAATGAACAAGTATTATAATGTAATTTGCGTTCACTGAGTATTGAAACAGTGGAAGATACCGCGAAAGAAAACAAATAACACGATAACATTAGTCTTCTTTCTATCTAGATGGGATGTCACAAGTAGCAATATATTATTCTTCGGTACTAAGTCGATTATTGGGCTTATTAGCAATATGTCGTTTTGTTCATGATTTCTAACCTGTTCAGCCTTAGAAGAGAAGCTGTAATTAGGGTCCATCCAAATCTCAGCATAATATTCCTGTGACCGAATCAGCCACATTTTGGGTATTAAATTGAAAGGCCGGGAAGGTTAATCCGGTCAACAAATTTCTGAAGAAATCGGTTGTGTCAGTCGAAAAGTGCAAATATCGCAGCTATGCTGTAAACAGGCACAACGCAATTAAATCCAAAACAACATTCTCGACGAACGCAGAACAAAACAATGAAATGGATTGTTGGCAATAGGAGGTACTGTTGCTAAGATAGCTAAGAAAGAAAGAAAGAAAGAAAGAAAGAAAGAAAGAAAGAAAGAAAGAAAGAAAGAAAGAAAGAAAGAAAGAAAGAAAGAAAGAAAGAAAGAAAGAAAGAAAGAAAGAAAGAAAATGAAGACTTGACACACAGAGTAATAAAGAAGTTTTAACAATCAAGGAATCGATTCTCAGAAACCAAATTTCCACCACCTTTAAACGTTTTTTCAGCTTGTCTGCTCACTGTCCACGCTTCACATCCATACAAAATTACAGATTCTATCTAGCACTTCAACACTCTTTTTGTCATTGCAGTTGACATCATTTTATTGCTCAGTATGATTTACAACTTGCAAAAGACAACCTTCACCATGGCGATTCTTGTTCTAATCTCTTCAAGGCACCTCCCATCAGATGTTATGACTGCTCCGAGATAGTTGTGCGGACTCACTCGTTTAAGAATTGCTGCTAAGGGATTTTATTTATGGGGAGAAAGTGCAACAGTACCTCAACTGGCATCTACTGCCTATAGTACCTTGCGGTGTAGGGCAAAAAAAAAAAGGGGTGGAGTGGGGTCTTGAGTCTGAGGAATTAAAACCACCTGGCTAGTGCAGTCGCCGCTTACAGTGCAGGTTAGGGTTTTACTTTTGCCCCCGACAGAAAAAATCCATCATCTAACCCAGGATTCATACCCGGATAATCGAAATAGAACCCAAAATTCTTAGCCACTCGCCCAGCCGCTGCCCTCAACATCTGTGTTAAAAGACTGCCATCTCTTGGAAGGCTAGTGAAATATTTCGGCCACGTTAAAAACCATAACCCTATTTTTCAAAAAAAGCCATAATGGGGTCTAGGATGAGGGCAAGCGAGCAAGAGGTAGACAACGGTACAAGTGGGAAGATAACACCCAGAGCTGGACGAACATCAGTCTGACAGAAACTACAGTCAAGGTGAGAGACAGACAGTGTTAGAGATCCACTGCAGTCAACCTTCATTGTGGAGACGGCACCTGATTGATTAATTAAATAATTGATTGATTGATTGATTGATTGATTGATTGATTGAATCTCTTGGAACAGGAAAATAACGAAGGGGAATGGCATGATGTGCGTATGACTTACCTGTCCACTGAATCCACGCGCGACGACGGGTCAGTCGTGTTCTTCTATGGGGTAGACCTGATCATCACCTGCCTGGGCTGCTACAGTTTCACCTACAGGATGCATCACAAGAATGACCAGGACTACACCTGGGCCACCTGGATCACGGTGGACGGACGAGTGGAGGTCAGTCTGTCCGTCTGTCTGTCCCTCTGTCTGCCTGCCAGATTTTTTTTTTTGGTGTGTGGTCCTGTCTGAGTTGAATTAAGTTTAGTCAATAACCGATATCGCACCACCCGGGACAATTCCATACCTGCTCCGTCCTCATCTTAAATAAATAAATGAATAAATAAATAAATAAATAAATAAATAAATAAATAAATAAATAAATAAATGTTTTGCATATCCTTTACAGGATATCGCTTTCAACATCATCATCTTTCAGCTGATTGTTGATTTCTTGGCAAGATTACGCTCAGTAGGTTGCCATTGTTTTCTTAGCGACCGGCTCAAATACCCCTAAGTTACCGACGCGGAGAGAACCGCTACCAATTCTCGCGCAACGTCACGTTACTTACGAGAGTATACAAGATTACGGAGAAAGTCGTGTAACCCCCTAAACCAGAGAGACCGGCTCATCTTAAATAGCCAGTCTATTATGTGTCCGTCTGGATTTTCCTCGGAGTCCTGACTGTGGGTCAGTAACCCCACCCAACGATGTAGAACAGTGTTTCCCAACCTTTTTTGTGATATGCCCCACCTAAGCCTTTATAAAATTCTTATGTCCCCCGCCGCCCCCCCCCCCCCCCAACATATGCATCATTTTTAATATTCCAAAATTGAAATGTTCACAAAAGAAACTTGAATTTTTTTTTTAGAAGGGCTCACGGTTCCCAGAGGGGCCGGAGCCCCGCGTCCCTGTGTGTCGGTTGTGTTGGGTGATTTTTTTTTTTTTTGTGTGTGGTTTAGCGGTTACCCCAGAGAAGCTGGTTTCCCCGCCTCCCCCTTTTTTGTGTGGACCCTTAGTCTCACTGTCTGGCCTCCGACCAGACCAGGCGCACTACTGGGGGGAGAGCAGCAAATGCACCCAATCTTAGCCAAATTTTTTTTTTGACAGTTCAAAGCTGTTATTCAGTATATCTGATCCTTTTTTTTTAAATGTTGCATATCCCCTACAGAACGTTGCAGTCAACACCAGCATTTTTTTCAGTTGCTGTTGATGTACTAGGCAAGTGTTACGTTCAGTAGTTTGCCATTGCTTTCTGAACGACCGGCTCCCATACCAACACGTTATAACACAACGCGACACGGTCTGCTGCACAATTCGGTCGCAGCTGAGTTTCGAACGCCTGGTAAGCGGCTCACGAACCGCGTTCGCAAGACTTTGGCCACGGAGCCCATCATATATATCTGAACCTGCTGCAATTATTAATGTGTGGTCTTCTGTGCTGCCTCCGAAGTCAGCGTCATATTTCTAAAACATGTAGCTATTGAGCTGACGATAATTATATCCGTTTGACTAATACTTTCTAGAGATTTGGACATATTTCTCTTTGCCAGCATTTACCAACCTTTAATGTCATTCATTTTAGAAAAAGTGAAAATCGATCCTAGCCAAAGGACCGATAGGTTTTAGGAAGAAATCACAAGGACATTATTGATCAAACACAGTAAGCAGATTTTCAAAACATATAATGGAGAACTGAAGTTCAAGTACAAAATAATCTTAATGAAAGATTTTTCTATATTATTTTAATTATTTAAATTTAGTGAGATCCTTGTGCTTGATGCTTGGTGCAAAGAGATTTTATGTCAGGTTCCAATTTAGTTAACTTCAGTCTCAAGTCTCCCCGTTTTGTTATATCCAGCCGATTTCTTCCATTTTCGAATTGCCCCCCTTAACAATCGAATTGCCCCCCTGTGGGGCTTGGGCCCCACGTTGGGAAACACTGCTGTAGACCCAGCCAGTCTGTCCGCCTGCTCCTTTCCCACCACACCAGCATGTCCTGTGGGGGGGGGGGGGGGATCCAACATATGCTCCCTATCTTAGATTTCAAAATTGGAGTATGCCATTATGCACCCTTCCCAACATACTCTGTGAGCCCGTTACAGTTAAGACAAGTGAGTAGTGTTTGTCCTCCTGCTTCGGGAACAATCATTAAACAATTCATTAATCTGCCTTTGCTTCTTTATTTCTAAATTGTTTTTCTTTCTTTCTTTCTTTCTTTCTTTCTTTCTTTCTTTCTTTCTTTCTTTCTTTCTTTCTTTGATTTCTCCCTTATTTCCTTTAATCTATCTTTATGTTATTGTTGTATTATATTTCTTTATTTCTCTGTCTGTCTGTCTGTCTGTCTGTCTGTCTGTCTGTCTGTCTGTCTGTCTGTCTGTCTGTCTGTCTGTCTGTCTGTCTGTCTGTCTGTCTGTCTGTCTGTCTGTCTGTCTGTCTGTCTGTCTGTCTGTCTGTCTGTCTGTCTGTCTGTCTGTCTGTCTGTCTGTCTGTCTGTCTGTCTGTCTGTCTGTCTGTCTGTCTGTCTGTCTGTCTGTCTGTCTGTCTGTCTGTCTGTCTGTCTGTCTGTCTGTCTGTCTGTCTGTCTGTCTGTCTGTCTGTCTGTCTGTCTGTCTGTCTGTCTGTCTGTCTGTCTGTCTGTCTGTCTGTCTGTCTGTCTGTCTGTCTGTCTGTCTGTCTGTCTGTCTGTCTGTCTGTCTGTCTGTCTGTCTGTCTGTCTGTCTGTCTGTCTGTCTGTCTGTCTGTCTGTCTGTCTGTCTGTCTGTCTGTCTGTCTGTCTGTCTGTCTGTCTGTCTGTCTGTCTGTCTGTCTGTCTGTCTGTCTGTCTGTCTGTCTGTCTGTCTGTCTGTCTGTCTGTCTGTCTGTCTGTCTGTCTGTCTGTCTGTCTGTCTGTCTGTCTGTCTGTCTGTCTGTCTGTCTGTCTGTCTGTCTGTCTGTCTGTCTGTCTGTCTGTCTGTCTGTCTGTCTGTCTGTCTGTCTGTCTGTCTGTCTGTCTGTCTGTCTGTCTGTCTGTCTGTCTGTCTGTCTGTCTGTCTGTCTGTCTGTCTGTCTGTCTGTCTGTCTGTCTGTCTGTCTGTCTGTCTGTCTGTCTGTCTGTCTGTCTGTCTGTCTGTCTGTCTGTCTGTCTGTCTGTCTGTCTGTCTGTCTGTCTGTCTGTCTGTCTGTCTGTCTGTCTGTCTGTCTGTCTGTCTGTCTGTCTGTCTGTCTGTCTGTCTGTCTGTCTGTCTGTCTGTCTGTCTGTCTGTCTGTCTGTCTGTCTGTCTGTCTGTCTGTCTGTCTGTCTGTCTGTCTGTCTGTCTGTCTGTCTGTCTGTCTGTCTGTCTGTCTGTCTGTCTGTCTGTCTGTCTGTCTGTCTGTCTGTCTGTCTGTCTGTCTGTCTGTCTGTCTGTCTGTCTGTCTGTCTGTCTGTCTGTCTGTCTGTCTGTCTGTCTGTCTGTCTGTCTGTCTGTCTGTCTGTCTGTCTGTCTGTCTGTCTGTCTGTCTGTCTGTCTGTCTGTCTGTCTGTCTGTCTGTCTGTCTGTCTGTCTGTCTGTCTGTCTGTCTGTCTGTCTGTCTGTCTGTCTGTCTGTCTGTCTGTCTGTCTGTCTGTCTGTCTGTCTGTCTGTCTGTCTGTCTGTCTGTCTGTCTGTCTGTCTGTCTGTCTGTCTGTCTGTCTGTCTGTCTGTCTGTCTGTCTGTCTGTCTGTCTGTCTGTCTGTCTGTCTGTCTGTCTGTCTGTCTGTCTGTCTGTCTGTCTGTCTGTCTGTCTGTCTGTCTGTCTGTCTGTCTGTCTGTCTGTCTGTCTGTCTGTCTGTCTGTCTGTCTGTCTGTCTGTCTGTCTGTCTGTCTGTCTGTCTGTCTGTCTGTCTGTCTGTCTGTCTGTCTGTCTGTCTGTCTGTCTGTCTGTCTGTCTGTCTGTCTGTCTGTCTGTCTGTCTGTCTGTCTGTCTGTCTGTCTGTCTGTCTGTCTGTCTGTCTGTCTGTCTGTCTGTCTGTCTGTCTGTCTGTCTGTCTGTCTGTCTGTCTGTCTGTCTGTCTGTCTGTCTGTCTGTCTGTCTGTCTGTCTGTCTGTCTGTCTGTCTGTCTGTCTGTCTGTCTGTCTGTCTGTCTGTCTGTCTGTCTGTCTGTCTGTCTGTCTGTCTGTCTGTCTGTCTGTCTGTCTGTCTGTCTGTCTGTCTGTCTGTCTGTCTGTCTGTCTTGTTTTCTTGATGAATTTCTTTTTTTTCCCCTTTCATTGTTAAATTTAATTTTTTCATTGTCTTTCATTTTGTGTTCTTTGTTCCTTGCTCTGCTTTGTTATTTCTATATTTCTTTCATGTTATTTACTTTCACCCTTGCCATCCTAGTCGTTCTACTTACATCACTCTCAGCTCCCTTTCAGCTACCACCATGGCCTTACATTCACATACTCCAATGTACCAATGTAGTAACTTGTCTTTACATATCCATGTGTCTGTATACCACTTTTATGTCTCCTCCTACCACTGCACGTTCTGTTGTTGTTTGTCTATCAAGACTGATGATGACCATTCATTTCATTCAGTGGGGTTGAAAGTATGGAGCCGTGAGTTCTAAGATGGCTGATAAGGCCTATTTTGGCTAGAAATGTTCTTCGACAAATATGTGCAAAGAATGCTTGACGTTCCAGGAGAAGGATCTTCTGCAGTGATTTTTCTGTCCAGCCTTTTCTTCACAGCTCTTGCAGTCCTGGTTGCTTCATAAATGACTTCACCCTTATGTAATGATGCACGCCACGAATTACTGTCTGTAGCAGCATTCTCCCAGGTATCAAGATAAATTCCAAAAGCTTCAAGTGAGATTTTCAGAGTGTCTTTAAAAGGTTTCCTCTGGCCGCTTTGGGAGCGTTTAGCACAACGCAGCTCGCCGTAAAAAATTCGTTTAGGGAGCCTGTGATCTGACATACGAGTTAAATGACCAGCCAAGCGGATCTGATTTTTCATTAGTAGAGTGTGGATACTGTGCATGGACGCTCTTTCTAGAACTTCAGTGTCATTGATCTTGTCTTGCCATTTAATCTTCAGTAGCTTCCTAAAGCAGACTGTGTGGAAGTGTTTTAATTTCACTGCACGTTAACCCCCAAAGGGACATACGCCCTCAACCCATCCACCTTTTACCAGTTCCCTTCGTTATTTTCCTGTATCAAGAGATTGAAGTCTTGTAACGTAGATGTTGAGGTACTGCTGCACTTCCTCCCCATATATAAAGTCCCAAAGCAGGAGCTGTCGCAGGAGCTGCCAGTGCAGCAGAAGATTGAACAGGACGTCGCTAGAATGGCTGCAATCAAAGCCGAGACGGAGGAGATTCTTAAAACAAGATTCAAGAAAAAAGAGAGCGGATAGAACGGCTCAAGACACTGATTGAGACATCAGAAACAGAAGACATCAAGTTCCAGACAGAAGAGGAAGGAACAGATGAGGACGTAGAAGAGGAGGAAGTAGAAGAGGAGGAAGAAAACCAAAACGACAGCGACCAAGACTAGACGGTGGCCAGGAGAAGATATTATTCTCCACCAAGATTAAGCTATAAGCCGTCAACGACACAAGATACCAGAGATGACTAAGAAGATACAAAGTTAGACCAAGATGGGGAAATAGATGGAATCTCAGGAAGGACGACAAATGTTAAACACTCCCTGAAGGAAGAAACACCATAGACGTGGCGGGACCACAACTACACCAGGCCTTACAAGTGTGCGACTCTGACCAGACATGTGAAAAACCCCCAAAGTTGAAACTCACAAACAGACAGAAAACTCTCACTTCAGGAAGCGACATCGCAGCACTATCTACACAAGCTGAAGTAGATACACCATAAAGGCCCCAATTATAACCGACCGAAAACATGGCGGTTGAACGGTGCCGAAACATCTTTCCTAAGAATTGGATTGGATCGGACTGGATCTGTCGTGCAGTATTAGGAACATCATATGTTTGTAGGCCTAAGAGCAACGAGGAGTATGTCTTGTTCTCCCGTAGCGAACGACGAGAGCTGACAATTACCCCTTGTCCGATCGCGCTCTCCCCATTCTCAACAAACCGTTCTAACATATACACCCACTTGCCCGCTTTCTCTGACCATTTTGTTGTTGTTGTTGTTGTTGTTGTTGTTGTTGTTGTTGTTGTTGTTGTTGTTGTTGTTGTATATCCTATTTACAGGACATTGAAGTCAACACCAGCATTTTTCAGCTGCTGTTGATGTCTAGGCAAGTTTTATCTTCAGTAGTTTGCCATAGCTTTCTGAACGACCAGCTCACATACCTTTCCGTAAGAAACCACGCGACGCGTTCAGATCCGGAATCTCGCGCAGCTGTGTTACGTACGTAGGAATACAGGATTACGAATAGCGTCCTTAAATCTTCCCCAGGGAGCCCGACTTCTCTCCCCATATCTATTCAATATATGTGAAATGTAAGACATGTCACAATTACGAGAACATTCAAAATTGTGATCATTAATTCATTTTTTTTTCATTTGATTTCTCTGCCCTTTATCCCCCTTTAGGGTACAGGTAATTTAACAAATCCACGCCAAGCGGTCCTATCTGTTGCTTTCTCTTGCAGCTGCCTCATCTGCCTTATCTAACCCAGGCCAAGATGTCTTATCTTTTGCTTTCTCCTGCAGCTGCCTCAACTAATCCAAACCAAGCTGTCTATCGTTTGCTTTCTCCTGCAGCTGCCTTAACTAACCCAGGCCAAGATGTCTATCGTTTGCTTTCTCCTGCAGCTGCCTTAACTAACCCAGGCCAAGCAGTCCTATCGTTTGCTTTCTGCTGCAGCTGCCTTAACTAACCCAAATCAGGCTGTCTATCGTTTGCTTTCTCCTGCAGCTGCCTTAACTAACCCACGCCAAGCTGTCCATCGTTTGCTTTCTCCTGCAGCTGCCTTAATGTACTTTCGATATTATTCAGCTCTGTTTGTAATTCTCTTTTTCGTGTGTCTGTAGGTCTCAAGCGATTCTATTTGCCATGTGGGTTCCAGACAAGAGAGTGTCCAGTCATACTCTCCTATAGTTTTCTCAGCGTGATCCTATTCAGCGCCATCGTCTTTTCTTCGCCTCTTAGTTCACTGGTATTTATCTAGTTCTCTCCATGAGCTCTACACTGGTGATTCTGTCATATCATTTTAGTTCCACTATTTTACCCAGGAACCAATTAGTGAATGTTTGTAGTAATCCCTTTATTTGCTCTTCAAAGTTAGTTAGCTGGTTAGTCAGTCACGGTTCCAACTCCACGGAAAAGGGTCGCCCCATTATGTTCCGTTCCTGTGGCAGTGACTATCACACAGAATGCTCCTCGCTGCACCATGGGAAAAGTGGAACAGACAGGAGTCTCGACGATCCAACAGCCCGCACAGGTATATGCATAATGTCGCTGCCAGAATGCCAACACAAAAGTTCGCCAGGAAAAATACAATTCATCTTCGATGGAAGCCGCAGTCACAAGAAAACCAGCATCCACACAGTACTGCATAAGGCAACCCAATTAGTTTAACCACTGGCTAACGGCCGCTATTTTTCTGAACATGCAGTTCACGCTACAAACAACTAAGGACAGATGTGAAAGCACTCCATACGACATCCACAGCTCACAGTCTCTATAGTGCTGATCCATACACTGTCTTCTGTCTGCCTCTAGTCAGATGTAATGGTTCATGACTTATATCCTGCAGGTTCGCACTCCCATCTGCGAGCTGACCACCTGGATTCTAGAGCCTGCAATATCACAAGTATGTTGTTGTAACTGTGCAACCATCTTGTCTTGTACTGCATCCACCTTATGTTGTACTGTAATCATCTTATGTTGTACTGTAATCATCTTATGTTGAAATGTAATCATCTTATGTTGTACTGCAAACATCTTATGTCGTACTGTAATCATCTTATGTTGTACTGTAATCATCTTATGTTGTACTGCAATCATCTTACGTTGCGCTGTAATCATCTTATGTTGTAATGTAATCATCTTATGTTGTAAAGTAATCATCTTATGTTGTAATGTAACCATCTTATGTTGTACTGTAATTGTCTTATGTTGTACTGTAATCGTCTTATGTTGTACTGTAATCATCTTATGTTGAAATGTAATCATCTTATGTTGTACTGCAAACATCTTATGTTGTACTGTAATCATCTTATGTTGTACTGTAATCATCTTATGTTGTACTGCAATCATCTTAAGTTGCACTGTAATCATCTTATGTTGTAATGTAATCATCTTATGTTGTAAAGTAATCATCTTATGTTGTAATGTAATCATCTTATGTTGTAATGTAATCATCTTATGTTGTAAAGTAATCATCTTATGTTGTAATGTAACCATCTTATGTTGCACTGTAATCAGCTTATTTTGTACTGTAACAATCTTAAGTTGTACTGTAACCATCTTATCTTGTCCTTTAATCATCTTAGGTTGTACTGTAATCCTCTTACGTTGTACTGTAATCATCTTATGTTGTATTGTAATCATCTTAAGTTGTACTGGATGCATGATTTAAGGCGAATTTTTTTGTTTCGCTCACGTATGACTCAAGCCTAGTATACAAATAGTATTTGCTACTGTTGTTTGTCCATCAAGAATGACAATTCATTTCATACAGTGGGGTTGAAAGTATGGAGCCGTGAGTTCTAAGATGGCCAATAAGGCCTATTTTGGCTCCAAATGTTCTTTGACAATGTGGGCAAAGAATGCTTGACGTTCCAGGAGGAGGATCTCTTGCAGTGGTTTTTCTGTCCAGCCTTTTCTTCACAGCTCTTGCAGTCCTGGTTGCTTCACAAATGTCTGCACCCTTATGTAATGATGCACGCCACGAATTACGGTCTTTAGCAGCAGTCTCCCAGGTGTCAAGATGAATTCAAAAGCTTTCAGTGAGATTTTCAGTCTCTTTAAAGCGTTTCCTCTGGCCGCCTTGTGAGCGTTTACCACGCTGCTCGCCGTAGAAAATTCGTTTAGGGAGCATGTGATCTGGTATATGAGTTAAGTGACCAGCCCAACGAATCTGATTCTTCAATAGTAGAATGTTATTACTGGGCATGGACGCTCTTTCTAGAACTTCAGTGTCAGGGAACATGTCTTGCCATTTAATCTTCAATAGCTTCCTAAGGCAGAATGTGTGGAAGTGGTTTAATTTCCTAGCATGTCGCTGATAAACCACAGTCCATGTTTCACAAGCATATTGCAGTGTGGATAATAAAACTGCTTTATAGACTTTCAGCTTTGTTTGCAGACTTATTCCATTTCTGTCCCATACATTCTAGTACAGTCTGTTAAACTCCGCACTGGACTTGGAGATTCTTGCATTCACTTCGTCATCAATTGTGGCAGCTTGTGACACGGTGCTGCCAAGATAGGTGAACTTGTTCACAACACTTAGTCTATTACCGTTCACCTTGATATTCGGCACGGTGTAATTATTCCCTGAAGCTGGCTGGTACATAACTACAGTCTTCTTCAAGTTGATATTGAGCCCAAAGTTGACACAGGCATATGAGAAAGCTGAAACATTGTGTTGCATGTCTGTCTCTGAGTTGGCATATAGAGCGCAATCATCGGCAGACAGCAGTTCCCTGACGGTGTCACTGTTAGTTTTGGTTTTGGCTTTCAGCCTTCTGAGATTGAACAACTTCCTATCCATGCGGTAGTTGATGTCTGTTCCAATGTCATTGTTCTCGAAGACATTCGTCAGCATAACTGAAAACATGAGGCTGAACAGTGTTGGTGCCAGGACACATCCTTGTTTCACTCCATTGGTAACAGGAAAGGGCTCAGACAGCTTACCATTTTCCTGTACTCTTGCCTGCATACCATCATGAAATAGCCGCACTATTTGGACAAACTTTTGTGGACAGCCATATTTCGCCATAATCTTCCACAGTTAAGGTCAATGAAAGTGGAGAACTTTCGAGTATTTGCTACTATTAGTGAGTGCGCCGACTTGGTTTTGTGTGAGGATTAGCTTTCCCTACTACCAGTGTCCCAGTGTCCCTTGCCATCAGGATAGTAGAGAAGCCAATTTTTAAGTCCAAATGATCTGTGAGATCGCGACAAGAACACAGAGCTGATCCACGATTCTGGTGATCGAGTGAGATGGCGAAACATGACCGTCCACGCTTATCGGCACAGCACAAGATGATGATTGATAGACGTGTGGAACGAACCCACTTCGCGGCGATCAGAAGAGAATGGTTCAGAGCGTTTCACCTCTCAGTCACGTCGAACCCCACACTACAGTTGTTTCATAGTCAAGTAACAGGTCGTTTGCATAACATCGATCTCATTGCGTCCTGCTACATTCTCTATTCTCTATTCTACCAGCTAACGTACATAAAGTAGAGACCATTTTTATCACACTTCGAGGCATATCGAGTATATGGTGCTAGTCAATGGCGGGCTGGCCTGGGTATCCGTTTTCCATTTAGCAAGTGGGTCATGTATGTGCCCGTTGAAGTGGACCCCCCTAAACAGTAGACAATATATTTTAACGACCTATATTTTTAGAACCAGTCCGCTATAGGTGCTACCCAATTTTTTTTTTTTATAGACATATCGAAACTTGAAGGGTGCTATGGTCAATATCATATAGGCTGCCTTAATCTTTCCAAGACATTTCCAGTTCTGCCGCATGCATTTCCATGTCCGAACTATGTGCAGTGCCCGATGTCCATCTTCTTGCGGGTCGAACACTGCATCTTTCTCCAAGGACAATGCCTTCCATCACCGTTCTTTTCAAATCTCTGTAACGTTTCAAATTCATTCATTCATTCATTCATTCATTCATTCATTCATTCATTCATTCATTCATTCATTCATTCATTCATTCATTCATTCATTCATTCATTCATTAGCATGTCCTTTGCAGAACCTCGCTCCCATAACAACCTTACGGAAAACCTCTCGATCACAAGCAAGATGTCCCGCGTCCGATACACCCATCTGGAGATCATCCGCCACATCCTGCACCCATCTTCTCTTTGGCCTTCCTCTTCCTCTCTTCCCAGGCATATACCTCTCCATTATTGTTCTCTCCAAACTTTCATGACGTTTCAAGTAACCAAAATATTTCAATTTTCTTTGTTTTATCGTCTTTAATAGCCAACCTTCTTCAATATTCAGCTCTTGAAGTATTGATGCATTTATTCTTTTCTTTACCCAAGGTATTCTTAGAACTCGTCTATAACATTTATATTCAAAGGCATGTATGCGCTGTTCAGCTTGTTTAGTAAGTGTCCATGGCTCACAGGCGTATGTTGCAATGGGAAAGATGCTTCATTGGCACCTTGCCGTCTTGACAGACGATAGTTTGTGCTTCAAAAAGGCAAAGGCATAATACCTTTTACCCATAGCAGTAGAGAATGTGATGGTAAGGCCAATTCGCGCTGTAAATGTTCGTTCACAGTGGGTGCATGTGAACACGTGGTTATTTCCACCATCATGCACCATCTTACCTCTCATACGCTCGGTGTGTGACTTTCTGCAATAATTTTCTCCTTTGTCTTTATTCCATTTCTGATGTTTGCCCTCCATGCAACACGTTCAGCGGCGACTTGCTCCCAATGTGCATTATCAATGCCTGTATCAATCATGTCCCGCTTACACACATCTTTGTATCGTAGTAGAGGCCGACCCTGAGATTTCTTACCCATCTGTAATTCAACAAAAAAGATGTCCTTTGGTATTCTACCATTATCCATCCTCCTAAGATGTCCTATCCATCTAAGTCTACGAAGATTGAGCAAGAGTAAACCATCACACAACCTGATCTTTCCAATACTTCAGTATTTGTGATTTTGTCTTGCCACTTAATACCAAGAATTCTTCGCAGACACCGCATATGAAAGCTGTTTAAACGTTTCTCTTGGTGTGGGTAAGTTGTCCAGGCTTCACTGCCATAAAGAAGAGTACTAAGGGCACAGGCTTGACAGACAAGGACGTTTGTTTTGGCAGTAAGCTTCCTGTTCTCCCAGACTCTTTTTCTTAACCTGTTCATTGTTGTTGCTGCCTTACTAATCCGGATGTTGATTTCCTGATCTAGGGATAATTTGCTATTTACCACTGATTCTAGATATGTAAAATGGTCTACCATCTCTAGTTCGGCGTCGTCAATAAAGATTGATGGTACCCCATGAGCTCCTTGTGACATAATCTGTGTCTTCTTTTTTCTAATTGTTAAACCAAATTCGGAACAAGCATTGGAGAATGCAGATAGTAGACATTGTAATTCTTCCTCAGAGTGGGTCGTAACTGCAGCATCATCTGCAAAAAGCAACTTTCTGATCAGTACCCTCCTAATTTAGGTCTTGGCCTTCAACCTCTGAACATTGTAGAGGCCGCCATCTGAGCGTGAGTGAACGTATATACCACCATCCCGATCACGAAAGGCATATTTCAGTAGAAGTGAAAAGTATATTCCAAAGAGGGTGGGAGCTAGTACAGAACCTTGCTTAACTCCACTCTTGATTTCAATCTCTTCAGAAGTTGCACCATTAAACTTGATTATACCCTTCATGCATGTGTGGAACGATTCCACAACGGACAGAAGAGTTGGTGGGCAGCCAATCTTCTTTAGTGCCTTGAACAGACCCTCACGACTGACCAAATCAAATGCCTTTGTGAGGTCGATGAAGGCAATAAACAGTAGTTGATTCTGTTCACGGCATTTTTCTTGCATTTGTCGCAATAAGAATATATCAATGGTAGACAGGTTCTGTCGAAAGCCACACTGTGATTCGGGGTAGATGTGATCTCCTAGGACAGTGATTCTCAACCGGTGGGGAATTCCCCCCCCCCCCCCAGGGGGGAATTTTAGGGTTTCCAGAGGGGGGGGGGGGGAATTTGAAGACCATTTCAAGATCGCGTTAATACAAGAACTGATTACTTGATATTGTTTTTCCCTTCATACTTTACAGTTATGTACGTCTCATCCTTCTAAGATTCATTTTATAGACCCACAAATCATGTTTTATGTGGATGTCTAGACTTGTTTTAGTATATGCTATTAAATTTACCTTCAATTTTTACGTATACTGTGTAGGGGTGGGGGGATTTTTAGATAGGAAATATGAAAGGGGGGGGGGGTGACGTTCTGAAAATTCGGTGAGGGGGGGGGGGGTCACGGGCCAAATTTTTTATAGAAAGGGGGGGGGGGGAATGACGTTCTGAAAATATGGTGAAGGTGGCACGGGCCAAAAAAGGTTTAGAACCACTGTCCTAGGACTTGAAGTCTGCGCAGAACAATTCTGGCAAATACTTTTCCAACAATACACAGACGTGAGATACCCCTATAGTTGTTGCAGTGGCTCCGATTGCCCATGTTCTTGTACAGTGTTGTGATGCTTGAATCTTTGAAATCCTGTGGGACTTGTCCTTCACGCCAGCATAGCTCTATTAGCTGGTGGATCTGTATAGTGAGTGTGTCTTGCCCACTCCTGATAACCTCTCTTGGAATCCCATCCTTACCTGGAGCCTTGCCAGATGCAAGTTCATTTATAGCACACTTAACTTCTGTTATGGTGGGAAGTGTGTTCAGGTGGTCAAGAGTTGGTAGAGCCTCTATGGCGTTGAGGGCATCATCCGCTAGTTTGGTCTCACTTGAGTAAAGCTCCAAATAGTGCTCTACCCATCTGTCCATCTGCTGTTTCTTATCAGTTATGATTTCTCCAGTCAACATTTTCAATGGTGCATTTCTTTTGATCATTGTACCACATGCTTTCTTTATTCCTTCATACATGCTTCTGATGTTTCCCTTATCACTTGCGATTTGAATGGACTCACATAGCTTGATCCAATAATCATTTGCACACTGCCTGGCAGCCTTTTGCACATCCTTCCTAGCTTGCTTTAACTCACTCAGAGTGTTACGTGTTGGTCTTTCCTTGTTTCTTAAGAGAGCTGTCTTCTTCTTATCAATCAAGGTCTGCTGAGTCTCTCTGTTTGCCGCAAACCAGTCCTGCCTTTGATGATTCACAGTGCTGTAAACCCCTACGGCAGTTTTATAAAGAGTTTCCTTAAGTTGACCCCACTTTTCATTTACTGTACAATTTTCTGGTGTATCAGTGAAAGCGTCTTCAGGTTGCTGTTGAAACTGAAAGCACTTTTCAGGATCGTGAGTTTTAACAATATTAATCCTTGTGCTAGATTTGTGTTTAGCTGTGTAGATTCTCTTTGGTCTCAGTCTAACCCTTGCAACAACCAAAGAATGATGCGTATCATAGTCAGCACTGTGGTAACTTCGAGTCAATGATATATGGTTCAGATGTTGTCTCCGTGTAATGATGAAGTCCAGCTGGTAATAATGGCCGGATCTTGGATGTTTCCATGTGACCTTATGCAGCTCTTTTGTTTTAAAAAAGGAATTTGTAATACATAGGTCATTTCTGGTGCAATGCCCCAGCAGCCTTTGTCCATTTTCACTCATGCGAACGATGTTGTATTTTCCAAGGCACACTGGCCATGAACTCGAGTCCTAGCCACACAAACATTGAAGTCACCGAGCATATTAATGTAGTCAGAGTTTGGAACTGCCTTGATCAACTCCTTATAGAACAAATCCTTCACATCATCAGAGGAATCGAGTGTCGGAGTATATACAGTGATAATGGTGGCAAAACAACATGAGGTTGCCAAGCGCAGGGATAATAGTCTTTCATTTCATTCTGCTGGAATTTCAATCATTCCCAGTAGCGAATTCTTCACTGCAAAGCCCACACCGTGTTGCCTTTTTTCTGCCTGCCCTCTACCCTTCCAAAAAAAAAGGTTTAATTGTTTTCCCTGAGTGACCCTTTCTCAGCGAGGCGAGTCTCCTGCAGGCCAGCAATATCAATGTTAAGACGATTGAGTTCGGCATCAATCACAGCCGTTTGTCTCACATCGTCAATATTCTTCATGTCAGTGGAAAATCCTGGACACATGGTTCTCACGTTCCAGGTTGCAAGCCGTAGCTTGAGGTTTCTAGTTTTCTTTTTATTAGTACCTGGTGCATTGGTTTTACAGCCTGCGATTCAGATTTTGTCCAAGCCCCAAGCACCCATTGAAGCGGGTAGGCTGTGGCGGATCAGCACCCAATTGGCCGGGGGCTGCCCAGCATGTGTCGGGCGGTTGCTGATCAGTGACACCTGTAGGTGTCTCCCACCGATAGAGGCAACGCGTTGCGCCCCATGTCTACGCCAATTGACAGGGACTTATAACCCGTAACAGTTGCCTCTCGCTTTGATTCCGAGATCGGTTAAGACCAGGGATTGAGTTATTGCCTCTCCATAGCACAAAGCCTGGGCTAAAATATAGAGATCATGTGTTGCCCATGCAGCATGATCCCTCTCTCGGCCTGCCTAGTTCACTCCAGAGGAAAGGTAACACCCCTACATCTGGAACAAGACCAGCTGCAGAAGCTGCCGGGTCAGCAAAGCAATGCTCAAACTATCCGCCTGTCGGATCTTCGATCCTAGACCAACCGCCAACCAAGGCTTAGGGCCTTGTCTGCCCTGCCATGACATTTTGTCTTTAGGTTGCATTTCCTCGCACCAGGGCAAGGCTTGTACCCTCCCAATTGTGCTCTTCCACACGAAGCCGTTGGCACAATGTGGGGTGTCGAGTTTGGTAAGCGCCGCCCAACTTTCGGCGTTAACAAAAAGCAGGTAGTACCGTCTACTGTTATACTGTAGCTCAGTCATATCTGACTAAGACCTGACAAAAAAGGGAAAGGCTCTTAAAAAATCAAATTTTTGTAGTTCTGTCTGTCGCACTCCATAATTTATTCAGTTGTTTAGTCTTTGAAGAGCAATTGATAGTCGTCGGTTAATTTCTGTCATTGTGTTTTACATGGCCAAAGTATTTCGGCTTCTGAGACAAAGCGCTGTTTATGTCCCAGTTCATGGTCATACAGGGTGCATTTTTCATGACTGTGCAGTGTTTGAAAATATTGCCGGTCCAAGTTTTGTATCATATTTAGTTACTTTTCTACAGACATTTGTGACTTACTTATTGACTACTCCACGTTTAAAAGCAAAAAGGGGGGGGGGGGGGGGGGTGGGGGGGGGGCAATTATTTTGATTCCACGGGCAACATAAAAAGTCGCTTAAAAGTCGACAGGGTCGACTTCATTGCACCGGGTTTTATCCCATATGGCTCGGTCGCTTTCCGCAGCGCGGATAGCGTCGCACAAAGCACGAACTCCGTAGCTCTAGCGACGACCCACAGAAGTCTCCGAAAAAATTTCACTCGTGACCGAAGGATGCGGCCCGGAATCGAACCCACAACCTTCGGAGCCCAAGTCAAACAGCTTGACAACTTCGCCACAGAGACTCCCGACAGGCAACCTAAATACGCGTAGAAATAAAGTAGTTTGCATGTTCTTTTATAGGACTTTGCAGTAAAGCCCAGCATTTATTACTGATAAAGGCATCTTGCCCTCTTGACAGACGATAGTTTATTACATTGTGCTTCAAAAATAACACAAAGCCTGGGCTGAATTAAAGAGCCCATGTGATGCTATTGGATCATGACCCCTCTCTCGGTATGCCTAGCTTACTCCAGAGGAAAGGTAACACCAATACGTCTGGAACAAGACAAGCTGCAGAAGCTGCCGGATCAGCAAAGAATGCTCTAGCTGTCCGCCTATCGGAGCGTCGATTCTAGACCAGCTGCCAACCAAGGCTTATCTTTAAGGAGGCCCATTTTATCGGGGTCCTACAAACTGACAGCCTGGTCAGCCCGCTACTACTCTTATATGGCTCGCTTGCAACAAAACAATACCATATACCCAAACAACAGCAACATACAACAAAACCAAACAACAACACAATACAACGAAACCAAACAGCATTAAAATACAACAAAATCAAACAGAGGCGCCATACATAAAAACCAAAGAGCAACACGATACAATAAAACCAAACAGCAGCAAATCACAATTGGAGTTATGTTTCCAGATCACACACAACATCTATATCGGAAACTACACCGCCGCCCTGCAAGCTCCGGAGTATGGGTTCGACTGCCTGCTGAACATGTCCGACAACGCCCCCGTATACCCGCTACAGTTGTCCAATTACATCATCTTCAAGAAACATCCCATACCTGCCGGCAGCAACTATGTCATCAGGTGTGAGCTGTGAGGTGTTGCCTCGTGTTATAAGCCTAATTCGTGTGTTTGTCTGTTTGGGTTTGGTTTGTGCCAATGAAAGATGGACATGTGATGATGCATGGTGGTGGAATCACGTGGGGAAGAAAATTATAATGTGGAGAAAAGAAATAGCCAATAAATGTTTGTGTTGTGAGGACAGAGATACAACGAGCTAGGGAGAGAGCGAGAGAGGTGATGAGGGGGGGGGAGGCAGAGAGAAAAAGAGGGGGATGTGAGAGAGATAATGTGACAGAGAGGTAGAGATACGACCCAATGTTAGAGAAACTGAGAGAAATAATGTTAGATAAAGAGGCTTAGAGAGAGGACTGGAGTGTGACAATAGGGTTGCGAGTGATGGTGAGAGAGAAAGGGGTAGTAGAGAGAGAGAAAGAGCCAGACTGGAAGAGGATGTAATAGAGAGAGCATGAGTGATTATAAGAGAGAAAATGTGAGATAAAGATGGCAAAAGAGTAGATGGGAATGTGCAGTGAGAGAGGATTTAAAGATAGAGGATGAGAGAGACAAGATATTAGACGGAGAGAGAGAGACGAGAGAGAGAGAGAGAGAGAGAAATGAGAGAAAGAGAGAGTATTGAGAGAAAGAAGAGAGAGGAGAGAGAGAGAGAGAGAGAGAGAGAGAGAGAGAGAGAGAGAGAGAGAGAGAGAGAGAGAGTTGCTGTAATCTAATTCACTATAATCTATCATTTTTCATGTAACTCAGTATAATATTAATCACTCTAATTTAATGTATTACAATCTAACATTGTGTGATATAGTTTACTTCAACGTTATTTGCATGTCCTTTACAGGACGTCGCAGTCAACCCCAGCATTTTTGGCTGTTTGTGATTTCTAGGCTAGTTTACAATCAGCATTGTGCCATTGCTTTGTGAAAGACATTAACTTATACCGTTGTATGAAAACCAACGTAAGACAGTCTGCTTCCAAATCGCCTGCAGCTGTGTTTCAAACGTGGTATGCGGGATTGCGAATCGCGTTCGTAACCTCCTGGCTACAGTATTCTTCAATTGAACTCACTGTAATAAACTCACTGTAATATAATTCACTGTAATGGAACTCACTGTAATATAAGTGTGGTATACAAAAACGTCTCTACTAAGATCCGTCTATTGACGCCCTTAAAAATACCAATCCCTAAAATTACTGTTTAGTATCTTACTTATTGTAGGAGAAGAAAAGAAAACAGAGAACAACTAACCCGTAGGGTAGCGTAATTTATTTAGAATTAGAGTAAAATGTGGCCTTAGTTTGGTTCACATACCTGGCCAACCGTCGTCGATCTTTTAAGACAAAGTCACGAGAGTGGCTATTTCTGTTGAAGATAGCACAAAAGACAGACGTCAGCTTTTCCCCGTGTGGGGGGAAATGCAATTTTGCCTTAAAAACCATCATTCGATGCAGCCATTGCGAGTGGTGGATTTGGTAGGACTGCATTTCATCACTATCAACTGGAAACTGGGTAAACAGCCAGGAGAGAGTGAAAATGGCAACCTGTCCTAAACCTAGACTGGACCAATACCACAATGTTGACTGCTGCACTCATTAGCTGCCATAGCCAGCGAAAGACACATTCGAAGATGATCGACACTCAGTGTTTGATATTCTGACTCCTGTCAGAATACCCAGGATGGACTTCATTATCAGAATGTCGACATGATATACCTAGTACACAGATACAAAAAGGATAACATGTTTTACTTCTGGGAGGTACCGCCTGATGAACCATCAATCGTCGAGGTCCACTAAACTATGGGAGTTATACTACGTGTAATAAAACTAACAGCAGTAAGAATCCTCCATCTGTCTGTTCGACTCCCAAGTTCAAAGGATACACCCAAGTATCCTCCTTCTAAGGAAAAATCACACAGCCGCAAAAGTCAACATTAAGGTTCAAGACACAAACTCAAACAAATGGGAGAAGACACTGAACTAACATAAGCCAATACAACCAAGGTACCAACTTAAGATCCTCTGAAACATAACTACACCAGATTACCTCAAGGATCCAAAACATGAACACCATAAATAAGACCATATGAAAGCAACTAGCGGAGTAAATGCCTTTACGCCTGCAACTAAAGGAATCATCTGATGGCTTGCAACCCTGGTTATGTGTTGGAAGTAATATTCTTCAGTTCCATGCCTGCAGCAAATAAATCCTGGAAATAATTCCAGGTGAAACAAATGAATGACTCGCAGCATTGTATGTCTACACTGAAATAAAAATACTGAATCAGAACTCTGTGCTGGTCCCATGTCAGCCTAAATGCCAATAACGGTGGAATAGGTTATAGACTGATGACTAGGTGGGTCAAAAATCTGTGGGAACCTCATTTGGATTCGGATATTATAAACCTAGTAGCTGAAAGGTCGGCATCCTTTTCATCGGATATGGTGATATAGGGAAGACCCTTGGTCCGAGACTCAAGATGCATTTCCTGAAGGTATGACAAACCCAGGCCTCAATGTTCCACTGGCACCGAGCTATTCGCAACAGAAGATTCGTGAATTCAGCCCCAATGGAGGGGATAGGTGGTGAATGTATTTCCTTATATGGATTATAATTATTCAGCAGAAACTTCAGTAGACATTAGAACATGACTGTGAGTACATATTTTCTGTCCCGGATAATTATGGACATTACCTGCTTCGCACTGGAGAAGAATACCCACCCACAATGCCTAAAGGAATACTATAATTAATTAGTTTAATTATTAGTACCAACTGCATTTTATATGTTTTTTTTTCTATGCCATGGAGGTAACAGGTCAGTAGCTTTTTTTCAATGAAGGTTAAGGTAAAGTGAGTATTTTGACACCAACTCATTATTTTTAAAGATGAGAATTGTAAAGAGTGTCAGAAACAACTGTTTTTATATGTTGGGTTCTATGTACTTAGATCATTGTTTGCCTTAATTATGTAAGGTGGGTCAAGGATAGTAGACCCAATTTGTTGTTGTTGTTGTGTTGTTTGTAATAACATAATTTTTTCTTGGGACAAAGGGGGTAAATGTGTTTTGATAATGCAAATCATTCCCATGCCTGTTCATGAACTTCAATGAGACTATTACACTTTCATGTATGTAACTACAGATCTTGATTTAATACTTGAACTGTTTGTCCAAAAATTTGTGATGTGTACATCAATTAAATGTTGTATTCACCAGTGGTTGTTTATATGTTGTGAACAATCAATGTCTTCTAGCACTAGATAAAGTTTAGAGGGTGATAAGTGGGAATGGAGAATTACTCATAATACAGCTATGAACAGGAGTGAAGTATTTTCCTTCTTGTGTTTATGGTATAAAGTCCATGATCACATTGCATTCTAACAGTGACAAGAGAAACAACAAACCCCCTAGACAACTTAACAAAATATTCTCTTAAATTATAATCCACATCCAACAATAAGTACAATTAGTAAGTAAAGCATCTCGTTTCTCTCTATGGGGATTATTGGGTATATGGCCAGGAATGCACCTCTCGGTGGTAGATTGGACAAGGGAGAGGTGGTCGAGCGCCTGTGTGACCAGGTGGAGAAGGCGAGGGAACAGATTGAGAACCCGTATGTGGAAATGATGATATTGCTATGGATCGGCAGGGGTTTTGGAAGAATCTCAAAACTGAGAGGGAAGATCGGGAGAACTTTCAGTCAAATAGCGGTGAGAACGTTTAGTAGTAGGACTCTTCGATGGCTGGTGAACAAGGGGACGGAGCACGTATTTGAATTTCCTGAGTGCAGTGATGTCGGTTCTTAGCTCAACTCAACCCAACTGGGTATATGTTAAAGAAAGCAAGTAATGAATTCTTTTCCACTTCTTGATGGGCATTCGGTATATAGTGCTAGCCCATATCTTCATAGACCAATTGGCACTGGATGGGGAGCGCCGTCAGCATGACGCCGGTATCCCTTACGTGGCAAGGGATTTCCTGGTTCCAATATGAGGCTGGCGTGACCTGGGAGTCCAAAGGGAATTTTCACTATTCAGTGTCAAACGAAAAGTAAGTTTGGGCCAAACATGGTAGACCATCACATGAACAAGTATTACAATGACAATTTCCGTTTACTGAGCATTGACATTGCTGAAGATACACGAAACAAAACAACAAAAAAGGACGACACTACTGTGACTGTATATCGTTCTTCTGTCCAAATGAGAGGTCACATTTTGCGATATATTATCCTTCGTCACTGAATTAGTTAAAATCGGCTTCGTTGGAGTAACGAGTCTGCAAGAGACTAGAGTACATGACTATATGTCGGCTAACAAGTCTGCAAGCCACTGCCCTATCTCTGCTCCTACAATCCCCGCGTGAGAATATAAGAAACCAATAAAACAAAGTATACTTCCCCGCCCGGATTCTGGGGTAGTGGATTGGCAGTCTAGCCTTCTCGGACAAGGGCAACACACCCGCAGGGTCTACTGCGCAACCAAAATCCTTCGCCAATTAGAAATTAAAATAAAAAAACGAAGAGTAGACTGAATGGGCGGGTGCTCATGCAAAATTTCATAATAACGACCCACAAACACATATTTACAGCTTATGTTATTCTGGAATAACACCGGTGCTACGGAGTTCGTTCACTTTCAATGATCCCTTATAATAGAAAGCCAAATAATCGTATGGATGGGTACACATAACAATCAAACGTAAAAGTTAGTTAGTCGTTTGTTAGACGCAGTTCCAACTTCACGGCAAAGCGTCGCTCCATAATGCTCCGTTCCTGTGCCAGTTAATATCATACAACATGCTCCTCACTGCCCCATGTGAAAAGTGGAACAGACAGGAGTCTCGACGAACCAACAGCCCATACAGGTACACCGCATAAAAACGTATAGGCATCTTTGACAAGATTTATGCGCATTGGGCATACGCGGGGTAGACCTATATAAATATAGATCATACGGCACTAAATGGGTGATGTGGTCGGTATTACTCCGCCGCATTTACTTCCAAAGTTATTTCTTGGTACCAGGTTGAGGTTGGGTTGACATTGAGCGAATATCAGTTTAAACACAAATTTCAAAACCGCCCAGTAGTGAATCGAATCAAAGAACACGGTACAGAATGTAAAAGTCAAGCCACTACATCAGTAGTTCCCAAGCGTTTCAATCGGAGGGCCATATCTACTATTTTCGGTAGTTAAGCAGGCCACAACGTTTTAAACTTATAAAAGTCCTGCGATATCATTCTTAATTTTCTTAACTTTCGTCAACAAAATTCTAAAACTGTAAAGGCAGTTAGTGTCATCATAACGTTTCGGTGTGATCTGAACAGGCGCATTCAATAATATCTGAGCATAACAACCACGAACATAGTAAAATATCGCACGCAGACGGGGCGCTCCGAGTGCATTTTTGAAATTATTAAAATATATCATAGTAAATAACGAGGCCTCGCGTGCCACTTTCTGACAGCTGGCGGGCCACAAGTGGCCCAGGGGCCGTGGTTTGGGAATCACTGCTCTACACCACCACACATTCCTTATATACATGTGCAGTAGAAGGTTATACTGTTTTATAGATGAATGGGACAATTAGCATGTATCGTACCTTTCTGACTCCACGTAGGCTCTGTTGTGAAGGGGTTATGAATGCAATTCGTAATCCTGCATACCACGTTCGAAACACGGCTGCTGGCGATTTGGAAGTAGACTGTTTTGTGTTGGTTTCCATACAATGGTGTGAGTGCAGGTCGTTAAGAAAGCAATGGCAAACTACTGAACGTAGACTTGCTCAGTAATCACAAACAGCCAAGAAATGCTGCAATTGATTGCGACTTCCTGTAAAGGCTATGCAACTAACTTTAACTTACTGACTCCACAGCGACGAACTTGTACAGATCTGCGTGGAATGGCTGCGAGCCATGAGCAACCGATGCAAGAAAATTATGGTAGCCAGTCGGAATGGCCGAGGTCGCGCTGGCTCCATTTTGATCAGCTTCATCTTCGCCATGAACCCCAACCTGTCGTTCGAAGAAGCCTACAAGTTTGTGGATAGTCGACATTTCGTCTACTACAACAAAGGATTGAAGGACTCTCTATATCGGCTGTATCCGAGGGACATCAGTGGCTCGTACTTGAAAACTGCAGCTGAGGAGCTGGAAATGTTAAAATGTCAAAATGCAACTGAGAAACGAAACAAAAAATTCCATCTATGACGAGTGTGTATATAGGGTTGTTAATTTTATTAGCGACAATTCATTCATCATGTGCCATGCCGATAAGCGTGGGTGGTTAGGATTCGCCATCTCACTCGATCACCAGAGTCGTGGATCAGCTCAATGTTCTTGTCTCAACCATGCCACGTTGCCAAGCTAGCCAGGTATTTACTTCTCTGCCTTCCCCTTATTCTCTTCCCCCCAATCTTGCCAGTTGTCATCAAATTCTCGAATTTATTTCTTCTCATAACGTGACCAAAATATTTTGACTGTCTATGTCTAATTTCTCTAATCAGTGTACGATTTTCATTTGTTTCTTGTAGGACTTGGTCATTGATTTTTCTGACTATCCTTGGTATTCTTTGCATTTTCCCCCTGTAACCACATTTCCACAGGCATCAGATGTTTTTTTTTTTACAGCTTGTTCATTGCTCACTCTTCACATCCATGTAAAATAACAAGTTCTATGTAGCACCTCAACACTCTTTTTCTCGTTGCAGTTTGCAGTTTTGTATATGTACATCTATCGTATTATCTCTCCATATCAGTACAGCATCTATTGCATTATCTCCCTATATCTGTACAACAATTACTGTATTATCTCGCTACATCTGTACAACATCTCTTACTTTATCTCCACATATATGTTCAACATCTATTGCACCATCCCCCACCATATATGTTTAACCTCTACTGTATCATCTCCCCTTTTCTGTTTTAACTTCTACTGCATCATCTCCCCTTTTCTGTTTTAACTTCTACTGCATCATCTCCCCTTTTCTGTTTTAACTTTTACTGCATCTTCTCACCATATAGATTCACACTGTCCTGTATTATCTCCCCATACAGAATCACAATTTACTGCAGCATCTCCTTATATCTGTTGTAACTTTTACTGCAACATCTACCCATACAGATTCACAATTTACTGCATCATTTCCCCATACAGATTCACAATTTACTGCAGCATCTCCTCATATCTGTTTTAACTTTTACTGT
Source organism: Cepaea hortensis (assembly GCA_963921405.1). Taxonomy (NCBI): domain Eukaryota; kingdom Metazoa; phylum Mollusca; class Gastropoda; order Stylommatophora; family Helicidae; genus Cepaea; species Cepaea hortensis. Next base: position 117,041,754 of record OY992881.1, read on the forward strand.
ATCATTTCCCCATACAGATTCACAATTCACTGCAGCATCTCCTCATATCTATTTTAACTTTTACTGCATCATCTACCCATACAGATTCACAATTTACTGCATCATTTCCCCATACAGATTCACAATTTACTGCAGCATCTCCTCATATCTGTTTTAACCTTTACTGCATCATCTACCCATACAGATTTACAATTTACTGCATCATTTCCCCATACAGATTCACAATTTACTGCATCATTTCCCCATACAGATTCACAATTTACTGCATCATTTCCCCATACAGAATCACAATTTACTGCAGCATCTCCTCATATCTGTTTTAACTTTTACTGCATCATTTCCCCTTACAGATTCACAATTTACTGCATCATCTCCCTAATCAGACTCACAATTTACTGCATCATTTCCCCATCCAGATTCACAATTTACTGCAGCATCTCTTCATATCTGTTTTACGTTTAACTGCATCATCTACCCATACAGATTCACAATTTACTGCATCATTTCCCCATACAGATTCACAATTTACTGCATCATCTCCCCAATCAGACTCACCATTTACCGCAGCATTTCCCCGTACAGATTCACAATTTACTGCAGCATCTCCTCATATCTGTTTTAACTTCTACTGCATCATCTACCCATATATGTTCAACATATATTGCATCATCTCTCCATATAGGTTAAAATATTATAGAGAACATGTAATGCAGTGGTTCTCAACCTTTTTTAGCCCAAACACCCTTTCACCATATGTCAGAATGTCATTACCCCCTTTCCAGCATAGATGGCCTCAAAAGGTGCATTCAAAATAACATGCCTATAATACTTACAATCCTTATTTTCTTCCATAGTTGTACATAACCTTTACATGCATAGATTAATCGTATAGTGTAGTTTTATACACTTAATGGCAACAGAATATGCTGATAGATATTAAAATTAAATTTAAAAAAATTTTTATATTCACAATATTTTTAACACACCAAATTAATTATATTACAATAAACAAACAGTCAAAACGTCAAAGAATTGTAACTTAATACAAGGCATCGGAATGTCACAACATTGTGAACTATAGAAAACAAAACCTCAGTAGAAAACCAGGTTATTAAAGATTTGTAATTAACTTCATTCAAATAAAGATTGCAATCAATGAGAACACTGTGATTGTTTTTTTCCTCAGCAATTCTGAAAGATGCGGAGGAGTGCTTGAAAGGGCACATCGGAGATCGTTTTCGACATGTAATCTATTGCGTCGTTTCATTTTAATTTCCAACAGAGATGAAAATCCGAAAATGATTTTCTGCTTCGCTATCTCCAGTGCTACGACATAGAAAGCTTCAGTAACTTTTTGGTTTGTTTTTGGAATACCCTTGTTAAATCCAGTCTCATCCTTCTGACAGCATTCCCAAAACGTTCAAAATAGGTTTTGTCCTCGTCATTGTGTTGAGGGTGAACATTCAACAATTGTTGCTTCAACTTTCTCGGTTTCATAGAATAATTTGACAAAATTTGACCACAAATAACACATTGAGGTCGTACTTCTCCGTTGATGACGATAAATGTGAATCAATACTGAATATATGAATGATCATAATTTCCTTTAAAAAAAAAAAAAAAAAAATCATCATGGGCTTCAGAGTCTGTAAATATAAAAGGAAAAAGTCAAGAACAACTATAAATAACTAATGTTCACATATTTTTTTTTAAAATGTATTTATTCATTTTATATATTCCACGATATGGCTGGCATCAAGAGGTAAGGCTATCATGAGTTTTAGCTTTCCAAATTAAGGAAATGTGTATCTTCCACCTGATCGCACTTTCATTACGAGTACTTTGCTGCCCATCATCGAAGCCCATATCGACCTGAGAAAGCACACCATAAGCGATGATTGGCGATCTTACCGTGAACTGCGAAAGAGCAACGTGTGATACCTACACGATTTTGTTAATCATTCCCGAAATTTCGTTAAGCTATAATACCCATGCAGTTGTGCACATTCAAATAACTGAAGGACTTGGGCTCAATAAACCACATCTACTCTACGAGCCGGGCGCTTTCCGTCAGAGACATTCAAGATTTTGACGATGGCAAAATGGAAGTTCTCAAATGGGATAAGCTGACATGTACAGCTCTTCTTAATTTCGGAAGCTATTCGTTTTTACTTCTTCATAAATAAATTGGGAACACTAAACGGCACGATCGTCAGGAGTAGATATTGCAAGTGACGCAAAGAAATACTTTTTAAAATGCACAAATATGGGAGATAATGGTTCATGTTAACACCACAGAAACTAGAAAAGCACAGCAGCCAAGGTGTTACTGATACTTGCGGAAGACTTCAGAGAGAGAACGTGTGAACTTCCACGACAAGACTTCTTTATTGTATGTTTAAAGTGTAAACTGTACGCAACGCTCACACACAATTTAAGAAAGAGGAACGATCGCTGTAGAGCGCGGAGGAAGGGCGCTCGTGGAAAAGGAGCCAAGGGAAGGGGAAGGCACGCACTAATGCGAACTAAAGATTCGCTCGCATGCGCACTTTCCATTGCGTCACCACACAGTGTAAGTGCGAAACCAACAAAATACTAATAATAAAAACACACAAGCTAGCAAAGAGAAAGCCCAACGTGACCTCTCAGTAGAGCGGACGGGTGCACACTGCGTCTTATGTGGTCCTGAAATCCCCCCCCCCCCCCGGCCTTGGCTGGAAACCATAAAATTCTCCCCTTGAGAAGAATTCCCCCTGGTTGAGAACCACTGATGCATTGATAAATATCAGAAATGTGACAGTATCTATCCATGGATAGTTAGTGTGGGAAGGCGATATGTACTGTGTTCAGTCCCCCCCCCCCCCACTTCCCTTTATACTGACATGTTATGAGAATTTTAGAAATTATGAGAATGATTATGTCCATTGGAGGGCATAACATCGACAATATAAGCAGATGACACAGTATTGATTGCAGACAATGAGCAGAATCTGCAGAACAGAACATGCAGTCTTGAGTGGATTTAGTAATTCTATACAGTTGGCAAATTGGGTTACAACTGACTTGTAACGACACAGAAAGTAGTGTTGTCTCCAAGAAGAAAGAAATATCACAATGTAACGTCCAAGCTGCATTAACAATATGAAAGTTCTACAAGAATCAAATGAAAGCCGTAGACTGATTAGAGAAATTGGACGTATACAATCAAAATTGTTTGGACATGTTATGAGACGAAATAAACTAGATAACTTGGTGACAACTGGCAAGATTGAGGGGAAAAGAACAAGGGGAAGGCAGAGCAGTAAATATCCGGATGGCTTGGCCACGTGGCATGGTCAAGACAAGAACACAGAGCTAACCCACGACACTGGGGAGTGTGTGAGATGGCGAAACATGAACGCCCAAGCTTATCGGCATGGCACATGATGATGATGCTGAAGTCCAAGTAAATGGGGACATTCTGAAACAAATAAACGTGTACATATATTCTGAAGCAGTCGTAAAATCTGGTGTAAGAAACTCTAGAGATTAGACACATTATTGATTGCAGGCATTGAATAGGATCTGCAGCATTTATTAGAAGAAAGGCCATGGCAAAGGTAATCTTGTCAAAGACGGAAAACATACTCAACAATATAGACAAAGGTAGTCTTGTCAAAGACGGAACACATACTCAACAATATAGATAAATGTAGTCTTGTCAAAGATTTGAAACATACTCAAAAATATTGGCAAAGGTAGTCTTGTCAAAGACTTGAAACATACTCAACAATATAGATAAAGGTAGTCTTGTCAAAGATTGGAAAACATACTCATCAATATAGATAAATGTAGCCTTGTCAAAGACGGAAAACATACTCAACAATATAGAATATAGATAAATGTAGTCTTGTCAACGATTGGAAACATACTCAACAATATAGATAAGTGTAGTCTTGTCAAAGATGGAAAACATACTCATCAATATAGATAAATGTAGCCTTTTCAAAGACGGAAAACATACTCAACAATATAGAATATAGATAAAAGTAGTCTTGTCAACGATTGGAAACATACTCAACAATATAGATAAGTGTAGTCTTGTCAAAGATGGAAAACATACTCAACAATAGAGACAAAGGTTAAAGGTAGTCTTGATATAGATGGAAAACATACTCAACAATATAGTTAAAGATAGCGAGTGGTCTTGTCAAACGATGGGAAACATACTAAACAATAAAACATTGTCAATTACAGTGATAAAAAGTGTTGATATGCTACCTAGAACCCGTACTTTTGTTTGTATGTGAAACATTGACAATAATGAGACAAGATGGGAAACATCCAGTATTTGTTTTCCTTGTTTATTTTTATATTTGTATGTTTTGTTTCGTTCTCATTTACACTTCGCATTCTGCGCACTTTTCCCATTCAATCTTCCCGTTTTCCGTTTACAGTTTGCTGATCGGATTACCCTTTTATAGATAAGTATTCCTTGTTGTTATCTTTAAACACAGAAGCAACAAACAATATGTTGTACGATTTATTGCCTGGCATATGTCGCCGCATCTCGTCAGGTGCATACTGCAGAGTTATATAACATATGAAGTGAATACATTAATAATAAGATGAAATAATTAAAACATTTGGTCACAGGTATTGTTCCAATGTAGAACATCTGACTGTTATCCCCAAAGCACTTTCAAATTTGCAATGAACTTTTTCTGTTTGCACAAAACAGGTTGGATCTGCTTAATTGTTAAAGCCTCACTTTATTCAAGCAATCGTTTATTATTAGTCTAATACAGCATACAGAACACGTTCTCTTTGCTCACGCTATGTTCAGTTTATTAGACACGATTCCTGAAGACTGATTAACTCTCTGTTAATCAGACCTTGGGAATCCCTGTGCAGTCAAAAGGCTATACATAGCCGCCATCGTAGATTTCTCACCACCTAATAAGACAATAAAAAAAGGGGGCAAACAGCGTTCTTTGATCATGTGATGAGAAGATAGGCATTGAAGAACACCGTGACGACTGGAAAGATCAAAGGGAAGAGAGGTAGAGACCAAAGCCAACCAAGAGGAATGATGCTGGATGGACTGAAACAGTGGCATTGAGGAATATCATCAGCAGAGTTGATCCAGAACACCAGAGACCGAGACATGTGAAGAAATATGAACGCCTACTCCAGCTTGCAGGGAACTTGATGATGAATAAGACAAGAGTGCTAGTCACTGTGTTTCCACGGCTTCGTATGCTGCTTGTTCATTCATTCATTCATTCATTCATTCATTCATTCATTCATTCATTCATTCATTCATTCATTCATTCAGTAGCATGTCCTTTGCAGAACCTCGCTCCCATAACAATCTTCCGGAAAACCTCTTGATCATAAGCAAGATGTCCCGCGTCCGATACAACCATCTGGAGATCATCCGCCACATCCTGCATCCATCTTCTCTTTGGCCTTCCTCTTCCTCTCTTCCCAGGCATATACCCCTCCATTACTGTTCTCTCCAAACTTTCGTGATGTTTCAAGTGACCAAAATATTTCAATTTTCTTTCTTTTATCGTCTTTAATAGCCAACCTTCTTCAGTATTCAGCTCTTGAAGTATGGATGCATTTGTTCTTTTCCTTACCCAAGATATTCTTAGAACTCGTCTAAAACATTTATATTCAAAGGCATTTATGCGTTGTTCAGCTTGTTTAGTAAGTGCCCATGTCTCACAGGCGTATTTTTCAATGGGAAAGATACATGCTCTTAAAAATCTAATTTTTGTAATTCTGTCTGTCCCATTCCATAATTTACTCAGTTGTTTTAGTCTTTGAAGAGGAATTTATAGTCGTCGTTTAATTTCTTTCATTGGGTCACCGTTGTTGGTAATCAATGACCCAAGATAGTCAACATTTTCCACCACCTCCAATTGTTCCTCATTAACATATATTTCTTTCTCCATAGAAGTTTTATCTGTATGCATTATCTTTTTTATTTTGTTTTAGCTATGTGAAGATATAAATTGTGATTTTCACTATTCAATTGGGTTGAGAATATTAGGTTTTTTTTATACCAGTCTGTGTTGTGGATAGCAATACTGTATCATCAGCATACCGAATCTCTGGTATATCATGACCACCGATATTTAGGGCATCATATAGCTCCCTGTTTATATCATCTCTTACATTTCTCATTATATTTTCGGCGCATTATGTTTCCTGTCATGGTTGTTATGGTTTCTTGACAAGTTTTGCAGAAGGTAGTTATGCTGCTTGTAGTCACCAGAAAATCCCTATCCTCTTCCTTGGTCGTTCTTGCTCCAGACTGAGCTGTGAAAGCCCATCATTTCGCAGAGTACAGATGACCGACCCATCCGTGTATGTAATGATGTCAGCATCTATGGAGGGCTCGCTGTCAACAATTACATCTCTGAGACAACAACCACGTGGCATTTCTTGACATATCATCATGTGTCATGCCAATAAGCGTGGGCCGTTATGTTTCGCAATCTCACACGATCACAAGAGTCGTGGATCAGCCCTGTGTTGTCTCGACTATACCAAGTGGCCTAGCCATCTAGATATTTATTTTCTCGTCCTTTCCCTTGTTCTTTACCACTAAATCTTGTCAGTTTTCACAAATTTATTTCTTCTCGTAACGTGTCCAACAAATTGTGACTGTCTTCGTCTTATTAACCTAATCAGTTTACGGTTTCTTTTTGCCTCTTGTAGAACAAGATCATTGGTTTTTCTGTTTGCCCACCTTCATCCTCAGAAACCACATTTCCACAGCCATCAGATGTTTTTCAGCTTGTCTGCTCATTGTCCACGTGTCACATCCATACAAAAATTACAGGTTCCATTTAGCACTTCAACAGTCTTTTTCTCGCTGCAATCCTATCCATCCATCATGTGCCATGCCGATAAGCGTGGGCGGTCATGTTTTGCCACCTCACTCGATCACCAGAGTCGTGGATCAGCTCCTGTTCCTGTCTCGACCATGCGACGTGGCGAAGACATTCAGGTATTTACTTCTCGGTCTTCCCCTTGGTCTCTTCTCTTCGATCTACCAGTTGTCACCAAGTTCTCCAAGTCATTTATTCTCATAACATGCCCAAAAAATTGTGACTGTCTACGTCTAATATCCGTAATAAGTTTACGATTTTCATCTGTTTCTTGTAGGACTTGTTCATTGGTTTTTCTCTCTGCCCATGGTATTCTTTGCATTTTCCTCAGAAACCACATTTCCACAGCCATCAGATGGCTTTCAGCTTGTCTACTCATTGTCCACGCTTTATATCCATACAAAAGTACAGGTTCTATGTAACACTTGAACACTCTTTTTCTCGTTTCAATAGATACCTTTTTATTGGTCAGTATGTTTTTCATCTTGCAAAAGGCTACCTTCGCAATGGCAATTCTTGTTCTAATCTCTTCAAGGCATCTCCTATCAAATGTTGTGGTTGTTCCGAGATAACTGTACCGATTCACTTGCTTAAGAATATGCCCATTTACTCGTATATCACATTGTGAAATTTCCTTCTTCCCAGTGACGACCATAATCTGTGTCTTCTTATTATTCAATTCTAACCCTAGTTGTTCACTGCCAGGCGACAACTCGGGGTATCTAGTAATTCAAACAATGCAACTTGATAAAAAAAAAAAAAAAAACACGACTCGTCGACAACAGTCGTCAAATGCAGGTTCAGAAGCCAAAACGGAACTGAAGAACTAACTCTACTCCAATGATAGTTGCGACGCTATTTATTTTCCGCAGCGCACAGGCTTGTAGTAGCAACGACAATAATAAATAATAACATACTTGAGCATAGCCTACGATGGGTAGCGTTGTGGTATTCTGTTGTGAAAATTGCTTGTCCAGTATGTGCTGTGTGGTTACACACACGCTTCACACGCCAGTGATCCGGGGCTTGTTTCCGGATCCGGTCAGGGATATGCACTACTGACGAGCTCAAACGAGAGCGAAACTCGAGTATAGTGCTTCCATATTGACGTGGATAGGCCTTAGGTTCATACCAGAATACGATTAGCGTTGCCAGTAGTGGGTTGTGCTCAATATTTAAATTTCAAATCCCGAAACAACCAAATAATCAATTTGATTATTGCTCACTGGATTTTAGGAGGCCTGTTGTTCCTTGCCAGTGAGAGGTCCTGATCGCTTGGGTCCACATCGATTGACGGACGTTAGTCGCGGCGATTGGGCAATCTTGAGCATAGCCTACGATAGGTGATGTTGTAATATTCTGTTATGATAATTTGGCGTGTCCAGCGTGTGCCGCGTGGTTACACACCCGCTTCACACGCCAGTGATCCGGGGCTTGTTTCCGGATCCGGTCAGGGATATGCACTACTGACGAGCTCAAACGAGAGCGAAACTCGAGTATAGTGCTTCCATATTGACGTGGATAGGCCTTAGGTTCATACCAGAATACGATCAGCGTTGCCAGTAGTGGGTTGTGCTCAATATTTAACTAACACTGTGCCTGTTCTGACCAGGTCGGCAGTATTACAATTATAATTAAGATTATTAACATGTCCCAAGCCATCAGTTCCTCTATAGTTTCTAAATTGTTGCATGTTTGATGCATTTTTGTTGTTAATTAAAATGTGTTCTATTTGATTATAAATTCTCTTGTCACATGATTTCCAAGTTTGTTTATGTATATCCTTTCTTTGCAGTCTGGTACTGCTGATCTGCAGTCCTTTGACTTCTGCTAAATTGATGACTCTCCATCCATTATCATTTGAAGTTGTATGTAGGCTTTCCATACCGGCAACTTTTTTATGAGTTTGCTCTCTACCAATTTTTGCGTTGAAGTCTCCCAGCACAATCAGGATGTCCTGTTTGGGGGTTTCTTCTATGACATCTTCCAGATCATTATAAAAGTTTACTTTAATATCCTCTTCTTTCTCTTCAGTAGGTGCAAGTACATTATTCATCGTTATATTTTTCTATTTACGTTTTATTCGTAATTTACTAATCTTATCATTAACAGCTTTAAAGTTTAGAACGTTCCACCATAATTCTTTTTTTATGACAAATCATGTTCCTAATTCATGTTTATTTTGGGTGTTTCCTCATATATTATAATCATTCCATTTTGCTCTAAAGTATCCTCTCCTGGCCACCTTATTTCTTGAATTGCTGTTATATCCATGTGATATTCAGCCAGCTCTCGTGTTAGTTCTTCGGCCGCTCCAGCTCGATGTAGTGTCCATACATTCCATGTTCCAAATCTCAAAAGTCCTTTAGCGTGTCAAGGTCGTTGTCCAAATAAGTCAGTCCGGATTCGAGGCTCATGTATCTGTTTCAAAACAAAATAGTTTTTACAAAGGTTAACCCCACGCTTCAACCCCCAGCCTGGAGGACCAGGGTGTTTCTCTTTGTCTGTTCTCTACCCTTTGACCTGTCCGGCTTGGGAGGCTCTGCTGGTAGCTACGCTACCGCCGGCATAGCTCTCAGGGTCATTGAGAAACTCAAGCTCTCCCACCACGACAAGGTGGAAACACCATCGGGGGGGGGGGGATATATATATATATTGTGTGACGGTTTATTCCATGCTCAGTCTTCGTAGACTTAGATGGAAAGGACATCTTAGGAGGATGGATGATGGTAGAATACCAAAGGACATCTTTTTTGGTGAATTACAGATGAGTAAGAGATCTCAGGGTCGGCCTCTACTACGATACAAAGATGTGTGTAAGCGGGACATGATTGATACAGGCATTGATAATGCACATTGGGAGCAAGTCGCCGCTGAACGTGTTGCATGGAGGGCAAAGATCCGAAATGAAATAAAGACAAAGGAGAAAATTATTGCAGATAAGTCACACACCGAGCGTGTGACACGTAAGATGGTGCATGATGGTGGAAATGACCACGTGTTCACATGCATCCACTGTGAACGGACATTTACAGCGCGAATTGTCCTTATCAGTCACATTCGCTACGGCCGTAGGTAAAAGTTATTATGCCTTTTTTAAAGCACAAACTATCGTCTGTCAAGACGGCAAGGTGCCAATGATGATGATGATGTATATCTGATGATGTATATGTATATCATATATATATATACACACACACACTTGCTGACCCGGCCCGGCTTCGCCCAGTCCCTGGCGGGGATCTTTCTATCTATCTATCTATCTATCTATCTATCTATCTATCTATCTATCTATCTATCTATCTATCTATCTATCTATCTATCTATCTATCTATCTATCTGTCTGTCTATCTATCTATCTATCTGTCTGTCTGTCTGTCTGTCTGTCTGTCTGTCTGTCTGTCTGACCCGGCCCGGCGTTGCCCAGTCCCTGGTGGGGAGCATCTCATTTAATCCATATATGTAGTCATATAAGCTCCCGTTCCCGTTCCCGACTATCTGTCTGCCTTTCTGTCTGTATGTCTGTCTGTCTGTCTGTCTGACCCGGCCCGGCTTCGCCCGGCCCTTGGTGGGGAGCATCTCATTTAATTCATATAAGTAGTCATATAAGCTCCCGTTCCCGACTATCTGTCTGTATGTCTGTCTATCTATGTGACCCTGCCCGGCTTCGCCCAGCTCCTGGCGGGGAGCGTCTCATTAAATTCATATAACAAACAAAAAACCTTACTTAAGAATGTCCTTCCACACACCATGTGTTCTCTTTCACACCGCACACGCGGCCAACTATTGTTGCACTAAAAACGTTAATTGTATACAAATACAATGTCCTTTTAGTATTTTAACAGGCGTGCTGCGTGTATGGTATTTGTGTAGGTCTGTTTAACAGGGCGTTCAAACATCAAATGACATATTTACATAGTATGGCTATTAGTATGCATAAAGTATGAACAAAAATGTCCTTCCAAACACCATGTGTTCTCTTTCACACCCACAACATTGAATGAAAAACCCGATGTTGACCGCACACGCGGCCAACCTTTTTTTAAAACAAAAACAAATTAAAGCATATACACATATTATGCAAGTGCGAATTGTGTACTGACCTTCTCCCGGCCAAGCCAACGGAAAAAACAAATCCTGCGATTAATTAAAAAGTTTCTCTCCCAAATTAGTACAGAAATAAAATTCTAACGTATCTAAAACGTATCTATTTTTAATGAAAACTGTCTTTAATCACCTACATGACTGTAGATAACTTCTTTAAACATAAAAAGATGAGTTAGAAAATTTTCACTATTTAAATAGATGCATTATTTTTATGAAAACTTTTAAAATGCCTTAAAGATTTTATCATTATATATTATAACGCATATCCCTGCTTTAGAAGAATATGGAATAGATCAAGTTACCAGTCTGCTTAATACAATATATGATACTGGAAATATACCTCAGGAGTTATGTAATTCTGTATTTATTGCAATTCCAAAGAAATCAGGAGCCTTGGAATGTGATCAACATCGAACAATTAGTATAATGAGTCACATCACGAAGATTTTGCTAAGAATTATCATGCAAAGAGTTAGGAGGAAAATACAACCTGAAATAGGAGAAGAACAATGTGGGTTTGTGGAAGGCAAGGGTACAGTAAATGCTGTGTATATACTGAGAAACATAATCGAACGTTCTATAGAAGTAAACAAAGATCTACACCTTTGCTTTATTGACTACACAAAGGCTTTTGATAAAGTGAGACATGTCAACATGATAAGGATGCTTGAAGATCTACAAATTGATGAAAAAGATCTTAGACTTGTAAAAAACATATATTGGAAACAACAAGCTGCCATAAGAGTTGATAATGAAGTAAGCCAATATCAGCCTATTAAAAGGGGTGTGAGACAGGGATGTGTAATGTCTCCAGATCTGTTTTCCCTGTACAGTGAAAGTATTTTCAGAAATATTGAAGATATGGAAGGAATCAACATTGGGGGACGATGCATCAATAACATTAGATATGCAGATGATACAGTCTTGATTGCAGACAATGAACAGGACCTGCAAAATTTAGTAGATGCGATTGTTACACACAGTGAACAACTAGGGTTAGAATTAAATTGTAAAAAGACACAGATTATGGTCGTCACTAGGAAGGACGAAATACCACAATGTAATATACAAGTAAATGGGAATATTCTTCAACAAGTGAGCAGGTACAATTATCTCGGAACAGTAATAACATCTGATGGGAGATGCCTTGAAGAGATTAGAACAAGAATCCCCATGGCAAAAGTAACCTTTAGCAAGATGAAAAACATATTGACCAATAAAAAGATGTCAATTGAAACGAGAAAAAGAGTGTTGAGATGCTACATTGAACCTGTACTTTTGTATGGATGTGAAGCGTGGACAATGAGCAGTCAGGCTGAAAAACATCTGATGGCTGTAGAGATGTGGTTTCTGAGGAAAATGCAAAGAATACCATGGACAGCCAGAAAGACCAATGAACAAGTCCTTCAAGAAACAAATGAAGATCGTAAATTGATTAGAGAAATTAGACGTAGACAGTCAAAATTTTTTGGGCATGTTATGAGAAGAAATGGATTGGAGAATTTGGTGACAACTGGTAAGATCGAGGGGAACATACCAAGGGGAAGACCTAGAAGCAAGTACCTGGATGGCTTGGCCTTGTGGCATGGTCGAGACAGAAACACGGAGCTGATCCACGACTCTGGTGATCGAGTGAGATGGCAGAACATGACCGCCCACGCTTACCGGCATGGCACATGATGGATGGATGGATATCCCTGTAGATAACTGTAGAGAAATGATCCACATATTTGAGAAATATGAAACAACTATTTTAATTGTAATTATATTGCAATGCTACTAAAAGTTATGTCCCTTGATATAACTTTTAAGTTAAGTCCCCTCGATATATATAAATTATAATGTAAATTACGAAATTAAATTTTATTACGTAAATAGCTGTTTGTAAACTAACAAACTATGACAGTTGACTGCACGGGAATGATAAGACGACGTGTAGAAAATTTCATCTCAATCGGATGGACCGTTCGCGAATGCATAAATAACATCCGGACATACATTCTGTTATATATATATATATATATATATATATATATATATATATATATATATATATATATATATATATTAATGTCCATTTTGTTTACAGCAACCTATCACAATAAGTAATTATTAATTATTTATAGGTTATTAAGCAGTATAAATAACTAATTATTGCAATTTTATTTTACTTATACACTTATACATTATATTTGACAATATGGACACAAACTTTTACTAATTTGTTAACAAGATTTTACAACTTGTTATTGTAACAAATATTCTTTATTATCTATCAATGGCTTTAATTTAGACACAAACCGACTACATTGTCACTATAATTGTTGATTTCTAATGAGATATATGTAACTGCTTATCTTTGACCATATTTTTGAAATCTGGAGCATGTTTACTTGTTGAAATTCGCATGACATCATGCACGTTGCAGTCCAACAAAAAAGACCTATTCTTAGATTTGTTGACCTTCAAGCAAGAGAATGCTTGTTCGCAAATGTATCTTGTCTCAAACAATGATAAACGTTTAGCTGCAAAGTTTTTCAAGTTGGAAAATGATTTTCTGCACTAAAGGGTGAACTGAGAATATTGAACAGTGGCTCTAAGTTCTTGAAATCATGGAATCTCCATCCAAATTCTTCAATCATTCATTCAGTAGCATGTCCTTTGCAGAACCTCGCTTCCATAACAACCTTCCGGAAAACCTCTCGATCATAAGCAAGATGTCCCGCTTCTGATACACCCATCTGGAGATCATCCGCCACATTCTGCACCCATCTTCTCTTTGGCCTTCCTCTTCCTCTCTTCCCAGGCATATACCCTTCCAATATTGTTCTCTCCAAACTTTCGTGACGTTTCAAGTGACCAAAATATTTCAATTTTCTTTGTTTTATCGTCTTTAATAGCCAACCTTCTTCAATATTCAAATCTTGAATTATGGATGCTTTTGTTCTTTTCTTTACCCAAGATATTCTTAGAACTCGTCTATAACATTTATATTCAAAGGCGTTTATGCGCTGTTCAGCTTGTTTAGTAAGTGTCCGTGTCTCACATGCGTATGTTGCAATGGGAAAGATGCATGCTCTTAAAAATCTAATTTTTTTAGTTCTGTCTGTCTGATTGAATTAATTCTTCAATCAATCCATCTAATTGGGCTTTGTACTTTTCAGTCATTTCACCAGAAATGGTCTCTTGTTTCAGCAAAGGGAAATGACAAAATATTTTTTCACTTGCTTGTCTGTGAAACAGTGAGAATCCTTCCTGAAATGATTTTACATGTATATACAATTCATGTGCAAACACACCTTTGCCCTGAATTTTGACATTCAGTTCATTTAACTTTTCCAGAATTTTAATGGCAAACATAAAGTCTAACTTCCACTCTTTATTGACAATGTTAGTGTTAAAGTCACATTCAATGCCCTTCATCTCTAGGAACATCACTATTTCTTCTCTGAGATCCCATACTCGCCTCAACACCTTACCGAGACTCAGCCATCGAACACGGGTGTGGTACAGGACATCGGAATGTTCAGTTTCCAAACTCGTCAAGTAATGCCTTGAACTGTCTATGATTAAGTCCTCTTGACCTGATGAGGTCGATGACACTGACAACTGGGTCAATAACATGCTTAATATTCAAAACAGTTTTACACAGACTTTCTTGATGAATCACACAGTGAAGTGGTAATAATGTGTGGCCTGGATATTCTGCTTTAATCTTATCACTTATCAACTTTACCAGACATATGTTTTTTTCAGTCAAAGCACGAGCTCCGTCAGTTGTAACACTTGCCATCTTGTTCCAAACCAACCCAGTTCTTTCAATACAGTTAGTAATGACATTGAATATATCATGGCCTGTGGTTGTGTCTTTGAGTGGCTCAACACCCAGTAACTCTTCAGTGAGTTTCAAAGAATTGTTTATTCGACGTATAAATATCAATAATTGGGCAGTATCAAGTACATCGGTACACTCATCCAACGCAAGAGAGTACCACAAAAATTGTTTACTTGCATCTTGAAGTTTATGCATCAAATTGTCACTTATCTTGTCAACACGTCTGACCACAGTTCTCCTTAATAAAGTAATGTTGTCAAATCTGTTTTTTATTTTTATTTATTTATTTATTTATTTATTTTTTTTGTCCTGGGCAATAATGTTTGCTGCATCTAGCAACCATTCCTTGATGAACTCGCCATCAGAAAATGGCTTGTTCTGTTTTACAATTCTGTGCGACAGCACAAGACTAGCTTCAGTTGCAGCATCTTGAATTGAAAACTGTTTAGTGAAAACGGTTTTATGTTTCTCCAAATTTTTTAACAACTCCAGGCATTTCCTTTCCCTCCCTTCGGTTGTTAAATTGTATCCGAAAAAGGAATGTTTTGTTTGATAATGTCTTTTTAAATTGTACTCCTTGAAGACAGCCACTGACTCACGACACAAAAAGCAAACTGATTTGCTACCAACTTTTATAAAACAGTACTTAGTTGTCCATTCATCATTAAAAACACGACATTCATCTTCAATCTTACGTTTGTTGACACTCATTGTTTTAATAAAATTGGAACAGTTAGAATTTTACAAAATTTAAAACTGAAATGAAACAAAACTTACTTCCGGCTGTGTGTGATATTGAAATATTCGGAAAACAAGTAGTAAACTCCGAATAAATTTCAGAAACATATCAAGACTACTACAACAAATTAATTAATTTGAATATTGGAAATGTGGAATGGCACAGACAGAACTACAAAAATTAGATTTTTAAGAGCATGCATCTTTCCTATTGCAACATACGTCAGTGAGACCTGGACATTTACTAAACAAGCTGAACAGCGCATAAATGCCTTTGAATATAAATGTTATAGACGAGTTCTAAGAATATCTTGGGTAAAGAAAAGAGCAAATGCATCCATACTCCAAGATCTGAATATTGAAGAAGGTTGGCTATTAAAGACGATAAAACAAAGAAAGTTGAAATATTTTGGTCACTTGAAATGTCACGAAAGTTTGGAGAGAACAATAATGGAGGGGAATATGCCTGGGAAGAGAGGAAGAGGAAGGCCAAAGAGAAGATGAGTGCAAGATGTGGCGGATGATTGTATCGGACGCGGGACATCTTGCTTATGATCGAGAGGTTTTCTAGAAGGTTGTTATGGGTGCGAGGTTCTGCAAAGGACATGCTACTGAATGAATGAATGAAATGTGGAAATAATTTATAACAGCAATCAACTTTTAAATTTACTATTTTCTTGCAAAATAAATCATTTTATTCATCGGAGAAATATCTGTTTTTCATTAAATCATTCTTATTAAATTTTTACATGTCGATAAATATTTCTCTTTATGAAATCGATAAATTCACATTTTATCATTACATGATTCCAAATGTTGCTGTATGTAGCCGGGGGCGGGGTTGGGGTGAGCGCCCATCCTTTCATAACTACCCCAATGGCTAGTGCATTCATCACCTATGCAGCAAAAGTCCAACTCCTGGCCTTCTCGTGGCTGAACTGTTTTAACTAACAGGAGAAGGGGCGGTGGCGAGTCACTGGCGCTGAGAAATAACCAGAACGCTCTACATGTGTATGCACGTACATGCATGCACAGACAATGTGAGTGCGTTCCTACACACCTAAACTCGAGTAAGACCACAGTCTGCTCTAGCAAAGGAAAGGTGCTGAATACGGAGGCAACCAGCCAGGAGGCGGACCACAGAAATCAGGATGCCACGCAACCACGCGTAATGAAATATGTCGACTACTGCTAAATGTTATGGTGCTCGCCCTGCTTTCTACCCCCAGGCAGAGCCGGGCCCTATGCTTCCAAAGGGTCCAACTACAGCTACTGGAGGTCCTTCTCAGATGCCCTGTGTAGCCAGGGGACCTGAGAATAGAGCATCTGGCCATACCAAACAAAGACTAAAATTAATGCACTGGAATGCGGAGAGAGTCAGCAACAACAAACAATAGAACTAGAAAACATCTTGGACCAAGAAAAGTTAAGCGTATGTTGCTTGCAAGAAATTCACCTCAACGAAAACGAAATGATGTCTGGGAAATTGCCAGTACTAAGGACGCTACTTTCTGAACTTAGCAGTCAGCATAATGTCACCATACAGTGGATACCATCCCAGTGTGGTGTACCCGGAAACGACAGCACTGCTCGATTGGCTAAGGAAGGAGCAAAATAAGAACAGCCTGATGTGCCCGTTACATACCACCAAAAGAAAAGAATGATCAAATCAGTCTGAAGGCCAGCAAACCCTGCTCAAGACAACTACGACGTTATGGGCAGACCAGAACAGGTCATTATTCTGCTCCTCTGAACAGGACACAATAGATTACGCAACCATATGTATACAAGATTCAAGATTGTGAATCAACCATGTGCACATGTGGAAAGGCGTCGCAGACAGCTGAGCACATACTCAAAGACAGCCCAAATTACAACATGTTTAGGCAAACCTTCTGCCCTAGAGAGACGTCAGTGGAAGATAAACTCTATGGACTGCTGAGTGAACTAAAAAGGGCAGTTAAATTCATACAGGCGGCAACATTGCAGTTATAGACATATTTAAGGCGAACGAAAGAAGAAGAAGCATTACATTACGAAAGTCAAGGACTGTTTACAAAACATAACTTAAAAACGAAGTAAAATTCGTTTTCCTAAATGTCCTCACGGGCCGCATAAAATCAGTTGCCGGGCCGCAGGCGGCCGCGGGCCGTAGTTTGCCCACCACTGCCTTAAGGCATTTATGTATGTAATGTAACATATAGTATGCAGAATTACACAAACAATTAGAGAATCTTGCTGCATTTGACATCTGGGTGTCTTGTATTTTGTAAATGTAAAAGAAAACACGAAATGCACCTTGTAAACACATCGTGTTGTGCGAAATAAAACACCATATTAAAAAGAAAAAACATGTAATAAAATAGTAGAAAGGGACATAACTACATACGTTATTTCAAGGGATAATATTAACAGTAGAATTACTGTGTTAGGTAATTTAAATAATTGTATTAATTATCTTGACTGTTTATACATCTTTTTTTAAATAGAATTTACACGGAGTTACAAGCACAATAAATAATCGATAATAATATTAAGCTATCTCAGGATTTGAGTAAAAATATGGCTGTTTTTCAGACGTGTGAAAATGTTCTAACCCACGTTTTCTATTCATCTTTGAAATAAGAATCAATGTTTCATCCCTCTTGTGGTATTTGTGGGAAGCGAGTTTATATGTGAAGAAATTTTTTTCCGGTCTGTTTTACAGGCCAAATAAAATTTAAAAAGCATATACTATACAGGTCCCCCGATGGTGTTTCCACGTTGACGTGGTGGAGAAGCTTGAGTTTCTCAATGACCCTGAGAGCTATGCCGGCGGTAGCGTAGCTACCAGCAGGGCCTCCCATGCTGGACAGGTCAAAGGGTAGAGAACAGACAAAGAGAAACACCCTAGTCCTCCATGTTGTGGGGGGGGGGGGGGGGTTGAAGCGTGGGGTTAATATCCCCACCTTTGTAAAAACTATTTTGTTACGAAGCAGATAAATAAACCTCGAATTCGAAGAACTAACCCGAGAGCTGGTTGAATATGAAATGGATATAATGGCAATTCAAGAAATAAGTTGGGTAGGAGAGGGTACTTTCGAGGAAACTGGAATGATTGTAATATATGGAGGAAACACCCAAAATAAACATGAATTAGGAACAGGATTTGTCATAAAAAAGAGTTATGGGGGAATAGAAGAAACCCCCAAACAGGTCATCCTGATTGTGCTGGGAGACTTCAATGCAAAAACAGGTCGTTAGCAAACTCATAAAAAAGTTACCGGTATGGAAATCCTACATACTTCAAATGATAATGGATGGAGAGTCATCAACCTAGCAGAAGCCAAAGGACTGCAGATCAGCAGTACCAGACTACAAAGAAAGGATATACATAAACAAACTTGGAAATCATGTGACAAGAGAACCTATAATCAAATAGATCACATTTTAATTAACAACAAAAATGCATCAAACATACAACAAGTTTGAAGTTATAGAGGAGATGAGTGCCACAGCGACCACTTCCTCGTTGGTGCAAAATTTTAAATAAAACTTAAGAGAGCTTTCTATGCTAAACTACAAAGGTTATACCCAACATATAACAGAGAAAAACTACAAGAAATTACTGTCAAAGAGAAATTTGCAGATGAAATAAAATGTAATCTTGAAATTCTACAAAACCAGTTGGAGGAAAGCGTTGACCAAACTTGGTTGAACATCAAGAATACAATTCAAACTACCGCAGAAGAATGTCTCGGTGTGCTAACCACGCATAGTAAGAACAGATGGTTCAATCAAAAATGTGAAGAAGCAGTCATTAGGAACAAGAATGCCAGACATGTATGGTTAAATGACATCAACAACATCAAAAATGAAGAACAATATAGAACTGAATTTAAAGAAGCTACAAAAATAGTTCGGCAGCAGAAGCGAGAATATATGAGCAATATAATCAAAGATATGGAAACTAATCACCAGAAAAACGAATCCAGAAAGTTTTCTTAAAGAACTGAAGTCAATGAAACGAGGGCACCAACACAACACATATGGTTTAAAAGACAAAAATGGTAAAATGATAAATACCAATGAGAAAATGTGTAACACATGGAAAGAATATTTTCTTGAATTACTAAATTGTGAAGCTCCAAGTCACATTTTCCCACAGGAAGAGGTTCTAACATGCGAACCACAAATTGAAGAACCTACATTTGAAGAAATCCTATATATAATCACAGACTTAAAAACAATAAGGCAACTGGGGCTAATGGAATTGCTGCTGAATTTATAAAGGCAGGCGGCTATGCATTACATCTAAAGCTATACGAACTAATAATAAAAATCTGGAGGACAGAAGAATTACCCCATGACTGGAAAGAGCCATTATTGATACCTATCTTTAAGAAAGGAGACAAGTTCCAGTGTGAAAATTATAGAGGAATATCACTACTGTCCACAAGCTATAAGATACTATCCGCGGTATTACTAAATAGATTAAAACCATATTCAGAACACATATTAGTTGACTACCAGGCGGGTTTTAGACAAAACAGATCAACAATAGTTCAGATATTTATCTTACGACAAATAGCCGAGAAAAATTGGGAATATGAAAGAGATCTCCATAATATTTTTGTGGATTTTAAAAAGGCTTATGATAGTGTTCATAGGAATAGTCTATAGAATACTATGCAGGAATTTGGAATACCAAGGAAGTTAATCAACATGACCAGACTATGCATGAAAGATACTCATAATATAGTAACATATAAAGGCAGGAAATCAGACCATTTCCAAATAACATCTGGCTTGAAACAGGGTGATGCACTATCGCCGCTACTCTTCAATCTGGCTCTAGAGAAAGTTGTAAGGAATGTAAAGGAGGAATGTGCTATTGGTGGAACATCCAGACTGCTTGGTTATGCAGATGATATAGATATTATAGGGGGAAACGAACAAAAGACATTGGAAATATTGACTCACTTAAAGGAAAAAGCTCAACAAATGGGGCTGGTTATCAACCAAGATAAGACAGAATATGTGGTAATTTCAAGAGAAGGAACGGCTAAAAACTCTGGCTACATACAAATAGATAATATGACCATTACAAGAACGGAAACATACAAATACCTGGTTACAATCTTCAACTGCTCAAGCATAATAAGGGAAGAAATACAAACTAGAATCAACTCTGGAAAAAAGACATACTATGGACTACAACATCTACTAAAATCAAATGCGCTATCTCGTAACACCAAAATCACAATATACAAAACACTGATCAGACCAGTTGTGCTGTATGGCTCTGAAACCTGGAGTACAACGAAAGGAGACGAAGCCTTGTTACAAACCTTTGAGAACAAAGTCTTAAGACGCATCTTTGGGCCATTAGGGATACACAAAGTGGAGAGTGGAAAAGAAGAAGTAACAAAGACATTTATAATCTGTTTATAAGTTCCCGCTAATCACTGGTATCATGAAAGCTAATAGACTGCAATGGCTGGGGCATATAGAAAGAATGGAAGATAATAGGGAAACAAAACTCGCTTACACTCAGGAAATAAATGACCGTAGACCCCGAGGTAGACCAAGAAGACGGTGGAGAGATAATATACATACAGACCTACAAGCACTTGGAATCAGCGACTGGCAAGAGAAGGTCAACCAGAGAGAGACGAATGGAGACTGCTTTTATTTGCAGCAAAGAACCTCAATGGCTCGGAATGCTGAAGAAGAAGAAGAAGAAGAAGAAGAAGAAGAAGAAGAAGAAGAAGAAGAAGAAGAAGAAGAAGAAGAAGAAGAAGAAGAAGAAGAAGAAGAAGAAGAAGAATACTATACAGGACGTCGCAGTCTACCCTAGCATTTTTTTTTAATGTTTATGATATCTTGTCAAGTTTGCGTTCAGTAATTTACCATTGCTTTCCGAACGACAGACACCCATACCAATTCGTCAAAAAAAAAAAAAAACAACAACAACAACAACGCAAGGCTGTCTGCTGAGAAATCACACACAGCTGTGTTTCGAACGCGGGTATGTGGGATTACGAACTGCGTCCGTAAAAACATCGCCACGGAGCGGGCACATGCCAAATCCATCCATCATGTGCCATGCCGATAAGCGTGGGCGGTCATGTTCTTCCATCTCACTCGATCACCAGAGTCGTGGATCAACTCTGTGTTCTTGTCTCGACCATGCCATGCGGCCAAGTCATCCAGGTGTTTACTTCTCGGTCTTCCCCTTGGACTCTTCCCTTCGATGTTGCCAGTTGTCACCAAGTTCTCCGAGTCATTTCTTTTCATAACATGTCCAAAAAAATTTGACTGTCTACGTCTAATGACTCTAATCAGTTTACGATCTTCATTTGTTTCTTGAAGGACTTGTTCATTGGTTTTTCTGTCTGTCCATGGTATTCTTTGCATTTTCCTCAGAAACCACATTTCCACAGCCATCAGATGTTTTTTCAGCTTAGCTGCTCATTGTCCACGCCTCACATTTATACAAAAGTATAGGTTCTGTGTAGCACCTCAACACTCTTTTTCTCGTTTCAGGTGATATCTTTTTATTGGTCAGTATGTTTTCCATCTTGCAAAAGGCAACCTTCGCAGTGGCAATTCTTGTTCTAATCTCTTGGAGGCATCTTCCATCAGATGTTATGACTGTTCCGAGATAACTGTATCGATTCACATGCTTAAGAATTTGCCCATTTACTCGTATATCACATTATGGTATTTCCTTCTTCCCAGTGACGACCATAATCTGTGTCTTCTTGCTATTCAGTTCTAACCCTAGTTGTTCACTGTGTGCAACAACCGCATCTACTAAATGTTGCAGGTCCTGTTCATTGTCAGCAATCAAGACTGTATCATCTGCATATCTAATGTTATTGATGCATCGTCCCCCAATGTTGATTCCTTCCACATCGTTTATATTTCTGAAAATATTCTCACTGCACAGGGAAAAAAGATCTGGAGACAATATACATCACTGTCTCACACCTCTTTTAATAGGCTGATATTGGCCTACATCATTCTCAATTCTGATGGCAGCTTGTCGTTTCCAATATATGTTTTTTTTTTTTACAAGTCTAAGGTCTTTTCCATCAATTTGTAGATCTTCAAGCATCCTTATCATGTCGACATGTCTCACTTTATCGAAAGCCTTTGTGCAGTCAATAAAGCAAATATATAGATCTTTGTTTACTTCTATAGAACATTCAATTATTGTTCTCAGTATATACACAGCATTCAGTGGCGTGCAGAGGTTCTTTGATGCCCGGGGCCAACCCCTTGATTGGAAGCACCTAAATTGTTCTTTCCTTATGAAGCAGCTAAGGAAAGTGCGACAGACACCCCGAAGCTCACGAGAGGAAGTGGATACAGCGGAAAATATCAAGAAAGATAAGGTGGAGGCTTTCAAGCGCTGTGCTGCAGAGGCTAAAAACGAAAAATGGGAATGTTTCACGAAGGAGATTAGAAGTGATAAAACACACATATGCAAAGAAAAGATCGGCCTATGACAGTGAGAACAATTTATAGAGATGATGGTGTGCGCGTGACAACAGACAAAGAGAAAGGGGAGGCGTTTCTCCAGAGATTTGTAGAGCAGACCAATCATAATGTTGCGGACACCAGAGATGCGGTTAGAGAGGAGTTATCTGGCACCATGAAGAATATGCATTATGAAGACATCATACGGGTTGAAGATGTTAAACATATTTTGAAAAAGGCAAAAGTCACGGCACCAGGGCCCAATGGGGTTAGGTATGGCTACATGAAGGCTTTGAGCGAGGCAGACCTGAAGGAGATAACCGACTGCTTTAACCAGAACATTTGGACAGCATCAGTACCGCAGGACTGGGTGCACAGCTGTTTCATCCCTCTCCCAACACCATTCAAGGATCAGTCAAAGCTTAGCAGCTTTAGGATCATCACCCTTCAAAACACATTTTGGAAGGTTCTGGAGAGGATAGTCGCTGTCAAGCTGCAGGAGTTTTTGGAAAGGGTGAGGCTTCTACCAAGAGGCCTGTGGAGCTACAGGCCAGGAAAAGATACCTGGTCAAATGCAGCCACTTTTGCCTTTGTTGATTGTGAGGGGTTTGTGACATGTCAAATGTCTCATGCCCGTCTTCATGTTACGAATATAGCACGCACCATATACAATGGTGAATGTAGATAGACAATAGTGTTCTAATTGGAAGGACAGACAGCAAGCAGTTTCTTAAGTTTCCATACTTAAACCCCATGAAAAAAAAAAAAAAAAAAAAACAACAGTGTGATTCAGCGATCGCGTGAACAGAGACATTAGTCGCTCCTAGACGTAATCTGGTACCTGTCACCTGTCAACTGGGAACACCTACACCGGAAAGATAGTACCAAGGACGCGTTGTTGCAATTTCATTAGCAGACACTTGCATTGAGCAGAATAGGTCAGGGCGCACTGTTGATGTTTCACTCCAGGGAAAATTAGTTGTTCCCGCAACAAAGACAGAGGAAAGATAAACATGATTGTTATCGGTAAATTAGATGGGTGCTGGTGGAATGAGTCATTGTCACGACGAGGGAAATTCTTTGTAAGGATTGGGGGAGACAAATAATGCGGCGTGGTAAGAGATAAATTAAGTTACAGAGGAACTTAGCGCGCCAGTCTTTTACAATGTGAGCCAGAAAGCAGACGTGTTTCATTTGTGTGTGGATATAAATGGTCCTGTGGAGTGAAGGTAATTAATAATTAATATGCCTCTGCTTCTATAAAAGGATAAGGTTAACAGAAAGATGTCTTCTATAGAGATCACTTGTTCTTTGTGATAAGGAATGTATATATATATATATATATATATATATATATATATATATATCAATCTAGAGACAGGCTCAGAAGATAGAGAAGATTTTTTTTTTTGATTTAGAGAAACTATTCAGATGAGTAGATAAGTCATCCTTCGGCATGGAGAATTCTTAGTGAATCTTTTGATGTATTTGATGAGTGATACACTTTCTCATTCACTATTTCTCAGAGTCTCCAAAGACGATCTATACTTTATAACAAAACTACCCTGATCCTTTTTCAGAGATAGTCATTATATTCTATGTCTGGAAAATTATGTTCTAAAGTGTATTGTGTGTTCTGACTCTAGATGATTTTGTGTTAACATAATTCATATGTTTTATTTGTGAATGATACTTTTCTAAAACCTACACTGTAAGATTTTAAATGTGTATTGATGTATATGGGTATATTTTCCCGGAAGAAGGAAAGCATTGACAAGGCAGTGGGCTCATATCGTTCTACTGACAAGAGACGGACTAGCCTGCAGAAGGCCTGAAGGAAGAGGACATGCCGTGACTGCAGAGGAGGTGAACATCTTTAACTGATATTTATAGAATAACATCAGGCACACAGGATGGCCAGGCTGGACTAACCTGAGCTAAGAAAAGTTCCCTTCTCCCTTCGCTTATATTTTTCTCCTAACCCAGATCTTAGGTGAGATATCTATATGGATTTTGGTCCTATTTCTCAAGGGTGGTGGTTATGTTGATTGCATAAACTGGGCAGAGACCTGTATGCTAATGGTGGTTGCCATGCAACTGATTGCTGGCTCGTTTGTTCAGCCGCAGTGACAGATTTAAGCAGGAACATGTGTCGCCTTGAAACAGTGAACAACTCAATGTCCTTGCCATTCTTCAGAGTTTATTGTAAACAATGATCGCAGCAAATAACATCAATCATTCCCGAAAGGTGCGGGATGGCGTGCGATAAGTAGATAACATGTCTAATCAATGTTCACAGCCCTGAAACACAGTTCTACTATAATGGTCAACTTACGGTCACTTGCCCTTGACATCGGCATGGGCCATTGCTCAATCGCCGTCAACTCGGAGCGCTGTAACTGAACTGGAATGGCTACTCAATTAGCCGTGCGACTTGTGTCAAACACTTTCGCCTCAGGCTGAAGCGACGTTCAAATACTAAAGCAATGTCGAATTCATCTCGCTTCACTTTCAACACTCGTTCTGCGTCCTTCCACAACTGGGACCCTGGCTAGACTAACCTTGCCTAGCCGTCTCCTTCCCGTGGACCACACAACTAATGTCACGTGATACGCAACTTCTCTGAATAGTTTTCCTTTGTTCTTCAACATCATCATCAGTTGCTTACCGACTTACCTTGACTTATTCGTGCGTACTCGTTAATAGTGATCGTGTGAACTGCTCTCACTATTACAATTCCTCTTCTATGGTAAACCTGTTCTTGCTACATCAGTTTACCGCTGTCTACCTCATATCGGTCCATGGCAGTGGTCATTCTGGAGGAACAGCATCATTTTACCTCAACTGCTTTTCCTATGCCACAACCCTACAGCCCAGGAATGAACAGCTAAGTAGTACCTGTCAGTATAGTCTGTGTTGTCCGGGACTATATAGAAACGAGATACCCCCTATAACATCATCCCACTTAGGATCTACAACGAGAGTAGTTACATCGGTAGACTCAGACCTTCAAGAACATTGCTCGAGTGCCATTAGGAGTGCATAAAGAACAATTAGAATAGTAATAGGTGTGACATTCTGGACAATAGATTATTGTTGTGATGAACTCAGAGACACATTTGGTTTAGTGCCATTTATAAATCAAAGACCGTGTACCTTAATATTAGTGTAGAGTTTGGAACTTTAATTCCTTATTTTGCTAATGATTGGTTTATCTCATTGATGGTGTATCTGACACCATATGTCACTCTAACGTACATACACAGGAACCCACCACCATAATATCTCATTACAGTATTATAATGTGTATCAAGGTGTTTGTAGTTTTCCTTGTTTAGTTAGAGTGCTAATTAGACCAAATACATTAGTTACAACTCAAGAGTGGAGCCAAGTGTGGCCGGAAAAATACAAGTATCTCAGATTTTTCCCGGGAAAAATTTCCCGTATCCGAGTGCTGTGAACTTCAGGGGCTCTACTGGCCTTCTGTAAAGAAACTTCAACTATAGATCACAATCCACCCCTAGGGATTCTTAACGAGCCATTTTCAAGTTTCTCTAAACAGTTGGCTATTAGAATTTGGGGATCCCATCCTCATTTCTTTTTAACATACCACAGGGTTCTAGAGTAGACAGGAAACGATGGCGACAGCGCTTGATCTCGAGGATGTGTACAATAGAGTTCGACATGATATTTTGATGACCGCGCTGATGGAGAGGGGAGTCGGTCCCTGACTGGTGAACTGGATAGCAGCCGTCCTGCATTCTCGTCGGATTGCTCTCTGTCTGGTTGCATGGGCCTCAGAGCCACATATTTTAACCCCGGACTGCCACAGGGATCTGCAATCTCGCCGGTGCACTTTAACGTGTATACAAGCGGATTGCAAACCTAGAAGCACCAGGGGTTTGAGGGATACTAACATTTGCAGATGGTATTCTTGCATATAGGCAGGGGAGAGATAGGGAGCAGCCCAGGAGCTACAGGCGACAGTAGACAAAGTGATTGGCTGTTGCACTGATATGAGTGCTATTACCCACCCGGAAAATGCAGCTGTTTTGTGGTGCTCTCTGGACAACAGGATTGTGAGAGCTGATGTCCCAAGCCTCGCGATGGATGGTGGAGGCGTTGGCGGAGAGAACAGGCTGAGGTGTCTGGGAATCACATTTGACAGGAGCCTGTCCTTCAAGGACCATGTGGAGAAGATCTCAAAAGGGACTCAATGCAATTAAAACTATGGCTGCAATGGACACAGAGCAGAGAATGCTTTTCACACTATACCTGCACTTGATCCTCTCAGTGATTGATTATGGACTAGGACTGTTCACTATCTCAAGGAGTCAGCTGGTGAAATTAGAACGCATACAGAACGAAGCTTTGCGGGTCATTCTGGGATGCACCAGAGACACCCCAGTAGTGTTTATGCGTTTCATCAGAAGGAAACAGAAGAAGAGGCCGACCACGTAAACGTTGGACGGAAGGAATAGCAGAGTCCATGGGAATATCTATATATGAAGTCCATAATCGGGCACTCTCACGATGTTTATGCTTCACCTCGACACCGCAAGGTACAAGAGGAACATGATGAGATGAGATGAGATCCTTGGTTTGCCGACTGATGCTGGTAGGCTCAAGTTGATGCAAGCGAAGGCATACCTCAGGATGGCTGCAGACTCGGGTCACCCGTTGCATGAGGCGCTGGACGCAGTTAAGGATCAGCGACTGATAATAGGGAAATCATGGATGGCTCAGGCGGAGGATATGATCAGACAGGTGTGCATCTTGAAGAACATTAGGCGAGGAGAGGAGTGGGTCAGAGTGCCAGTGGAACAGTCAGACTTGTGCAGAGTTATAATCACATTGAGCCGGGAGTGCAGGGGATGGCCAGCAGGGGCCACGGAAGTGGAAATCTAGCAACTAATTCAGGATAATGATCGCTCGGGTGATGTGATTATCTACACAGATGGTTCGGTGTTGAGAGGTAGGAGAAGTGCCTGGGGGTTCTTAGCCAAAACTAATGGTCGTCGTTTGGTGCAGGAGAGCCTGGCATGTGATACCACAACATCTAGCTTAAGAATGGAAATTGACTCAGAGAGCATGCTGAGGAGGGTGAGGACAGACAAGCTTCGAGCAGAGTGGCTTGCTTCGCTTCGGAGGTCACGGGTGGCAAGCACCGCCTGGATCATTTCTCCGGGGCTTGCCGGTGTGCTGGGGAATGAACAGGCAGACAGATTGGCTGGCTCTGCAAAACCTGGTGGAGTATTGATGCATGACAAGCCAGACGTGGTTGCGGCCTTGTGGGAGCACGTGTACACCTCGGAGGAGCAAATGGATCACCATAGCCTGGCAAGAATGAGACAGCGAGGAGTGACGAGGGAATCTGGCCGACGCTCGGCGCTCAGAGGAAAGGCAAGACGGACATATAATCAGATTGATACTGGTACTATTGGTGTTGGAACTCTTCGCTGGCTGCTGACGATGGAGACGGAGCGCTTATGGGAAAGCCCCGAGTGATTTCGGTTCCTAAATCAATAAATCAATCATCAGAATCCACATTTCCACAGCCAAAGATGTTTTCAGCTTGACTGCTCATTGTCCACGCTTCACATCTATACAAAAGTACAGGCTCTATCTAATTAGGCGAATCATGATTAACTAGGCAACTTTAAAGAAGGTAGTTTGCCATTGCTTTCCTTCAACTCCACCACCTCGCTAACAAAACAAGTGCTATTTCTAACTAGACACAGGTTTGCACTCTCAGTGAACGCAAACGTTTCTCTATCACACAATCTGTAATTGTCAATGGCGCAGTGCTTATTCAATAAGTAGGCGCCGGACTACAGCACAACTCTTATATAAAGCCGCTCCATTCACCGGAATGCACAGGATTTAAACCCCCAAGCGTCCGTTCACTCAACCGAACCTCAATTTTAATTCCGCCAGCATCATCAAAGTGAAATCGCCCAGATGGCTTGTCCAAGCGACCCAGAAGAGAAGCGGCCAAAGAACTTCATGGAGGCCATCAGTGGAGATGAAAGCTGGAATGCATTCGGTTTACGGGTCAAATGGACAGATCCGGTAGTTCCCGGCAACCTCAAGCTGCCTATCGGACAGCCGGTAACTCTGAAACTGTGCGTGGAAACGAGAAACGGCTTCAACATTGTACCAGATGCTCTGTCTGCTTGGTGCTGGACTCACATACGAGCTGATGTGAGTATGTTTGTTGTAGAGATGTTGTTAGTGTGCATAATATATGTGGGTGAACATCTAGGAAACATTCAGATAGGAAAATGACTGCCGATTCCATCAGAGATGAACTGGGTGTTTCGTGGGGGACTGGTGTGTTGACATTCTGGTGGCGGCATTATGCACAGTGTATCCGTGCGGGCTGTTGTTTGTGGAGACTCCTTTCTTTTCCACTTTTCACATTGGGCAGTGGGGAGCGTTTTGTGTGATATTCACTGGCACAGGAACGGAGCATAATGGGGACGACCCGTTGCTGTGAAGTTGGAACTGCGACTAACTAACTAACTAACTAACTAACTATATTTGTCTTAGCTGTAACTTCTTGGCTTGTCAAAGCAATGTTCTGTGTTGTATTCATAGTAATAGGTCATCATCATCAAGTGCAATGCCAGCTGTCGTGGGCGTTCATGACTCTTCACAGATTCACTTGGTTTCCTTGATCAACTCTACTGATGACATTCCTCGCTGCCACCGTCTCATTCCATCCAGCATCATTTCTCTGGGTCTGCCTCTGCCTCCCTTCCCCTCGATTTTTCCGGTTTTCACAATGTTCTCTGATGCCTCTCTTCTCATCACATGACTAAAGAAAGCTATAGTTATACGTAGTTAATAAATCAATACACATGTACACTCATAGAAGTAGGAGTAATAATTAAAGACTAGAGGACGCACTAGACAACATAAAAATTGAAAGCTATAGTTACTGCCCGGGTAATATGTTATAAAATAGTCAATACTGAATCCGAGATCAGGTGTGACCGAATGAATAATATCGCTCGTTATTAAACATCCGGCGTACTAATGCCGAAGTAGCGGGTTCAACCCCTACACGGGTCAGTTAGACTAATATGTTGACTTCTGGTCCTTGACATGAGGACGTAAATTACAAGTACTTCTGAAGTCAGAATGGGTTCGCCTAATGGCGAGAAACACTGGTAATCCATCCATCCATCATGTGCCATGCCGATAAGCGTGGGCGGTCATGTTTTGCCATCTCACTCGATCACCAGAGTCGTGGATCAGCTCCGTGCAATACATGATATTCTTGGCGTCTGTAAAGAAGCTAGTTTGCCATTGCTTTCCTTCCTAGCAGTGACCATACTGGTCGATGACCCATTGTCTCCACACACAAAAAAAAGAGATCCTCTGCCTACCGTATTGAAGCTGGAGACCATAATCTACAATTATCTGTTGGCTGCTCTTCAACTTCATCCACCACCTGCACCCATGGCTTCACGTAAACCTGTTCGGGGAAATGGGTTACACCACCTTGCCCAAGGGTTCCCGTAGGCTAGCGGAGGGAAGGAGGCCCCTTACTTCTCCTTTGATAGGGAATACCCTACCCGGTGGTTCATGTAGTCAGTATTGTCAGTGGGTTATGTGGTAATAGGGAAAGTTAATCCACACGCAAAAATCAATCAATTGCATTAGATGTAGTAGGACGAGGATGGACTACGCTTGAGTTCAATGCGAGTGAACGAAAAAAAAAATTTCTACTGTGGGGTTATCGCTCAGTCCACTTCAGCACGTGATACTTGCATAAGGAGAGTTCTAGTAACTCGCATACTGGTTTAGCGAGAGCAGTGATCTGTTACTGGTGTTAATTAGTATCGTGTGATTGATAGAGACATTGCTGTCTGTCTGATGTTTAACCCACACAATGGGATAATGTTCAAGGTGGCAGAAGCCATTGTGATTCATATAGAAAAGCCATCTTTGTGCAAGCTAAAGGACATGATAATAAGTTTAAAATTACCGTGGTAGACAATTTAAT
This sequence comes from Cepaea hortensis, assembly GCA_963921405.1. NCBI lineage: Eukaryota > Metazoa > Mollusca > Gastropoda > Stylommatophora > Helicidae > Cepaea > Cepaea hortensis. Next base: position 117,072,799 of record OY992881.1, read on the forward strand.
TTTATATGGGAATATGTGTGGATGTATTTCAGCTTGAAGTATTTATCACATTAGTTTATGTTGTGTGAATTCTGCAGTATTCACCCGACGAGATACACCGAAAAATGTCAGGCAATAAATCGTACACTCTGTTCTTTATGTCTTCATTATTAAAATCGACTGCTGGTATTATTGTCAACACATTTGGGTCTAAATAGTGGCAATGTGATCCCCGTGCCCCCCTCGTCATACTCATGCGAATTGGATATGATACACATTTTGTTTCATATTGAGACTGGAGTAATTTGTTGAGGTACTTGGAATTTTAAATGAATCACCAATGTAAAGTTCATGAAAAGAACTAAATAAATCTCAGTGAACCAAGACGTGAAGAAACGGCGCTGGTGCTGAGCAGAACACACACTGGGAAAACCTGAGAACAATATAACTAGACATTCTCTTGTCTGGAACACACAAGATAGAACACACACTGGGAAAACCTGAGAACAATATAACTAGACATTCTCTTGTCTGGAACACACAAGATAGAACACACACTGAGGAAACCTGAGAACAGTATAACTAGACATTCTCTTGTCTGGAACACACAAGATAGAACACACACTGGGAAAACCTGAGAACAATATAACTAGACATTCTCTTGTCTGGAACACACAAGATAGAACACACACTGAGGAAACCTGAGAACAGTATAACTAGACATTCTCTTGTCTGGAACACACAAGATAGAACACACACTGGCAAAACCTGAGAACAATATAACTAGACATTCTCTTGTCTGGAACACACAAGATAGAACACACACTTCGAAAACCTGAGAACAATATAACTAGACATTCTCTTGTCTGGAACACACAAGATAGAACACATACTGGGAAAACCTGAGAACAATATAACTAGACATTCTCTTGTCTGGAACACACAAGATAGAACACACACTGAGGAAACCTGAGAACAGTATAACTAGACATTCTCTTGTCTGGAACACACAAGATAGAACACACACTGAGGAAACCTGAGAACAATATAACTAGACATTCTCTTGTCTGGAACACACAAGATAGAACACACACTGGGAAAACCTGAGAACAATATAACTAGACATTCTCTTGTCTGGAACACACAAGATAGAACACACACTGAGGAAACCTGAGAACAATATAACTAGACATTCTCTTGTCTGGAACACACAAGATAGAACACACACTGGGAAAACCTGAGAACAATATAACTAGACATTCTCTTGTCTGGAACACACAAGATAGAACACACACTGGGAAAACCTGAGAACAATATAACTAGACATTCTCTTGTCTGGAACCGACAAGGCAAGCGATATAGCAGGAAACCTAACAACACATGAAGAAGAGAATTACAGATAAGATTAATAATATTGGCAGGGCACGGAGAGAGCTGCAGGAGATAGCAAAAGATAGGACTGCTTGGCTTGGTTTGGTTGAGGGCATATGTCCCCATGGAAGATAAAGGGCAGATGAAGAATGGAGTTTGATTTGTTTTGTGCTACTTATCCTAGGACAATCGTGTTTGATTAATTTCGTGTATATATGCTAGGACAATTGTGTTTGATATGTTTTGGTTATATCTCCTAGAGCAATCGTGTTTAATTAGTTTTGTGCATATCTCTCAGGACAATCGTATTTGATTTGTTTTACGTATATCTCTTAGGACAATTGTGTTTGATTTGTTCTGTGTATATCTCCTGGAACAATCGTGTTTTATTAGTTTTGTGTATATCTCCCAGGACAATTGTGTTTGATTTGTTTTGTGTACATCTCCCAGGACAATTGTGTTTGATTTGTTTTGTGTATATCTCCTAGGACAATTGTGTTTGATTTATTTTGTGAACATCTCCTAGGACAACCCGTG
>OY992881.1:117079685-117083587 GCA_963921405.1 Cepaea hortensis
ATGAAAGCATTTATGTGTTATCTTTTTGGCAAGTAAATGAAAGCATTTATGTGTTATCTTTTTGGCAAGTAAATGAAAGCATTTATGTGTTATCTTTTTGGCAAGTAAATAAAAGCATTTATGTGTTATCTTTTTGGCAAGTAAATAAAAGCATTTATGTGTTACCTTTTTGGCAAGTAAATGAAAGCATTTATGTGTTATCTTTTTGGCAAGTAAATGAAAGCATTTATGTGTTATCTTTTTGGCAAGTAAATGAAAGCATTTATGTGTTATCTTTTTGGCAAGTAAATGAAAGCATTTATGTGTTATCTTTTTGGCAAGTAAATGAAAGCATTTATGTGTTATCTTTTTGGCAAGTAAATGAAAGCATTTATGTGTTACCTTTTTGGCAAGTAAATGAAAGCATTTATGTGTTATCTTTTTGGCAAGTAAATGACAGCATTTATGTGTTATCTTTTTGGCAAGTAAATGACAGCATTTATGTGTTATCTTTTTGGCAAGTAAATGAAAGCATTTATGTGTTATCTTTTTGGCAAGTAAATGAAAGCATTTATGTGTTATCTTTTTGGCAAGTAAATGAAAGCATTTATGTGTTATCTTTTTGGCAAGTAAATGAAAGCATTTATGTGTTATCTTTTTGGTAAGTAAATGAAAGCATTTATGTGTTACCTTTTTGGCAAGTAAATGAAAGCATTTATGTGTTATCTTTTTGGCAAGTAAATTAAAGCATTTATGTGTTATCTTTTTGGCAAGTGAATGAAAGCATTTATGTGTTATCTTTTTGGCAAGTAAATGAAAGCATTTATGTGTTATCTTCTTGGCAAGTAAATGAAAGCATTTATGTGTTATCTTTTTGGCAAGTAAATGAAAGCATTTATGTGTTATCTTTTTGGCAAGTAAATGAAAGCATTTACGTGTTATCTTTTTGGCAAGTAAATGAAAGCATTTATGTGTTATCTTTTTGGCAAGTAAATAAAAGCATTTATGTGTTACCTTTTTGGCAAGTAAATGAAAGCATTTATGTGTTATCTTTTTGGCAAGTAAATGAAAGCATTTATGTGTTACCTTTTTGGCAAGTAAATGAAAGCATTTATGTATTATCTTTTTGGCAAGTAAATGAAAGCATTTATGTGTTATCTTTTTGGCAAGTAAATGAAAGCATTTATGTGTTATCTTTTTGGCAAGTAAATGAAAGCATTTATGTGTTACCTTTTTGGCAAGTAAATGAAAGCATTTATGTGTTATCTGTTTGGCAAGTAAATGAAAGCATTTATGTGTTATCTTTTTGGCAAGTAAATGAAAGCATTTATGTGTTACCTTTTTGGCAAGTAAATGAAAGCATTTATGTGTTATCTTTTTGGCAAGTAAATGAAAGCATTTGTGTGTTATCTTTTTGGCAAGTAAATGAAAGCATTTATGTGTTATATTTTTGGCAAGTAAATGAAAGCATTTATGTGTTATCTTTTTGGCAAGTAAATGAAAGCATTTATGTGTTATCTTTTTGGCAAGTAAATGAAAGCATTTATGTGTTATCTTTTTGGCAAGTAAATGAAAGCATTTATGTGTTACCTTTTTGGCAAGTAAATGAAAGCATTTATGTGTTATCTTTTTGGCAAGTAAATGAAAGCATTTATGTGTTATCTTTTTGGCAAGTAAATGAAAGCATTTATGTGTTATCTTTTTGGCAAGTAAATGAAAGCATTTATGTGTTATCTTTTTGGCAAGTAAATGAAAGCATTTATGTGTTATCTTTTTGGCAAGTAAATGAAAGCATTTATGTGTTATCTTTTTGGCAAGTAAATGAAAGCATTTATGTGTTATCTTTTTGGCAAGTAAATGAAAGCATTTATGTGTTATCTTTTTGGCAAGTAAATGAAAGCATTTATGTGTTATCTTTTTGGCAAGTAAATGAAAGCATTTATGTGTTATCTTTTTGGCAAGTAAATGAAAGCATTTATGTGTTATCTTTTTGGCAAGTAAATGAAAGCATTTATGTGTTATATTTTTGGCAAGTAAATGAAAGCATTTATGTGTTATCTTTTTGGCAAGTAAATGAAAGCATTTATGTGTTATCTTTTTGGCAAGTAAATGAAAGCATTTATGTGTTATCTTTTTGGCAAGTAAATGAAAGCATTTATGTGCTATCTTTTTGGCAAGTAAATGAAAGCATTTATGTGTTATCTTTTTGGCAAGTAAATGAAAGCATTTATGTGTTATCTTTTTGGCAAGTAAATGAAAGCATTTATGTGTTATCTTTTTGGCAAGTAAATGAAAGCATTTATGTGTTATCTTTTTGGCAGAGTAAATGAAAGCATTTATGTGTTATTTTTTTGGCAAGTAAATAAAAGCATTTATGTGTTACCTTTTTGGCAAGTAAATGAAAGCATTTATGTGTTATCTTTTTGGCAAGTAAATGAAAGCATTTATGTGTTATCTTTTTGGCAAGTAAATGAAAGCATTTATGTGTTATCTTTTTGGCAAGTAAATGAAAGCATTTATGTGTTACCTTTTTGGCAAGTAAATGAAAGCATTTATGTGTTATCTTTTTGGCAAGTAAATGAAAGCATTTATGTGTTATCTTTTTGGCAAGTAAATGAAAGCATTTATGTGTTATCTTTTTGGCAAGTAAATGAAAGCATTTATGTGTTATCTTTTTGGCAAGTAAATGAAAGCATTTATGTGTTATCTTTTTGGCAAGTAAATGAAAGCATATTTTTGGCGGGCAAGTATATTTTGCATCGTTATGACATTTATTTTGTCGTCTTATATTTACTACCACCCAAGGAATATGCCTGATAGGTCCAAAGGCAACTTAAGTCATGGAAGGTGGCGAAATTACTTCGATGTTTTGGCGAAAATGTATTGAATTAATGCTAAGAAACTTGTTTTACAGTAATACACGCCATTTCGGGTAGCGACGCAAGGCAATTCCTCTTAACACTTACGTTCCAATATGTGACGTGCTTCTCATGAGGAAACTCCCGTGCGACACGGAGAATATTCATTATTTATCACTGATGATTCCATGTGAAGATGTACTACCTTTCATAATATGCACTTCACCTCTAACCCGTAAATTATATACCGCATATAAACAAACATTGAGATCTGCGGTAAAATCTCCAGAACAAATTATGTTTGTTATGTGTACATAATGATAAATGTATATGCTAAATCTCATCATTTTCCCTCAGTTGGTTACTGAGTTATCAATTTTTATACGGGGGCAAACATTTGTGAACGCACTATAATGCAAGCTATGACTGCTGGACGTGAGCTGTTTATGGGCCTTCTTCGCCTGGCTTTCGGAATGAGAAATTATCTTCGTTGGATGTGCGTATCTATACAGATGGATCTGGTTACATACCAGCAGACAAGCACCTGGGAAATAGCTCAGTGGGCAAATCCATTCAAGAAGCCAGTTGTGCCATCTATATGACCATTAGCAGCAATCAATGGAGTTGATGGTTGTGTCGAGGGCTTTCATATGTCTGGAATCACAAAATGATATCCATGTTTCTGTCCTGGGTGATTTAGTGAGCATGATCCGAAATATCGAGGCGAGTTCTGAAAACATACAGTGGGTTGACTCGCTGTGGAGGTCTATTGTTCGTGGAGTCAACATCATCTTATTCCCGGGACATGAGGACGTTGGGGGAAATGAACAAGCTGATAAACTGGTTATGCATTCTTTCATCAAAATGACGACTGTGAATCGTGCCGACATTATTAATGCCATTAAAGAGATGTGGAGGACGGCGGACCGTGATGTCAGTGAATGCATGTCGTTGTCTAGACTTGCGGTTAAGAACTGGCACGACCAGACAGGAGAGGTACATCGGGAGAACAAGGAGTCTCATCAACCAACACTGAACTGGCACTATTAGCCGCCATAAGCTGAC
>OY992881.1:117083787-117106287 GCA_963921405.1 Cepaea hortensis
CAGTCCCATTCCATTCTACCATGACCCCTACCCCGTTCAACGTCAGGAGAGAAGTTATATTAGGTTCCATCGCCTGGCTCAGATTAATAATCCTGTGACTGAGTCAGCCACAAATAATTAAATTGAATGTGATTGATGTCCAAAGAAGCTAGTGGCATGCTATGAGCAATGTCTACAGACTGCTTTATATATTTGTGTGTGCACTCGTTAGCTTTGAACTCAAACTTAGTCCATATACACTGCTTCTAGCAGTTCTGAACTGAATTTTGCTTGTGCATTCGCTGTCCCTATTAACAGTGTCCCTCGCCATCTGGCAAACCAACTCCGACTTCAGAGGTACTTGTAAGTTACGTCACCAAGTCAAGGACGAGAGGTCAACATTTTAGTCCAACTATCCGGTGTAGGGGTTGAACCGCTTACCTCGGCATCAGCACAACGGATGTTTAAGAACACGCGTTCTTACCCATTAGGCCATGCTGACATGCGCTGCTGGTAAATATGAAACCCATAACATTCTCGCGAGCTGGTAGCAATTCTATATAATTCTACCATCACTCCTACCATCACTTCAACCTCAGGAGAGAATTTATATGAGGGTCTATCCCTGGCTCAGACTAATAATCATGCGACCGAGTCATCCACACATAGGATGTTAATTTGAAGGTCATTGTTGTGCAAAGAGGGTTGTAGCGTGCTATGAGCAATGTCTACAGACTGATATATATATATATATATATATATATATATATATATATATATATATATATATATATATATATATATATATATATGTATATATATCTTTTCTCCGGGGCATGCCGGTGTGCTGGGAAATGAACAGGCGGACAGATTGGCTGGCTCTGCAGAACTTGGTGGAGTATTGATACATGACAAGGCAGACGTGGTTGCGGCCTTGTGGGAGCACGTGCACACCTCGGAGGAGCAAATGGATTACCATGGTCTGGCAAGAATGAGACAACGAGGAGTGACGAAGGGATCTGGCCGACGCTCAACGCTCAAAGGAAAGGCGAGACGGACTATATATATATATGGAAAGCTAATCCACACGCACAATCCAGTCCAGCACTACAAGAAATTGTGTGTAAGGATTACTCCTGAGTTCAAAGCTAGCGAGCGCAATTGGATTGTGCGTGTGGATTAGCTTTCCCTATTCTACAGCGGAGCAGTCAGTCTTGTGCAGAGTTATAATCACATTGAGCCGGGAGTGCAGGGAGTGGCCAGCAGGGGCCACAGAAGTGAAAATCCAGCAACTAATTCAAGATAGTGCTCGCCCGGGTGATGTGATTATCTACACAGATGGTTCGGTGTTGAGAGGTAGTAGAAGTGCCTGGGGGTTCTTGGCAAATGCTAATATTCGCCGTTTGGTGCAGGAGAGCCTGGCATATGATACCACAAAATCTAGCTTAAGAATTGAGGTGGAGGCAGTTAGTGCAGCTTTCCGCTGGATGGAGAATACGATACACGCACATCGTGATTGTAACTGACTCAGGAAGCATGCTGAGTAGGGTGAGGACAGGCAAGCTTCGTACAGAGTGGCTTGCTTCGCTTCGGAAGTCACGGGTGACAAGCATCGCCTGGATCTGTTCTCCGGGGCATGCTGGTGTGTTGGGGAATGAACAGGCAGACCGATTGGCTAGCTCTGCAAAACTTGGTGGTGTATTGATGCATCATAAGGCAGACGTGGTTGCGGCCTTGTGGGAGCACGTGTACACCTCGGAGGAGCAAATGGATTACCATGGTCTGGCAAGAATGCGGCAGCGAGAAGTGACTAGGGGATCTGGCCGATGCTCGATGCTTAGAAGAAAGGCGAGACGCACATAAAATCAGTCTGCTATTGGTACTATTGGTGTTGGAACTCTTCGCTGGCTTCTGCGGATAGGGACGGAGCGCTTATGGGAATGCCCCAAATGCTGTGATGTCGGTTCCTAAATCAATCAATCAATCAATCAATCAGTCAATCAATCCATCCCTATTCTATTAACAGTGTCCCTCGCCATCTGGCGAACCCACTCCAGCTTCAGAGTTACTAATAATTTAAGTTCCCAGATCAAGGACGATAGGTCAACACTTTGGTCCAACTGTCCGGTGTAGTGGTTGAACCACTTACCTCGGCATCAGCAGACCGGGTGTTTAAGAACGTCGTTCTTATCCATTCGGCCATGCTGACCTACTAGATGTACTCTACGTCATCCGGCACAGTGACTCATCTGGGATTACGCAAACAACAACAAAATGGCCTACGGTTGGAACCTACTATAGGAATGTGAAGTGTAAGGACTATCACACGTTTGTAAGTCGGAGTGCACTGGGGCATAGGTGACCAGTTTCTCCCTACTACAGCCAGCGACGAAAGCTGGCATCGAATCCTCGTCCGACCGCCCTGGTGCTCTTGTCGCCGTGACGTCCTGACCGTTACACCAACGATCACCTAGTATAATGTATTCTGTTTGTTTTCTACTTTCAGTCCTTCCCGTTCTATTCGACATATTTTTGTAATTTATTCTCGGACAACCAACAGTCCAGTTCCTCACAGACAAGCAGGTAGGTCAGCCACGAACCATGTTCATTCAGTGTCTTGTGTGTCTTTAGAGTGAACCATGTTTATTGTTTCTGTCTCGTGTGTCTTTAGTTTGGGTGGATGGTTGGAAGTGTGTGGGTGTTGGTGGGTGGGCGAGAGGGAGGGGGGGGGGGGTTTGTGTGGGTGGATGGGTAGGGAATGTGTATGTGGGTGGGTGGGGTGAATGTGGGTGGGAGTGGGTGTGTGGGTGGGTGAGGGCTGTGTCTCATAACATTGTAATATGCATTGTTTATGTTTACAACATTCATTTGACAATGTATTTTCCTATGTGAATGTATCATGCACTGTTGTTGAATGAAAGATGAGGCCGAATGTAATATGGGCCTGCGTGCCCAATTTGTAACCCTTTTAAAATAAAGTTGAATTGAATTGAATTGTATACAATTGAACTGAACTGAATTGAATTAGATCGAACAATGTCCATTCTTTGTGTGTTTCGTGTGCCACTAGAGCAGCTGACGCTGTGAACGTACCCTGGGAATACCAATACCGTTGCCGTGTAGAGTGGCTGTGTTATAGATGTTTTGGAGGCGCTGTCGGAATATAGAATTGTTAGATCGGCAGATAACAGACTTTTGGGTCGTGGAAGCGAGGCAGAGGAAGCCAGGTATAAAGACATGCTGACAGACAGATATACAAACAGACTGACATATACTCAGACAGACAGATACAGACATACACACAGACAGACTCACAGACATGTAAACAGACAAAAACATAGTCAGACACACAGAGTGTCTGGCCGGCGAGCGATGGGTAGGTAGGTATGTAAGTAATGAGGTAGATAGGCTTATAGGTAAGTATGTAGGTGAGTGGTTTTGCATGCAGATAGATGGGCAAACAGGTATGTGAATAGATAGTTGGCTGGTTAGGTTGGTAGGTATGTGGATGGGTTTTAGGTAGGTAGGTGATTAGGTGGGCGGGTAAGTATATATGCAAGTATGTAGTTAGGAGGTCGATAGCTAGGTACGTAAGTAAGCAGATAGGCCGACAGGTAGGTGGGTGTGTGGGCTTTTAGATAGACATGTACACAGGTACAACAAAAGCAGATACGTAGGTGGCATTTGTGATTTTCTAGTACAGTTTTTGTTATAGTATGCCCCGAAAAGAATGCCTTCATTCACGATCAGTTATTTTGAAAACTGTCTGTTGCATCGTTATGAAATTTTTCCAGCCGTCTTATATTTACCCCCACCCAAGGAATATGTCTTTGATAGGTCCAAAAGCAACTTAATCATCGAAAGCGGCGACTTTTCTTTGATGTTTTGCTGAAAAACTAGTGATTTCTCGCTAACAAATTTATGTTTACAGTAATGAAAGCCCCGCCAAATCAGATGACACACAAGGCGTATCCGGATTCGTATGGGAGTGGGTGCAATGAAAGAAGTAGCTTAAAATCGAAAGGGTCGATTGCATTGCACTGGGTTTTATCCCATATGGCTCAGTTTCCTTCCCCAGCGCGGAAAGCGTCGCACAAAGCACGAACTCCGTAGCTCCAGCGACGACCCTCGGGAGGGGTGCAATGTGTAATATTAGTAAAGACAGAGAATTTACAGAGGCATGGGGTAAATAATTTGTAAATTAACAGGAAAGTAGAAGGAATATATTTCTTACCTTATTTCTCATTTCCTTCTTGTTTCTTCAGCTGCTGGTTAATAATGTGTACACAAGTATTCGTGTTAGTTTTTTATATTGAGTTCGTGAAAGCTTCCAAATAGCTGTGTGTTAATGTGCGTATGGAGTGACCAGAAGTGATACCGCAATTTAGTCATCATGTTTCCATTTTTAAGGATCTGTTCAGCTGTCTGTGTAGTTTGTTCACACGTACACATGGGTGACAGATCCGCTTTGAGTCTTCGTGCAAGATTGTCTACTCTGCTACCGTTTACCGTTCAGAGACGGAACATGATTACCTGTTTTGCACTATGAAAATAGTTGTCATTGTCTCTGTAGTGGGCTTTCTTCTTAACGACCAAGATGTTGGTCCTCTTTTCATTGAACTTTATAGATTGATTTGTATGCACGTGTGTTGTCCCCTAATTTGACAACGTGTTTTCTCTCACGTTTCTTGTTAAGCCACAATATGTCAGTTTCCACCGCAATATTACTCTTCTGTTGGTATTCAATGCGTTTAGTGTGTGTGTGTGTGTGTGTGTGTGTGTGTGTGTGTGTGTGTGTGTGTGTGTGTGTGTGTGTGTGTGTGTGTGTGTGTGTGTTTCAATACAGTTGTTTGTCACGGCTGAGGGCTTGCGGAATTGAAAATTTATCACTGTGGAATACAAACTGTTGCCATTGACATTATGCTGATGCTGTAATGTTTAGGGCCTGCAATTCTTCTGAATATTTGTAGCAAAATATCCCAATTGGTGTGCACGTGGATTAAGGTCTGCGATCTGCTCAGACCTTAATCTGTGTCGGACGATTCCAGTAGGTTGATGACTGCTCTCGGTTGCATAAAATTCAATCCATTCGTTCTCCGATAATCCTCTTCTTCTTTCACCACACGGTCCTCACATTTTTCCAGTAACTTTTACCAATATTTAATAGCGCGGACTGGATTAGTATCCTGGCGTCAGACAATTTGAATATAGTATTGTCAGCTGCCACCTGTCCTTTAATTTTAGCCCACACAAGTTCTGTAGGGTTAAATTGAGAATGGTACGGCGGAAGTCTCAAGCACCCATGATGATGCTCTTCTATCAACTTGTCGATTTGATATTTCTTGCTTTTTGGTGTCTGTTTTACAAGGGACAAATATTCTAGCTAGAAATACGTTTCTGGAAATGGTATGTTTTCTATTCGGAGTCATGTCTTTATTGCTCCCTTTGCGCTCGATGCTGTAGGCATTTTGTCTTCTTGGGCAACTACATTGATATCATGCATTGTCCATAATTGGACACGACGGTCTATCTAGGGATGGAAGCACAGTATTCTCGAGCCATTCTCTAAATACATTACCATTCATCTTATTATGATAATCCATATTGTCTGTATGCTTTGATACGAACACGAGCCCAGCATTCTGTTGTAAGCCATTATGCGTATTACCAGCATGGGCCATGACCAAAAGCTGTCCTATACTACTGGGCAAATATCGCTTTATCTGTCCATCCACTGATTGCCATTCCTTATCACTTGTGCGGTGCGCATTGATCCACATTTCATTCAAACACACTATGCCATAATTTTCTTTGCGCATTTCCCTTATTTCACGTAGGTATCTGCTTCTCATGGCTCCTAAATTCGGTTGCTCGCAAAGATTATTTCTACCGCCCTTGTACTTTCAAATAGTGAAGATAATGTCCTTATAATTTTCAACAAAGTTGTTTTGGATAGCTCTATGTTATTGTTCTTTCTGAACCAAACTCTAAGTTTTCTAACAGTCACTGTTTCTTTGGCATCCAGCATTTTTATAATGCTGGATAATCCTGGATATAACATCCAAAATTTTTATAATTTTAGGAGGCTCCGTGGCGAAGTGATCAAGCCTTTTGACTCGGGCTCTAAAGGCTGTTGGTTCGATTCCGGGTCGCATCCTTCGGTTCACGAGTTAAATTTTCGGAGACTTCTGTGGGTCGTCGCTAGAGCTGCGGAGTTCGTGCTTTGTGCGATGCTTTCCGCGCTGCGGAAAGAGACCGAGCCATATGGGATAGAACCCGGTGCAATGAAGCCGACCCTGTCGAATTTTAAGCGACTTTTTAAAGCATTTTTATAATAGCTGGCCTTATGACATCTTTGTCAAAGCTGTCTACAATAATCTTTCTACCTACCGTTTTGTTATTGCGTGGTGGTTTAATTCCAGATTCTTGCACCCATCGACGAAATTACCGTTTACTCAAACCCAATGCATGCACTGTTCTTTTTTCGGAATTTGTAAAAGTATAAAACAGTTTCCTGCGATCAGCTTCTTGACAAAAATATGTGTACAACTTCATAGCGATTCTTTGAAGTGTACAATTTCTCATTAAATCCCATTGAAAAATATTCACACATTTCAATGTTAGCGATAAGTGGTAATATTTAAAAAAAAAACAAAAAAAAAAACAACAACATATTAATCAGGTTTCATGAAATAACCCACATTTTGAGACACCTCTGAACAGTCCTAGTTTGAACAACGCGGGGCGTTGGCATAAGGCCAATCCCTTCAAAACACGTACAATATTCAACATTGAGCGCTGATTGTCTGGCTACGCTGTAATACATTTAAAATTATGAATTTCATCTCAGACACGTAAATTATATACCGCATATAAACAAACTTTGAAATCTGCTGTAAAATCTCCAGAACAAAAAAAAAATTTGTTGGGTGGACATAATGATAAGGTTATATACTAAATCTCATAATTTTCCCTCAGTTGGTTACTGAGATATGGATGTTTATATTGGGGCAAAAAAAAAAACACACACACACACACACACACACACACACACACACACACTATAGTAAGGCTGTTTATTTCTATCCCCATCCTGCTTTAATTGACTTCTTTCTTCTGCAAAATGTTTCCTCTGTGATATGCCTCTGCTTCTTGTACATGTTATTAAGAATAATGTACTGTTCTTCATGCATTAATTAATTAATTAATTAATTAATTAATTAATTAATTGGCATGCCCTTTGCAGAACTTCGCTCCTATAACAACCTTCCGGAAAACCTCTCGATCATAAGCAAGATGTCCCGCTTCGATACACCCATCTAAAGATCAACGGCCACATCCTGCACCCATCTTCTCTTAAGCCTTCGTCTTTCTCTCTCCCCAGGCATATACCCCTCCATAATTGTTCTCTCTCAACATTCATTACGTTTCAATTGATTAAACTATTTCAGTGTTCTTTGTTTCATTGTCTTTAGTAGCCAAGATTCTTCAATATTCAGCTCTTGTCGTATGGATGCATTTGTTCATTCTATAATCAAGATATTCTTAGAACCCGTCTATAACATTTATGTTCAAAGGCATTTATTCGCTGTTCAGCTTGTTTATTAAGTGTCCATGCTTCACAGGCGTATGTTGCAATGAGAAAGATGCATGTTCTTAAAAGTCTAATTTTTTTAGTTCTATCTGTCACGCGCCACAATTTATCCAGTTGTTTTAGTTTGTGAAAAGCAATAGATATTCGTATTTTAATTTCTTTATTGTGTCACCATTGTTAGTAATTAATGACCCAAGATATTCGAAATTTTCCACCACCTTCAATTTGTTCTCATTAACATAATAGTTCTTTCCCCATATTAGTTTTATTTGTACTGTGCTTATAAGACTAGAATAGCTCTGGTTTCTGTGGCTAACTCATCAGATGTCGGCACTTCTTGTTCTGCCATCATCGCCACGGATTAGCTTGATAATAGTGCGCTTCAAATGAAAACCTTTAAAGTGTGATATAAAATACAATAACTACGCCATTGTCTTGTAACCTGTCAATATTGTTGTTAAGGATGTCAAGAGGTTAAACACGTGACATCCCGGTGCAGACGAACACAGTGACGTTATAAAAGTCAACTTAAAGTCGTCAAGGATGACTTCATTGCACTGGGGTTTTTCCCATATGGCTTAGTCTCTCGTATACACATATACTTTATCACAATCACAAACGGGACGCAGAGGTGTTTCCAAGGCACCAGGGCCGGGATCTATACTGGCCAAGACCTGCTGACACGTCCACGCCGTGCGTCCTGGGCAACAGGTCCCTTCGGGGACCTGGCTAACATCAGTAGGATCGCTAGTTCTTCCGAAGTCGGAGAGTATCTGCCTGCACGGCGAGGAACCACTAATCTGCACACCAATCAGCCAGACATGGGACAACGGATACTCGCGCAAACCTCAGGTCCGGTATGACATCACACTGATGTTGGACAACAGGATGTATTCATCCGACATACAGGACTTCACGCTGGAGTTCACAGCCAAATCAAATCAAATCAAATCAACTTTATTAGGGTCACAAATTGGGCGAGCAGGCCCGTCTTACATTCGGCCCTTCCAATCACTCGTCTTTCGTTCATCAAGAGCATTATACATTTACATAGGAAGAAAAATAAACATTGTGAAATGAATGTTGTAAACATAAACAAGGCTAATTACCATGTTATGAAGCCCATCTCCCACCTATCCATACATCACCCCACCCACACAACACCCCCACCTACCGACACACACGCGCACCAAGGGACACATACATACCCCACCAACCGACCCATCCCCCTCCCGCACATCCCCCACCCACACACACTGCCCTCACCTGATCCCCCAACCAAAACACACTCGCCACCCACAAACATTCCCCCACCAACCCACACATCCCACGCCCATCCACATACACATCCTAACCCACACATCCTCTCCCCACCCACACCTCAAACCACCCATCCCCCAGCCACATCTCCATCGACAACATATTCCCCACCCATGCACACAATCCCCCACCAACCCACACATCGCACATCCACTCACACATCCCCAAACCATACACACACATCCCCACCAACTGACATGTCCCTACCCCCCCCCCCCCGCCACACACACATCTCCCTAACCACCCATACATCCCCAATCCACTCACACACACCCCACCACCCACACATACAACTTCCATCCACCCACACATGTCTTAACCTAACCCCCACCACACAATCCCCCACCCGCACATCACATACACCCCCTACCACGCACTATTCCCAACCCACGCACCACACACACACATATCCCTCACCAACACATCCCCACTTACACACAACACACATATCCCCCACCCAGATACCACACAATATTCCCACCCACACCCCCACAGATACCCTTACCCATCCACCCCACATACCCCCACTCACACACCACAAAAATCCCCCAATTACACACACATACCTCACCCACACAATATTCCCAACCAACACACCACACACCTCTCCCCACCCACACACGCATTCCCTACCCGGAAACACAAGCAAGCAAGCACAAACACAAACTCACTAATAAAAGTTTACTTATAATAAAGAGGCGGAGGGGGAAGAGGCGAAAGAAGAAGAGTAGGATATTCAGCATAAACGTGGTAACACGGAGGACTGCCCACACAACAGTTCTTGAATTGATCCTCAGTAAAGAATGCCTTGAATATTTCCCTCCCACCACGGCTAATTAGTCGACCCCGCCTTAAAAAGTGGGTACAGGAAATTTGTTTGGGAAAGTAAAATCCGTCGGTGTAATGCTAGTCAGTATTTTTTTTACATCCCCATTTAATTCAACCGCTCCTATTGGCTTAAATTGTGATTTGGCTTATTTGATCAACATTTGTTATTATATTGTTAATTATTCCATCTTTCCTCAGAGAAGTCAAGTCTGGAAAAAAGAAAACAGATGACGATGACGTTGAAATGTTGATTGTGCTGTAGTTTTGAGTGTTTGATAATGGAAAGTCGAAAGCAGATGTGAAAAGGTTGGGCCATTGCACGTGCAGACAGCTTTCCTACAGGTAAAGGGAAGCAACAATGAAATTACAATGGAATCTTACCAAGGGAAGTAATCGACACATAAAGTATGTATGCATGAAACTAATATGGAAAGACGTGTCGGTACATCAACGTACTTACATCCAGCTGTTAATAACACGGTCTGTGTAAACATCTGTACAGACGTTTACTTAATCACACTCAGAAATAGACAGATCTATGTGCTATCGTCAGAAATACAAACAGAGTAAAATAGATTGACGACCAGACAGAAAAGTGGGATGACGGATACATAAATAAATTTCAATTCAGAAGTCAAAGACACAGACACACAAACATATCTGATTTATCTGCCAATAAGACCCTGAGATCCAATGCTCTGCCGCTTCACCAGCGAAATGTTTGTAATTGTATATTTCTTCATTCTCTGTCTCCAATTCTCCCAGTAGAGAAGAGGCTGGTCGCCATCGTAAGCCTAGCTCGAGTGTCTTCGCTAGCTCCTGTAGCTGTCCTTCTAGTATTACTCACGTTTCGAACAGCTCCCGTTCACCTTCTCTGGCTAATTCTTTGTAATTTTCTGCACTGAAGATTTGATCAACATTTGTTGGATTTTCAAGCGATAATTATCCAACCCAATCCCAATTCTCCTTAGATGCTTCTTACGACACGCTTGGTAAGTTACGGCATAGCTATTCATTGCTTCCCTCATGCGCACTGCTAGCAGGGATTTTCAAAAGAAGATACGACGGGTATGAAGCTACAAGTTCACTTCACCCTATAGCTTTGCTATTCTTTAGCAACTAATGCGCTGGTTTTCCCTTGACTGCGACGCCCACATATACAGTTTCTATTGTGCGTAACTCGTGTGCATTTAAAAAAAAGAAATTTACCAGAGCAGCTGTCATTTTCGGTTTACTCTTTACTCTTTACTGCCCAGAAATCTTTAAACTTATAAGTTTTCCCATGGGGAACTTCTATTCTTGTGTACCTACCTGAGTAGGCAATGCCTGATCAGATCAGCTGAAACGAGTAGCACGTATAATTAATTGAAGTTCGTTATATAAACAGTTAACATTGA
Organism: Cepaea hortensis; assembly: GCA_963921405.1. Classification (NCBI taxonomy): domain Eukaryota; kingdom Metazoa; phylum Mollusca; class Gastropoda; order Stylommatophora; family Helicidae; genus Cepaea; species Cepaea hortensis. The sequence continues at coordinate 117,094,906 of OY992881.1, forward strand.
TCTCAAACGCCAGTTGAAAAAGTAGTCATGCAACAAATGTTATGTCAGTATATGCAATTGTGAAATCTCATTTCGTAATTTCACCTCCTGCTGTTCAATTACATTGATGCCTTCTGGATACACAAGCATCTGGTTTTGTTGTTGTTGTTGTTGTTGTTGTTGTTGTTGTTGTTGTTGTTGTTGTTGTTGTTGTTGTTGTGTTTATGCATTCGTCCTTTTTGAACTCAAGCATAGTCCATACACTGCTACTACTACTGGTGCACCGGGCTGATTTTTGCGTGTGGATTAGCTTTCTCTATTACTAGTGTCCCTCGCCATTAGGCTAACCCACTCCGACGTCTGAGATACTTGTAATTTAATCCCCAGGTCAAGGACGAGATGTCTGTGAGGTGTAAAATAATTAGACTAGGATGTTGATAAGGGTATCCCGGTTGGGATGGGTTCATATCCTTTGTAGCCTTCTTAAAGAAGCTTGGAATTTGGCTCGTTACCCCAACGTTAAAACAACTACAGATAAAGCAAGTATCCTACACGAATTTTAGAAATATAGGCTCCTTTGGAAGGCGTGGAGACCACGGATGTTTACCACTATTCCTAAAGAAGATGACATCCTCTGTCATGGAAAAGGACTAGTGTGAGATTGTCTACCCTCATGGGGTCTCCAGCAGTCTATATCCATGTGATGTATGCACAGAACATATCATGTGTGAGCTCAACAATCACTGTTAGCTCGAGACATCCAGTGTGTGAACAGAATATACACTATTATCACAAAACAGTCACTGTGTGAAGAGAACATACTCTGTTATTACAGAACAGTCACTGTGTGAACATAACATACTCTGTTATTACAGGATTATTAAGATATGGACATGGTTATCCTAGCTCTACCGCTTCCAGCAAGTAAGTCTCCATCACCAGGATTGAATGAACAGCATTAATTTTTGGTAATCTGTTCCTTCATGGTATGTTATTGAGAGAGTCGCCGGTGGTAATCTATTCATTCATGTTATGTGAATGAGAGAGTCGCCGGTGGTAATCTATTCATTCATGTTATGTGAATGAGAGAGTCGACGGAGGTAATCTATTAATTCCTGGTATGTGAATGAGAGAGTCGCCGGTGGTAATCAGCTCATTCATGTTATGTGAATGAGAGAGTCGCCGGTGGTAATCTATTCATTCACTAGTAGTATAAGAAAGTTATTTGCATATTCTTTACAGGACGTAGCAATCAACTTCAGAATATTTTGGCTGTTCGTGATTCCTGGGAAAGTTTACGTTCGGTAGTTTGACATTGCTTTCTGAACTATCAGCATCGATACCATTTCATGAAATGAAAAAAAAAAACAACAACAACAACGCGAGGTGGTCTGCTGGTTAAATTGCACGCACCTGTGTTTCGAACGCCTGTATGTGGGATTACGAACTGCGTCAGCAACTTCTTCGCCGCGAAGCCGGTAATATAAGAAACACTGTCCAAACCAATAAGAAAACAAACAAACTGTCATCTACTGACTATAGCACCTTGCTGTGTAGGACATGGACGTCTTGAGCCTGAGAAATTAAGGCCGCCTGGCTAGTGCAGTCGCCGTGAACTGTGCAGGTTGGGATTTTCTTTTTTCCCACGACAGAAAGAAAAAATCCACACCTTACTGATGATCCGAATACGGGTCTCCCGTGGAGAACCCGGCATTCTTAGCCACTCAGCCAGCCGCTCCTCGATATAAGAAACACTAAATTCATCGAAATATCAAATGATAGGAAAGATTGGAGGGTCGTGATCACCAATGCTTGCGCCAGGCCAGGCATCTGAAGCAAGAATAGCAACATCGCATGCTTCGGGCAGAGCGGTAGGCTTCAATTCAACAATCAAAAACAGATAGCATCTGTTGGATTTTTCCCTCCAGGACATGCTGGTGTGGTGGGAAACGAGCAGACTGATAGATTGACTGAGTCTGTACCGTTAGGTGGGGTATTGCTGCAAGATAAGGCAGACGTGGTCGAGGTTCTTTCGAATCGTGTGTATTGTATAGAAGAATAGATGGGTCATCACGGCCCGGAGAGAATGATGCTGGCCGACATTCGGGACTCCGAAGAAAGATCAGACGAACATATAATCAGACTGCTTCTTGTGCCATTAGTGTTGGGACTTTTCGCTGGCTGTTGCAGATAATGACGGATCACGTGTGGGGTTGTCTCGAGTTCTGTGATGTTGGATCTTGACTCATCTCAACTCAGCTCAACTAAACTCATCTCAACTCAACATGTTACTTTTTTCAACCCTGTTTCGTCTATTGTATATTATTAGTTTCAAACTCTTCGAGGCGGGGATTTTTTAAAATTTAGCTGGCTCTTAGGTCTACCTAGCCTTAAGGGGTTCCAAGAAATTACCTGGGAAGAACCTACAACACAGCACCTGGGACATTCTCATACGTGCTCCGTCCTCATCTGCAACAGCCAGCGAAGAGTCCCATTACTAATGGTATCAGCAGCGTTCTGATTCTGTGTTCGTCTGGCCTTTCCTTGGAGGCCTGATTGTATAAATGTGAATGTATAAAGTTAATCACCAGGGCAACAAATGATAAAATTTGCAGCAGAAGTTGGGACGCAGAGGTGTTTCCAAGGCACCAGGGCCGGGTTATATACTGGCCAAGACCTATTGACGCGTCCTCGCCGAGCGTCCTGGGCAACAGGTCCCTTCGGGGTCCTGGCTGAAGTCAATAGGATCGCCGATTCCTCCGAAGTCGGAGAGTGTCTGCCTGTACGGCGAGGAACCACCAGTCTGCACACCAATAAGCCAGACATGGGACAACGGATACTCACGCAAACCTCAGGTCCTGTATGACATCACACTGATGTTGGACAACAGGATGCCTTCATCCGACATACAGGACTTCGCGCTGGAGCTCAAGCCAATGAACACAAGCAAGCAAGCAAGCAAGCAGCAGAAGTTGATCAAAGCAGCAAACACAGAGTGGGCCGGCGGTCAAGATGGCTGCTGTCTGACCTTGCAGGAGGCCTGGAGTCAGAAAAACAGATTTGATGGTAACAGAAAAACAAATGCGACGGTCACAGGAAAAAAATAGATGTAATGGGAGCAGAAAAACGGATGTAATAGGAGCAGAAAAACGGATGTAATGGGAGCAGAAAAACAGATGTAATGGGAGCAGAAAAACAGATGTAATGGGAGCAGAAAAACACATGTAATGGGAGCAGAAAAACGGATGTAATGGGAGCAGAAAAACGGATGTAATGGGAGCAGAAAAACGGATGTAATGGGAGCAGAAAAACGGATGTAATGGGAGCAGAAAAACGGATGTAATGGGAGCAGAAAAACGGATGTAATGGGAGCAGAAAACGGATGTAATGGGAGCAGAAAAACAGATGTAATGGGAGCAGAAAAACAGATGTAATGGGAGCAGAAAAACAGATGTAATGGGAGCAGAAAAACAGATGTTATGGGAGCAGAAAAACAGATGTAATGGGAGCAGAAAAACAGATGTTATGGGAGCAGAAAAACAGATGTAATGGGAGCAGAAAACAGATGCGATGATAACAGAAAAACAGAAAGAACGAACGAACGAAAATCTTTATTTTCAAAGGGTTAAGAATTGGGCACGCAGGCCCGTCTGACATTCTGCCCTTCTTCTCTATTTCCTCTCATACATTCTTTCATTCAACATCTCTTATGAAGCAATTCTTTGACAACAAAATAACAATAAGCATTAAAACGCATGAAAAATAATCAATAATACATGACTCGTTGAGGCAATGTTTAATATGTGTTTGTTTTTTTTGCGTATCCTTTTACAGGACTTAGCTGTCAACAGCAGCATCTTTCAGCTGTCTGTTGATCTCTTGGCAAGATTACGCTCAGTAGTTTGCCATTGCTTTCTGAGCGGCCGGCTCAGTATCCGCAAGTCACGAGCGGGGGTCGAACCACCTCAGTTCTCTCTCCGCTGCGAGACTCTGCGTGATAAACGGGATTACAGAGAGAAAGTGTTGTAGCCCCACAGCCAGAGAGACCGGCAATGTTTAATATAAATAAAATAAATACCCAAGGCGGGTGTAACGTGCCACACATATGGGAATGTTTTTTTTTTAAGTTGTCGTTCAGATGTAATTCGAGCAGAAAAACAGATGTAATGGGAGCAGAAAAACAGATGTAATGGTAACAGAAAAACAGATGTGATGGTACCAGGAGAAAAGAAAAACCTGATGCAATGGTAACAGAATAACTGATGCAATGGTAACAGAAAAACAAAAAACAAAAACAGGTGCAATGGTAACCCAAAAAGATAACAGAAAATAAGGTTATGACAAACCAGAGTTGGTGTCGTTACTTGTCCCAACTATCCCATGACCAGTTCTGATAAATTTCATATTTTCTTTATTTTCGTTTTCATCAAGCCGTGGCTCCGTACCGTCTGCTTCTCTAAATTCCATGGCTCCCGAACTCCCATTTTTCCCGATATTTCCTCATTATAAAACGGTTCCTTCCCGCCGAGAGACACCCCTATATAAAGACACCGCGGCGAATGATCCGCTTCAACGCGGCCTCTTTGTCAAGGCCGTGAAGGGTTAAAATCCGCCCGCAGGCTGGCGGTTTCCCATTCCGTGAAAGGATCCCTGTGAGGCTTCCACAACGCCTACTACCTAAATGAAGTACAAATACAAGGACAATCCATCACTATTGTCGCTGCTCTTGATGTCTGCTGACTCGGTCAGGGATAGAATAGGATGCACACTCGTCAACGACGGATTGATTATCCCCGACTTATTAGTAGGTGAGGTTCTGTCACCAAAGAGCTCTCCAGTATTCCTGTAAGCTTTGTTCTCACCTTTTTTCTATTTTTTAAACCGGGTAGAGATAGGCATAAAAGATTAGAATTGAGGGGAGATATTTTTTTATTATTATTATTTTGTTGAAAGGAGTCCTTTCTTTATTGTACGTTTAGACTGAGGAGGCGGGTGTTCTTCTGGTAAGGCTTTAAGATCATGCGCAAGGCGGTTTGTAAATGATGACGTGGAGTATTCAGAGCAACAAAACTCTCTAGCTGACACCGCTGTGAGAGGTGCTAAGTGCTGGGGTGTTTGTTAGATCCTGCGATATGAGGATAAAATGTGAAGATATTATATTAGATCATGCAATATGAAGATGTTATTTTAGATCCTGCAATGTGGGGATGAAATATGAAGATATTATATTAGATCCTGCAATGTGAGGATGAAATATGAAGATGTTATATTAGATCCAGCAATATTAGGATAAAACACGAAGATGTTATTTTAGATCCTGCAATATGAGGATAAAACATGAAGATGTTATATTAGATCCTGCAATATGAGGATGCCGGTCTCTCTGGCTGTGGGGTTACAACACTTTCTCTCTGTAATCCCGTTTATCACGCAGAGTCTCGCAGCGGAGCGAGAACTGAGGTGGTTCGACCAACGCTCGTGACTTGCGGATACTGAGCCGGCCGCTCAGAAAGCAATGGCAAACTACTGAGCGTAATCTTGCCAAGAGATCAACAGACAGCTGAAAGATGCTGCTGTTGACAGCTAAGTCCTGTAAAAGGATACGCAAAACATTAATATGAGGATAAAACATGAAGATGTTATATTAGATCCAGCAATATTAGGATAAAACATGAAGATGTTATATTAAATCCTGCAATATGAGGATAAAACATGAAGATGTTATATTAGATCCAGCAATATTAGGATAAAACATGAAGATGTTATATTAGATCCTTCAATATGAGGATAAAACATGAAGATGTTATATTAGATCCTGCAATGTGAGGGTAAAATATGAAGATGTTATACTAGATCCTGCAATATGAAGATAAAACGTGAAGATGTTATTTTAGATCCTGCAATATGAAGATAAAACGTGAAGATGTTATTTTAGATCCTGCAATATGAAGATGTTATATTTTTTCGCATATCCTATTTACAGGACATCGCTGTTAACACCAGCATTTTACCGCTGTTGTTGATGTCTTGGCAAGATTACGCTCAGTAGTTTGCCATTACTTTCTAAGCGACCGGCTCACATACTCCCGTAAGTAACCAACACGACGAGATCCGCTACCGAATCTCACGCAGTTGCGTTACCCTACGTGAATATACGGGATTACGGAGAAAGTCGTTAATACTTTAGCCAGGGAGACCGGGAGATGTTATATTAGATCCTGCATTATGCGGACAAAACATGAAGATGTTATATTAGGTCCTGCAATATGCGGATAAAACATGAAGATGTTATATTATATTCTACAATATACGAGGTAACCTGAAGATGTATTATTATTATTATTATTATTATTATTATTATTATTATTATTATTATTATTATTATTATTATTTTGATTATTCTTTTTTACAGGATATTGCTGTCAACTCCTGCATTTTACTGCTGTTGTTGATGTCTTAGCTAGTTTACGTTCAGTAGTTTGCCATTGCTTTCTTAACGACCGGCTCCCATACCAATTCGTTAAAACCCAGCGCAACGCGGTCGGCTGCCAAATCTCGCGCAGCTGTGTTTCAAACGCGGGTAAGTGGGATTACGAACCGCATCCATAGAGCCTTCGACACGGAGGCCGGCTGTTATATTATATTTCAGCATGTACTGATAGGACATGATAATATAATATTATAACCTAGAAAATAGTGTTAGAATATTAAAATGTCATATTGTATCTAAACATGGATTATATTGAAGTTATTATATTATCTCATAGGAGATGTTGATAGGACGTGCTGAAGTTGTTATATTATATCCTAGCAGATGTCGTTAGTCAAGTTATTACATTATATCTTAGCATAGAATATAAAGATTTATATTATATCGCAACAGGTGCATATATTAAATGATAGTACACTCAGTTAATTACATATCCTTTAGAGGACGTGGCTGTCAATCCCAGCATTTTTTTGGTTGTTAGTGATTTCTTGGCAAGCTTACGTTTGGTAGTTTGCCATTGCTTTCTGTACTGCCGACACCCATACCATTTTATAAAAACCAATGCAAGGCGGTCTGCCGCCAAATCGCCCTCAGATATGTTTCGTAACTACGTCTGTAACCCTTCGCCACAGACAGATCTGCTATGATAGCGAGAGGACACCCGAGAAGAAAATGGATTGACGACATAAAAGACATTGTACAATCTCACGGATTGACATTATCCATTAGCACCTATTTGGCGTTGAATAGCCAAATATTCCTCCACGACGGGACGGGAGCGGGGGGGGGGGGGGGGGGGGGTTGGTGGCAAAAGTGGAAGATGATGATGATCATCATCATTATCGTTATAGTACAGACAGACAGACAGACAGACAGACAGACAGACAGACAGACAGACCTGGTTCTGGTTCAGCGACCAGTAAAGTAAGTTAATATAAGGTCAGCTTGCACAGAGAGACTTCACACAAGCACGTCATGCAACACAGAGCGAACGATAACGTTGTCCCTTAAAGTGCTGCTACTTCTAATGCATCGTAAGAATTTTTTCGTAAGGATTAGCTTTCCCTATTGCCCGTGTCCCTCGCCATCAGGTGAATCCACACCGACGTCTAACGTACTTGCAATTTACGTCCCCAACTCAAGGACGAGAAGTCGATATGTGTGTCCAACTGACAGGTGTAGCGGTTGAACCCGTTATTTCGGCTTCAGCAAACCGGTTGTTTAAGAACGAGCGAGCTTAACCATTCGGCCATGCTGACCTCCCGGCGGGTTGATTGCTACAGAAGGTGTTGTTACCATCTTCAGGAGTCACTTTAGCATCATGGTTAGTTCGCTTGCTTACCCAGCCAATGATCAGAGTTCAGTCCCTACCATTAACCAGATACTCATAAAATAAGTACCTACACATTTTCGGAATTTTCTTGGAGGGAATGGGGAAACCAAGAGAACTGGCCACCTCATCTTCTTTTACCGTGACCCAGGATATGTGAAGGGCTAAAAATATCACATTGAGTATAGTGTTTTATTAATTTACTTAAAGAGACGGTGGTCCTAGTCAATCTCTAGCAGTGGCCTATCTGAAGGCGGGGAAGGCTACTTGCCATCTACCCTCATGTTTCCCAGACCTAACATATGTGAATACCTAATACTTCACATCCGAACGATTGTATCTGTCATTGGAATAACAGTATCGATATTTTCGTACATCATCATCATCATCATCATCACCAAGTGCCGTGCCGACTGGCGTAGGTGTTCATGACTCTCCATAGGTCTCTGTCCTTGGTTTTCTGGATTAACTGTCGTTGATATTCCTCCATGCCACCTTCGCAATCCATCTAGCATCATTTCTCGTGGTCTGCCTCTGCCTCTCTTCCCCTCGATCTTTCCGGTTGTCACGATCTTCTCCAGCGCCTCTCTTCTCATCACATGACCAAAAAAAGCTGTTTGTCTCTTTCTTATTGTTGTATATAATGTTCTAGTTTTGCCAGCCTCTTTAAGGCATTCGTCGTTAGTTACTTTGGCAGTCCAAAGAATTCGTAACATTCGTCTAAGGAACCACATCTCTGTTGCTTCCAATCTCTTCCTAATTTGTTCATTTATATTCCAAGATTCGCAGCCATACTTTGAAAATAACCAGCGCTCTGGTGAAGGGACCTACGACCGCAATTCTCAATTCCGCTCACCGCGTTTGAAACACAGCTGTGGGTGATTTAGAAGCAGACCAGCGTGCCCTGGTTTTCATACAATGGTATGTGTGCCGGTCGTTCAAACAACAATGGCAAACTACTGAACGTAAACTTGTCAAGAAATCACAAACAACCAAAATATGCTGCGGTTGACTGCGACGTCCTGTTAAGGATATGCAATTATCTTTTTAACACTGATACATCTTATCAAGCAGGAGTGTTTTATTTTTATTATTAAATACTTATCGTAGCTTGCTTGCTTGTGTTCGCTGGCTGTGATCTCCAACGTGAAGCTTGTATGTCGGATGAAGGCATCCTGTTGTCCAACATCAGTGTGATGTCATACAGGACCTGAGATTTGCGTGAGTATCCGTTGTCCCATGTCTGACTTATTGGTGTGCGGACTGGCGGTTCCTCGCCGTGCAGGCAGACACTCTCCGTCTTCGGAGGAATCAACGATCCTACTGACTTCAGCCAGGACCCCGAAGGGACCTGTTTCCCGGGACGCTCTTCGAGGACGCGTCAATAGGTCTTGGTCAGTATAGAACCCAGCCCTGGTGCCTTGGAAACACCTCTGCGTCCTATTCATCATAGCGTTCAAGGTGATGCCAACGTAATATTGAAACCAGAAAATTACACGCGAAGCAGAGGCGGCCGGATGATATTGACTTCAGTATTCACCTAGTGTTGATTGCTCTATACAACTATCTGGTTATCACCACTTTACATTTTTGCTTTTTTCAAAAGGCCACTCAGGGAAATGAAAAAAGGACTTTTCCGTACTGATTTAAGTTCAGTTGAGATGTGTTTATATGAGTTGAGTTGAGTTGTGTTATGCTGAGTTGAGCTGAGCTGAGTTGTGTTGAGCTAAATTGAGCTGAGTTCCGTTTAGTTGAGTTGTGTTGAGTTGAATTGTGCTATGCTGAGATGAGCTGAGTTGAGCTGAGTTGAGTTGTATTGAGCTGAGGTGAGTTGAGTTGAGTTGAGCTGAGTTGACCTGAGCTGAGCTGAGCTGAGATGTGTTGAGTTGAGTTGAGATGAGCTGAGATATGTTGACTTGAGTTGTGTTCTGTTGTGTTGAGATGACTTGAGTTCAACTGTATTCAGATGAGTTGAGCTGAGTTGAGTTAAGTTGAGTCAAGAACCGACATCACAGCACTCGGGGCATTCCCATAGGGCTCCGTCCTTATGTTCAACAACCAGCGAAGAGTCCCAATGCTAATGGTACCAGCTGCAATTTGAATATGTGTCCGTCGGCCTTTCCTCGGATATCTTAAGTATCGACCAGATCCTCTGGCCACTCCATGTCGCGCCATTCTCCCCACGCTATGATGGTCTATCCGTTCTTCTACACTCTACTCATGATCCCAAGTTGTCCTGCCCACTTCTGCCTTATCGTGCACCAGTACCCCATCCACAGGCACACACCCAGCCAATCTCTCCGTCTGCTTATGCCCCAACACACCAGCGTGCTTGGGGGGAAAGATCCAATGAATGTTCCATATCTTAGATTTGTTTTTGTTTTTCAATTTGTTTTTCATTTGAAGCCTACCACTCTGCACGAAGCATATTTGTCCTCTCCCTTCTCAGTATGCTCTGTAAGATTGTTACTACATGTGTGTGCTGTTTTTTTTCACCAGCTAGCGGGAAGCCGCAGTGACTCGCTCCATCTCCATTCTCAGTTTATATGTTGCAGTATCATATGCCAGGCGCTTCTACACTAAATACTGTCCATTAACCTTCGTTATGAACTCAAGGGTGCTTCGTGTGCCTCTTAGCACAGTCATCAGTGTTTTTTTTTTTTTATGTTGCAGATCCCTCACAGGAAGTTGCAGTTAATGTCAACATTTTTCAGCTGCTGTTGATGTACTAGGCAAGATTACGCTCAGTAGTTTGCCATTTGCTTTCTGAGCGACCGGCTCACATACCCCGTAAGTTACCAATGCAGCGAGAACTGCTACCGATTCTCGCGCAGGTTACGCTACTCAAGAGAATATACGGGGTTACGAAGAAAGACGTTAACCCCTAGACCAATGAGACCGACATTATAGATGCTTAAATAACCTGGGCGCGAATTGTAGTGACCGAATTGTTGCATCTTTTCGGTACTTAACACGAACTCACAATTGATGGGAAAGATCTTGGGATAATAAAGAATATATATTGGGATAATAAAGAATATATATTGGGATAATAAAGAACATATTTGTACAGACCAAATGGAAGAAGTGGAAGACGCCGTCCATGTAAAAGATAGACAGAAAGAATAACAGAATCCATAGGAATCTCGATACACGATGTCTGCCGCTGTTTATGCTTCACCTCGACACCGCAAGGTACAAGGGGAACAAGATGAGATGAGATGATGAGATGAGATGATGAGATGAGATATTTGGGAGCAAGAATCTGGCATCAGGCGTGGAGGAGAAGTTCATGAATTTACAAGTAAAGGTGTCGACATTTTAATCATATTTTGAGGCAAGAAACATTGGAACAAGTTGTGACAACCATAACGATTTGTAGAGAGAGGGAAGGAGAGAGAGAGAGAGAGAGAGAGAGAGAGAGAGAGAGAGAGAGAGAGAGAGAGAGAATAGAAAGACAGAGATGAGGAGAGAGATATAGAGATAGACATATGGAGAGAAAGACAGACAAAGAAAGATAGGAAGAGAGATACAGACAGAAAGAGAAAGAGAGAGAGAGAGATAGGGAGAGAGAGATATGGAG
>OY992881.1:117115535-117153035 GCA_963921405.1 Cepaea hortensis
ACTACTACTACTACTACTACTACTACTACTACTACTACTACTACTACTACTACTACTACTACTACTACTACTACTACTACTACTACTACTACTACTACTACTACTACTACTACTACTACTACTACTACTACTACTACTACTACTACTACTACTACTACTACTACTACTACTACTACTACTACTACTACTACTACTACTACTACTACTACTACTACTACTACTACTACTACTACTACTACTACTACTACTACTACTACTACTACTACTACTACTACTACTACTACTACTACTACTACTACTACTACTACTACTACTACTACTACTACTACTACTACTACTACTACTACTACTACTACTACTACTACTACTACTACTACTACTACTACTACTACTACTACTACTACTACTACTACTACTACTACTACTACTACTACTACTACTACTACTACTACTACTACTACTACTACTACTACTACTACTACTACTACTACTACTACTACTACTACTACTACTACTACTACTACTACTACTACTACTACTACTACTACTACTACTACTACTACTACTACTACTACTACTACTACTACTACTACTACTACTACTACTACTACTACTACTACTACTACTACTACTACTACTACTACTACTACTACTACTACTACTACTACTACTACTACTACTACTACTACTACTACTACTACTACTACTACTACTACTACTACTACTACTACTACTACTACTACTACTACTACTACTACTACTACTACTACTACTACTACTACTACTACTACTACTACTACTACTACTACTACTACTACTACTACTACTACTACTACTACTACTACTACTACTACTACTACTACTACTACTACTACTACTACTACTACTACTACTACTACTACTACTACTACTACTACTACTACTACTACTACTACTACTACTACTACTACTACTACTACTACTACTACTACTACTACTACTACTACTACTACTACTACTACTACTACTACTACTACTACTACTACTACTACTACTACTACTACTACTACTACTACTACTACTACTACTACTACTACTACTACTACTACTACTACTACTACTACTACTACTACTACTACTACTACTACTACTACTACTACTACTACTACTACTACTACTACTACTACTACTACTACTACTACTACTACTACTACTACTACTACTACTACTACTACTACTACTACTACTACTACTACTACTACTACTACTACTACTACTACTACTACTACTACTACTACTACTACTACTACTACTACTACTACTACTACTACTACTACTACTACTACTACTACTACTACTACTACTACTACTACTACTACTACTACTACTACTACTACTACTACTACTACTACTACTACTACTACTACTACTACTACTACTACTACTACTACTACTACTACTACTACTACTACTACTACTACTACTACTACTACTACTACTACTACTACTACTACTACTACTACTACTACTACTACTACTACTACTACTACTACTACTACTACTACTACTACTACTACTACTACTACTACTACTACTACTACTACTACTACTACTACTACTACTACTACTACTACTACTACTACTACTACTACTACTACTACTACTACTACTACTACTACTACTACTACTACTACTACTACTACTACTACTACTACTACTACTACTACTACTACTACTACTACTACTACTACTACTACTACTACTACTACTACTACTACTACTACTACTACTACTACTACTACTACTACTACTACTACTACTACTACTGTCAGCGACTTGTGCGCTGCAGATTATCAAGACTCCGCTACTTTCGCACCGCACGAAATAACAACTCGTGGCATTTGCGAAAGGAATGCAATTTATTCAGAGCCGACATTTAAATGGCTCTACGAGCGTTGTACTTCATCATCAGCATACAACAGGAATGCATTGACATGATGATAGATGATGCTAGTATTTCACAATCTAAATGAACAGCCCTATGTTTGCCTATGGCCTAGAAAGCTATCGCATTGGTCAAGGATACGTCTGCTCTCTCTACCGTCTCCAGTCAGTCTGTCCCCACGCTACACATTGCGTGGACAAGCACGGACACTTTACTCTCCGTGCAGTAGCCCTTATTGCGTGCATGGTCTTGCCAGCACGCTGGCTGGTGAGTTCGAGTAACCCGCCATATCACGGTTACTCGCAAGGACCAGCTACCCAATTGCTTGGGGAAAGCCCTCGCTCATCTGTACTCATCGACCTCTGGTCTGACACAAATGTGTCTCCTTTTGAGGCTATTAATAGTACTCGGTGTCTCTCTTCTGTCCGGTGTCTCCCTACTAGCCTAGTGTTAACTCATTACTTCTGTAAGCCCTTATTGGGGATGCTGACAGGGTCCCCTCCTCTTCGCGAAGTGTTACTTCTCTTTTTCTCATGTTTGTAACACTTCTGGTCACAAAAGAAAAATTGGTTGTCCCCAATTTTGTCAGATCTCCAATAAGTATAGAACTTTCTAGTTTGGGGATAGAACAATATCTTCTACCTTCATTCACAGTGTTCTATCTTTTCACTTGGCTAATTCAGTAGCTCATGTTTCAGTATCGTTGGTTCTATAGATATCTTTGGGATAGGTAGTGAACCGGAAACCGTTGTCTTATGACTTATGTCCTGGCTTCTGTCGTTTGACCCTATGTCTTTTGACTTTCACCTATTGACTTCCGTCTTGACCTGTTCCTCCAATTGCCCGAAATAACAACCCACACACAAGTTGACTCTATTATGAGTACAACACATGGGCACCAAGTGTTCATGTTCCCATTATTATCCCCTCCAACTCTATACACACAGCTCTACTGTTCACCTTCTTGCTTCCGCATGTGAAAAAGTTATATTCACTGTTACATTTAGGTTTTAATAATTTATCGTGTCCCCTGATTTTAGAGTTATCGTTCTTTGGATTTCATGGTGTGTGCATCTTTTCTGTGTTCGTTTTCCTGTTTGTTTGCGTGTTTTCTAATAAACTAAAGTGTACTTAACTATCTAACATGTGTATGCGTTAGTGTACTAAATTTGTGTGTTCTTTCGAGCGCCGCAAATCGGTTTATTGTGGTTAAAAACGTTCGTTATTATTATTTGTGACCACAATTCCGCTTTCTGAAGCTCAAAGTACATTCCCTATATACTGTACTAAAGTATGGATGTAACACACTTATAAAAACTCAACAACACACTGGTTACACAGATGACACAGACAAGTCAAATAAGAAGTTTGCAGCGGTGAAAAAAAAAATCCTTCCGCTGTCTTTCTCTCTCGCTCCCTTTCTTTCAATGTTTACTACGTTTTTGCATTCTCCCCTCGCATTTATTCTTCTTGCATACATCTTTCATTCACTTTCATACTGTTCTTTCACTCAACCATTTTCTCGTCATTAAAATATGTTTTATAGCATCAAATACATAAACATTATATATATACACAATAAACGAATGGCTGAATTTTAACAGTAATCACGCCAAATGACTGTGCGTTTTGTTTGCACGTGTCATGTCTGTACATAAATATACAAAGTGATGAGGATGGTTTGTTACCGATCCTGTCATCGTAACTTACTAATAATTTGGTGTGCTGACCTAAATTACCCTAAAGGGAAATAATCTAATACTACTTTCATTTAAGAAAAATGGGTTAATTACCTTAAAGTATTATTTATGAAAAAGATGATATTAATTCCTAAATGGTTGGGTTAGTTTGGAAATGATATTTTAAATAAATGGATGTATAAATGATTATAATTATATGGTAATAAACTAATATAATATCTAACAATTGTATTTCTATAAATGATGTTCTAATAAATGGGTTATTAATTAAATGATGGTGATTTCTAAATAAGCAATAAGAACATAAAGTTATATATGCATTTAAACAATTTGCAATAGAATAAATAACCGAAAAATGAAGTTATAGATACTGTTAATAAAATAATAATGTACATATATCAAAGTTACCTTTCTATATCTAACTACACTAAGACGAAGTCCTCCTCTGCGTTGTGAAGATGGAGCAATCCTCTTTGTAGACTATTATAACATAGTTCATTCTGCCAAAGTTTCTTATGCTCTCCTAGAAGGATAGTGTATTAATATAGTTGCCTACTACATTATGTAGGTTCGTAGCTAACCCTGTAATGTCATTCGGGGTCTAGCCTGGGTTCACTGTCTTATTGGCTTTGGTTCATATATACTGACCCATGTGTGTATCAGCGCCTGTTGATTCTGCGTCTGTTCGTTACACTTCTTATTGCACTGTTATAATCACACAAATTATATGTCTGGCGATGCTAACGCACTTACGACATGTTTTAATCACCACATACGGCACTGAGTTATGTATCATTACAGTGTCAATGTTTCTGGTGGTGTATGGTCGATCCCTTCCTGCAACTCAGGTATTTCAATGGATGATGGACGACTCAAAATGTCTGCAATCGTATTTAATCTCCCTTTTAAGTGCTGAATAGTAAAATTTTAATTTTGAAGAATTAAAGCCCACCAGTAAATTCTATTGTTGGTAGGATGTCCAGATTGTATCACAGACAATGGAGAGTTATCGGATTGGATTACAAACTGTGCTCCTGCCAAAATCGGTGAAACTTTCTCACGCAATAGATCAAACTAAGGCCTTCCAATTCTGATGCTGAGTATCTTCCTTCAGCCGGAGTAATCTTGCGACTTACGTACATTACGGGGTGGAACGTCCCGTCGTAGAACTGTCCTAGTATTCCAGATATGGATATGGCACTCGCATCTGTGCGTAAGAAATAAGTGAGTTTTGGATTAGGCATACGAAGGATAGGTGGAACGCTGAAAAAATGTTTCAATTTCGATAACGCACTAATTAATCGTGCATCTTTTACAGATAACTTAGCCGAAGCTTTTAAGATGTTAGAAAAAACACTGGTGATTTCCCCCCAGGTTTGGAATGAATTTACTATAGTAGTTTCGGACCTGTTTCTTGGTCGTTGGCATTGTCAAATTCAAAATCTTAGTGATGATTCTGTCATCAGTTTTCAATTGGCCCCTGCAGATGGTATGACCCAGGAAGTCAATTTGTTCCATGCCCAACTCTACTTTGGACGGCTTCGCTGTGAGTCCACACAATCTCAACCTGTCGAAGACTTGTCGACGTTTCAGTAGGTGTTTTGTTCCGTCTTTCGTCTGACTGCATATGTTATTTATATATGTCGAGATATTCGTCGCAGTTGCGTTTACTGTAGGAACTGGTAGTTCTGTAACAGTAAAGGGAGTAGCTTAGGAGTAAAGAGTTAAGGAATGCTGCGCATTCCTTGACTAGTGGGAAAACCATAGCTAGTGAACGTGGGTGCACGAATGAAGAAGTGTATCTAGGCTGGCACACACGTCACTTGGGGCCCAGCTAGCAGGGAGTTAGGAAAACATGTAAACATCCGAATTTGAGCATAACATCATGATGCTGTAGTTGAACGATTCGACAAATAAAGAATGATCTAAACAACGCGGAGTCTTGTGTGCTGTACGATCATCACGTGCCTTCTAACCTGTGTGTGTAACATCTCTACACTATAATACAGGTTGATTTGGTGCCTTTGACCTCAAGAAATATGGGATGTCGTGGAGAGAGTTACCGCCATGAAAGATTCTTGTGTCTGGGCGTCTGGAGAAGGAAGTATTAGAACAACTTATAAAACAAAATCAGGATGTGTTTGCAATTAATGATTTGGAATTGGGAAAGACAAAAACAGTTACAATGGAAATAGATACGGGAGACCATCCACCAATTAGTTTAAAACCATATAGAACTCCATTAAGAAATAGAGAAGTCGTAGAAAAGGCAATAGAAGATATGTTGAAAGCAGGCATAATAACAAGATCAAAATCAGAATGGTCATCTCCGGTCGTCATAGTAGCCAAATCTGATGGTTCTAACAGGTTCTGTTGCGACTACAGGGCGTTGAACAAAATTACTAAGAATGTAGCGTACCCATTGCCGGTGATTGATGATATTTTGGGGTTACTTAATGGCTCTACATATTTCACAACGCTGGATGCAAGGGCAGGATTTTGGTGTATTCCGATGTCGAAGGACGCGCAAAAGAAAAGTGCCTTTTGTACTCATATGGGTTCTTACGAATTCTTACGTATGCCATTCGGTCTCAAAAATGCACCGTCTCACTATATGTTCTTAATAAATGAAGTACTAGACGGTATGCAAAATTTTGCCCTGGCCTATATAGATGACATATTGATATTTACGAAAGGGAATGTGGAGAATCATTTGAAACATATTAGACTAGTATTTGACAGATTAAGAAGGCATGACGTTAAATTAAAGCTTAGTAAGTGCCAGTTTTTAAAGACAGAAACAAAATATTTAGGCTATATAATAAATAGGGAAGGTATTAAACCAGACCAGGACAAGATAAAGGTTATTAAAGAATTACCTCCTCCAACTAATGTTAAGGAAGTGCGTGCGTTTATAGGTACGTGTGCGTATTATAGAAGGTTTGTACCAGCATTTTCAAGGATAGCAATACCTATTACGAATTTAACGGGAAAATACGCTAGATTTAAGTGGGATGATGAGTGTCAAAAAGCGTTCGAACTTTTAAAAGATAGCTTAACAGTGGTACCATTATTGACACATCCAGACTTGAATAAACAGCTAATACTATACACAGATGCTTCAGACAACGCAATAGGAGCATGTTTGGTTCAACCATATGAAGGAGAAGAATCTGGAATACCAGGGGTTAAAAATGAAAGACCAATCTATTTCTTGTCTCATAAACTCAGCAAGACTCAAAAGAAATGGCCGATTATTGAGAAAGAAGCATATGCTATACACTACGCTCTTCAAAAATTAAATTACTATTTACATAACGCCAATTTCATTATTAGAACTGACCACATGCCATTAAAGTCGATATTAGAAGCACCAATACAAAATAGGAAAATACAAACGTGGGCATTGAATTTACAGGGATACAATGCTAAGGTTGAATATGTTTCAGGGAAACATAATACATGCGCCGACCTTTTTTCTAGGATCCCATATACACAGTCGTCAGGAAACACGGAAGATGAAGCTGAACCAGAGATAGACGATCGAAACTGGCAAGTAAATATATTAGATTCTGCCATAATAAATAGGGAAGAATTTGAGAGTTTACCATCGGATCAAGAGTCTGAACCTAGAACAGAAGACCCACATTTAGAACAGTTTGATATGAAAACAGAACAAGAATTAGATCCAAAAATAGTACAGATAAAAAGAAAACTGAAAGAAACAGGGGAAAATAGTTTTAAAAGAAAGTTTGTAGAGTTACAAGAAGACAATCAATTATATTATATCAGTGAAAAAGGTGAAGGAGTAAGAAAATATATTCCGAAACATTTAGAACAAGAAGTCTTAAAGGCATATCACGATAATAATGGTCATTTTGGACGAGATAAGTTAGTGAAGGCTATTAGCAGTAAATATTACTGGCCGAATTTATTCAAAAGTGTATATGAATATGTTGAAGCGTGTGAAAAGTGTAGGTTAAGAAACATGAAGATAATCAAATGTCCTTTACAAGATACCGATATTCCTCAATTTCCAATGCAGAAAGTAAGTTTGGATATTTCAGGTCCTCATCCAAAAACATTATCGGGAAATGTATACCTACTACATATAGTTGATTCATATAGTCTCTGGCCAGAAGTTTATCCAATTCCAGACAAAAGTGCTGATTCAGTTATTAATATGCTTTTACAAGAATTTATACCAAGGTTTGGGTGTCCACAAATAATACTTACAGACAATGGGAAAGAATTTGTAAATAGAAAGTTTGAAAAATTGGTAAAAGATTTGAATATAAAACACATTAGGACTTCATATTACAGACCAACTTCTAATGCTAAAAATGAGAGACAACATAGAACACTATACAATATTCTAGCGAAAAATGTAGAAGAACACGATATGGATTGGGATCTTTATTTGGGGATAGCATTAGCGGCGATACGTACACACGAAAATGAAGGAACAGGTTTCTCACCATTTTACTTAGTACATGGGAGAGAACCAATATTGCCAATTGATAATTTATTAAAGCCTAGGAGAAAATATCTGGGGGAAGATTTTCAGGAA
Organism: Cepaea hortensis; assembly: GCA_963921405.1. NCBI lineage: Eukaryota > Metazoa > Mollusca > Gastropoda > Stylommatophora > Helicidae > Cepaea > Cepaea hortensis. The sequence continues at coordinate 117,123,730 of OY992881.1, forward strand.
ACAAGGTTGCAAGAGATGCACAAAGCACATGTTCGTTTAAGAAATAATATAATTAAGGCTAGAGAAAGACAGAAGAAATACGCAAATAAAAATGCACACTTACAAGAGTTCAACATAGGTGATAGGGTGTATTACAAAAAACATAGAAAAAACTCTAAGTTTGATGCTCATTGGGTCCCAGGATACTATATTTTAGAAAAAAAGGGTCCAGTGTCATATACTATTAAGAATCAAATTTCAGGGCATGTTGCATGTTCACATGTAGAGCACTTAAGGCGGGATAATGAGGAAAGGGATGCAGAGAATAGTAATAATAATTATTGTTCCGAAGAAATATTGTCAGGTGGACAGATTGTCAGACAATCGGTATATCCAATACCTATAGAGAATGGGAAACAAGTGACAACAGCATCTACTACAGCTGAACAAGAAGAAACAGTACCAAAAACAGTTATGACGGAGGAAAATAACATGTATGACGATTATATTAGCGAAGAATCAGTCAAAGAAAAAATAGAACCTCCATTTATGAATACAAGACAGGCTGTAAAAAGAAAGTTAGATAGTCAGAAAGAAAAAGAAATTAAGAGGCAAAGGAAACTTAGAGTGAGTTCTTCAAGTGGTGAAGATATGCCATTATTTGAAAATTTCTTGAGACGGCAAGACAGGAAAATTAGATTGGATTTAGAAAGGAAGAAATTAGCGGTTGCTAGTAATGGATATACAGATGGGGAAGAAGAAATGGATGAAAAGTCAGAAACTGATGAAGAAGCTGATATGAAAGAAGATAGCTCTCCTCGGGAGGATAGCGACATTGATGTAGATATTGCAATTATAGAAAAAAATTTGAAGTTATTAAGAAAATGGAGAAGAGATAGATAAATAGCCTGGTAGAATATTCTGCAGATGGCAGATAGAAGAAGAAGTTAGACACGATATTTGTGCGTTTACAAAGAAGATGGTTGGTAAATAACTTAAGCAAGAGTTGTTGGGAGGAATATACATAATATGGTAATAACTTGAGACTTATTGGTATATGTTTTGTGATCATGTTGGTTTTTAAATGAAGTGTGGAGTTTTTCTTAAACGGAAAACAATTATTGAGTAGTCATAAAATGGTCTTGCATTTCCTTATATATGTTTAATTTGATTAATGTGTGGGGATAAATATGATGTCAAAGAATGAGGGGGTTGATATGGTTTAGTCAATTGTTTGGACTTCAATGGTGTTTTATGAAATGTGAAGAATAAGTTAACTTAGCTGGTTATTTTTACAATGTTTTGGTTTTATTGAGTTACCCTGAGTGTGTTTAAAATGATTATTGGTTGGACGTTCAGTTAGAAGAAACAGATGACTTAAAGTAGTTGAGTCGTTTAACGTATATAACGTTTATAAATAGAAGTTGAGGGTGAAACATGATGGAGTTAAGGGGGAAGAAGTAGTGGTTAGGGAAGTGACTCAATATGTTGTAATGGAGGAGTATGTTGATATTATTGGGTTCGCAATGTAAATGTTTGGGTTAAAAATAGGAGCTGGGTTGAACAGCGTTTAATGGGAAAATAAGGGGGGAATGCCAGCTTGAGTTTTGGCATTTAAATATGTTGGAAGAAGAAGACTGTATGTAACAGTATACTAATAATTTGGAGTTTTTTTTTGAAGGAATGGTAAACTTGAACTTGACGAGTTGAAGGATACAAAAGCTGGTAGTTTTGGATTAACATATTTTTTTGATAATAACGATTATTATTGACGGAAACTGAAGATAAATTTTGAAACTTTATTTTTATAAAGTTTTGAGAATGTATGGGAAGAGAAAGGTGATTACTTCTTACTTTTTCCTTACTTTTTCTTATTTATTTTAGGTGCGCACCTACCAAATCTAACCTACCCAATCTAACTATTTTTTCTGTCTATCCTAGAATAGCGAGAGTGTGAGAATGTGAATAAGGGAGAATTAAAAGATAAGGGGAATATCTTCAGTTTTGTCAATCATAATTTAGATGGACACTTTAAATTTAAAAGCGGTTCGCTTATGGAGAATTTTATGGAGAGTTTTGTAGCGAGTTTTCTAGAGAACTTTATAACGAGTTTTGTAGCGAGTTTTCTAGAGAACTTTATAACGAGTTTTGTAGAGGGTTTCGGTATTATTGTCTCTGGTTAGCAATTGGCTATGATGAGATAGGAGAATGAGAATTGAGTTAGGAATTATATGGAATTGTTGTTAATTGTGGTATAGAGATGTATAGTTAAGTGCTTAAGAGTTGGGGTTGAGATTTTTTCATGGAAAAATTCTCTTTGAAGAAGGGGAGGTATATGTAACAGTAAAGGGAGTAGCTTAGGAGTAAAGAGTTAAGGAATGCTGCGCATTCCTTGACTAGTGGGAAAACCATAGCTAGTGAACGTGGGTGCACGAATGAAGAAGTGTATCTAGGCTGGCACACACGTCACTTGGGGCCCAGCTAGCAGGGAGTTAGGAAAACATGTAAACATCCGAATTTGAGCATAACATCATGATGCTGTAGTTGAACGATTCGACAAATAAAGAAAGATCTAAACAACGCGGAGTCTTGTGTGCTGTACGATCATCACGTGCCTTCTAACCTGTGTGTGTAACATCTCTACACTATAATAGTTCCATCTCGTCCAATACTGTTGTGCTACTAGTTGTGTGTGCTGTTATCTGGCTAAGTGTTTTTGCGTTGTCGCTGTTGTGTGTCTCCCTACCTAGTGAAGTTGAGTTATGTATGTCTGTCGTCTCATTGCTTGGTGTTGGTGCAAGCTGTTCGTCTGTCTGTTGTACTTGTTGTGAAACGTATGGTTTCAGGATGTTGATATGAAATATCTCTAAGTGTTGTTTTATCGATATTTCATGATCCGCATCTGATATTTTGAGTTCAACGTTGAGAGGCCCTTGGCAACGTGTTAGTACCATATTATGTTTATCAGTTAGTTGAATCACAACCTTTTGGTTTGGTTTAAGGTGAATCGTTTTAGTACACTTGTTTGGATAGTTATGGTTTCCATTACTCGAAACCTGCGTTAGGGGTCCAGTAATATCGACCGCTATACTCTCAAGTGGTCTAGATGCTATCACTGACCGTTGCACTTCGGCCTTTACATGCTTTTTCTTTCGTACACGATGTTGACACACAGTACAAGAGCGACAGAAAGATTTTATGTCCGAACAAAATTTCGGCTAGTAAAATTGTGATAGAATTCTGACTCGCGTTTTATGATAGCCCAAATGTTCAGCAAACGGTGGTGAATGTGCGATTTTTAGCACCTTTTGTCGGTATGTTACAGGTAACACCGTCTGCTGAATTTCATGGTTATTATATGTGTAATAACGCATGAGAATTCCGTTAACCTTTTTAAAGTACCAGGAAGAATTTTTAGAAACTTTCTTTCGCTCACACAACAAGTTAAAATACGGTGTGAGTGTTTGGTCGGTGCTTTGTGCCTCGCTCAACTTTTGGCGAGTATTGTTGGTATCTGCATCACTTGGTGTTAGTAGCTGTAGTGTTTCATTTTGTAAGTCAGTATAACTTGTTTCTGTATCTGACTTAGTTACAGCGTTGACCATGTGTGTTTCATTCCAGGCTTTTATGTTGTCGTCTGTACATTCTTTCAATGCATCAAGACATCCTAAAATAAGATCTGTACAAGGATCTTGGAGGATAGCGCACGTAAATGTGCCGGTAAGGAACGGGGTATTGATATGCGCTTTTGCCAGTGGATATTTCTCGATGGATCCCGAGAAAGTACGGCATTTGACAAATTCACCCGTATAAACTTCTGTTCTAGCAAGTTCTCTCCTTAACCCCAGTGTAGTGCTGCCGCTATCAACTAAGCATTGGCATGGTTGCCCATTGACCAGTGCATCGTAGAACTTAAGGTTACCTCTGGAGGCACATACTGCATTAGCTTCTTCATTTGAACATGATATTATGTGTCCACATTTCAATCTCCCCTCCGCATGAAACTGCTGGCATACTTTACATGTTTTAAAGTCTAAAATATCGGTTACTGATGATACACTATGACATTCATTAATTGGCAATACATTGACAAGTTCGGGCTCTATGTCACTCTCATCGTCTGATGATGTATCGACGAGGGCTGCGTTGTTTGCCTTCATTCTCTGTCACCCAAGACATTTATTGCTATAGTGGCCATAACTTGAACAAAAATAACATTTTACAGCACGTTTAAACGATGATCTTTTGCTTTCTTGCTTACTTATCACTTGTTCTAGGTGTGACGGATATGTGGGGTTCTCATCACACATCGAATAAGTTGGGTGAAAAAGATTGCAATACTTACATCGAGGTGGTTTCTGATATGGTTTGTCCTTCTTACTGTAGTCTTTCTGTTTGTAGGATCTATTAGGGACTCTATTTGCAAAAGCTGTAATTTCTGTGTCATATGATGTAGTTTTAAATATGTCCCGATTAGAGGAAAAATAAGCTGACCCCCGTTTCTCTAATTGTTGAATGGAATCAATATCTGACTGTTGTAAGAACTTTGCAAAAGGGGTGGGAACAGTAGAAACGACTTTGTCCATTACCATCAGCTCTTCTAGTTTTTCATAGCTGTTACCTACTTTAGCTGCTCTAGTCCACTTTTTAAATATGCTCTGCACGTTAGAAATGTAATCTAAGAAGGTTTCAGTTGCTTTTGGCTTAATTTGTGAGAATTGAATTTGGTACCCAGTAGCGTCCAAAAGAAAATGTTGCATTATCCTATCGTGTATGTATTGATAATTGTTTCTAAGCTCTGTAGGTATGGATTCTATTACTTTTAAAGGCTCCCCACTCAGGTTCCTCATGTAAATCATTGCCCAATCCTCTAAAGGTATTTTCTGTGTTTTTAGTTGGAACTCTATGTTTTCAGTCCATGCGCTGATTGAATCACCTACACTGTATGGTTTGATAAGGCCCTTGTACTTACTAAATTTGTTCTGTTCTTCTTGGCTCTTTTGTTTGCTAGAGGCTATTTGTACGTTAGAATCTACCTCCATTTCTTTCATCTTTAGTTTTGTTTCTGAATCTACCTGTATTTGCTTTTCTTTGGTGGCATGTTCTAAGTCTAACTGTCTCTGTTTGATAGCTTGATCCGACTCTAATTGTTTCTGTTTGGTAGCCTCCTCGATCTCTTTCATTTCTTTTTGATGTTGCCTTTCTAATGCTCTTTCATCTCTGTCAAGAGCAGCCTTTCTTTCTGTTTCTTCTTTCTGTAGCGCAGCCTTCTTTTCCATTCTAGCTATTTCTTCTTTATACTTTTGATCCGCCCATTTTTCTAGCTTATCTCCAGTGTGGCCCATTGCGATGCCCGCCTGGATACATTCATTCAGTGACGCCATTTTGTGGCGTAATGTTAGTTCAAAATGATAATATAGTAATATTCATACAATAGTTTATAATAATGTGTTAGTAAGTGTACATCCTTTTACTGAAAAAGAAGATGCATGATTAAGTTAGAGCATACCAAAATATTCGGAAAATATACTCATCTAATTCTTTGGAAAGTACGGTACAGGGATGTTCCACCGCTATATTTCACACTTACACACTGGTTTGACTTGATCACACAAGGGCTGCTTCTGGTTAGTAGAGCAGCAAAAATTAGATACAGGCTTACGTTGTCAATACAAGCTCTTATTTCATTATATTTTATCAAATATTTAATATTTCATCAAGTTGTCAATACCGCTCACATTTCATGCGAATGATGAATGAAAATGTGATAAATAGTGATAAATGGTATTAATGGATGAATGATATGATCGTCTGAATGATTGTTAGATGATAAGTGAGATGATTAGTCGTATGGCCGTCGATGTCGTCTTGTCTTCGTTGTTTGACTCTGGTGTAACTTCGTTCTAGGCTGCCGTTCGTCGCTAATCTATTTACTGCTTTCGTAGAATGGTGACATTGATGGCTGTATCACATGCAATGTAATGTACACGGTGATTACGATGGTAATGTCACTGATGATTTTATACATTTCAATTGTTTTTAGTATAACGCACTGTAGCGATTCAATTTGCCTCAATTGTTGTTGACATTTCACAAATTGTTGATCGTAAAGTTTATCAGAACAAAAAATTTATTTATGGCATGTATAGAAACAAATTTGCATTACTTTGAAATATATCACAAAACACTAATGTTGAATCGTGCAATGAACTGATGTTGGTTCAGACTTTTGTACTATCAATCGATAGTTAGCGTTCGTTCAGTGGTTTACAGTACCACTTGCCTGCTGGCGTTAACTGTTCGTTGAATATTACAACAAATGCCTGCTCAGAAGCGTTGCTTCACTGTAATCTGACAGTAATTGTGCTGCTGGCGTTTGTTCGCTGTGTTCTGACACCAATTCGGGGTCTACTGGTGTTTATTCCCTGTGTTCTGACACCAATTCGCCGCTGGCGTTGATTCACTGACCATTCTGACAACAATTCGGGGTCTAGCCTGTCAGCGACTTGTGCGCTGCAGATAATAAAGACTCCGCTACTTTCGCACAGCACGAAATAACAACTCGTGGCATTTGCGAAAGGAATGCAATTTATTCAGAGCCGACTTTTAAATGGCTCTACGAGCGTTGTACTTTATCATCAACATACAACAGGAATGCATTGACATGATGATAGATGATGTTAGTTTTTCACAATCTAAATGAACAGCCCTATGTTTGCCTATGGCCTAGAAAGCTATCGCATTGTTCAAGTGTCATCAAGCGATGCTACAGGCATAACGGGATAAACTTCTCTCGCACCACACAAAAAGATTTGTCAGTCGTACGAGAGGAATTGATTACACATTTTATTGCCACTGGCTCTTTACATTACATAAATGCACAAAACTGTCTCTAATGAATCACACATGAATACACAGAATTTCATATCACTAGTCGTCCCTAGCCCTACTGCTAAATCTATCTACTCATCTAAAGAAATACGCATCGACGCTAAGCGATGTGTTCCCTACGAAGTCTGTCCCCAGTCTGACGATTCTCCGCGTGCTGATTACACAGTACGCGGAAGGACCTCGTGCGCACTTCGGCTTTTGCGTGCTACATCATTCAACACGCTTAGAGTAGTAGCCTACTCTTGAGTTCCATTCTAGTTCTCCGTGTCTATCACGTTGGCGTGATTATACCGTGACCAGAGTACTTACTCTCTGGTTGACACTTCCGTGTCTCATGAGAGAACTGTTTACAGTTCCCCTCCCTATCTACTTCCTACACCTACCCTGCCCTCATGTTGGGACACTGGGTTACCTCTACTCTACTTGAGGTAGACCACTCATTCAGGGTGGTCTTCCCTCCTATCTATTTCAGTCTTTGACACACACCCTCCCCTCCTGTGTTGCGTTACAAACTTTGACTCATGGTTGTGACGCAAGAGGTTTCTAAAAATTAGTGTATCTAATTTTTTTGTCAAAGACTACTGATAACTTGGTGCTGGATAACTCAATAGACCTCTACTGACTATTGTCACAATGTAGTATTACTTTACTTGGCTACTGGTGATCGCCACAAACTTGTCTGGTTGGCGTGAGCCCTCTTCTCAATCGCAATATTATATTTATTAGAGGTTTGTCTGAACCGGACCATTGTCTTATAAGACCTGCCCTCAAATAGCAAATTAACTCACTACCCATACAAAGTTGATTTTCTTAGGATCAACACACGAATTGCTTCATGTCCCCCATATAATATTTAACAACCCTTGCACAAGCTGTGTGCGACAGGCTTTACCTATCCCGCTTCCGCGTGTAAAGTTATCTTTCACTGTTAAGTTAGTGTTTCGTTGTCTATTGTGTCCCCTGACCCGGAGTTATCTTCCTTTGTTCTCAAAAAAATGTATGCACTTTACATGTTTGTTTTCCTGGTTGTTTGCGTGTTTGGATGTACCTAATACTATACTTTACCTTCTAACATGTGTGTCTGTCTATAATTTGTATGTAAGTTAGTTTTCAAGTGCCATAATCCGGTTAAATGTGGCCACCCCATATAATATTTAACAACCCTTGCACAAGCTGTGTGCGACAGGCTTTACCTATCCCGCTTCAGCGTGTAAAGTTATCTTTCACTGTTAAGTTAGTGTTTCGTTGTCTATTGTGTCCCCTGACCCGGAGTTATCTTCCTTTGTTCTCAAAAAAATGTATGCACTTTACATGTTTGTTTTCCTGGTTGTTTGCGTGTTTGGATGTACCTAATACTATACTTTACCTTCTAACATGTGTGTCTGTCTATAATTTGTATGTAAGTTAGTTTTCAAGTGCCATAATCCGGTTAAATGTGGCCACAAATAAGTGTATAACACTAATTCGTGACTACGTTTCCGTCTTATGAGACTTAAAATACTTTCCCTAAGGTCTAATGTAATTATGGCTAACACAAAACTACACACAACACATTCGAGACAGCATATTTCAACACTGAAAACAAACGCTTGACGCAGACAAATAATAAAAGTCGCGTTGAGCGGCAGAAAAAATCCGCTGGTTGTCTTCACTCTCCATTCTATATTTTCCATTTTCTCTCATTTTCACACTTCTGTCACACATCTTTTATTCTCCCAATTATTTAAATATCATGAAGTGACACTGTACAAGTTTGGCTCAGTTTGAAAAGAGTTGAGCTTAATGACTGTGCGTAACTTACTGCACGAGTCATGTATTTACAAAATATTTACATGGATGAAATAGGGTTGATAGTTTGTACCCTGATAATATTAAACACTACATTCTACTGAAATACTAATTCTAATTCTATAAATATATATATTCTAATTTGTTGCACAAAATTAACCTAATTTAAGGGAAGTAATCTAAGTAACTAAGAAAATGAAAATGATGTGAGATGAGTTATGTACCTTTCTGAAATGAGTAATGTGAAATGTAACAAAATTATAAATAATGGGTTATTTTAAAAAAAGAATGTTTTAATGTCTAAATGAAAAATTATGATTAATAATTTGAATATACATGGTGAAATGTATAATCCTTTTATCCTATAAGGTCTAAACTACTTTTAATTCTAAATGATGAGGTTGTTAAAGTGTTTATCAAGATGGAATGAAATAATGCGAAATGAAATGTACTAACTGGTACTGTTCCTATCTTAACTTTTTATCCTCGTCTTTAATTAGCTATTATTAAATTTAAAGTACTATCCTAAGTAAGTGGGTAAATTAGTGATTTATCTAAACTACAGAAAAAAAAATCTATTATATTCCCTAAATCTAATCTAAATCTATATTAAAGTAACTAATCTAACTATAATTTATCACTATATTAAAAACATGTTATAATACATATCACAATAAATAAATATATATACATGGTATTTAAATACCCCAGGATAGTGGTTGCCATAACGTTCAGAAATTGCTTTTGTTGGCACAGTTCATAGATACACAATTGTCCTGGGTATATTAAATTAAACTACACAGTCATACTTGTGTCTTATGGGTATTCTTCCACTCGTAGAGTCCGCTGGTGTCGTAGACATGTATATTCGTGTCTGTTATTTATGCATTGTTCTGACACTGTTCTTCCATGATTAACACAGGTGATTCACCGGAACACAAATGGAGCATAGTAAGTAACGAGCTGTCTATGTCCACACGGTGATTCACTTGTTCTTGGAGCACAGTTCTTATTCTGCTGTCTATGGACACATGGTAGTTCACTGTTCTTAGCACACAGTCCTGATCATGATGTCTATGTAATACATAGGATATTTTACACAGGATATTCTAAGTGTACTAAATTACATATCTTAGACTCAATCTTCATGTGGAGTATCAGGTATTTCTACCTCAGATGGTCGACTAAGGGTATCAGCCAGAATGTTGTCCCTACCCTTAATATGCTCTATACTAAAAGTATAGTTTTGTAATATTAACGACCACCTGTATATGCGGTCATTGCGATGTACCCCACTTTGTATGACCGTGATTGGGGAGTTGTCGGTCTGTACTACGAAGTGATTACCCGCTAGAAATCGATGTAACTTCCTTACTGAATAGATGAAACTTAGGGCTTCCAACTCTGATATGGAATATCTGGACTCAGTAGGTGTGATCTTGCGGCTCACGTAGCAAATTGGATGGAAGATGCCATCGTAAAACTGGCCTAGTACTGCAGCGATGGAAATCCTGCTGGCATCTGTCCTAAGATAATAAACGAGCCTAGGATTAGGCAAACGCAGGATTGGTACATTACTAAATAGGACTTTCAATTTTGACAATGCAGAAATTAATAATTCATCTTTGACATCTAATTTTACTGATGCTTTCAAAACATTTCAAAATACACTTGTGATTTCCGCTAAGTTCGGTATGAACTTACTATAATAATTTACTAAACCCAAAAGGCTCCTGACCTGCTTCTTTGTTGTAGGCATGGTCAGGTTCATAATTTTAGTAACAATTCTATTGTCAGTTTTTAGTTGTTCTTGTGAAATGACATGACCCAAAAAATCAATTTCTTGTAGGCCCAGTTCAACTTTGCTCGGTTTGACAGTGAGACCGAAGAGTCGCAACCTATCGAAGACATGTCTGAGTTTCAGTAAGTGTGTTGTCCAGTCATCTGTATGGACACAAATATCATCTATATATGTCACCGTATTCGTCACTCCATGTAGTAAATCTCTAGTTAAGCGTACGAAAGTGGCAGGAGCGTTACGAAGTCCGAAAGGAAGAAACCGCCACTCGTAAAGACCTAAAGATGTTGAGAATGCAGTAAGATGGATGGATTGAGTCTGCATAGGGACTGTCAACAACTCATGTTTCAGGCATCATCGGATTACTTCTCCCACACCATACAAGAAACTTGCAGTCGTGTGCGAGGAATGAAATGGTACATTTTATTGCCGTTGGCTCTTTACAATTGCAAAACAGTCGCTATCTAATCACACATAAAGTCACAATATTCTCTATCAATAGTTTTCCTAACCCCTATAGCTATTCTCTATCTACTAGGCTACATGAAAACACATATCTATTCTATACGATGTAAACACTACAGAGTCAGTCCCCAGTCTGACTTGCTTCACTCGCGTCGCTACACGCCTCGCGGAAGGACCTTCATACGCCCTTCGGCTCCCTGCGTGCTAGGTCAGTTAGCACGCCCCTATTAGCTGGCTTTGCTTTGAGTGCTAATCGTTGCTATCACGCAGGCGTGATTCTGTCGTGACCAGTAGTGCTAACTATCTGGTCAACGCCTTCGTGTGAGGACTAGTTAATAGTCCCCCTTTTCTATCATCTATCCTGCCCTGATCCCGGGCACTATCTTCCCTCAACTCTATCTGAGGTTGACCCCCACGTCCCGGTGGTGTTCTATCATGAGGCAGTCTTTGACAGGGACCTGCCAATATCCCTTAGTAAGGTCTAATTTAGAGAAGATTTTGGAGGTGGACATATCAAGAATAAGATCTTCGCAGGAAGGAATTGGTTTTGCGTCGATCTTAGTGACACTGTTGAATTTCCTATAGTCCACACAGAGACGAATTGTGGAGTCTTTTTTCTTGACCAAGACGATTGGAAAGGAGTACTCAGATGTAGATTTCTGGATGATTCCACTAGCTTCTAAATTAAGAATTTCCTTATTTAGACTTTCGCTGTTGCTAAGTGGGATAGAGTACGGCCTGCATTTGATAGGTTTAGAGTCCGAAAGAAGGATGGAGTGCTCGATTCTGTCCGTCCTACCTGGAATGTCGGAAAATATGTCCTTATACTCCGTTACTAATTCTAATGTCTGTCGTCGTTGCTCTTCTGTTAGTCCCTGTTCTAACCGTATACAATCTAATGTTGCAGTCTTGTCTACAATTGGAACAGGTAGTTCCATCCCGTCGTCGTCTACCTGATTCAGTACGGTTGTGGTGCTAAGTGCGTTTTCTGTATGCTCACTAGGTGTATGCATATCGTCGGCTTTGTCAGTCTCGCTAACTAGTGTAGTTGCGTTATGTATGTCCGTCGTCTCATCAATAGGTGTGGGTGCATTGTGTTCGTCTGTCTCTAGTTCTGTCTCTTGTCGTGAAAAGTAGGGTTTCAACATGTTGATATGAAATATCTTTAAGTGTCCGTTTATCGATATTTCATAATCGACATCTGAAATTTTTCGTACCACTTTGAATGGCCCTCGCCATGAGATCAATAATAAATTCCGTTTGTCTGGGAGTAAAAGCAGTTTTTCTTGATCTTGTTCAAGATTAATAGTCCTCGCACCTCTATTTGCGTATTGGCGGTAGATTTGACCTTTCCTCTCCAAAGTTGCCTTGGCTATGATACACGATTTCATAATTTTATCTCGTGTTTCTGTTACCATCTCATAAGGTGTTTTAGGGGTTGGAATTTCAATCGCATTAGTTACTAACTGATGGTAAATTGTTAGGGGTCCACGTGGGTTAGCCCCGTATACTAATTCAAACGGTGAGAAACCCGTGCTTGAATGGGGAATCTCCCGATAGGCGAACAGCACTGTTGGCAACAGTGTATCACATTCAGCTGGGTTTTCTGCTGTCACCTTAGCCAGCATATGCTTTAGGTCTCCGTTAATTTTCTCTACTATTCCATTGCTGGCTGGATGATAAGCTGTTGTAAAATGCTGTTTAATTCCTAACATTTTCGTAAGGGCTTGCGTTGCAGCCGATATGAATTGGGTTCCGCGATCGGATAAGATGGTACGTGGAAATCCGAATCGTGAGAACAAATGTAGAAATACATTGGCAATATCTTTGGAGGTGATGTAGTTCAAAGCTACTGCCTCAACCCACCTTGAACATAGGTCTACTAGCGTTAAGATGAAGCGATTTCCTTTGCTGGACACCTGGTTCAGGGGTCCAACAATATCCACCGCCACACTCTCGAATGGTCTAGAGGCCAGTGTTGTCGGTTGTAATTCATCTGTAGGATGTTTACCCTTACGTACTAGTTGTTGACAGACATTACATGAACGACAGAATACTTTTATGTCATGACAAAAACCCGGCCAGTAAAAATGAGCCTGAATTCTGGCCCTGGTTTTATCGTATGCAAGGTGACCAGCAAACGGTGACTCGTGTGCAATCTTTAGCAAAGTTTGGCGGTGTTGTACAGGTAACACCGTTTGCTGAATCTCATGGTTGCCAGTTGTATAATAACGAGTAAGAATACCATTATTAAGTCTAAAGAACCATGATGCGTTTTTTGTTAGTTTGGCTTTTTCTTTTAATAGTTTTAGATATGGAGACACACTTGGATCAGCTTTTTGCTGGTCTATGAACTTTTGTCTGGTGGTATCATCCGTGCTAGTTGGTGATAGCAACAGTAGTCTTTCCTCCTGTAGTGTGTCTTGGTGCTTAATAGTATCTGCTCTGGTTGTTGCATGAGCTGCATTTAATTTCTCCCATGCAGCTATTTCTTCGTTAGTGCAATGCTTCATTTGGGGTAAGCATCCCAAAATTAAATCAGTACAAGGGTTATCTAAAATAGCACATGTAAAGGTACCAGAAAGGAAAGGATTGTTAATACGGGCTCTTGCCAGTGGGTAAATTTCGATATTACCCGAAAAGGTTCGGCATTTGACTGAGTCACCTGTATAATCATTTGGATTCACCAGTTCCTTTCTAAGACCGATAAGAGTTCTCCCACTGTCAAGCAAACATTGGCATGGTATTTCGTTGACCAATGCATTGTGGAACACCAAATTGCCTCTGGAGGCTAATGCTGCATTTACACTCTCAGTGGAGAATGGTACTGTATGTCCACATTCTAATTTTCCGTCTGCATGAAATTGGTGACATCGTTCACAACTGTCAAAGCGTGAGCCCTATTCTCAATCGCAATATTATATTAATTAGAGGTATGTCTGAACCGGACCGTTGTCTTATAAGACCCGCCCTCAAATAGTAAATTAACTCACTACCCATACAAAGTTGACTTTCTGAAGGTCAACACATGAATTGCTTCATGTCCCCCATATAATATTAAACAACCATTACACAAGCTGTGAGCGACAGGCTTTACCTATCTCGCTTCCGCGTGTAAAGTCACATTTCACTGTTAAGTTAGTGTTTCGTTGTCTATTATGTCCCCTGACCCGAAGTTATCTCCCTTTGATCTAATAAAAGTATGCAATTTATATGTTTGTTTTTCTGGTTGTTTGTGTGTTTGGATGTAATTAAAAGTATACTCTAACCTCTAACATGTGTATCTAACTATCATGTGTATGTAAGTTAGTTTTTCAAGTGCCATAATTCATTTAACTGTGGTCACAAACATGTGTATAATACAAATCTGTGACTACGTTTCTGTCTTATGAGACTCAAAATACTTTCACTAAGATTCTAACCTAAACTACACAAAACACATTCATTACAACACACTTTCAACATTGAAACCAACATTTGACGGCAACAAAATTAAAAAGCTTTGTTGAGCGGCAGAAAAAATCCGCTGACTGTTCTCACTCTCTCTTGTATATTTTACATTTGCTCTTCCTTTCACACTTCTGTCACACATCTTTCACCTTCCCTTATGTCACACTTCTTTTACCTTCACTATTGGCACACATCTTTTACCCTCATTTCTGTCACACATCTTTCATCCTCATTTCTGTCATACTTCTTTCATCCTCATTTCTGTCACACATATTTCACCCTCACCTTTGTCACACATCTTTTACCTTCATTTCTGCCACATAACTTTCACTCTCATAGTTATTTAAAAACCTTGGAGTGACACTGTACAAGCTTGGCTCAGTTTGACAGAGTATAGCCTAATGACTGTGCATCAACCGTTGCACACGTCAAGTATTTACAACATATTTACATGTAAGAAAAAACGGGTTGATGGTTTGTACCCTGGTATTATTAATCACTCTATTCTAATGAAATATTACTCTAAATACTGACATACTAATACTAGTTCTATAAATATACATTTAATGCGTTGCCTATTTCTATCTGTCACATTAATCCTAAAATAAGCTTACATTACTCCTAATATTTATCTAATTTAAGGGATATACTTTACCTATGTGAAATGAAATTGATGTGAGATGAGTTATGTCTCTTTGTGAAATGGGTAATGTGAAATGTAATAAGTTACGTCCCTTTCTAAAATGGGTGATGTGAAATATAACATATTCTAACTAATGTTTTTAAATGAAACAAACTATATGATTGGTATTCTTATTCTATATGGTGTAACTGATGTATATTTAAGTGTATAATATTTCTATTCTATTATGGTGTAACCTAATCATACTAATAAATGATAACGTTTGTTAAATGGATTGGTTAAGATGGAATGAAATCAAATGAAATGAAACAAAGTGAAATATAATAAACTAAATGATACTATTCATATGTAAACTTCTTATAATTAGTTGTCATGTTTAAATTACTATCCTAATCTACTTTTAAAGCTACATAAATACGTAAATTAATAATCTATCTTCACTAAAATGAAAAAGTATTATATTATCTAAATCTAACTATAGATTAAAATGACATAATCTATCTATATTTTATCACTATATTAAAACCTTATGATACATATCACATTAAGTTTATATATACATGTTCTATAAATACTTCAGGTTAGTCGTTGCCATTAATGTTCAGAAACATGCTTTCATAGGCATAATATCTCTACAATTGTTCTGGGTATTTGAAATCCATTACACAGTCATATTTGCTCTATGGATATTGCACCTGTAGAGTTCGTTTGTAGACCACTGTTCTCGTGTCTGTATGTATATAATCATCTGACACTGTTTTTCTAACACAAGTACTTCACTGGAACATATTTGGAGCTTAGCAAGTAATAAGCTGTCCTAGTTCACAAAGTGATATATTTGTTCCCAGAGTAAAGTTCTTACTTTTGATGTCTACAGACACATAGCAGGTCAATGTTTTTGGTACTTAGTTCAGCACACAATATTCATGTATTTCTAACATATTTCACATAGAATATTTGACTGTACTAACTTAACATATATTACAATACAATTTTATGTGGAAATTTCTGGTATTGCTACATCAGATGGTCGACTAAGGGTATCAGCCAAGATGTTATCTTTCCCCTTAATATGTTCTATACTAAAGGTGTAATTTTGTAGTATTAGCGACCACCTGTATATTCGGTCATTTCGATGTACACCACTCTGCATGACCGTTATTGGGGAGTTGTCAGTCTGGACAATGAAGTGTACACCCGACAGAAATCGATGCAGCTTTCTCACCGCATAGATGACGCTTAGGGCTTCCAACTCGGATATGGAATATCTGGACTCGGTGGGTGTGATCTTACGGCTCACGTAGCAAATCGGATGGAAGATGCCCTCATAAAATTGGCCTAGTACTGCAGCGATGGAGATCCTGCTGGCATCTGTCCTAAGATAATAAACGAGCCTCGGATTAGGCAAGCGGAGGATTGGAACATTACTAAACAAAATTTTCAATTTTGACAATGCAGAAATTAATAATGCATCTTTAACATTGTCCTGTTCTTCCCCGAGAGGAGAGTGGGAATCAACAAGTACATCTTCAACTTATTATCTGTTGGGATTATTGCCTGACTTTAGTCTACCCTCCTCTCTTCTGTCTTCCCTTCCATATATCTAGTGGTTTCACTCTCTCTCTGTTATTCTCTCAACACATACTCCGACAACAGTTTCTTTCAACAATAAACAAAAGATTTATTAATAAAACTATGTCTGGTGTATGTATGGATTTTGTAAGTGTAGTTGATAGGGTGTTCTATGGTTGGTGTTAGAAAGAACTCTGCATGTCTATCAGCGGTGTGGCTTCTCGCCCATACATTCTTCAAGATCACAGGACAGCACATCAAACAGGACAGAGCTCACCCGGGATTATCCGTATGCTTGAATCTGATGGTAAATCCGTTATTGAATGAAACAAAAACTGTTCACCACTGAGTCACTGTACCGTAATAAAAGTCCCGTAAGTTTATGACTGCGCTCGAGTCTGTTTCATGACGGTGCATATCCAACATCGAAAAAACCACCACCTCGTCACAGTTATTCCTATTGTCTATAGATTAATATCAATGTCTCTAATTGTCTATTCTTTCTTCCTTTATTTGTACCATACGTATGTAGTTGTACATATCCCTGCCTGCCGCAGTTTAACCTCTTTTCCTTTTTAAGGGTTTTAGTGGTATGTTCGTTTGAGCATACAGTGTTCTGTATTTTTTTTCTTTATTTTATTCTTTCTTCATCTTAACCTTTTTTCTCAGGTTTGTTTGGTTCTCCGTATGTACTTTAGTTGTTTAATGTAGTACTCTTCATCCTGTCTCTGCTTTCACTAGGAGAGTAGAACCTGTGGATAAGTATAACAGATCCAGTGAGAAATGTCCGCCCCTTACTCCTACATATGCAAGTGTCCTTCTCCAGCCATAATGACAAGGCTTCCGAAGTACATCCGCATAAGACATATGAATTCACCAAAGTCTAAACTATCTACTAATAGAAAGAAATGGTAATTGCTATTCACACACATCTATATTCCTATGCTAAACTATATCTAATATCTTTATACCTTATTTAGGCATCTATGTTCCTGGAATTGAAAAAACACTTAGCGAATAACACACTATTATCCCCTCTTTCCATCATTAGGGACGTGTATTTCTATTCCCACTCAAGAACATATCTCCTTCAGGTCAGTTTGGAACACACACTAAACTTACACAAAGAATTGACCCTCTTTATATCGGTCATCTCTGCCGCATAGTCCTTGACCTTGCTTGACATCTCAAGTCCCTACTTCATTATCACCTTTTAGTGGAAAATTACAGAACTGGAACTTTTCCGTTATTCATTCACCCAGACCGCAATATGCTGTCCAATAATGCTGTCTGCCTTTGTCCCAAACCAATTTTTCCACGGGACAGATTTACCTGGCTGTCGGTGGGCACTTCCGTGTCTTGACCTATAAACACATTCGCCTGGTCACTTCGTTGTTTTTAACTCGGGAATTAACCGTTCACCTGCCTGGTTTGTTAACCCTTCTCCTACCTGGGCAGTCGGTTTATACAGTCGTCTATCTGGGAATCATTAACTCTCAGTATTTCACGACAAACATCCAATTTTACAGAAGCTTTTAAAACATTGGAAAATACACTTGTAATCTCCGCTAAATTTGGAATAAATTTACTATAGTAATTCACCAACCCCAAAAGATTTCTGACCTGTTTCTTGGTGGTAGGCATGGTCAGATTCATAATTTTAGTAATAATTTTCTGGTCAGTCTTTAGTTGACCTTGAGAAATGACATGACCTAAAATCTCAATTTCTTTTAGGCCCAATTCGACTTTGCTCGGTTTGACAGTGAGCCCGAAGAGTCGCAACCTATTAAATACATGTCTCAGTTTCAGTAGGTGTGTTGTCCAGTCATCAGTATGGACACATATATCATCTATATAGGTCACTGTATTCGTCACTCCATGAATTAGATCTCTAGTTAAGCGTACGAAAGTGGCAGGAGCGTTTCGAAGTCCGAAAGGAAGAAAACGCCACTCGTATAGTCCTAAAGGAGTTGAAAAAGCAGTAAGATGGATGGATTGAGACTGCATAGGGACTTGCCAATATCCCTTAGTGAGATCTAATTTAGAAAAGATTTTGGAGGTGGACATGTCAAGAATAAGATCTTCGCAGGAAGGAATTGGCTCTGCGTCGATCTTGGTGACGTTGTTGAGCTTTCGATAGTCCACGCAAAGACGAATTGTAGAATCTTTCTTCTTAACTAGAACAATTGGAAAAGAGTACTCCGAGGTGGATTTTTGGATGATCCCACTAGCCTCTAAATTCAGAATTTCCTTATTTAGATTTTCCCTATAGCTTAGTGGGATTGAGTACGGCCTGCATTTAATAGGCTTAGAGTCCGAAAGAAGAATGGAGTGTTCGATTCTGTCCGTCCTACCTGGAATGTCAGAGAATATGTCTTTGTATTCCGTCACTAATTCTACTAATTGTCGTCGTTGACTGTCTGTTAGTCCCTGTTCTATATGTATGCTATCTAATGTAGCAGTCTTGTCTACAATAGGAACTGGTAGTTCCATTCCGTCGTCGTCTACCTGATTCAGTACGGTGGTGGTGCTAAGTGTGTATTCTGTATTCTCGCTAAGTGTATGCTCGTCGGATATGCCAGTCTCGCTAACTAGTGTAGTTGCGTTGTGTATGTCTGTCGTCTGATCACTTGGTGTGGGTGCACTGTGTTCGTCTGTCTCTACTTCTGTCTCTTGTCGTGAATAGTAAGGTTTCAACATGTTGACATGGAATATCTTTAAGTTTCCGTTTATTGATATTTCATAGTCAACATCTGAAATTTTACGTACCACCTTGAATGGCCCTTGCCATGAAGTCAATAATAAATTTCGTTTGTCAGGAAGCAAGAGAAGTATGTCTTGATCTGGTTCAAGTTCAATTGTTCTCGCCCCTTTGTTGGCATATTGGCGGTAGTTTGACCCTTCCTCTCCAAAGCTGCCTTAGCTATAATACACGATTTCATGATGTTATCTCGTGTTTCAGTCACCATTTCATAAGGTGTTTTTGGTTCGGGAATTTGAATAGAATTTGTTATTGCCTGATGATAAATGGTTAGGGGTCCACGTGGGTTAGCCCCGTACACTAATTCAAACGGTGAGAAACCCGTGCTTGAATGGGGAATCTCCCGATAGGCGAACAGCACTGTTGGTAACAGTGTATCCCAATCAGCTGGGTTTTCTACTGTTACCTTAGCCAGCATATGCTTAAGATCTCCATTAATTTTTTCTACTATACCATTGCTGGCTGGATGGTATGCTGTCGTGAAATGTTGTTTAATCCCTAACATTTTTGTAAGGGCTTGCGTTGCAGCCGATATGAATTGTGTTCCACGATCAGATAAAATGGTCCGTGGAAATCCGAATCGTGAGAACAGGTGTAGAAATACATTGGCAACATCTTTGGAGGTGATGTACTGCAAAGCTACTGCCTCAACCCACCTTGTACAGAGGTCGACCATCGTCAATATGAAGCGATTTCCTTTGCTGGACATCTGATTCAGGGGTCCAACAATATCTACTGCCACACTTTCAAATGGCCTAGAAGCCAGTGTAGAAGGTTATACTTCAGCTGTAGGATGTTTACCCTTTCGTACTAACTGTTGACAGACAATACACGAACGACAGAATAATTTAATATCATTGCAAAAACCTGGCCAATAAAAATGAGCCTGAATTCTGGCCCTGGTTTTGTCATATGCAAGATGGCCAGCAAACGGTGACTCATGTGCAATCTTTAGCACAGTTATGCGATGTTGTACAGGTAACACCGTTTGCTGAATCTCATGGTTACCAGTAGTATAATATCTAGTAAGAATGCCATTATTTAATCTGAAGAACCATGAAGCGTTCTTTGTCACTTTTGCTCGTTCTTTCAATATTTTTAAATAAGGAGACAAACTAGGATCAGCTTTCTGCTGTTCTATGAATTTTTGTCTGTTGTTATCATCAGTGCTAGATGGAGAAAGCATTAGTAGTCTCTCATCTTGAAGCGTGTCTTGATGTTTTATAGTGTCTGCTCTGGTTGTTGCATTAACTGCATTCAGTTGGTTCCATGCAGTTATTTCATCGCTAGTACATTGTTTTAGTTGAGGTAAGCAACCCAGAATTAAATCAGTACAAGGGTTGTCAAGTATAGCACAAGTAAATGTACCCGAAAGGAAAGGAGTGTCAATACGGGCTTTGGCCAAAGGGTAAATTTCAATGTTACCCGAAAAGGTTCGGCATTTGACAGAGTCACCTGTATAATCCTCTTGACTTACCAGTTCCTTTCTGAGACCAATAAGGGTACTACCGCTGTCCAGCAAACATTGGCATGGTCTATCATTGACCATTGCATTGTGGAACTCTAAATTGCCTCTGGAGGCTAAGGCTGCATTCACACTCTCAGATGAGAATGGAACTGTATGTCCACATTCTAATTTTCCGTCAGCATGAAACTGGTGACATCGCTCACAACTGTCAAAACTCAACATATCGTTTACACAACACACCTCTTCCGTTTGGTTAACAGGTAATTCATTTTCAACATCACACTCAGTCTCACTACCACTATCAGAAGATGTATCAAGTAAAATAGCATTGTTGGCTTTCATACGTTGGCGGCCAAGGCACTTATTTGAATAGTGGCCGTAGCTGGAACAAAAAAAACATTTAATGGCACGCCGGTATGCAGATCTTTTGTTCTGCTGCTTCTTAATAATATTTTCAAGATGTGCCGGATAACTCGGCGATTTGTCACACATTGAATAAGTGTCATGTAAAAGTTGACAGTGGATACATTTTGAAACTTTCCTATCTTTCTTGTCAAATTTATTAAATGGTTTTCTATTGCTCTGATAGTTTTTAGAATGATCTTTTGCAAAGGAAACTATTTCAGAGTCATTTGAAGTTTTAAAAATATTTCTGTTTGAAGAAAAATATGCCGACCCTTTCTTTTCAAACTGTTCTATAGTTTCAATGTCTGACTGCTGCAAAAATTTAGCAAAAGAGGATGGTATCATGGATATTACCTTATCCATAGTTATTAAGTTTTTTAATTTGTCAAAGTCTTTTCCTATGTTAGCTGCTTTAAGCCACCTATTTAGTACACTTTGAACATTTGAGACGTAGTCAATGAAAGTCTCAGTAGGTTTAGGTTTTAAAGTTGAGAACTGCACCTGATACCCAGGGGCATCAAGTAAAAAGTGTTGCATAATCCTATCACGGATGTATTGGTAGTCAGATCTAAGATCGGTTGGTATAGATTCTATTACTTTAAGGGGCTCACCACTTAGGTTCTTCATATAAATCATAGCCCACATCTCTAAAGGAACCTGGTGATATTTAAACTGATACTCGACATTTTCTGTCCAGGCAGAAATTGAATCTTCTTTACAATATGCTTTGATAATATTTTTGTATTTGTTGAACTTATTTTCTTCTTGTTGACTTCTAAGTTTAGTGGCAGAGATCTCTGCATGTGAGTCTACATCCATCTCTTTCATCTTTAACTGTGTCTCTGATTCTACTTGTATTTGTTTTTCCTTAACTCTTGCCATTTCATCTATCTCCTTTTGCTTTAGATCTAATTCTCTCTGTTTAATTTCCTTATCATGTTCTAATTGTTGTTGTTTAATTTGCACTTCTTTTTGTTTTGTTATCTCAGCTAGTTGTATCTGGTGTTGTCTTTCTTGTGCGCGTTCATCTCTCTCTGCATCCTTTGCTTCTTTAAATTTTTGATCTGCATATTGTTCTAGCTCTTTACCTGTGTATTGTAATTCTTTACCTGCTTTAATGAAGTCAGCTAGAGTAGCCATGTTGTTGGGTAATTGGCTCGCGTTGACCTAAACTGACTGCTTCAATTAGTTAATTTTCTTTGATATGCTATGTTATTTAATATCTGAGCACCACACATTGTACTCTTTGTTTACAATCTGGAAAATTGTATTCTCCCCAAAATTAGAGCACAACGTCTGTTCATACTATACACGCTGAAAAAGAGATGCACTATTAATCACAATGCATGCCAAAAACGTAGGTTTTACTCAACTTAATGTTCCCTAGAACAAGGAACAACACGTCAGCAACACCGGTCACGTTGTTTGGCACCCCGGAATACACACGAGTTTTCTACTCAGGTCACCCTGTTTGGCACATCGGCACACTCTCACGTTATCACTCAGCTGTTGTTCGCCCTGTTTTACAGAGCAGCAAAAATTACCAACTCGTAAACGACAAATAGATTTTTGACAAATTGGTACAATGACACAAACATGCCCACGAACAAACAGAACATCGATTACTTAATATTTAATGTCACTGTCCTGTCTTCGTTCTACCGTAATATGTCTTTCGTTACTAACCTAGTTTAATCTATGGAAGTATCGTGCAGACAAAATCTAATTCGCACAGCCGAAAGTAGTGCGTTCGTGACGGTAAACAAATAGAAAAGTACGAAAAAAAATCAATAACTGCTTTTAAATAAATATAAATATAATAATAATGTGTAAATAAATAAATATATTCATTCTTTAACTTAAATAAACAA
Organism: Cepaea hortensis; assembly: GCA_963921405.1. Lineage (NCBI taxonomy): Eukaryota > Metazoa > Mollusca > Gastropoda > Stylommatophora > Helicidae > Cepaea > Cepaea hortensis. Next base: position 117,146,821 of record OY992881.1, read on the forward strand.
ATAATAGTTAATATATCGTAAAGATTCAGGCAGGCAGCAGCTTGCCAGTATGTAAACACTGATATGCTGATTGCAAATGGCGAGGCCCAACTGTTTGTCAATCGTGCCACGTCACAGGCGCAGCGCTATTTTTAGCTTGCAAAAATCAATACTGTCGCTGACCTTTGTATTGCTCCGCCATGAATCATTTTTGACGATTATCCAAAAACAAATAAATAATTACATAAATAAATGAAAGAAGAACATAATATGCATACTTACAACTTTGAAAAACATATTATTTAAATATATAACATTCTAATAAGCACAAATAAACATTATTTTATCACGATAGGCACAATTCTGCTGGCAACTCGATCTAGTCTGCACACGTCATAGTCACTGACACAAATTAAACATTTAATCTTTGTAATCTCCTATCCGTAAACCTAGTCTAGAGCCGTGGGTAAGTGTATATAGCTTGAACTCAGGTTCAAGCAGCACTTCTGACACCACATTTAATCCTATTGCCTGTCAACAACTCATGTTTCAGGCATCATCGGATTACGTCTCCCACACCATACAAGAAACTTGCAGTCGTGTGCGAGGAATGAAATGGTACATTTTATTGCCGTTGGCTCTTTACAATTGCAAAACAGTCGCTATCTAATCACACATAAAGTCACAATATTCTCTATCAATAGTTTTCCTAACCCCTATAGCTATTCTCTATCTACTAGGCTACATGAAAACACATATCTATTCTATACGATGTAAACACTACAGAGTCAGTCCCCAGTCTGACTTGCTTCACTCGCGTCGCTACACGCCTTGCGGAAGGACCTTCATACACCCTTCGGCTCCCTGCGTGCTAGGTCAGTTAGCACGCCCCTATTAGCTGGCTTTGCTTTGAGTGCTAATCGTTGCTATCACGCAGGCGTGATTCTGTCGTGACCAGTAGTGCTAACTATCTGGTCAACGCCTTCGTGTGAGGACTAGTTAATAGTCCCCCTTTTCTATCATCTATCCTGCCCTGATCCCGGGCACTATCTTCCCTCAACTCTATCTGAGGTTGACCCCCACGTCCCGGTGGTGTTCTATCATGAGGCAGTCTTTGACAGGGACCTGCCAATATCCCTTAGTAAGGTCTAATTTAGAGAAGATTTTGGAGGTGGACATATCAAGAATAAGATCTTCGCAGGAAGGAATTGGTTTTGCGTCGATCTTAGTGACACTGTTGAATTTTTTATAGTCCACACAGAGACGAATTGTGGAGTCTTTTTTCTTGACCAAGACGATTGGAAAGGAGTACTCAGATGTAGATTTCTGGATGATTCCACTAGCTTCTAAATTAAGAATTTATTTATTTAGACTTTCGCTGTTGCTAAGTGGGATAGAGTACGGCCTGCATTTGATAGGTTTAGAGTCCGAAAGAAGGATGGAGTGCTCGATTCTGTCCGTCCTACCTGGAATGTCGGAAAATATGTCCCTATACTCCGTTACTAATTCTAATGTCTGTCGTCGTTGCTCTTCTGTTAGTCCCTGTTCTAACCGTATACAATCTAATGTTGCAGTCTTGTCTACAATTGGAACAGGTAGTTCCATCCCGTCGTCGTCTACCTGATTCAGTACGGTTGTGGTGCTAAGTGCGTTTTCTGTATGCTCACTAGGTGTATGCATATCGTCGGCTTTGCCAGTCTCGCTAACTAGTGTAGTTGCGTTATGTATGTCCGTCGTCTCATCAATAGGTGTGGGTGCATTGTGTTTGTCTGTCTCTAGTTCTGTCTCTTGTCGTGAAAAGTAGGGTTTCAACATGTTGATATGAAATATCTTTAAGTGTCCGTTTATCGATATTTCATAATCGACATCTGAAATTTTTCAACCACTTTGAATGGCCCTTGCCATGAGGTCAATAATAAATTCCGTTTGTCTGGGAGTAAAAGCAGTTTTTCTTGATCTTGTTCAAGATTAATAGTCCTCGCACCTTTATTTGCGTATTGGCGGTAGATTTGACCCTTCCTCTCCAAAGTTGCCTTGGCTATGATACACGATTTCATAATTTTATCTCGTGTTTCTGTTACCATCTCATAAGGTGTTTTAGGGGTTGGAATTTCAATCGCATTAGTTACTAACTGATGGTAAATTGTTAGGGGTCCACGTGGGTTAGTCCCGTATACTAATTCAAACGGTGAGAAACCCGTGCTTGAATGGGGAATCTCCCGATAGGCGAACAGCACTGTTGGCAACAGTGTATCACATTCAGCTGGGTTTTCTGCTGTCACCTTAGCCAGCATATGCTTTAGGTCTCCGTTAATTTTCTCTACTATTCCATTGCTGGCTGGATGATAAGCTGTTGTAAAATGCTGTTTAATTCCTAACATTTTCGTAAGGGCTTGCGTTGCAGCCGATATGAATTGGGTTCCGCGATCGGATAAGATGGTACGTGGAAATCCGAATCGTGAGAACAAATGTAGAAATACATTGGCAATATCTTTGGAGGTGATGTATTTCAAAGCTACTGCCTCAACCCACCTTGAACATAGGTCTACTAGCGTTAAGATGAAGCGATTTCCTTTGCTGGACACCTGGTTCAGGGGTCCAACAATATCCACCGCCACACTCTCGAATGGTCTAGAGGCCAGTGTTGTCGGTTGTAATTCAGCTGTAGGATGTTTACCCTTACGTACTAGTTGTTGACAGACATTACATGAACGACAGAATACTTTTATGTCATGACAAAAACCCGGCCAGTAAAAATGAGCCTGAATTCTGGCCCTGGTTTTATCGTATGCAAGGTGACCAGCAAACGGTGACTCGTGTGCAATCTTTAGCAAAGTTTGGCGGTGTTGTACAGGTAACACCGTTTGCTGAATCTCATGGTTGCCAGTTGTATAATAACGAGTAAGAATACCATTATTAAGTCTAAAGAACCATGATGCGTTTTTTGTTAGTTTGGCTTTTTCTTTTAATAGTTTTAGATATGGAGACACACTTGGATCAGCTTTTTGCTGGTCTATGAACTTTTGTCTGGTGGTATCATCCGTGCTAGTTGGTGATAGCAACAGTAGTCTTTCCTCCTGTAGTGTGTCTTGGTGCTTAATAGTATCTGCTCTGGTTGTTGCATGAGCTGCATTTAATTTCTCCCATGCAGCTATTTCTTCGTTAGTGCAATGCTTCATTTGGGGTAAGCATCCCAAAATTAAATCAGTACAAGGGTTATCTAAAATAGCACATGTAAAGGTACCAGAAAGGAAAGGATTGTTAATACGGGCTCTTGCCAGTGGGTAAATTTCGATATTACCCGAAAAGGTTCGGCATTTGACTGAGTCACCTGTATAATCATTTGGATTCACCAGTTCCTTTCTAAGACCGATAAGAGTTCTCCCACTGTCAAGCAAACATTGGCATGGTATTTCGTTGACCAATGCATTGTGGAACACCAAATTGCCTCTGGAGGCTAATGCTGCATTTACACTCTCAGTGGAGAATGGTACTGTATGTCCACATTCTAATTTTCCGTCTGCATGAAATTGGTGACATCGTTCACAACTGTCAAAGCTTAAAATATCGTTTACACAACAAACATTTTCAGATTGATTAACAGGTAATTCATTTTCAACCTCACACTCAGTCTCACTCCCACTATCAGAAGATGTATCAATCAACATTGCACTGTTGGCCTTCATTCTTTGTCGGCCTAGGCACTTATTGGAATAATGCCCGTAGCTAGAACAGAAGAAACATTTGACTGCACGCCTGTATGCACTTCTCTTGTTTTGTTGTTTCTTCATGACCATCTCAAGATGTGCCGGATAGTTTGGTGATTTATCACACATAGCGTAAGTATCATGAAAAAGTTGGCAATACACACATTTAGGCAATTTTTGATCTTTCTTTTCGACTCTCTGAAATGGTTTTTTATTGCTACGGTAGCTTTTAGGTTGGTCCTTAACAAAAGAGACTATTTCAGAGTCGATGTTTGATGTTTTAAAAACTTCCCTATTCGAGGAAAAATATGCGGAGCCTTTCTTCTCGAATTGTTCTATAGTTTCGATGTCTGACTGCTGAAGGAACTTAGCGAAAGGAGTTGGGACTGTGGATATGACTTTATCCATGGCTATTAATTTTTTTAGTTTTTCGAAGTCCTTTCCTATTTTTGCTGCATTAAGCCATCTATTCAGCACGCTTTGGACATTCGAGACATAATCGATGAAGGTCTCACTTGATTTTGGTTTTAAGTTAGAAAATTGCACTTGATACAAAGGGGCATCAAGTAAAAAATGTTGCATTACCCTATCGTGAATGCACTGATAGTTAGATCTAAGATCAGTTGGTATTGATTCAATAACTTTAAGGGGCTCCCCACTGAGGTTTTTCATGTAGATCATGGCCCACATATCGATTGGTACTTGATGGTATTTCAGCTGATACTCGACATTTTCTGTCCAAGCTGATATGGAATCTTCTTTACAGAATGGCTTAATAATATGTTTGTATTTGTTAAATTTATTCTCTTCTTGCTGACTCTTTAGTTTTGTAGTGGAGATCTCTACGTGTGAATCTACATCCATACCTTTCATCTTTAACTGTGTCTCTGATTCAATCTGTATTTGTTTTTCTTTCACTCTTGCCATTTCATCTATCTCTCTTTGCTTCAACTCTCTCTCTCCTGATCTAATTGTTTTTGCTTTAATTCTCTCTCCTGATCTAATTGTTTTTGCTTTAATTCTAATTCTTTTTGTTTAATCTCCTTATCTTGTTCTAACTGTTTCTGTTTAGCTTCTTCAGCTAGTTCTACAATCTCCTTCTGGTGTTGTCTTTCTCGTGCACGTTCATCTCTATCAGCATCTTTTGCTTCCCTAAATTTTTGATCAGCATATTGCTCTAATTCCTTTCCTGTGTGTCCTAATTCCTTGCCTGCTTGTATGCAATCAGCTAAAGTTGACATGTTGTTGGATAATTAGCTAGAGTTGATAGGCACTCAAATATTTACTCAGGTATATTTGATATGTTGAGTTCTTAAATGTCTGTGTACAAAAAATACTATTAGATTACACTCTGAAAAAGAGATGCATTATTAATTATATTGCATTCAAAATAATTTGGGTATACTCATCTCAGCAATCCAGAACAATCAGGTACATTAGTTTGGCACCTCAGGTACAATCGTTTGGCACCTCGACATACACCTTGCGTTACTCTTGTAAACAGCTCTTGTTATACCTGGTTTACAAGAGCATCAATAATTAACTATTTGTAAACGACATATGACTTTAGACATTTGTTTGACATTTACAATCCCATGCCCCTGGACAACACAATGTGGTATAGTTAATTGTAAATGTCACTGTCCTGTCTTCGTCCTAATGTCTTCTGCGTTCCCTAACTATTGCTGTTTAATTTATGGAAGTGCTGTGCAGACGGAATCTTATTTGCATAAAGAAAGTAGTGCCATCGTGACGGTAGAAACTAAAAAAAATCTACAAATAATTAAATAAATGCTTTGAAATAAATATAAAGGTAATAATAATGTTCAAATAAATAAGTATATTCAATAAATAGCTTGTATAAACGACTAATATTCAATATAAGCCAAAGATTCAGGCGAGCAGCCGCTTGGCGATTTGTAAACAATCTGTCGCTGATTGCAAATGGCGTAGGGCAGCTGTTTGTCAACCGCGATACGTCACAGGCGCAGCGCTATTTTTAGATTGGAAAAATCGATATTGTCGCCGGCTCATTTCTTGTGTATTGCTCTGCCGTGAATCATTTTTGATAAATACTCATAAATAAACCATTAATTGTAGAAATAAATGATACAAAACTATAATAATAATACTTACAGATTAGAAGAAAACATGTTCATAAAGCACAAAACATTTCAATAAGCATAAATAAACGTTAATCGGTCACGATGGACACAGCTCGCAACTTGTTCTAGTCTGCACACGCTCTTTCACACTAACACAAATTAAACCCTGTGATTAACTGACAGTAATACTATTTTAGAGCCGTGGGTGAGTGTTTTTGCTTGAACAATTGTCCAAGCCACACTTCTGACACCACTTTTATCCTAGCCTGTCATCAAGCAATGCTACAGGCATTACGGGATAAACTTCTCTCGCACCACACAAAAAGATTTGTCAGTCGTACGAGAGGAATTGATTACACATTTTATTGCCACTGACTCTTTACATTACATAAATGCACAAAACTGTCTCTAATGAATCACACAT
>OY992881.1:117155535-117173035 GCA_963921405.1 Cepaea hortensis
CACAAGAGTAGCCCTTACACACTATTTATAGTAGTGATGGAGTGAAATTTGCGCGTGGGTTAGCTTTCCCTTTTATCGGTGTCACTCGCCTTCAGGCGAACCTACAGCGTCTTCAGAGGTACTTGTAATTAATGTCCCCAAATGGAGGACGGCACTATCTCACCTTCCTTCAGTAGATGTGAGCAACGGCCAGGCTCTCACATCCAAGAAATATTGATCTAGAGGCGTTCAGCCATATCCCTCAGTAGAGATGAAGAATTTATGGTATCGTGCGCCTGTTTCGGACTTTGCTATCCCCAGTCTACCTGCAAGGCAGCAGGTTGTCTTGGTCTGCTCCCTATCTCAAGGCCTGTCCGACATGTAGTTGTGCTTCCGTCGGCAGAGCTCTTGAGATCATTGGGACACGCAAGCCCTTCTACCACGTCAAGGCGGAGACACTTCAGAGAGGACAAGTATTATAATGTAAATTTTCTTTCACTGCGCATTAAAATTGCGGAAGGTACCTCGAAGCAAAACAAATAACACTATGACCATTTTTTTTTTCTCATATCCTTTACAGGACATCGCTGTCAACAGCAGCATCTTTCAGCTGTCTGTTGATTTCTTGGCAAGATTACGCTCAGTAGTTTGCCATTGCTTTCTGAGCGGCCGGCTCAGTTATCCCGCATGTCACCAGCGGGGGATGAACCGCTCCCAGTTCTCGCCCGCTACGAGACTCTGCGTGATAAACGGGATTACGGAGAAAGTGTTGTAACCCCTCGGCCAGAGAGACCGGACCATAGTATGCCATATATCGTCCTTCTATCCAAATGGGAGGTCATACGGGGCGATATATTATCATTTATCACTGAATCGGTTAATGAAGCCAGCAAACAGAAATATGCCAAGTTCTGCAAGAAACAAATGAAAACTGTAAACTGATTAGAGATATTAGGCGGAGACGGTCAAACATGTTTGGGTACGTCATGTGAAGAAATAAACTGGGGAACTTGGTGACAACTGGCAAGATTAAGGGAGGAAAGAACACAAAGAAGGCAAAAAATTAAATATCTGGATGGTTCGGCCATGCTACATGGTCGAGACAAGAGCGCAGAAAAGATCCACGACTCTGGTGATCGTGTGAGATGGCGAAACAAGACCGCCCACGCTTATCAGTATGGGATATGATGATAAAGATATGAAGTGTAGAGTCTTTCATGGGGGAAAATTAACAGATACATTTGAAATTAAATGCGGAGCGCGGCAGGAATGCTATTTGTCACATTCTCGTTTTCACTGACTATAGACGGTGTCATGAAGACAACAATAAATGTAGAATTCAATGGACAAAAAGCAACTTGATGATTTGGTCTTCGCCGACGACATTGCACGCCTGTCACACGCAAGCAATCAAATGTAGGATAAATAAATCTAGCTTGAAGATAGGTCACGACAATTAGGTTTCAAAATGCATACAGGATAGACAAAGATGATTAGATTACACCAAGCAAACAACCACCCGATCTCCTCTTGTGAAACCTCGATACAAGAGGCGGAATCATACATGCGTGAGGGTAGCAACGTGAACAGATATTTGGGAACACGTCGAATATTAAAAGCCGTCTCCCTGGCGAAGGGGTGAGCGACTTTCTCCGTAATCCCGTATATCCACGTGAGGAACACAGCTGCGCGAGATTCGGTAGCGGATCGCGTCGCGTTAGTTACTTACGAGTTGTGTGAGCCGGTCGCTCAGAAAACAATAGCAAACTACTGAGCGTAATCTTGCCAAGCACATCAACAACAGCTGAAAGATGCTGGTGTTGACTGCAACGTCCTGTAAGGGATATGCAACTTACAAACAAAAAAAAGAATATAAAATGTAACAGGAGCTTTCGAGGATCTAGGGCATTTGTGGATGTCAAAGAAAGTTAAACTTTGCAATAGGGAAGTTAAACTTACCAGAAATAAAGTTAAACTTAGCAGAAAGAAAGTTAAACTTAGCAGAGAGAAAGTTAAACTTAGCAGAAAGAAAGTTACACTTAGAAGAAAAAAGTTACACTTAGCAGAAAGAAAGTTACACTTAGAAGAAAAAAGTTACACTTAGCAGAAAGAAAGTTACACTTAGCAGAAAGAAAGTTACACTTAGCAGAAAGAAGGTTAAACGTAGAAGAAAAAAAGTTAAACTTAGAAGAAAAAAGTTAAACCTAGCAGTAAAGAAGTTAAACTTAGCAGAAAGTTAAACTTAGCAGAAAGAAATTTACACTTAGCAGAAACAAGATTAAATTTAGCAGAAAAAAAAAATTCAACTTACCAGAAAGAATGTTAAACTTAGCAGAAAGAAAGTTAAACTTAGCAGAAAGCAGGTTAAACTTAGCAAAAAGTTAAACTTAACAGAAAGAAAGTTAAGATTAGCAGATGAAAGTTAAACTTAGCAGAAAGAAAGTTAAACTTAGCAGTAAGGAAGTTAAACTTAGCAGAAAGAAAGTTAAACTTATCAGAAAGTTAAACTTACCAGAAAGAAAGTTAAGATTAGCAGAAAGAAAGGTAAACTTACCAGAGAGAAAGTTAAACGTAGCAGAGAGAATGTTAAACTTGCAGAAAGCAGGTTAAACTTAGCAGAGAGAAAGTTAAACTTAGCAGAGAGAAAGTTAGGCTTAGCAGAAAGAAAGTTAAACTTAGCAGAAAGAAAGTTAAACTTAACAGAAAGTTAAACTTAGCATAAAAAAGGTTAAACTTAGCAGAGAGAAAGTTAAACTTAGCAGAAAGAAAGTTAAACTTAGCAGAAAGAAAGTTAAACTTAGCAGAAAGAGAGTTAAACTTAGCAGGAAGCAGGTTAAACTTAGCAGAAAGAAAGTTACACTTTGCAGAAAATTAAACTAAGCAGAAAGAAAGTTAAGATTAGCATATGAAAGTTAAACTTAGCAGAGAGAAAGTTAAACTTAGCAGAGAGAAAGTTAAACTTAGCAGAAAACTGAGAATTTTTAACTCCAATGATAAATCGCTTCTACTGTAATGATAGGAGACATTGGGGATAACTAAAAGATTTACTAATAAACTATAAATATTCATTACTTGATAAATGTGTAGAACAGTGGGACTAAAGTGGTATTGCAGAATTACCACTGAGAATGAAGCTCACGGAGAGAACAAAACAAACTCCAGTGAATCAAAATGTAAGGAATAGACTCTGGCACTCGATAAAACACACACAGAGAAAACATGAGGACAATACAATTCATCCCCGACAGTTCAGAAAGCAACAGGAAACCACGGAGGGTAAAACTTCCTAGAAAATCACATACAGCCAAACAATGATAGGATTGCTTGCGAAAATTACCACGAGTAAAACAGAGGTAATGACTATAACCAAAGAAGAAAAGAACAACAAAGATTCCTCTTAAAGAACACTCCAAGTAAAGAGCTTCAAGTACTTAGGAAGTATAATATCATCAAATGGAAAATCAGAAGACGAGATGGAAAATAGATGCAATAAGGCAAACCAACTCATTGGACAAATGTCACGAAAGTAATTTACAACACAATCTTCCTATCAACTCTATACTACCAATGCCAAAACCTGAACGATGATAGGAAAAGATAAAAGAAAAATCGCAATAACAGAAATGAGATTCCTGAGAAGGATACTCAATGTATCAAGAAGAGAAAAAAATCCGAAATCAAGATTAACGACTGAGGGTTATAGCAGTGCTAGATGTTCTTAAAAGACAGCAAGTTAGTGGTTTATCCATGTAACTTGGTTACCAACTAACAGTAAATAGGGAGCACTTATGGGTTATACCCGCGTGCCATGATGTTGATCCGGCGAATAAACTAAATTAAACTAACAGTATATAGGGAATATCAGAGAGAATCTCGATACACGAAGCCCATAAACAGACACTCTCTCGCTGTGTATGCTTCACCCCGACACCGAAGGGTACAAGAAGAACACAGTGAGATGAGATGATGAGATTGTTATGTCCTGTAAAGGACATACGACTAAGTTTTTAAAAGATGTAAGGCTACCGAGTCATTCAGAAAGCAATGGCAAACTACTGAAAGTAAACTTGCTAAGAGATCAAAACAGCAAATGTTGCTGGTGTTGACAGCAACGTCGTGTAATGGATGTGCAATTAACTTATTTTAAGGCTGCTGAAGCTGGTCAAGAGTGGGCTAAAACCTTGCTACCAACATACACCTGAAGTACCTGTCAAACGACACGCGTCAGGAAAACCGACCGACAGACGGAGATGTGCTTCCGCCATCCGTTGATGAACATGATCTTCCTATGGAAGATCGGGTCTCCGGAAGTAAACATTCCGGCGGTTAGCCCCAGACACGCGCTTGTGTGCCCCAGAAACCGCAGTAAATGGGTGGTTAGTGTAGTTGCATCCGGGATCCACCCGACCCACACACGGTGAGGTTTAGGCTTGATGTTCCTAGGGTCATTTGACAATGTCGTTGTAAAGTTGCTAGCTGTAGGAATATGAGCTGATGTGATTGATGTGTCAGTGACAACTAGTCCCTGGTAAAGAATGATACTTTAATGGGTGACAGGGATGTGGACAACAACGATAGAAAGCCATTATCAGCGTTATTATCACCGTCGTCAAAATTAACTAATTTAGCCCGTAGGCTGGTCGCGGAGCGTTCAGACAAATCCTATCCATAGTTTTCTGTCCTGTACAAATCTCTTCAAATTTTAGTATACCGTGTCGCGCTGGCGTAGAGGCTAGAAACTCGTCGGCTGGCTGGTGTCATGGGTTAGAAACCTCATTGGGGCGGCTTTTAAATTGACCAGGTCGTCCAAGCCTAAATCAATCAATCAGGTGCCTTCTCCACAATGAAGGTTGGCTGTAATGGAATTCGAACACTGTCTGTCTCTCGCCTTGATTGTACATTCTCTCAGATTGGTGGTCTTCCATCTCTTGATGTTATCTTCCCACTTGTTTCGTTGACTGCCTTTTTCTCGTTTGCCCTCAACCTAGCCCACCACTATGGTTTTAATAAAATAAAAAAAATTATAAAAAAAATATTTCACTTGCCTCTTTTTGTTTTTTATTTATTTCATCAACTCTCTTTTCATTCCCAGTTTTTCTAGAACCTCTGTATTTAATTGTTTCTGTTTCCATGAAATACGACATACTCTTCTGTATATCCACATCTCCAAGGCCTATTTTCGACTTTCTAGCTGCTTGTTCAACGTCCAGGATTCCGCGCCATACAATAGTTTTCCCAGCCTAAATATGGGCATCGAAAAATATTTTGAAAAATAAAGGTGGCGGCGTGATACTGATCACGTCACCCACAAGGTCCCGATTTGTCTATGAAAATATGGATCGAGCTAAAATATAGATACCCCATGCGCGAAAGGCGAGTAGAAGGGAGCTTTACTTTGTGTTTTTACCCTAGGAGACATAACACTGCCTAAGACTGACCAAAGTTTAGTTATAAGTTTGGATTAATATAAAATAATGGCTCATGTTTAATTTCCAGTATTTCTACAAGCCATTTCCGGTAACCTGTGTGTTGAAATATTGTGGGATTGTCTGGAGCTATGGAGTACATGCTCGTCCACACCAATTGGTAAATGCTGAAGTAAAAGATAATGGCGGAGTTGTTAATGATTATAACTGATCTTATATCTATAGTATAATAATGGCATATGTGGTCTCCAAGAAAGAAGGAAATTTAGCTGATTGTGGTATATAGAAATATCAATTGGAGAACCCTTTTATGCATCTAAAACAGTTAAGAAATAAACACATACGTATTGATTTGCGTTCATAGAAGTAGAGAAGAAAGTAGAGACAATAGACACTAGACAACATAAATTTTAAAAGCTATAGTTATTGATCGGGATTCGAACCTGTCACCTCGAAATGCCGACAACACTACGCTGCAGGAGCAAGTGTTCTTCGACGCATTACCAACTAGACACTCCTAAAATACGGTGTCTATATTAGCCAGGTCTATCTTCCACATCAACCCACAATTATGGAATAAGGACATAATTTGATATATTACCAACTAGACACCCCATATATGTATATGGTATAAACAGACAAAATGAGCGATCAGGACATTTTGAGGGTAGCTAAGTAGCAAAGAACTTATCACAAATATCAGAAAGAGGCAGTAATCGTTTTTGGCCACATTATGGGAAGACAGAAACTGGAACCTGATGTGGCAACCGGAAATATTTGGGGAAAGAGAGATAGAGGAAGATAACGTGTGTCGTGTGTCATGGCACGGAAGGTAGTCAACACACAAATTGATCCATGACATCGGAGATCGTAATTTATGGGGAGGCATGATCGCTCACGCCAGCCTGCAAGGCACTGGATGATGATGATAACACATATGGTTAAATGTCTCAGCCAACTCACGGCATGTCCGTTGTCAACTTGTTCATTATTTATTGCATATTGCAGCTAAAGTGTTTTACAGTATGCAGTAGCCAGTCTCGTCGGCTCCGTGGCCGAGAGGTTAGCAGCTTTCTCCGCTAACCCCGAATACTCTCGTCACGTGACGCGACGAGAATTAGCAGTGGTTCGAATCGCAAAAGTGACTTATGAGAGTATGGAGCCGGTCGCTCAGAAAGTCGTGGCGTGCTGATGAGCGTAATCTAGCCTAGGAATCAACATACAGCTGAAAGATGCTGGTGTTGACCGCAATATCCTGAAACAGGATGGAAACGCGGGAAAAAAAAAAAAAAAAAAAGTAGCCAGTCTCATGAAAACCCTCCTAATTCGTCTCTTACGACATGCTTAAAAGAACACCCTATTGCTTCTATTCTTTGCTTTCTTTAATGGCAACTGTACAGTCGCGGGTAAAGTATACCATTATGTTATTAGTTTGTAAATGAAAATGCTATCGCATCTTATTTAATTAAACTCTAAGGTTCTGAACGAATCTCAAAACTGAGAGGGAAGACCAGGAGAACTTTTAATCAGATAGCGGTGGGAACGATTAGTAGTATGACTCTTCGCTGTTTGTTGAACGAGGGGACTGAGCACGTATGGGAATGTCCTGAGTGCAGTGATGTCGGTTTTTAACTCAACTCAACTCAACAACTTAAACTCTAAGTAAATATGTTCTAATTATAATTGGGCGTGTTGCATTTGAGCCAGCCCATCTCGGGGATGCAGATGTTACGAGGGGGATTTAAATGACAACATTAAATGTCTTTTTTGTTTTTCTTTATAATATATTCTCAATAAGTAAAAAAAACAACAAATGTATCATTGTTTGCTGTAGTCACCACTGCGTTCAATGCAAGTTCACCAGAGCCAATAAAGTGCATGGATTCCTGTAGAAAAATTCTTTGCATCGCCACACTGAACCTTTATTCGCAAATGAATTTCTATAGGTTTCACCCCTTCATTGATCAAAAAACGGATAACAGAACGCTGCTGCTCTTTGATGCATGTCACATACTGACATTTGCATGTCTTTGGTGCATGTCACATACTGACATTTGCATGTCTTTGGTGCATGTCACAGGCTGACATTTGCATGTCTTTGGTGCATGTCACATACTGACATTTGCATGTCTTTGGTGCATGTCACATACTGACATTTGCATGTCTTTGGTGCATGTCACAGGCTGACATTTGCATGTCTTTGGTGCATGTCACATACTGACATTTGCATGTCTTTGGTGCATGTCACAGACTGACATTTGCATGTCTTTGGTGCATGTCACAGGCTGACATGTCTTTGCAGGACTTTACAGTCAACCCTGTGTTGATTTTCTTTCCACGATTACGTTCAGTGGTGTGTTTGTGTGTTTGTTATTTGACCTATCTTCTTCAGCGTTCCGAGCCATTGAGGTTCTTTGCTGCAAATACAATCCGTCTCCATTCGTCTCTCTGGTGGACCTTCTCTTGCCAGTCGTTGATTCCAAGTGCTTGCAGGTCTGTACATGTATTATCTCTCCACCGCCTTCTTGGTCTACCTCGGGGTCTACGGTCATTTATTTCCTGAGTGTAAGCGAGTTTTTGACCTATGCTGTTTTAATTTAAAATTATGAGACCTATGGTGCTATTTCAATGGTTAGATACGAGTTTTGTTCATATTCCATAACTGTGGGTTCACGTGGATGATAGACCTGGCTAATGAAGTTTTGTCCATATTCCATAGCTGTGGGTTCATGTAGATGATAGACCTGGTTAATGAAGTTTTGTCCATACTCCATAGTTGTAGGTTCGTGTAGATGATAGACCTGGCTGATGAAGTTTTGTCCATATTCCATAGTTGTGGGTTCATGTAGATGATAGACCTGGCTAATGAAGTTCTGTCCATATTCCATAGTTGTGGGTTCATGGGAATGATAGACCTGGCTAATGAAGTTCTGTCCATATTCCATAGTTGTGTGTTCATGTGGATGATAGATCTGGCTAATGAAGTTCTGTCCATATTCCATAGTTGTGGGTTCATGTGGATGATAGACCTGTTAAATGAAGACACCTTTTCTAGAGGTGTCTATATGGTCATGGTTCGAAGTACACTTGTTCTTACAGCGAGGCACTGTCGTCATTTGGAGGTAACAGATTCGAATCCCGGTCGGTAACAATAGCTTTTAATTGTTATGTTGTCTAGTATGTCCTCTGCCGGTCTCTCTGGCCGAGGGGTTACAACACTTTCTCCGCAATCCCGTTTATCACGCAGAGTCTCGTAGCAGGGCGAGAGCTGGGAGCTGTTCGACCCCCGCTGGTGACTTGCGGGATAACTGAGCCGGCCGCTCAGAAAGCAATGGCAAATTACTGAGCGTAATCTTGCCAAGAAATGAACATACAGCTGAAAGATGCTGATGTTGACAGCGATGTCCTGTAAAGGATATGCAAAACATTTTTAGTATGTCCTCTAGTCTCCTGTCAACGTTTTAGTTCAAGTTAATGCCGGTATAGGAATTTAACTCCCCTACCCCGTAACGGCTCTGTGGCGATGGTTTTACGAATGCAATTCGTAATCCCGCATACCGCGTTCGGAACACAGCTGCGGGAGATTTTGTAGCGGAGCGCCTTGCTTTAGTTTCCCCTAAAAAGGTATGAGTGTTGGTTATTCAGAAAGCAATGGCAAACTACTGAACGTAAACTGGCCAAAAAATGATGGAATTGATTTCGACGTCCTGTAAAGGATATGCATTAACTTTAACCTCGTTAGCAGCGTATCTGAAGTTTACGAGCGGGCGCTCTTATCCTTTCAGTCACGCCGACTTCAAATGCCACAGACACAGTTTCAGAAAATATAATTTCTGCGATCACTTCTCATTGAATAGGATAACCTCTATACCCCATCGCACTGACAGCCCCGATAACATCGATAACAGGTGGAGTATTTGACTGGGCAGTGGCTGACAATACTGGGCAAAGGTTTGCTAATTACTACACATCCGCTGTTGTCAGTTCTTCTTTCACGCCGGCGATAATAGTTTTTCTTTCTCTCGTGTCCTACAGATAGAGAAATTATGGGCCGTGTGAACGACTTTGTTAAACCAGCGAATGACTCTCTCGTGATGTCCTCAAAGCTGAGCTTACCAGGGTTAATGTCGCTCGGCTCCTCCTTTCTGGGTCGTGAAATATACCGCCTTTTAATCTCCTTTGACAAGCCTAAGGCCGGCTCTGTCAAATCATTGCGGCACGGGTTCTCGCCCACAAAGAGCCCGCCTACTGCGTTCGGGAGGTGAATGGGAGATCAGAAAGCTCCGGGCCAATCACTGTTGATTCAGCCACTTCGGAAGGAGAATTTCGCAGCAAAAGTCACCCTCCCAAACATGGCCGCCACCGACTTTCTTTCTACACCTTTCATTGAGTTGCTGTCGTTGTCCCCCAGGTGATGTCAGCGCCTGTCGCAGGTCGCCTTCGGGTCATGACAGACTAGGTGGATTCAGATCTGACGAATGTTCCTACCATAGAAAACAAGCTTTTCTTTAGCCTCGTTCAACTCTATTGCAGAAGTAAGAGACTGGTGTATCCGGATAATGAAGAGTCTTTCTATTCTCGGCGCGCTCATTGTACCAATGTTGTCTTCAGCATAACGTGTTGCGGTTTGGGAAACTGTAGTAGCTTCAATACGCCGATACTGGGAATCAGAAGTCATTCCTTTGACTGTTAAAATAGTGCACTTGTAACTATTATTGTGTGCTGCGGATTTCAGTGTTGCAATTTCTTGTAGAGGAGATTTTAACAAGGAAACAAGCGCAGTAAAAGTTTCCAGTACAAATGAATATTCATTCAGCTTTAATCAGCCATACAATGTGTATGTTATACGGCTGTGTGTGATTCACTGTTTATGTTATGCTAGATGTATTGCAGGATAAGTAATTATTACATGAATATGTATAGTTAGGACATATCTGTTTGCCGCTCCATTTCATTGCATTGTTGTGACATTTCACGTTAGCACAACTTATAAACTGCACTCTCCAAAACTACGTCTCTATGTGGATACAGTGGTAAATATAATTTGTGTTAAAATACTTTTTACGTTAGTATGGTTGTTACTGTTTGTGGTCCCAATGAAATAGTCCATGAAAATTAGACATTTACAATCTTAAGATGTTCTTGGAAGTAAATCTTCTATGGAAAGACTAGACTAGACATCTTCTGTATCAGAGTACCCGCATACTTGACCACATCATTTACTTGTCGACGGTCTGCAGTTCGGACACTGGTCATCAGGGCATGATGGACACGGTTTGCATGCGGTCAAGCAACGCTTGTGTGACCTCCAGGGAGTCTGCATTACTTCTGTCGCCTGAACTAGCGGGTAGCAGTTCAACTCTGACCAAACTATCGCCCCAAGCCGGCAGCGGCAGTGGAAGTAATATGAGCTCATCAACATTGCAGAAACAGACTAATACTAACAACAACCAAAACTCTACGGTGAATAATAACAAGAACACAAACAGTAGCAGCAGTAGCAGCCCAAAGCCATCATCCCCAGCTCCCACTGGAAACTCTGATGTTTCCGGGAAGAACTTGTCCTTTTCTCCAGAGCAGGTTGCTTGTGTCTGCGAGGCTCTTCAGCAGAAGAACGACATAGACCGCTTGTCAAGGTTTCTTTGGTCGCTACCCCCAAGCGAACTTCTAAGAGGCAGTGAAGCCGTACTCAAAGCTAGAGCCACCGTGGCTTTTCACCGAGAAAACTACAGAGAACTCTATTCAATTTTGGAAAGCCACACTTTTGACAGCTCCAACCACGCTTTTCTTCAACAGCTATGGTATAAAGCCCATTACCTTGAAGCCCAGAAAATCCGAGGGAGACCTTTAGGTGCTGTCGATAAATACAGGCTCCGGAGGAAGTACCCTTTGCCCAAAACAATCTGGGATGGAGAGGAGACAATCTACTGCTTTAAAGAAAAGTCGCGACAAGCGCTGAAGGATTGCTACAAACAGAACAGGTACCCGACTCCTGACGAGAAAAGAAATCTAGCTAAAAAGACTGGACTGACGTTGACGCAAGTCAGCAACTGGTTCAAGAATAGAAGGCAGAGGGATCGGACACCTCACTCCGTACCACACATGCAGTAAGTAATTTTACTTCTGTCATATTCTACGATCATTGATTGACTTTTAATAGATTAGGTTTCATTGGATGATTAATCGTCTTAGTCGACTTCCAGTATCTGTCATAGGTTTATATATAGTAGTTTGCTTTCCGCAACCCCCTTTTAATTTGATATATAATAGGGAGCCGTTATTCGCAGCGCGATGAGGATAATACTGAGCGTTATTCACAGCTGCGAGATTTAAGTGTGGCTCCCATTGAAAATTTAAATCATGTTTTATATATACACACACACACACACACACACACACACACACACACACACACACACACACACACACACATTTAGTTCTGTATGCAGTTCCTAACCCTAACCCTAACCCGAAACTTTAAAAGAACGCTTCTTTAGTTCTCGCTCCTTGACGAACATTTTCGACGATAGTAAACGTCACGTGACCAGAAGCGACTGCGAATAACAAACAGCTATGGGAGGCGTTATTCACAGCGCGCTACGAATAATCACTTCGTGTAAAATAGATCATGCCATCTACCATACTAACAACTGTTACGTCATAACTGTGACACACTCCTACTTTCTATTTTCCGCCATACATTTTTGTTTGTCACTGAACCTTTTAACGGATTATAAAAGTATACATCTCCCTGAGCGTACCCACATGGTCATTTCTAGCTCTGTTCACGTATTCTCCACAACTAAACCGGTGTTACTGAAGCTTGGATAGCTGTCGGTCCGGGAGGCCGTGTGTTCGGATCCCTCTTGAGGCAGGGACACTGTACAAATGCACCTGGGCTCCCTGGACACACCGGCATCAAATGGGCACTAGAAAACAGTCTGGGAAGTAAAGGTGGCCAGTGTGATGTTACCACAACAACCATCGAGTGCCCATGGGTCTATATAATATGAGGTAAGCACCATATACCATATACGACTCATGACAAGGGAAGAGTCCACTCATGAATTTATACTGATCGGAGTGGCCAGACATGAGCATGACAGGAAGCCAAAGAAGATTAATGTATCCTTTATACTTATTCTTACTTGGGAAGAGTGAATTCTTTACTTTATACTGACATTATATTTATAATTACATAGGAAGAGACTAATCCTTGTTGTATATTGATATTATACTTATCCTTACTTGGGAAGAGTCCAATCCTTACTTTATATTTATATTATACGTATCCTTACTTGGGAAGGGCCTACTCCATACTTTATATTGATAGTATTCTTATCCTTACTTGGGAAACGCCCACTCCTTACTGTATATTAATATTATATTTATCCTTACTTAACCTTACTGGAAAACATTCACTCTATACTTTATATTGATATTATGCTTATCCTTACTTGGGTCATGTCCACTCTTTACTGTATATTTATAGTAGACTTATCCTTACTTCAGAAATGTCCCCTTTTTACTGTATAATGATATTATACTTATCTTTATTTGGGAAAGATCTACCCCTTTTTTAAATTGATATTATAATTATTCTTCATTATCCTTACTTGGAAAAGGTCCACTCACTACTTTAAGTTGATATTATACTTATTCTTACATGGGAGAGGTCCACTCCTGACTTTATATTGATATTCTGTTAGTTAGATAGTTAGTTAGTTAGTTAGTTAGTTAGTTAGTTAGTTAGTTAGTTAGTTAGTTAGTTAGTTAGTTAGTTAGTTAGTTAGTTAGTTAGTTGGCAGATCATCCTCATTGCACATCTAACCATTCAGTCCATAAGTGCCAGGATTCCCTCCTCAGTAAATCCCACAGCGTGTAGCGGCTAACGACACCAGTTCTGTGTTGATTTATTAATCTTCTTTGGCTTCCTGCATAGTGCTCTTGTCTGGCCACGCCTCTTTTAACTTGCTGTTCTCGAAGTCTGACCATGATTGTAGATTCACAGTGATCACTTGGTTCTCGCAAACGTCTTACTTCTCATAGAGCATTAAGTATATCAGCCTGGTCCATGGCTCGTCCGCTCTTCACAGTAGCCTTACCTGCAAGCCTGTCTGTCTGCTCATTTCCTTGAACACCCGCATGCACTGGCACAAAAAGGAAACTAATCTTTGCCCGCCGTGACCACCCCAGAGACAACAACCACTCTCTTCGGACTCGGCCAATCTGTGTCTTCCTGAGCATACTCATTGAGTCACCACGGAAGCATGCCCGTGTAAGTGTCTCTAGCCATGTTATTACTTTACTTGCTGCCGTGACTTCCATAGTCAGGCTACTTGTGGTCTCAACAAAAAAGCACCAGAGTCCTCCTTCACAACTCTCCCTCCGCCCACCGCCCACGAACTTCTCATGCGTCGAATGACCGACCCATCTGTGTAAATGACAGCATCACCCTCTACAGAATTCTCGAAGATCAAAGCCTGTACAACCACCTCCACAGCAGCCAGAATTTCTTGTCTGCATTTTCTGCCTAGTTGGATTCAAACTGAAAAGGATGTACAGAACTATGTTGGCATTTGCACCCACCCCTCGCCAAGTCCTAAGGTCTCAAGTGAACACACCTGCTGAAGAATGTCTTCGGCTTGTCCACGACTTTCCTCGTTTTAACCTGCTGCCCTTTACCTTCTTAATCTCGCAATGCAGTGGATGTTGTGTGTTTGCGTTGACTCTGAGATAGGCACATGCTTGTCAAAATTGTATTCTGTCTCCCATGGTTGGAAAATTAAGAAGGTGGCATATCGCCCTGCATGCTGTGTCTCTTGTACATCCACGAATAATGCGCATAGCTTCGATCTGTATCCTCTCCATCCTTATTGTCTGCTTATGGCTGAGAGTCAGGATCGACATCGCATACTCCAAAACAGAAAGGACCAGACCCTCGTAAAGAAGACATTGATGGCGCTGCTCACAGTTTGTCGTGGCCATCGCCTTTATCGCATCCAAACCCCGCTTGGCCTTTGTTATCACCTGGTCTATATGCTCTGTATAAGCAAGGCTTAGAACAAAACGTATCACCAAGTATTTCATTGCCTGCGTTCTCTCCACAACCTCTGAGCACAGATATACAGCTGGTGTTGAAGTTTTGACAATATGGTTATTCAAAGAGAACCACGTCACTGCTGCTTTCGTTGGGTTCACTTTTACACCATACCAACGCAAGGCGGTGTGCTGCCAAATCCCGCAGCTGTGTTTCGAACGTATACGGGTTTGCGCATTGCAACTGTATATCCGTCGCCACAAGAGCCGGCTCTGTAAGGATAAAGTAAGGATAGGTAAGGATAAGTAAGGAAAAGTATAATATCAGTATACAGTCAGGAGTGGACCTTTCCCAAGCATCTTGGGGAGGAATAATTGGCGCAACAGGGCTCGACGGGTAGCACTAAACCACTTATATTGGTTAAACATGGTCTCAAATTTATCAAACTCCGAGAAGAATGGCTTCAGTGATTGAGACTCTGCAATGTACTGTCGTAATTTCATTTCATTTTTTTTTTCTACGGGACACCCTTCGGCACGGTGGGGTACCCGTTTAGCCCCACGATCAGGGTTACATGAAGCCATGGGTGCAGGTGATGGATGGAGTTGACGAGCAGCCAACAGATAGTTGTTAGTTATGATCTCCAATTTCACTACGGTAGGCAGAGGGTTTCTTTTTGAAGACAATGGCTACGGTTATTGATCAGTATATGGTCACTGGTAAGAAGGAAAACAATGGCAAACTACCTTCTTTACAGATGTCTAGACAGTCATGTTTCGTCAATTCATAGCGAATCCGAGAAGCGGTGTAAATGAGTCTCCATACGGCAGCCTGTCCAGATAATTACGACTATGGTGATAGCGTGAGACGGCGAAACATGACCACCAAAGCTTATTGGTCATGGCACATGATGATGATGATTTCTACAAATCGCTTTTGATAATCCGTGTAATGTGTGGTTGTATTTCCTGTTATAAGTCTTTCTGAAACAATTAGCTTCAAAATTACAAATCATTATCAGAAATTTACTTACACTAATGTGAATGTTGGTTGGTTGGTTGATTAGTTGACTGGTCGCTTGATTGATTGTCAGGTTGGTTGGTGGATTGGCTGATTGTTTGGTTGATCTTTGATTGATTGATTGATTGATTGATTGGTGAATTTGTTGGTTGGTTGATTGGTTGATTAGTTGCCTGACTGGTTGTTGGATTGGTCGGTTAATTGGTATGTTGATTAGCCGGTTGTTCATTGAAAGGTTAGTTGTTGGATTGGTATATTGATTATTACTATATTATTATATTATTACTGTAAGACAGATGTAATGTGGCGAGCCACGGTAGCACTTACTTGCAGACCCAGTGGACACGTGTTTGAATCCGTAGCGAGATGTGGATTTTGTGTGTGTGTGTTTTGTTTGGAACGAGAAGTGAACACTGAAGTCTAACTGACATATGTGAGGAACGAATCCATTCCACCGCCGTCAGGAGAGAACATTGAAGAGTGTTATATCTCTCAGCCATTTGACCTCCTTTACTTTGCTAGACATTTATAATTCAGTATTTGTATATCCTCGACCAAGTAGCAGCAATTAAAATGGGAATTAAAGAGGGTAGTTACGAACAGATAAAGCTAGGAGTACGACAGGGGTGTGTCTTGTCACCCGATCTCTTCTCCCTATATAGCGAAGTAATAATGAGAGAGATCAAAGAGAAGCCAGGAATACTAATCGGAGGATATAATATAAACAATATACGTTATGCAGATGACACAGTATTGGTGGCGGATAATGCAACAGACCTACAACAATTTTTGGACATTGTAATACTACTGATAATGCAACAGACCTACAACAATTTTTGGACATTGTAGTATCAAAGAGTGCACAGAAAGAACTCTCCTTGAATATTAAGAAAACAGTAACAATGGTGATATCAAAGAAAATGGGCACACCAAAAAAATGTGACATAGAAATAGAAGGGGAAATTCTCAACCAAGTGGATAATCTTAAATACCTAGTGGCACTTATAACATCTGATGGAAGATGTACAACAGAGATTAAGAGCAGAATAGGGCAGGCAAAAGCCGCATTTAATAAAATGAAGAGTATCTTATGCAATAAGTCGCTATCAATGAATGTAAGAAAGAGAGTGCTAAAATGCTATATAGAACCAGTTTTGCTGTATAGCAGCGAATCTTGGAATGTAAATGAACAAATTAGGAAGAACTTAGAAGCAACAGAGATGTGGTTTTTAAGACGAATGTTGCGAATTCCTTGGACTGCCAGAGTAACTAACAACGATTGCTTGAAAGAGGCTAATGAAACTAGAACACTATATACAACAATAAGAAAGAGACAAACAGCTTTCTTTGGTCATGTGATGAGAAGAGAGGCATTGGAAAACATCGTGACAACTGGAAAGATCGAGGGGAAGAGAGGCAGAGGCAGACCAAGAGAAATGATGCTGGACGGATTGAGACGGTGGCGTGGAGAAACATCATCAGCAGAGTTGATCTAGAACGCCAAAGACCGAGATCTGTGGAGAGCCATGAACGCCTACGCCAGCCGGCACGGCACTTGATGATGATGATGATTGATATCCTCGACATCTGTAATTCGGGATAGATATATCTTTGACAGTTGTAATTCAGTGTGTTATGCCATAGACAGTTGTAATTCAGTGATGCCATCGTCATCTTCATGTGCCATGCCGATAAGCTTGGACGGTATTATAGATACAGATGTCTAGGTGAGCAGGCAGCCAGTCTGCCAAATCCCTCCTTAGTCGCCACTTACGTCATGCATGCCAGGTTACTGTGTGGCTCGTGTTTGCTTCTCTTATGGGCCGCTGTAACACACAGGACGAACGGAAAGCATACCAATAATGTATGTTGAACTCGAACTGTCTTGGAAAGCCAGCAAACTAACTGTCATGTTCCCGGGGCAGTTTTGTGTAGATTCCATCGTTTGAATAACGAAGACACAAACAATAGATTGCACGATTGCCTGACATATTTCGCTGCATCTCGTCAGGTACATACTGCAGAAATCACACAA